>OX451740.1:358566511-359309011 GCA_948472305.1 Vicia faba | reverse complement strand
GAAAAGTAAACCGTTGTCAGACATTTCTTTCAAAAGATATTTCAAATATTATAACAAACATATTTTTCAAAGAATGGATACAATTTAATTTTACCTCTATGTCCCAAACATGTCTAGAAGTATGGTTGGGGTATAGAGGAAACAACGATAAGTGGGACGAGCCGCCACCAAACCCAAGCATGAATTCAGGGGCTTGGGGGGGGGGGGGGGGTTGGGTGTCTATTGTGCCTCTGGTGCCTCAGTAGGGGACACATGTCTTCTACAGGAAGACAAATTCAGAGATGCATAAGCCCTAGAAGTTGACGCCACCGCAACAACCGGGTTCGAAATAATATGTGCATGTGAAGCTTTAGATCTTTCCCTCTGAACTGATGCATGTTGCGTAACTCTGTCGTGCCTCAATCTATCTTATTTATTAGCTATAATGTATATAAGTAAACCACACAAGCGTTATAAAGATGAAACACAATGAGGTAAATCTAAAAAAATATAGACAAATAAATTTTAGATGCATCTCTAGATTATGGAAATCAAAATGTTGAAAAATTCTAGAGATGCATCTTCGTAATGTTCTTCAACTCATAATGATGTTAATGCCGGAAATGCACTCTATTTAAACATCCAAAATAATACATTAATTATTAAAACTACCTATCAAACACGTTGATCATATAAATAACATATTTAAACTACCTATTACATAACCTAATGTTAAATTTCTATGAATGTATATAGAAAATCAAAAACTTACCAAATGTGAGTTTAGTTCGATGTTGAGTGAGATCTTTGATCAAATTGATGTTGATGGAAGTTGATTTGAAGTGAGTTGAATGATTTTGAGAGAATGTGAGTTGAGAGAGTTTCATACATGAGAGGTTTAGAGTTTGGGAGAGTATTTTAAGAAGTGAGGAATGAGAAAGGGTCTGACGTGTTTTTGATAAAACAACATCTTGAGATGAATCTTTGTAATTTACACAAAAATGTATTTACATAATATTTTTTTGCATTACCTTAGGGTCTGACTCATAAACTAATATGTTTGGATGCATCCATAGACTCATCTCCGAAGTTTAAGGGTATTTTTATATTTTTACAAAGATGTGGTAGCAGTCCTTAGGATTAAATTTATAATTTCCAAAGAGATTCGAGCCAATGTTCTAAGTTTATCAGATTTTTTATATTCAATATGTTGCTTTGGTGGCTTTTGCGAGGTTTTAATTTTTTCATCACCTAAATATTGAACAACCTGAATTGGTTTTAATCACTAATCTTTGGTTTAAGATACATATACAAAGGCATATTGATGCGATGTCATTTTTAGTTTGGCCATCTAGAGTGGATTGATTTTCTAAAAAAAACTGTAAAATTTCTGGTGCAGCCACCTCATGAACATGTCCTGCATGACTTTTTTCAATGGTGTTATGATTTATCTTCTTTTTCTATGACTTATATATTTTGTGCAGTTCTTGTATTTATAGTTTATTTTTGGTATCTATTTTTCAAAATATATAATTCTTGTGTTGGCTCCTAAATTCGACACCTTTGTTTTGATTGATATCAGCCATTAAAAGCTGAAAGATGCTTTCGACTGGCTAAGCCTGTCGAAGTACCCGTCGAAAGATGGCAAAATACTTAGAAGATTTCTTCCAAGGAGGAAGGCTGATTGCCTTCGACGTCGAAGGAGTTTTCGTCGAAGACGTCTCTTGATGAAAGTGTTCGATGGTCCAGAGTGGAGCAGTTTGAAATTCAAAGCTTTGGAGGGAAAACGGTTTCCAGCAGTTACTACGTGCAAACGTGCAAGGATCTGGAGCATCGAGCATGGAGAACGTGCCAAGTGGATTGATCTCGAAGCAGTGTAACTGCCCGACGGTTACTTGGAATGTTTTAGTATAAATAGGAGTAGACATGTAGTTTCTCGCGTGTGTTCACAATTCTATACATAGTCACTCATTTAGATTCAAGTACCCAGCGTGTGAGAAAGAATTGTTGAGAAATGTATGTGTGAAACACCAATTTTATCAATTAAAGTCATTTACTTTTCCAGCATTTTACTTGCTTTTCTCCTTTAAATTCCTGTCGAACCTTTACTTTAAAGCCTTGTTTATTTTACCAAGCCTTTCCTTTATGCAATTTACTTGAAACCTTTTATTTAAAGCCTTATCCACCTTAATCAAACTTCAAAATCAACCTATGTCCATAGGATCAATCTGATCGATCCTGCGAGTAACCAAATAAGTAACCATTTGGAGGATCAGCGGTTGTTTACCAAAACCCAAGGTAAACAAATTGGCACACCTGGTGGGACTGTGTGTTGATTGTTGAAAATAATCTCATCTTTTCGAGTTGTATGTTATTGAGGAGTGGTAGAATATACACTAACGATAACAATACTGCCAGGAGAAGGGAAGAGATGGCGAATCCGCCAAACAATAACGAAATCCCACAAACGAGTGTGGGAGCAACGGTTAGTATGACCGTAAGTGAAGCGACAAACGTTGGTTCGACACCAGCAGTGTCGGTCACAACCACGGGGCCAATAACTTCGTTAAAAGGCCCCAGAATACCTTTGGGAACTCCCCCACCAAGGGGAAATATAGGTACAAGGCCTGTGGTTCCCCCAGGATTTATTCCATTCTATGGTATGCCAACTTCTGAAGTGGCAAGCCTGACGAATGCTGCGTCCACTTATTCAGACCCTTTCGTGAGTGCTTCTTCGCCACTCCAAGGCTCTGGAGTAGGCATGGCGAATAGAAATAGGACCCAACTCTTAGGAGGAACGTCCCAAGTAGCCCATGGCCTTACAAATGCCTCGACAGCAGTCTTGAGGCAACAAATGGACGAAAGCAACCATGATATGGTGCAAATGTTGGCACAAACTTTGAGTACAGTGCTAAATCCTCTAATACAAAATACTACTCAATCGAATCAGCAAGTTACAGCGCAAATGTCGCGTTTGGCTGACTTCTTTGGAGTACCCCCACCTATTCGACAACCCCAAAGGGCGCAAATAAGGGGAAATCAGGGGATATTTGTAGAGGAAGAAACCACCATTAACCAGGCTCAACAGCCTGTCGAACAACCTGTCGAAGAACCTAGGGTAATAGCCCCAGAGGTAAGGTTAGTTAACAGAAACCAAAATGCTGACGAAGTAGTTCAGCATATCCAATACCAAAACATGGGTTTGGAAAACAATCTGGCAACCATGATCGAAAGGATCATGACTCAGAATGGGATGAACATGGGCTTTCGAAGGCCCAACTTTACATCTCCATTGTCAGAATACGTGTTACAAACGGATTTACCTCCTAGATCCAAAGTCCCCAAATTTACTAAGTTCTCTGGGGACACGACAGAATCTACTGTCGAACATGTGGCAAGATATTTGATCGAAGCAGGAGACATTTCGAATAACGAAAACCTAAGGATCAAATACTTCCCAAGTTCTTTAACCAAGAACGCTTTTACTTGGTTTACAACTCTCCCCCCCAATTCGATCCATCATTGGACCCAGTTGGAAAGATTGTTCCATGAACAATTCTACATGGGGCAAACCAAGATAAGCCTAAAAGAACTGGCCAGTGTGAAGAGACGTTTCACTGAACCTATAGACGAATATCTGAATAGGTTTAGGTTGCTTAAGGCGAGATGTTTTACACAAGTGCCAGAACATGAGTTGGTCGAAATAGCCGCAGGCGGTTTAGATTATTCCATTAGGAAGAAGCTAGACACCCAGTACCTTAGAGACATGGCCCAACTGGCCGACAGAGTTCGACAGGTCGAACGCCTCAAAGCTGAAAAAGCTAAGGCAACGAAAACTCACAAGAGAGAAAGAATAGCGTACGTTGAGTTGGATGACGAAGATCTAGAATCCTTCGACGATACTTTAACTGTCGAAGAAGGAGAAGTCGATTTAGCAGAACTAAAACAAGGGCCACCATACTCTTGTAAACAGTTAGTCCCCTCAAATGGGAAAAATCCCATTGGTCCAGACAGGACCAACGATAGGTTCCCAAAAAAGACTTATAGTTTTGACATCACAAAATGTGATGAAATATTCGACTTGCTAGTTAAAGATGGCCAAATGATAGTACCCCCTGGGGTAAAAGTGCCTCCTCTTGATCAAAGAAAGAAGAGAGGTTTTTGCAAATATCATAATTTTTTGGGCCATAAAACTTCTCA
The DNA here is from genome assembly GCA_948472305.1 of Vicia faba. Lineage (NCBI taxonomy): Eukaryota > Viridiplantae > Streptophyta > Magnoliopsida > Fabales > Fabaceae > Vicia > Vicia faba. Next base: position 359,304,832 of record OX451740.1, on the reverse strand, counting down.
ATGTTTTCTTTTCAGGAATCTTGTGCAAGACGCTATTGAGGAAGGGAGATTAAAGTTTGCTGACAAATCCCCCATGGCTGTCGACTCCAATCCACTGAAGGCTGAAGCCCACTATGCAGAACCCTCTGAGGTGAACATGATAGAGGCAACCAGCATCCCGTCGAAGAAGCCAGGAATTACCATGGTCGAAGTCTCAAAGGACCACATCAACATGCCAATCTTTGGCAGTTTTTCTGGAAATTTATCCAGGAAGACAATTGAGGCTGTCCAGAAAGCGGTCGAGGACCCGAAGTCGAAGACTGCTGAAGCACAAAAAACTGGATCAAAGCCCAGTTCCCACTTGGCCACTGTTCAAGGCCAGACGGAGAATCTGGAGACACAAATGAAGCAACTAACTCTTGCTAGCAAAGATACAATGAATATCAACATGGTTGAACTTTCTGATCCTAAAGCATCAGAAGAGGCCATAAGGCAAGAGCAGGCTAATAAAACGGCTTTCCCTCGGGAAAACGAAAACTTGGCAGATTTTTTACAAAGATGCCAGAAAAAGAAATCAGAGGTAATGCTGTGTCCAAGATGCAGTTCAATCTTTGATAAAAAAGCTGCTGAGCACATTCAAGGCGTGAGAGCAGCGAACAAGAGAAGGGAGAATGCTGACCTTCGACATGATCCCAGAAGGGGTTCTAATCAAGACAAGAGGCCATTGACTTTTAGGCCTCCAACAAATGTACCAGTAGACACTTGGTACAAAACCTCAGGCCGAAAAAGGCCAAATGAAGAGAAATGGCATTCTTTCGATGTGCCAAGAGGTTCCTCTTTAACTCAGAAGAAAGAGCCTCAAGTTGCTGCACCTAAGGTTGCTCAAGTGTCCAGCAACTACAAGGGTAAAAACCCTATGTCTCGATCCCAATGGAGGAGATATCAAAGGAGGCGAAAAGCTGAAAGGGAGGCTGCCAACGAACCTAAGGCAGAAACTAGTTCGAATGTTCCTCAAAGGAAACAAAGGAAGCCTCTAGAGAGAGAACCAGTTACCAACAGGTTAGTTTGGCCTAACCAAAGTGAAGTCGAAAACGAAGACGATGCTGAGTCCGACGATACCTTGGATATAATGGTGAATATTGTTTCAGTGCTCCCCAGGGAATTCAATCGACAGGTAGAAGTCGAAGCAAGTGACTGGGAGGTGGAACAAGAAATGGCCAAACATAGGCCAGTGTGCTATTTTGTCATGGACAATGGCACTACAGAGGAACAAAATGGCTTCTTCGAGCCACCTACAGAGGCGATGAAGAATCACCTCAAGCCTTTGTTCATAAGGGCTAAGCTCGAAGAGACTACTGTGAACAAAATATTGGTCGACTGTGGGGCCACTATCAATATTATCCCTCACTCTATGCTAAGGAAGATTGGCAAAAGAGATGAGGAAATTAAACCTCACAATATGGTCCTGTCGAACTATGAGGGCGGCATTGGGACCACCATGGGAGTGATCCAGCTAGATATCAAAGTTGGGTCGATCCTTCGACCAACAATGTTCATGGTCATATCGGCCAAACCTAACTACAACCTTTTGTTAGGCCGTGAGTGGATTCATGGTGTAGGTGTTGTGCCTTCATCGATGCATCAAAGACTGTTGCTATGGCGTCCAGATGGGATGGTCGAAAACATAGAGGCAGATCAAAGCTACTACCTTGGCGAAGTGAATCACTTGGGTGTGGCAGATTTCGACAAAAACTTGGCTCACATAGGGCCATGTCCAACTCCTGACTTCGACATGGCGCCAGCGCCAAACACCTTTTGTTCCCTATACCTGCATCCTGAGCTTGGTTTCCAATGGGACAGAGAAGACTTGTCCCACATAGACTTCAGTGGGCTAACTGATATCCAACCAACTGGTTGGGGAAGTGAATTCAGTGATAATGACTGAGTCACAATCTCTGAAGCGAATTTCGGCTTATGTGGCCGAAACCAAGATGATAACGGCTCTCGAAGCCGAAGTAAAGTACATGGCCACACAGGCCAATGATCAACAAATATATGTTGTTGGCCCAGGAAAGGATTTCGATCCAAAACCTCCTGATATCATGCCAGAAGAAATGCAGGAACAGAGGCTCGACGCCATCTATGACGATGAGCCTTTGGGCTTCGAAAAGGATCCCTTGGCGAATAACATTAAGATGTTAGCGCAAGACCCTTTAGAAGAAATCAACTTAGGCGAAGGATCAGAGAAGAGGCCAACTTACATCAGTGCCAAAATTGATCCAGAACTTAGGTTGGAAGTAATCCAATTGTTGAAAGAGTTTAAAGACTGTTTTGCATGGGATTATGACGAAATGCCTGGTCTCGACAGAGGATTGGTAGAACTTCAGTTGCCAATCAAACCTGGAAAGAAGCCAATCAAGCAAAATCCAAGGCGCTTCGCTCCTGAAATACTGTCGAAGATCAAAACGGAGGTCGAAAGACTTCTGAAATGCAAATTCATCCGTGTTACAAGGTATGTCGAATGGATTGCAAATATTGTGCCAGTAATTAAGAAAAATGGCACATTAAGGGTGTGCATAGATTTCAGAGATTTGAATGCTGCCACCCCCAAAGATGAATATCCTATGCCTGTGGCGGAAATGCTAGTCGATTCTGCCGCTGGCTACGAATACCTGAGTATGCTCGATGGTTATTCAGGATATAATCAAATATTCATTGCTGAAGAGGATGTGTCGAAAACAGCTTTTCGATGCCCAGGGGCCTTAGGCACTTACGAATGGGTAGTGATGCCTTTTGGCCTAAAGAACGCTGGGGCAACGTACCAGCGAGCAATGAATACTATCTTCCATGATTTTATTAACACTTTTATGCAAGTTTATATTGATGATATTGTTATAAAATCTGTTTCCAGGAAGAGTCACATGGACCACCTTCGACAATCATTCGAAAGAATGAGAGAACATGGTCTGAAGATGAACCCTTTGAAGTGTGCGTTCTGTGTGAAAGCTGGAGATTTCTTGGGCTTCGTTGTCCACAAGAAAGGAATCAAAATCAATCAGAACAAGACGAAGGCAATTTTGGAAGCGAAAGCGCCATCGAATAAGAAGGAATTGCAATCTCTCTTAGGCAAGATAAATTTCTTGAGAAGGTTTATATCTAACCTAAGTGGGAAAGCTCAGGCCTTTTCGCCCTTACTTCGACTGAATAAAGAGGGGTTCGAATGGGGGCAAGAGCAACAAGAAGCCTTCGACAAAATCAAAGGGTACCTCACTAAGCCACCTATTTTGGTGCCTCCTTGTAGCAATAGGAGTATGAGATTGTACATAGCTGCATCTGACAAAACTCTGGGAAGTATGTTAGCCCAAGAGGATGATAGTGGAGTCGAAAGACCCATTTACTACCTCAGTCGAGTTTTGAATGATGCAGAAACTAGATATAGCGAAGTTGAAAAATTATGTCTATGTCTGTATTTCTCTTGTACAAAACTCAAGCAATATATAAAACCAGTTGATGTTTATGTTTCGTCTCATTTTGATGTTTTCAAATATATGTTGTCGAAACCTATCTTGCATAGTCGAATTGGCAAGTGGGCATTAGCATTAACTGAATACTCCTTGACCTTTATGCCTCTTAAGGCAGTAAAAGGACAAGTGGTTGCAGACTTCATAGTCGACCACTCAATTCAAGTCGAGAATATTAATTATGTGGAGATAGAACCTTGGAAATTCTACTTCGATGGTTCCAGCCATAAAAATGGAACAGGAGTAGGAGTCTTGATTATTTCTCCAGATAAAATTCCAACAACATTCAAGTACCAAATAGAAGGTTCTTGTTCGAACAATGAGGCTGAGTATGAAGCTCTAATTACTGGCCTTGAGATATTGTTGGAATTGGGGGCAACTCGAGTCGAAATAATGGGAGACTCAGAGTTAGTCATCAAGCAAGTCACAAAGGAATATAAATGCATAAGAGAGAATCTCATTATGTACTTTGTGATAGCAAATCGTTTATTGAAACAATTTGAAAGTGTCAATATTCGACACATACCCAGAGTCGAAAATCAAATAGCCAATGAAATGGCACAAATTGCATCAGGGTATAAGATTTCAAAAACGAGATTACAAAGAGCAATCGAAGTTCGAGAAAAGATAAAAGCAACTTGTCTATCACCATCAGACTTGGAATCGACGAGGCTAGGATATGCTGATCACAGTAACTTCGAGATTTCGTTCATTGATAATTTGTCAGAGCAAGATTGGAGGAAACCCATTGTGGACTATCTTCAAAATCCAGGAGCTCCGACAGAACGAAAAACAAAATACAGGGCGTTGAGTTTTGTGCTCATGGGTAATGAGTTATTCAAGAAGACGCCTGAAGGGGTGTTGCTGAAATGTTTAAGTGAAACTGAAGCATACATAGCCCTTTCGACTACGCATGCTGGGGCATGTGGGGCTCACCAAGCAGGCCATAAGATGAAATGGTTGTTGTTTCGACAAGGACTATATTGGCCCACTATGCTGAAAGATTGTGTTGAGTTCGCCAAAGGTTGCCAAGAGTGTCAAGTTCATACAGGCATCCAACATGTACCAGCAAGCGAACTTCACTCGATAGTGAAGCCTTGGCCCTTTAGAGGATGGGCGTTGGATCTCATTGGAGAGATTCGACCAGCATCATCAAAGAGTCAGAAATACATATTGGTAGGCATTGATTATTTTACTAAGTGGATTGAAGCTGTCCCTTTAGTCAATGTAGACCAAGAAAATGTCATTGAATTTATTCAAAAGAACATTATATTTAGGTATGGAATCCCTGAGACAATAACAACTGATCAAGGGTCAGTTTTCACTGGTCGAAAGATGCAGGAATTTGCTCAGGAAACAGGTTTCAAACTCCTAACATCAACGCCTTATTATGCACAGGCGAATGGTCAAGTCGAAGCAGCTAACAAAGTGGTGATTGGCTTGATAAAGAAACATGTTGGGAAGAAACCAAAGAATTGGCACAAGACGTTAGACCAGATTTTATGGGCTTGTCGAACGTCCCCAAAAGAAGCCACTGGTGCAACACCATATAGGCTAACTTTTGGCCATGATGCAGTGTTGCCAGCAGAAATTTGTCTTCAATCTGCAAGGGTTCAGAGGCATTATGATATTCCTTCTGAAGTTTATTGGAATATGATGTTAGATGAACTGGTGGATTTAGACGAAGAGAGATTACACGCTCTCGACTTACTCAGGCTTCAGAAGAAAAGAGTAGAAGACTCTTATAATAGAAAGGTAAAACCTAAGGTATTTTTGCCTGAAGATTTAGTTTGGAAGGTAATTCTTCCCATGGATCGACGGGATCGAAGCATGGGGAAATGGTCACCCAAGTGGGAAGGACCCTTTAGAGTTATCCAAACTTTTTCTGGTGGAGCCTATGAAGTCGAAGAGATAAGTGGAGATAAAAGGCTCTTGAGAGTAAATGGTAAATATTTGAAAAAATACAAACCTATACTTCAAGAGATAAAAATAAAATAATAAAAGAACAAACTAAATTAACCATAAAAAATGCCAAAATGGAAATTTTTATTAATTTCAGCCAAGATGGCAATTGTTGTCGAATAACGATTACAGAAGATGGTTACAAAAGAGAATCAATCAAAAGGTAAGAGAATTCTTGAGTCGAAGATACTTGGCATACTGCAGCTCCAACCTCTTTTTGCACCAAGAGTTTTCCTGCACTAGTTTGGCAATTTGAGCGTCGAGGCTTTGGGCCCTCTCAGCGAATTCCAGGCCTTGCTTGATCTCAGTCTGGCTCTCAGTGTCTGAGATGGTCGAAAGAATTTCCTCCTGGAGTACAGTGTTGGCGTTTATCTTCGCCTCTATCTCTGCGATTTGTGCTCGGAAGGAGACATTCTCTCGCTCAATGGCATCGACTCTTTCCTGTGCAGACGCTTTTTGTTTCGACAACTCGGCAATTCGAGAAGTCGAATCTGAGACAGCAGTCCACGCAGATGAGCTTTTGCCATGCAGCACTTCGAGCTGACTGTTAAAACCTCTTTGGCGCCTGTAATCCGCTGAGACCTGATCAATCATAGAGTGTAACTCCATGATCAAGTCTGAGATTTCTGGGGCTACAGCTTCGAAGTCGACAGCATTCAAGACCTCTTTTAAGCATGATGGAGCAGTGGGGTCCCCCTCTAGAGTCTTCATCAAGTCCCTCTTGAAGAACTGGGCCTTAACCTTCGCCAATGCATCATCAAGAGGAGAAGTTTCAGTAGACTTCCCCGACAGGGTAGGAATTTCCTGACTAGTGTCAGACGAACTCTTACTCTCAATGATGGCATTGAGGTAGCTAACAGGATCAGTCTGTTTCAAGAGTTCCAAGTCCTCTTTCGACCTGTGCTTCGAGGAGGTAACCCTTGCAATAGTGTTATCTTGGGTTTGAGGTTCTTGAATGCTAAGTGCCTCGACCGGTTGTTCTTCGACTTGGACTGAGGCGGTACCAGCGTCGACTTGTGGTTCTTCGTTAGCATCACCCTGGGGTCCTTCGCCAGCGTCATTTTGTGGCTCTTCGCTAGCGTCGCCCTGGTGTCCTTCGCCGGTACCACCTTGGTTCTCTTCGTCAACGGCATCTTGATTCTCTTCGCCATTGCCTTGGTCCCTATCTTCTTGATTCTCTTCTGACAAGTCCACCACCTGAATTGTTTCTGGCTGTTGTTCCTCCACTGGCTGTGGTTCCTCCACCATAGGTTCCTCTGTTGTTTTCTCCACTGTTTCAGCATTGGCCTCATTCTCAGTATGGGCTTCGTCATTGCCCAAGTCTTTTTCCTGAGGCCTGCTAAGATCAGCAGATTCTAGAGTTTCTGAAGTCCTTGGTGGAGAACTTTCAGTAGTGTCCTGAAAAGGGAAAGAAGACAAATCTTCAGATGTCGAAAGAGACACAATCGAATACGGGTATCTATGCCTAAAATAGATTACCTGTGGATTAACTTCAGCCCCAGGGCTGGAATTGTCACTCTCGACAGGTTTGTTAAGAAGAACGTTCAGTTCCTCCTCAGTTGGCTCCTCGATGATCACTGCAGGTGGCCTAGGCTTTCTCACAGCGACCTTTATTCTGACGGTTCGACCTTCAGGAGCAGGAACAGGAACAGAAGCATCCTTCGTTAACTTTCGCCTCTTTAAGGGGGCAGGAGGAGAATCACTTTCGTCATCACTTCCAGATTCGACGACCAGTGCTGCCCGCTTCTTGGGCGAAGGTGCCTAGAAAACCAATAGGAATTCGATTGAATAATTACATCGAAAATAAAAAATCGAAAGCCAGAAGAAAAATGAAGAAAATCTGGTTACCGATGCAGGAGGCTTCCTCGAAGAGCCTTCCCCCTGTTGGTTGCTTATGGTCTTCGCCGGCGCTGTAGTCTTCGCCGGCGGTGGAGGTTTTATTGAAGGGCCTCCTCCTTGTTGACCTTCTGTAGCCTTCTTGGCTACAGGTTTTCGAACAACTGAAAGCAAATGAAAAAGTTAACAGGCTAGCAGTCGAAGAGAAAGACAAAAAGTAATGTGAGGGAATGAACTTACATTTCTTTACTTTGTCCAACACAAGGACAAAAGACTTCTGCAACTCTGCCATGAAGTCCTTCTCGTCGAAGAAGTACTCAGCATAATAACTTCTCCACCACTCCTCGAAGGATGGTGAGCAAAGGAAATTAAGCTGGTAGTCAAACAGCGAGAGGATTGTTCGACCAACATATCTTCCGATATGCTTGATGGCAGCTTCTTCTGTATAATCGTTGCAGAAGTACAACATTGACTTCTCTCTTTGAAAAATAGGAGAAGGCAGGGTTTGGATGATACCAAACTGGCGAGATACCAGATTTGGTTGGTAGGCAAGCAGACTCAGATGAGTCTTAGAACTCTTAAATCGAAGAGGCATGATCCTCGGTGTAAGGAACGCCTCCCAAAGTACTGAATGCTCATCGACATTGGGACCACTCGACTCCTTCGGATGTGGCCTTGTGAACCATGCTGGCCCCACCCTCCGTTGAGCAAATGGAGCCATAGTTGAAACAAATTCCTTCCTTCGAGCGAACATCAGAACGAAGTTAGTGAAGGTTTGTTGAAACTCCAGCCCGTCTTCCGCAGGTGTCAGCAGAGCCAGCCTGATTCCTTCGATGCGTCTATTAGCTATCGCTGGGGCTTGTTCATTTATCTGAATCTTCTTGGGTAAGAAAGATTCGAAAGTGGCATTGAGCCACAGTTGAAGTAGCCAAAAGGGCCCAGCGAGTAGCAAACTGGCCCTATCCTCGATATGTTTCAGAAGAGTGGCCCCATTGCTGATCGAGTCATAAAGACTGGCCAGAATTAGTTCTGCCAAACAGATGTTTTGGCGGTGATGCAGTTGGGTAGCAAGAGTGACCATCTTTTTGGTCACCTGCAGAGACTTCGAGCAAAACACGAAGCGAGTTAGCCATAAGGCTAGAAACGCTATGTGTTCGACATCCGACACTGTATCCGTCGACCTGTCATGAAAATGGTTGATGAAGGTGGTGTATGTTGGCTTGGTCTCAGAGAAGCCAATTTGGTCCTCCGACATCTCCTCCGGGTCGAAGTAATCTCCGGTTGGTCGAAGGCCAGTAATAGCTGCCACGTCGAAGAGTGTGGGGGTTAACATCCCACATGGAAGATGAAAAGTAAAGTGGGAGTAGTCCCAGAACAACACGGAAGCTATAAGCATCTCTGGGGAGTAGTTCAAGCCTGTCTTCGACAGCATCACTAGGTCGAAGATTCCCATTTCCTTCCAGACTGGAGTTTGATGCTTCTCCAACTTTGTTAGCCAAGCAACATAATCGGAGGTCAGATTAGGGCAAGACCTGAAGACCCTAACCCCTCTGTTAAAGAAGCGGAGGTCGATCTTTTCACGTGTGGGGTCTTCGTTGTCTTCTGCGTCTTTCTTGGCGCAGGCTACTGGCTTGAGTTTCTCGACTATTGGGAAATAGCTCTTAATCTTCAGAGCTTCAGAGATGCTTGGATTCATGGGGCCAGACATTGCGAAGATCTGGTTGGAGTATCCAACCGGGATCATCAAGTGACGCGAGTAAGCATCGCGAACGGAGATGTCAGAAGGTTCAGGAACCCTTCGTTTGCCCGTAGAGTTTACTACTGGAGCAGTGACGAAGACTTTGGGTTTAACATGTTGTTCAGTTGGTGCGTTAGCCTTGGGAGCAGTAGAAGCAGAGGCCATTGTTGAGGATGAAGATGAAGTGAGAGAGGGAGAGTTTTCTGCAAAGAGAGCAAGCTTGTACGAAAACAAGGAAGTTTGAAGGCTAGTTTGCGTAAAAAGTCCCACAATGGGATATTCACTACTATTTATAGTAGTGGGAAAAATCTCCAATAACGAGGACATTAAATGTCATTTAATGCTGCAGGAATTAGTGGGACGCGTGGCAGCATCCTGTTGTTTTGGCCGTTTCTGCAGAAACAGAGGGACGCAGCGTGCGTCCTCGTTTTTGGGATTTGTCATAATGACAAATTTTGAAGTGACGTTTGGTACTGCACGCCGTACTGAAAGTGACGTCCTAGGATCAAATCAATGATGGTTTCTTGGGATTGCCAATAGTTGGTAAAAAGCAACAAAAAGTGCACAAGTTAACTTGTGACTAAGCGTGGAAAGATAGGTGTCGAATGGCGTTTTCAAAGAATGCCTTTTTCTTTCAGAGTCGAAATAAGGCATTCTTGGGGGGCAATTTGTTGGCTCCTAAATTCGACACCTTTGTTTTGATTGATATCAGCCATTAAAAGCTGAAAGATGCTTTCGACTGGCTAAGCCTGTCGAAGTACCCGTCGAAAGATGGCAAAATACTTAGAAGATTTCTTCCAAGGAGGAAGGCTGATTGCCTTCGACGTCGAAGGAGTTTTTGTCGAAGACGTCTCTTGATGAAAGTGTTCGATGGTCCAGAGTGGAGCAGTTTGAAATTCAAAGCTTTGGAGGGAAAACGGTTTCCAGCAGTTACTACGTGCAAACGTGCAAGGATCTGGAGCGTCGAGCATGGAGAACGTGCCAAGTGGATTGATCTCGAAGCAGTGTAACTGCCCGACGGTTACTTGGAATGTTTTAGTATAAATAGGAGTAGACATGTAGTTTCTCGCGTGTGTTCACAATTCTATACATAGTCACTCATTTAGATTCAAGTACCCAGCGTGTGAGAAAGAATTGTTGAGAAATGTATGTGTGAAACACCAATTTTATCAATTAAAGTCATTTACTTTTCCAGCATTTTACTTGCTTTTCTCCTTTAAATTCCTGTCGAACCTTTACTTTAAAGCCTTGTTTATTTTACCAAGCCTTTCCTTTATGCAATTTACTTGAAACCTTTTATTTAAAGCCTTATCCACCTTAATCAAACTTCAAAATCAACCTATGTCCATAGGATCAATCTGATCGATCCTGCGAGTAACCAAATAAGTAACCATTTGGAGGATCAGCGATTGTTTACCAAAACCCAAGGTAAACATCTTGATATCCTTTTTCTTATGTTATACTTAATTAACATCAACGAGGTTTTCGGAAAATCAAATAATGTATTAGTATTTCATGTATTACTCTTGTCATTATATCCTTTAACCACAAAATTAGGATAGTAAATTAGCGTGCTAAATTGATTTGTATTAATCGTTTAATCTAACATCCATCATTGATTTGTAGCTTGGATCTTGCAGAAGAAATTGATGAAGGGAGATGGAAGAACGTAGGCGGAATAATCGGTATTAAGGTAAGAGCATGAATAATTTGTATTCGGTGCTTTTGGATTTTGGATGTTGTAGATGTAATCGTTACTCTTTTGATGTTTGGATATCGTTGAGTTTTCTTGTTGATATGATTGAATATCGTTTAGAAATACGTTTTTTTTCTCTATAATATTAATCTATTATAGTTTATGTTTGTACTAACAGACATACAAAGGTTCCATTTACCATGATGAAAGCTTCTACGCGTCAAACAGAACTCCTTTGTTGTGTGTCCACTGCTTTTCCTGATAGAAAGATCTTTATGAAATTTTCAGGTGCAATGGAAGTTTTTTTATTGTTGTTAGACTTCCTCTGGAGCTGATTGAGCTTCTCCGAAAAAATATGCTCAATCATGGAAGTTTTAGATGGATTATGTAGTTGAACATATTTTGAAATTTGTATCATATTAAGCTTCCCTCCAGCAAAATCATAGATCTGAAGGATCACCACAGAATTTGGGAAAGAATTATTCTGGGGTGTATCAACCACAGGAAGCCAACTAGCTCTCCTGATTATATCAACATTGATCAGCAGTTTCTGATCTATTTTATTTCTAAGAAGACTAAGGTAAACCTTTCACACTTGTTGTTTAATCACCTTAGAACGAGTGTGAAGGAAACAAGAGAAGATGAACGGATCAAGAGGGGCTGGATTCCCTTAGGCAGGCTCATATTAGATATTCTGACAGAGAATAGGCTGATAGAGCATTTGACTGAAGCTTAGGAAATCAACACACTGGAAGCAACTACTGGGAAGCCCTTGAACGCAAAAAAAATCTGAAGAAGATGAAAATCATTGAGAATATCAAGAAGGAACCCAACGTTACTTCTTTTGCAACCATCACTTCAAGAAGAATTCCTCTGGATGATTTTCCTATTTTCTCTGAGATTGACTCCAAGCCAGAGATAATAGTCAGATATATGGATGCTTGTAAGGCAGATGGTACTGCACCAGAAATCAACATCCAGGATTTGCATAAGACGGCTCCAGAAGTTGTTTTGAAGAAGACCAAGAAAAGGAAAGCTGCAGCAGAAGGACCATCTCAAAGGACTCCAAAAGCTTCCAAAAAAAAGGGATACAGGAATGGATGACTTCTTTGAAGCGTGCTAGTCAAGAGATGACTAATCCTGCTGCTTCTGATTATATATGGACAAAATTCAAAAATTGGCTTAGTTCTGAAACACAGAAGCTGAAGGAACAGAGTTATGAACAAGTTCAACAGAACTTTAATGCTAAACAGTTTTGTTAGAAACATAACAACACATATCTTGTATACTTACATTGAAACAGTGTTCCTTGAGATTAACCGAACTATGGTTGTACTCAAGAAGACTTTAACAGTTGTTAAAGTAGCTTTTGTAATCTTGTTGAGATTAGTGGATTAAGACCTCGTTGGAGAGAGGCGAAATCACCTTGACGGGTGGACTGGAGTAGTTTGAGATCAAACGAACCAGGATAAAAATACTGTGTCATTGAGCTGTTAATTTCAAGTTTTCAATTTAACCCCCCCTTCTTGTGTTTTTCACATCTTCAATTGGTATCAGAGCGCCTGATTCTGAGCTTAAACACTTCATCAGGGTTTCAACCCCTCCCTGAATTGTCAATTGGAATTTTTTATACTCGAAACTTGTAAAATAAGAAAATAAGTGCCCTAATTCCATATGCCCATTTACCATATTTTAGCACTTATCATTGATACAATATCCATATAGTGAAACTCTAAGAAGTTAGGGCTAATACAAAAAATGAGGGGGTAAACAAGTTCAAAGTGAGAACACTTCTATTAGAAGGTGTTTACAATAAAGAAGGTCTTTTGAAATGGAAGCAGAAACATCAAGAGCTCATTACATAGAAAACCCTAGAAATAGGGCCATAATAAGGAGAAGATGTTGACTATATCTTCATGGAGAACAAACAGATTTCTTACGCAGGTCAAACAAACAAAGACCACATATGAGTTTAACCAAAATCTGGAACAACAAAACACACAATAAAAAATGTTGGTAGAAAGCATGAAGAAATTAGGTTGCAAGTCGCCAATTTAAAAAAAAAATTGTAAAATATTGCTTCAGAGACGTTTTATATGTTCCATATCCACTAAGGTTCATAGGATCCACTACGCACTACCAACGGTTGAGATTTAATCAAAAACTGCTCAAAATACTCAAGTGTTCTAAAAAAAGAAGAAACATTATCACCAGCTACCGTTGGGACACACTTCATTTTTCCCAGCGAAATGTTACCTATTACGAAGAAAACATTAAATGTGCCTATTCCCAACGACAATGATGTTCTATCAAAGGCTTTCACCTCTCTGGACCAAACAACTGAACTAGAGCATGTATTGCAAACCATCTTCCTATAAAGCAAAGACAATGACTTGGGGGGAACTATTGTTTGTCGCCCATAGAGTCTAAAACGAAAGGTCCAATGGTAAAGTGAGAGTAGAAAATGTGTAGAATAGGTATACCTCCTTTCTCCCACGAGCATTAAAGTATGCCTTTTTAAGCTATGTTGACCGTTTAGATCACTCTGATGGTTGACTGAGATCCACGTTTCACTACACGCATTTTGTTGATAGTCATTTCTCCTATAAAATATGTCATTTCTTATGTATTCAAATTCATTCTGCCTCACACACCACTTTTCATTTTCTTACTGACTTGGCGTTTGAGTGCTAACCTTACATGTCAACCCCCTCTCTATTGCATCGATAGCTCAAATTCACCACAACAAACTATACTTTTTCATCCACCGACCAGTTCTGATTTCACCACAAAATATATCAGAAACATACTTTACAAAATTTATTTTTATGATAAAAGGTACGAGTCTTCATAAAGTAATTTCAAATTGCATCTTTATAATATGTAAGACTTCAGTTTTTTTGAATATGTGCACAAATTTTAATTTTTTGTGTTAGCCGGTTATATCAATAAATTTTAATATCATATAAGATTTTTAATTATTGAAATAATTTATCTTTTAAAATTGGTTTTATAATTAAAATATTATTTAGATAAAAAATATTTAATTGCCCTATCTCTTTAAAACCATGAGTGAAAAAGGATATTCTCTTTTCTTAAATACTAAAACGACTTTACTCATAATTTTTTACTTTTTGTCTTCCATTTCTCCAACAAAAATCTTAAATTAACCAACAATTTAATTTATATCACAAAGTATTCCAATTAAAAAAAAAAATTCTCTTAAAGGGAGACGAATTGACACGTTCTCCTAATGATATTGTGTATTCTCACTCTCAATTATTCTCTCTAATTCTCATCCCTCTCATTATTATCTTCTCCACATCCTCTATTGTTCATCAATTATGTAATTGTATAATATAAAATAAAATAAAGACAAATTATTTTCATATGAGCTATCCTAAAATACTTTCTTTTTTTAAATTGAAACTAGGCAATAACGATTGTGTCCATAAGTAGACTCAAATAAATCAATCCAAATACATACTCCTTCCATCTCATATTATAAATAAATTCCACTTTTTTAAATTCCTCTAATAGTTAATATATTTAATTTATATATAGACCAGATACATTAATTATTAAATAAATCTAAAAAAAATAAATTTATTTATAATATAAGACGGGGGGAGTATTGCATATGACTGACAATACTTATTCTTTCAAGAAAATTTAACCTCGTCTTAACTGTTATGAGATTAACTATATAATCTTAGATGATCTAGCAAAGGATACTTCTAACAAAATAACTAACAAACAAATATCTTTCTACAGGTTATGAAATTCAAAATATGGATTGATTAGTACAATTGTTAGTTACCAATCAATGATATAGAAGAACAAGACCTGTGCAAGCAGAATGCTTTCCGATTTTAGAGATTATTGACTATAACACATGCTTTGCTTTCTTAGAAAACAATATCAATTGACAGGATTGTTTTTTTAATACAAAAGACAATTATCTAGTATCAGAGTGTCTATGTTGTATGGTGTTCATGTTAGAATATGTGCTTCCTAACATAAGAGACAGGCATTGATGTATAAACATCAATAATAATGTAAAAGGGGTTCATGCTAAATAGGTTTAAATGGCCGAATCAAAAAATCCATTTTCCTAACTACCTAGAAGAAGTCAATTACTTTCAAGAAGTTCACATTTCATGTTTTCACCGATGATAAGTAAGTTTTATATAAGCTGCAAATAAGCAGCATTTTGTCACCATCAACAACTTTCAATCACTTGAAATCAACCAAAATTGTGTATACATGTTAAAACAAAAAGATTTATGTATTTTATTTTCTCTCTAATTTTTCATAAATGAATTCACAACTCAAGCCCGAACTTTCCATTCATCAAAAATGCAATCCATTACTTCTCCTTTTGAACAACCAGTAACCAAAACCACCAACAAGAATCATAACTATAAAACCATCAAAAAATCCTCCTACTACTACAAATCAAGAGAAAAAGGTCTACAAACTGAAGAAAAAAGCGCTTTATAGTTTGAAGCAAGCTTCTAGAGTTTGAAACAAACGCATTGATGGTTTCCTAGTTGATTTGGCTTCAAGAAATGTGTGTCTGAACATGGTGTTTAGTCGGACGCAAGCAAAGATGTGATCATACTTTGTTTATATATGGATGATTTATTGATCACATGCAACAATGAGATGAGTATTTCTAAGTTCAAGAGTGAACTTATGAAAGAATTCGAGATGAGCGACCATGGCACTATGACATACTTCCTTAGCATAGAGTTCCATAATTAAAAAATGAGACTGCTCATGCATCAAAGAAAGTATATACTTGAGATATTGAAGAGGTGTGATATGGAGCATGGTAATGCTGCCAATACATCAGCTGAAGCAAGGTTGCAAATGTCCAAAAGTGATGATGAACAAAATGAGGATCCAACACAATATAGATGATTGGTTGGATCATTATGTTACTTGTGCAATATGCGGCCAAATTTAGCGTTTAGTGTCGGCATTGCAAGTAGATTCCTAGATAGATCGAAGGTGTCTCACATGACAGCAGTGAAGAGGATCTTAAGATACGTCAAATGAACTCTTGGATGCAGAATTCTCTTTCCGGAAGCGGTTACAGGCAGAAAATGTAATTTGCTCGGTTATATCAATTACAATTAGTGCAAAGATAAAGATGATTGAAAGTCAACAGAAAGTTATATCTTTATGTTCGGAGGAGCACTAATCTCTTGGTGTTCTAAAAAAGAATCGGAGGTTGCACTCTCTTCTTGTGAGACCGTGTATATCATTGTATCGTTATGTGCGTGCCAAGTTGTGTTGCTTATGAGTCAATTAGAGGAGCTGGGCAGCAATGTAGGAGAAATTGTCACACTCTTGATTGATAATGTTTCAGTCATTAATCTTTCTAAGAATCCCATTGGACATGGAATGAGCAAGAATATTGAGATGATGTTTTATTACTTGAGGGATTTGGTGAGTGAAGGCAACCTGAGGTTGAGATATTATCGTAGCGAAGAATAAGTTGCAGACTTATTGACAAAAAGAGTCACAAATGATGTGTTCAAGAAGTTGAAGATGAACTTGGGCTAGAGAACTTGGAGCATTTGAATTAAGGTGGTATTTGGATGTACATAATAATTCAAATGCATTATATAAGCTTCTGTGAGCATATTGGAGGAAACAACTTAAAAAAATAAGCACTTCTGGAACGCAGACACTAACTTTTTCGTGGGCGTAACCGGTTACATAAAAAGGTGTAACCGGTTACACAAGACATTTTAGTTCTGTTATCCTGTTTATCGCAAGCGTAATCGGTTACGGTGTTTGGCGTAGCAGATTACGAACCCCTGTTTGGATTTTTTAGCTTATTTTTAAGTTTTTTTGTTTCCAAATAATTTTGTTGGCTTATATAAATGTTCCTCAAGTTGTAACATTTAAGTTAATGCCATTTGTTACATCTCTCTCTCTCTCTCTCAACTTTTCATTCCATCTTCTCCGATCAGCACAAATTCTCCAATGATTCGCCACTAGTGTTTCTGTATATTTCAACAAATCTAACCAACTAGTGTTTCTGTATATTCCAACAAATCTAGCCAACCAGAGCTTTGATACTATTTGTTGGAGAAGTCTGGGAAATGAGGTCTGAAAGTGTCAATGGGTCAAACTTTTATGGTTACAAGAGAACTTGACACCTCATATCCAACCAAAATGTTAAAGCAATGGAGATATGTGTCCTCTCTCTTATAAATCCAACACAACCAATAACTATCAATTTTAACCAAAACTTACTTTCACAAAAAATTTCTATTTGGATAACATTTTAATCAAATGGTTTTTATATAAGCGCTTATGAAAAGCTATTTCTATAAGTATAATATAAAATAAAGACAAATTATTTTCATATGAGCTACTCTAAAATATTTTTTTTAATTGAAGTTAATCAATAATAATTGTGTCAATAAGTAGATTCAAATAAATTAATCCAAACATATATTATGTTTGACTAACAAAACTTCTTCTTTAAGACAATTGAACACGTCACGACTGATATGAGATGAACTATAAGATTAACTAACAAAAGATGAACTATATAATCTTAGTAATAACTAACAAAGTAATTAACTAACCAATTTCTTTTTACATGTTATGAAATTCAAAATATCAATTGCTTAGTACAATTGTTAGATACCAATTAATGAATTTCTTTTTACATGTTATGAAATTCAAAATATCAATTGCTTAGTACAATTGTTAGATACCAATTAATGATATAAATGAACCAGACCAGTGCAAGCAAAATACTTTCTGGTTTTAGAGATTATTGACTATAACACATACTTTGCTTTCTTACAAACCAATATCAAACGATAGAATTGTCTTTTTCATAGAAAATACAATTATCTAGTATCAAAGTGTCTGTGTTGTGTCGTGTTCTGGTGTTCATATTAGAGTCTGTTCTTTCTAATGTAAGACATAAACATTGACGTATTGACATCAGTAATAATCAAAAATAGAACTATTGAATATAAGAATAAGGGTAGACACTTACGCATATCAGAGACAGACATACCTGATCTGCTCGTGCTAAATATGTTCAAATGGTTGAATCAGAAAATCCATTTGCCTAACTACCTAGAAGAAGTTCACATTTCTGTTTTCAAAAATGATGAGTAAGTTTTGTATAAGCTGCAAATAAGCAGCATTTGACACCATCAACAATTTTCAGTCACTTGGAATCAACCAAAACTTTGTATGTATACATGTTAAAACAAAAACGGTTTCTGTATTTTCTTTTCCCTCTAATTTTTGACAAATGAATTCACAACTCAAACCTGAACTTGCCATTCATCAACTTCTCATAAAACTCTATCTCAAGAATTCAATCCACTACTTCTCCTTCTGAACAACCAATAACCAAAACCTCCAACAAGAATCATAACTATAAAACCATCAAAAACTCCTACTACTACAAATATCCATCTTTTCACATCATGCATCTCATGATTTCTACCGATTCCCTTTCGAACCTTAACCATATAACTAAATCCTGATCCTTTATTTACCTGTTTAAGACCAAGTACTAATCTATAAAGATAACATTCCGCGGCTCCAACGCTCGCGTTGCTAAAATACAACGCGGCAGCACATTTACAATCCCTTAAGCACAAATTCGAACATGCTTCTCGGCTAATATTAACCGTTTCAGGAACACCCTTGAGCACACTGCTTACATTATCAATTTCCAACATTTCCGCCTTTTCATCGCGGCAAAACCCTCCGGAAAATCCTTTGCCACAATCAGAACTAGTACTACTCTTTTTGTCATTTGTCAAAATTTGAATACATGAACATGTGTTTGAAAATGTACATATACCATAAGGTTTACAAGAATTTGGAAGGTCACATGTTCTGTTTAGTGCTTGAAAAGAAGCCTCAAATTTTCCTTTCTCTGGTGAATAGTAATAAAGGCCAATATTTCCTGTTTCATTCTTCAATGCTAAGAATTTCAAAGGTTGAAGACTTTGAGACGGAATTTGCGCGATTTTCTTGTATTTTACATCAAACAATAACAACCCTTTTGAACTCAGCTTAATATATGTAATACTTCTATTCATGGTAGGTTGAAAGTTCCAATAAGAGTACCTCAACTTACCGGAGTTAACATACAAAGATACCTTGTTGTTCTCGATTTCGAATGAGTAGAACAACGTTGAGTTACTTCTAAAAGAAGTTAATCGAGTCGCCACATCTAGCTGTTGGCCTCTTAGCATTACATCAGTTGGAAAATTGAAACTTTGCCATTTTACATTGTTTTGTTCATCCACAAGCACAAGATTTCCTGTCCTCAGTATTTGCAAGTTCTGCTTCAAATCATTCAATGCAACAATTCGCGTATTAGTCTCTATGCAATGCAGCTCAATTGACTACGATAAACAACTTAGTTAAGCTCCTATAGCATAGTCATGCATCATATATAAGTGCTTGCTTATGTATAAATTGTTTTTATAACAAACGATAAGATCAGGGTTATCTTAAATTTTCAGAGACTCTGTATAGGTTAGACACAGTAGGGGCCCTACCAGTGACAATTTAGACTATACAATATAGTCTGTTTTGCACGTCTTCAAAGACAATTCTAGATAAGATAAAGTTACTTTGTTTTCGTATAAGTTATAATTTATAAGCTAGAGATTTTTACCTTAACACCTTGTCCTGAAGTTCCAGTTTTCCATCCAACTATCCCATTAGGACCCTTAAGCCTTAAATCACCATCCATACTAAACTCCAACAAACATTTTCCAGTGACATAAAACTTAGAATAATGACCAGAATCCCAAACCTTAACATCTCCAAGAAAAACCAACAATGAGCATGCGAATTTCGCATCGATAGCTTCAATACTCAATGCAACTCTGTACTTCGGTACTGTCTGATCATTCTCCAAAAGAAAACCTCCAACTCTGAAACCAATTCTATACTCCAAAGGAGCTTCAACGATAAGATTGTGTCCAACACCAACACTGGACTCAGAAAATGCAGAACTGATGAACAAAAGAACAAAGAAAAGAAAAGGATAAAAAAGATTCATTAGTTACAACAAGTTGATGGTTTTTGGAGATGGGTCTGTAATGTGAAGGAAAAAACAGAAAAGGTGAACATGATTATAGAACCTCACACTCACACCACCCACTCCAAAAAAGGCTTTTACCTTTCATGTTGCTGCTAAATTTCCTTAAACAATTGCAAAATACTTTTTTCTTTCTCTTAGTACTATAACTCTTTTCGACGCTCATGCAGTCCAATATTTCTGCACAATTATCAACTGAGTTGACTTAACGTTCCACTGAGATTGTTGAACACAAATTTGGCCATGAGAGAGTTTCTTGAATCTTACTTGTTATTTTTTTACATTTTTTTGGTTTGAATTATTGGTATAACATTAATGAAATTTCTAATTTTGCTACATTGATGATATCTAATTTTTCCTTAAAAGAATAAGGTATTTAAGAGGCCTACCTCAAAATTAAGGTATTGAAATACAGATAGGTAAGCATTTTTGTGGGGTTGAGAGTTATAAAAGTGATTATATTTAAAAGTTGAATTGACTTTGAGCGTGGGCGACCGAGATACTCACGTGGGACCCAATTCATCAAATTCTGTTTGGTTCAATTGAGTGCAATTCTTAGTGGGATGCAAATTGCAAGTGTGTTTTGAGATTTTTGAGTGGTGGGTTTAAGAAAAAATGGATCATGTGTTGCATATCTGACACGTGTAGAAGCTGACACTGCTCTTACGATTGGGTGACATGTTTAAGGTTCAAACTTGTAATGTTTTGTGTAGTGCTTATGTGGTGTTTTTAATAACGGCTTGGTTGGTTGGTACATTTGGGAAACAAACTTTTGTTTTACAATTACTTGTGCTATGAAGTTGTAGTAATAGTATATTCTTTGGCTTTCAAGGTGAAAGTCCAGTTAAAATTCTCACACCTTCATGGATTAAGATCTTTTACTGTAATACAACCAAGTTGTTTTTAATTTCTGCATGTGTTTGGCAAGCCAACAACTTCAATTATGCAATATTGTTTCGGTAATTTTACTTTTCAATAGCTTTTGTTTTGAGTTGATTACAATGTAGTATTGTAAGCAATTCTAATTGTTTGAACTATATAAAGTTGTGCACATGTCAGAGTCATGTATTCTATTCGATCTACTCTAAAATTACTTCTTATTATTTACTGACTTGGACATTGGAGTAATATCCTTATGAATTCTCTTGGATCTGCCGTATCGGAAACACGCACTACTGCATATGAACCTTATTTTACTCCATCATCAACTATTTCTGATTTCTGAATAGAACACTGATGTTATATGTGAAAATCTGATTGCCTAATTCCCACATAACCCCCCGAGAAACTAGCATCTCTTCATTGCAATTTAGCAAAAATCTGATCTCTTTCCTATTTGAATCACTGACCTCCTTCCTACACGAATCACCGATCATACTCATGAAATAATGACTACGTCGGAAGCTACCCAACCAGCCACACTCAATGCAACGCTGCTGTTGTGGCCACGACACCATTATGCTCCCAATCTCACGAGGACGACTCTGCTTCCTCCTATGGTTGATGAAGATCTTGTCATGATAACTTCTTTTTCCGCTCCTATACCATGAAGCAACCTCCATCACAACTGTTGATTCCCAAACAAGAGATGCTTCAAAGCCTCTAACAACTGCAAGTCAATCTAGGTATGCAAGGAGTTAACTTTCTGATGTCTGTAACATGTTGCAACAAAAAAAACTCTCATTTCCAAGATGAAAGAGTACTTCGAATCAAATAAAATTTACATTATGCTCCTCCATGTACCATTATGTACGCAGGACAGCCTCACACGATTGTCATGGGTTTTAGCCAAAATTGATTCTTGTTGGCACCGTCTTTCTACGCAGAGCGCTCCCTAGATCCCCGAATAGTCCTCAACGTCAAGAATATTATACCCACCAAGAGAATCCACAGGAAGAGGAAAGAGTTAGACTCCACTAGAGACCCTTCGTCCCTACAAATCTTCATCATGCCACACTTGAATATATATAAGGAACAATGTTGAATCACATACTCCTCGTCGAAAGAGGATCCTCTTCTCGAGGTGCATCCTCGATATAAGGATCCTGAAATATCTCGAGAAACCTCAAAAGTTGGACAACTATGTCTCATACCCCAAATTTTTCCCATCAATTTCAATGGTTATATATTCAAAATCTTAGTGTTGCTATCGTATTATTTAAATGTGTTTGTTTTGAATCTTATTTTTATGGGGGGTTTTAAATTCATAAAAGGGGTGTTTTCTTCAAAATAGACCATCAAAGTCTGATAGCCCATTATAGGTTTTACTCGTTTCAAATAATAAAAGGAGAGAGGTGCTTTTTGTAAAATAGGATTGTGTTACTTCAAGTGGGCCATCAAAGTCTGATGACCCATTAAGGGTTTGTGACTCGTTTTAAACAAGAGAGGGGTGTATTTTCTTTGTTTAAATTACTGGCCCATTAAGGTTTTGAGATCTATCTTTAAGTAATAGGGGTGTCCTTTTTTTTAGTCTGATGGGCCAATGATGTTTTTTACAATAACAATAGGAGGGGGCGTATTTTTGTCATCTTTGTATCAATTTCTAGATCAGCTCATACCATTTCGTTTTAAAGGTCCAATAGCTGCATTGGACCAGAAATCAATTTCTGACTTTTTGATCAAATATATAATTACTATTACTATCAATATAAACACTATCATTATTATTTTTAAATACTGACTTCATTATTATTATGTTTTTATCATTATTAATACTATTTTTTATTATTATCGCGTAAGTTTGACAAAGTTAAAATAGGGCAAAAGAAAACCCTAATCGCAATTCTTGCAAGCCACCGGGCCCTGTTCTTTGTGGTGCTCAAACAAAACCCAAAAATAGATACTGTACAGATTAAACAAAAAGAAACGTATCAAACCTTAAAATTAAAACAAATACAGAAACACAAAAAAAATCTAATCATATCTAAAATTGTCCAAAATTGTATCATATCAATTACAAAATCAAATATTAAAATCTTTAAATTACAACAAAATCTACTCATTTCTAACACAAATTAAATCCCTAATCTCCTATTAATCTCAAATTATAACGATAATTAAAAATAATTTTCCTAATTTATCTACTTCCTAAAACTATATAAACCCTAAGATTTCTACAAGAAAGAGGGACGGGGAAAAAAATCTCCACAAAGAACAAAAAGAGGGTAACAGAAGCAGAAAGAAGGAGAATAAGAAGATCTGGGTTTCAAAGTCTGAAACCCTAGATCCAATTACTCGCCACCGCGCATTTGTCGTAATCTTCGCTGTATCCATCATCTCCTCAACCTCCAGAACCTAAGATAATGAAGGAAAGAACGAGATTAGCAAAGAGATCAGAAAACTAGAGAAAGCATCAAGAAATCGCAAGTATAAAGGTAATCCGACAAACACTTAGCTTAGGGTTTTCTGTAGATTTGTGGTTGCAATTGATATCTTGGATTTAGTATTTGGTTTTGGGGGTTAAGGAGGGTTCATCGCTGCCAGATTCTGGGTTAGGATTTGACAGAAGGGGTGTTGTTGTTTTTGTCATGGAGGCGATTAGGTTAGAAGAAGAGAGAACAAGACGCATAGGGAGAGAGAGAGGCGAAAAAAATGAACAAAAATGAAAAGAAATTAAACATATATCTCCCTCGCGATCCCATGTGGCACTCTTATTATGCACCTTCAATCATAACCACGCGATCTTAATCAAATGTTCAATAGCTGTACATCCACGATAACTCCATACACGCGCATGCATGGAACCCATCGGGATGTTTCCAATTATGTTTGGGCTTAGCCCATGCTATCTACACTCCTAGGTTTTACTGCCTAAACTAAATTCACACCCTCCTGCGTTTTTTAAAAAAATTATTTATTTTTTAATAATTTTATTTATTTACTTATTTGTTTATTCATTTATTACTTTTTTTGCATATGAATAAATTATTAGATATTTTAATATTTAATATATATTTTTTAAATTATAAAATCTTTATTTCTTCATCTAAACTCTTTTTTTAAATACTATCCTTTTTTAAATACTTTAATCACATCAAATATTTTTTCTTGCATACAAAAAACCTACCTATCCTCATATTGCATAATATATTCGAAAACATCTAACCAATCAAATACTAAATATTTTTACTAACCTAATTCAAACTTATATATTTTCAAAAAAAGGATTATGGAAATTTCTTTTATTGACTGCGAACTTCGTCTATAATTCCGCTATTCACACGCCCAGACTTGGGTCAAGGAGAATTCGAGATATTTCCATAATCCATAAAAAAACTAACCAAACAACTACGAACTATGAATTACGAATTTAATTCCTCATAAGAGTATACGTAGGCATACGACTTAAAATCGTGGCAAGATCCCCTAATTAAAAATTAAAACCCTATTCCTAAATCGTAAACCTAAACCCTAGTATCCTTGTGAACAAGGTAGATTAAGGGTGTCTAACACCTTCTCTTCATTTAAAGTGAGTCAACAACTTAGAATCTCTGATCAAATTAGAGTTATTTATTATATTCCATTCCTTAGAATAAAAATTAATGGTGCGACTCTATAACTTTCAGCCGGTTATTACAGTTGGAGACTCTACTAGGGACTCAACCCTAGGGTTTAGAAGCCTTTCCTTTCCTTTTATTTATTATTATATTATTTTTATTTTTTTATCATTTGTTGGAGGGATTTTATTTCAAAAAATACATTTAAAAAAAACCTTAGAAAGAAGGTTCGTCTATTGGCCAAGGGGATGATATATCATCCATGTGATTTTTTGTGACGACTTCGCCTAGATTCGGTGGCATTCCAAAAAAAGAAATATTTCTCAAGAGGTATCCTCTCGGGGGGTAGGACTTTGTAATAAAATCTATGACTTTTTGTATAACCCTTAAACCAAAATCTCATGGTGAGACCTTTTATGACCTTAGAGATGAAAGTTTCGGTCTACAAAGAGGCTCTGCTTAAGGGATGCCCTTGTGCCTTTCCCTATAGTGTTATCCATGATATCCTTAAGGAAACCATATTATGGGGAGGGTAGAGTATCTGTAGGCCGAAACTAGGAACCTACCAACTAAAGATACCTTTAATAAATCTCGTCACTATGTTGCATCATCATGCATTTATACATCTTGCATTTATACATCTTGCATTTCAAATGTTCATTATTTTGCATTTTTTGTTGTCTTATTCACATGATTAAAAAAATCAAATGTTTTTGGTGAGTATCTTAAAAATTAATGTCAGAGGGAAACAACTTATCTGTGTTAGTGTCGTCAACCCAAATATGACGAAGATCAAGATCATCAAAGGGAAATTGTCTGTAAAAGCTTTAAAGATGTTTATTCGCCGCTATGGGGATACCCTTTAAATGACAAAAGTGGATGTACAATTGGATTCCATTTCGGCCTTGGTTCAGTTCTATGGTCCTCCATTAAGGTGTTTCACCTTTCAAAACTTTCAGATGGCCCCGACTTTGGAAGAATTTGATTGACTTCTGAATTTTTCTAAGGAAAAAGCTTATGTGAAAATTAGACAGGAGATTGATGTTAAGGACTTAGCAAATGTTTTAGGGATCTCTTATCCTAAGTTCTCACTTAATTACAAAAAAGAAGGTGATGTACGAGGGATTAAAAGACAATTTTTGGAGACTAAAGCCCTTTCTTTTGCCAATAAGAAAGAATGGGAGTCTTGTGTTAATTGTTTAAGACTACTGGTATATGGGGTAATTCTGTTTCCACGGATGTTAGACTATATTGACTCTAACTTTTAATGTGTTTTGGGGCACAAAAGCTTTGAATGCATACCTAACTCCTTCTTTACTTGCTGATATTTACTATGATTTTCACACTCGTTACGAAAAAGGGAGGGGTACACCAAACTGTTGTATTCCGCTTCTATATTCTTGGTTTATGTCTCATCTCAATAAATAGGACTATATGATTAAAACTTTGACACGATATGAATGGCCTAAAAAATTAAGGTCTCTTACTGTTGACTTTGTATTGTGGTATGCAAGGAAGCTAAACATTGGATATATCATTTATAGTTGTGGATATTTTTCGAATTTCCCGTTGATTGGGTCACGTGGTTGCATCAATTATAACCCTACTTTGGGTTTGCGACAACTTGGGTACCCTTTGGAGGATAAACCTTCCGATGAACAACTTCAACAATTGATCATTCACAACATGGTCTAAAATGACTGAGAGTTTCTCAACAAGATTATCCGAGATTGGAATAGGGTTAACAAAAGAAAGGCTGAAAGGAAGAATGTTGTGGAAAAAGAATCTTGCATTCGATGGGTTTTGGAAAGGGTGCAAGTTGTTAAGCTACCGTTTTACATTGATCCTGAGTACAGGCCAGATGTCCCAGATCCTCTACCTATGTCCTTAGAAAAAATAGACAACTTGAAGAAAGCCTTGAATTAAGCTCAAAAGGAGAAAGATAAATTGGAGCTTAACCTCCACAACCTTGCTAAGTAGAAAAGACAGATGCAACGCGAACTTGAGTCAAAAGACTAACAGATTTAGAAAGAAAGTGAAGCATTTGAAAGGGAGAGTCTTAAGCGAAAACGTTCAACCGAAGGATTGTTGAGTGCTACCTTCAACTTAGATTCTCACAACCAACATTTGGAGGATGTTGCTGGTGAAATCGGGAGGCTAAATAAGTGGTACGAAAAGGCGATGCGAGAAAAAAAGGAGATGGAAGAAAATTTGAGGGCTCCAAGACAGCTAAGAATCATATGTAGGAGAACGTCTCAAGAGGATAAGGGCACAAAGACTTCTCGCCCAAAAGACTGATGAATATGAGCAAGTTTGTAATGAGTTAAAAGACCTCCGAAAGAATTTCCTTATATAGAGGAGACTCTATATGGAGATGAGGGATGAAAATTATATTGAGAAGAGCAGTATGAAAAGATCGCCAAAGCAGGAAAGGGTAATCATAAGATAATTTTAGACATTTACCAAGAATATCGGTTCTACAAAGACAAGCATGCAAGACTCGCCTTCTTAGCCAACAATCTTATTGGTGACATCCCTAGAAGTTTGAGAGAAGCAGATAATATGATGGTCCCGCTTCCGAAAGATGTTGAAGACTTCCTCAAGCTTTATAGGAAGATGGTGGATGGTTTCAGAGCAGATATCCGCAGGCGCACTTAGAAGATTTTGTTTCCCTTTGTTATTCTAGAAATTAAATTTTGATGTTTTGGATAGAATATTTTTCAATATCTGTACTGTATTCTCTTTTTTACTATTTCAATAAAATTGTTTGTATATCTCGTTTGTGTATTTATTTTTGAGATGCTCATCAATAAAAAGTAAAACACATATATATATATATATATATATATATATATATATATATATATATATATATATATATATATATATATATATATATATATATATATATATATATATATATATATATATATATATATATATATATATATATATATATATATATATATATATATATATATATATATATATATATATATATATATATATATATATATATATATATATATATATATATATATATATATATATATATATATATATATATATATATATATATATATATATATATATATATATATATATATATCCAAGCGAGTAAGACATTCAAAAACGAAACTGTTAGCATATTCATACGCATCCATGCATTCGCAAAAATTGCATTCATAATTTCATACAAAAGCTCATTATTTTTCAAAATTATCTCCTGTTTAACCATTGGTAAAAAATCACCACCTCTCAGACCGCCATACCGAACAAGAGCCCATCAAAAGAAAGTGATGGAATAGATAAAAGAAAATCAAGTTGCTTTCAATGAATATTTGCAACAAGTGAAGAGTAACAACGAATCGATGAAAGAAGACATGAGCCAGGTTCTTCTAGCCTTGACGGACATCATTGAGAGGAAAGAACAGATTCCTAGGGCAACCTTTGAAGAAGTAGCTCAAACTATTGGTGCATCAAGCGATCACCAACCAAGAAGAGAATCAGAGTCAGGACCTCTAAAGTCAACTGTAGATCAATAAGAAGTCAAGCAAGCTTATACTGAAGGGTTTGTCCCACCTCCACTGAAGGTAGGGTACCCCATACTTTGCAAATTCTGATCAACAATGCGGATAACTATATAGATCTAAAATATGGAGATCTTGATTTGGAGGATGTTACTCAGTTACACCTACCTAAAATTATTGAGAATCCCTTGGCGCTCAATCAGTATAAAGCTCTTGAAAAGAGGTTGAAGGTTGTGGAAGGTTACGATGCTTTCAACGTCGATGCTCTCGAAATGGGTCTAGTTCTGGATGTGGTGATCCCTCCAAAATTCAAAGTATCTGACTTTGGAAAATATAAGGGACTCACATGCCCAAGAAACCATCTACGCATGTATTGCAGAAAAATGCATGCCTATGCTCAAGATCAAAAGATGATGATCCATTATTTCCAAGACAATTTAAGTGGGGCATCTCTAGATTGGTACATGCAATTGGAGCGAATTCATATCCAAACATGGGAAGATCTTGCTAACTCTTTCTTAAGACAGTACAAGCACAATTTGGACATGACTCCTAACCGTATACAGATCCAGAACTTATCTCAAAAGAAAGACGAGTCCTTCAAAGAGTATGCTCAAAGGTGGAGAGAAATGGCAGCCCGTGTACAACCACCACTCCTGGAAAAAGAATTGGTTGATATGTTCATGGGAAATTTACAAGGTTTATATAATGACAAGATGGTAAGAATCGTCTCTTCGGGATTTTATGATTTGGTAACTATTGGTGAAAGTATTGAAGTAGATATAAAGAGTGGAAAGATACAGGGGGTATCATCTAGTACTCCTTACAATTCAAAAAGACACGTCCCTAACTTCTCA
Source organism: Vicia faba (assembly GCA_948472305.1). Classification (NCBI taxonomy): domain Eukaryota; kingdom Viridiplantae; phylum Streptophyta; class Magnoliopsida; order Fabales; family Fabaceae; genus Vicia; species Vicia faba. The sequence goes on along the minus strand of OX451740.1, from coordinate 359,276,105 downwards.
AAAAATAAGGAAGTAGAAATTAATGTTATTGTATCGCATCAGAGGGTACAACAACCATTGGTAATTCCACGAGAACAACAACAGAACAAGTTTGAAAGACCACCGAGAAGATTTGATCCTCTCCCCATTTCGTAGAGTCAATTATTGCAACACTTAATCAAAGCATATTTGGTATAGTTGAAGCCTCTAGCTCCTCCAAATGGGGAACTCCCGCAAAAGTATGATACAAATGCCAGGTGTGAATATCATGCCAATTCTCCAGGGCATACCATAGAAAAATGTTGGGCCTTCAGACATAAGGTTCAAGATTTGTTGGATTCCCAAGATATCACTTTTGAAAAGCCAAACATCAAGACGAATCCCATGCCTCCGCATGGTGGACCAATTGTGAATGCAATTGAAATGGTGACTGACTTTGGGGCGGCCAAACGAATAAAAGCTCCAATAAATCTCTTGAAAGAATATTTGTTTGAAAGTGGGTTCCTCGTGGAACATAGTGAAGCTTTTGAGAAGACGTCACAGAAATTATTGGATCAGCGGATAATCCAATTTGGGAAATACCCTAAAGAAGAATATGTAGCTGTAATTGATGGAAGTACAAAGAAGCCATTGGTAATTCCCTTCCAAGGGCCGATTCCTGCTAAGAAATTTCTTGTGATTCCATGGGGAGAGTCAATAGAAGCATCGGTGATGATACCACACCAGACTCTGAGAATTCCAATAATTCCAAAGACTACAATGGTGATTAGGGGGCCATCTCCCACTCCTTACGAAATTAACATTGCGATACCGTGGATTTATGATTCTACTATCTTTGTCAATGGTTTAAAACAATAATATGAGCCATAGACAAGTCAAGGACATGCAATCACAATAAAGAATGGCGTTATGGTTAAGGATAAGGGAAAAGATGTGGTTGAGGCGAGCCAAGAACCTCTGAGCAAGAATTTTATTGACCAAGAGGTGGAAGAATTATTGAAAATAATCAAGAGGATTAATTATATGGAGGTTGATCAGCTACACCAAACCCTAGCCAGGATTTCAATACTCTCGTTACTCCTCAATTCTGAAGCGCACCGAGACTTTCTAATGAAAATTCTAAGTTTTGCTCATGTTGTAAAGGAGATTATAGTGAATCAGTTTGAAAATTTCATAGCAAACCTAACATCTAGATCATATCTAGACTTTAATAGCAATGAGTTGCCTCCACAATGTAGAGCTCACAACAAATCATTGCATATTTCCATTCAGATAGGTACAACTAACCTATCCAGGGTACTCACTGATAATGATTCGGCCTTCAATGTGTTGCCAAAATCTAGCTTGATGAAGTTAACACTAGATGGTGTTGTTATAATGCCAAGTTCTACGATAGTCAAAGCTTTCGATGGTTCTAGAGAACAGTGTTTGGAGAAGTGGATCTTCTTGTCAAGATCGATCCGCATATGTTTTATATTTCCTTTCAAGTAATGGATATAGAGCCAGCATATACATATTTTCTTGGACGACCTTGGATTCATGCAGCGAGGACTGTTACTTCAACTCTACATCAAAAATTGAAGTTCCTCGTTGAAGAAAGATTGGTTATACTTGACGGTGAAGAGGACATATTTGTAAGTCACATAGAGTCCTAAAGATACATCAGTGCGAATGAAGACTACATAGCATCACCATTTCAAGTATTAGAGGTTGCTTCAATGGTAACCATACCGGTGGAGAAAATTAAGAAACCTATTGTGACTTCATGGAGAGATTTACATACAACTGTGGAAGATGGTACCTCGAAAGGTTGGGGTAAACTTATGGAGATACCTGAGAAGACAAATTGTTTTGGTTTGGGCTACGAATCATCAAAGGCTACCCTGAAAGGCAAGGCACAGTTTCCTACTATCCAGGAAATCTTCATCAATAAAGGAACAAAGCATGGTGGATAAGTGGCGGTGATATCTAACAAGAGCAGCACCAAAAGAGCTTCTGACTTCATCCGTGAATGTGCTCCAGGAAAAGAACTCAAGAATTGGACATTCGTGGAGATTCCAGAGATCTTTTTCTTTCCAAAGTAATTTTTCTTGTTTTTGAAAGAACCTATGTCAAGCCTGAGGCATAGGGGTAGTTTGTAAGGGTCCCCTAATTTGTTTCAAACAATATTTTCAATTAATAAGAGTTATATTTCACATTCAATTGAGATCCATGTCTTTCTCTTGCATTTATCTCTTATGTTTTAAATTGGTAATACTTTTCTTCATATGCATTTTCAAATTCGCATACTAAAGCAACACCAAAACATGATAAATGTGCAGATCCATGCCTAAAAACACCGATAATGTTAATGCTTCTATCCGATATAATTTTGATTCACCCATCAACCAATAAGAAGATGAAGATGATGAATATCTTGAACTCTCCGAAGAATTGGCAAGGGAATTAGAGCAAAAAGCTGACAGCATACAACCATACCAAGAATCTATTGAGACCATCAACCTTGGCACAGAGGAAGATCCGAAAGAGATCAAGCTAGGGGAAACATTGGAGGAAAGCATCAAAGAAAAAATGATCAAACTTTTACATGAATATGTGGATATATTTGTCTTGTCTTACAGAGATATGCCAAGATTGGATACAAATATTGTGGTGCATAGACTACCTCTCAAAGAAGGTTGTTCTCCAATTAGACAGAAGCTCAGAAGAACTCATCCAGACATGTCCAACAAGATTCGAGATGAAGTCCTTAAACAATTTGATGCAGGGTTCTTAGCAGTGGTAGATTATCCACCTTGGATGCCTAACATCGTGCCAGTTCCCAAGAAGGACAACAAAGTACGCATGTGTGTAAATTATCGGGATCTGAACAAAGCAAGTCCCAAAGACGATTTCCCATTACCTCACATAGATGTTTTAGTGGATAATACAGTCGAAGATTCGTTATTTTCATTAATGGATGGGTTCTCAGATCATAATCATATCAAAATGGCACCTAAGGATATGGAAAGGACTACCTCCATGGCTCCTTGGGACACTTTCTGTTACAAGGTGATACCTTTTGGTCTAAAGAATGCAGGGGAAACCTATCAAAGAGCTATGGTCACACTATTTCATGATATGATCCACAAAGAAGTTGAGGTATACGTAGATTATATGATTGCCAAATCTCATACAGAGGAGGATTACATCGTACATTTACAAAATTTATTCGAGCGTATTCGAAAGTTCAAACTGAGGTTGAATCCAAACAAATGTAGATTTGGTGTCAGGACAGGCAAGTTATTGGTTTTTATTGTAAGTCAGCATGGTATTAAGGTGGATCCAGACAAGGTGAAGGCCATACAAGAAATGCCAGCTCCTAGAACAGAAAAAGAGGTTTGTGGTTTCTTAGGACGATTGAACTACATTTCGAAGTTCATATCGCACCTAACTGCTACGTGCGAGCCTATATTCAAATTACTTTGAAAAGATTAAACATTGGTGTGGAATGATGATTGTCAAGCAACCTTCAAGACAATAAAGCAATATTTAAAAGATCCACCAATCTTGATGCCTCCAGTTCTTGGAAGACCTCTCATCATATACTTAACAAGGCTTGAAGGATCTATGGGATGCGTATTAGGACAACATGATGAAACGGGTAGAAAAGAGCATGCAATTTACTACCTCAGTAAGAAATTCACCGATTGCGAAAATAGGTACTCACTTCTCGAGAAGACTTGTTATGGTTTGGCTTGGGATAATAAACGATTAAGGCAGTATATGTTAACTAACACCATGTGGTTAATAGCAAGAATGGGTCCTTTGAAGTATGTGTTCAAAAAATCTGCTCTTACAAGAAGAATTTCCTGATGGCAAATGTTACTATCCGAGTAGGATATCCAATATGTTACTCAAAAGGCTAACAAGGATAGTGTACTAGATGATCATCAACCATTTTTAGAATATCAACTAATGAAGTTCGACTTTCCAGATGAAGATGTCATGGTTATAGGTAACTACGTAATACCAGGACCCGTCGAGGGACCTGAACCAGGGGCACGTTAGACACTCATGTTTGACGGTTGTTCAAACGCACTAGGGCATGTGTAATACGGTGGGAGAACTGACTTATTTTTGCGTTTTATCACAAATGTTGGGATAGCAAGAGTCGCCATCGACTTTTCGTTTATCCAATAATGAAAGGGTGAAAAGAATAGGAAAGTAGATTTTGAGTTCGAGGGGTAGGTTATGAAAAGGGAAGGTGTTAGCACCCTTTTCATCCGTAGTTATCTGCGGGCTCTTAATTGCTTAACTTACTTGTGAAAATTTTCTTTTTGTGTGTTTGAAAATATTTTAAAAAGTTAACTTTGTAATGATTTTTGTATCAGTCCTCAAGAACGCGTACAAAGCGTTGTTTGAAATATTTTTGAAATTGTTAGTGAAATGTTTTTGTTTTGAAAGGTTTGTGAGCAAGCGATTAAAAGTATCTACCCACTCAAGGTTGTTCTTGTAATTTTCCTCCTCCTTTAGATAGTGTTATCCTACCATTAGTTAGTAGGAAGCCCTATCGTTGGATGTGAAGGGACATGCGAGGGTCATCGTACAATCATCGAAGGCAATTAGTAAGGATGCTTTAGAAATTTTTGTAAGGGACTAGATCATTTATCGAAAGGCAACATCGAAAGGGTCATCGAGGAACTATGATCTTTATTCGAAAGGACTTTGCTAAAGCGTCCCCACTTTCGAGGAACATGAGGGTTTTTATTTCGAAGGCAACAAGGGGTTACCCTAGAGGTGTAAGTGTACGAGTGTATTATGTTTAGTTATATTATCTTGGAAGTTAGGGTTTTCTATCGTTTAGTTTTTAGTATTTCCATGCAACCCTAATACTAAGCAGTAATAGAAAATATAAAAAACAATAAAAGTGCGGAAAGTAAAGGCAGGAAAGATAAACCTAAACCAATTACACGACTTTGGGGCAGATACAAAATAGAAAAGTTCGGAAAGTAAACTTAACTATTACATCCCGGAAAACAGTTACATAATAATAAAAACAAGCGGAAAAAGTAAACTACGCTATTTACAATTGCGAAAATAAGATAAGAATAAGAAAGGTAAAGAAAGAAAATGTTTTTTGGAGGTTTTTTATGAAAGAAGGTTTTTGATGATTAATTAAATAAATCTAAAAAAGGTCTAATTAATTTTAATAAAAAAAGAGGTTGATTAGTTAAATTAATTAGAAAACCTAAAAAAACCTAAACAATTAGGGTTTAAAAGGGTTTTGTTGTTAATTTATGGTTAAGTGAAATTAGGGTTAAGAGGAAAAGATTAAGAAAAATAGGAAAAAAAAACAAACAAACTGCCAGGGGTGGGTATTGAACACACGTCCTTAGCATTCCACAATGTCTGGTTTACCAGTGCGCCCAACGCACTTTGGTGTTAGTAAAACAAAATCAGCACACTATATGTTACACCTACATGAAAATATGAAGAAAAAAAAAAGGTGAAAAAAATCCCAAAACACCAAAAGGCAGGGATCGAATCCACGCCCTGGCATATTAAGGCTTTATCGCATGCACTTCTACCACTGGGATGGTGATACATCCATTATCATCATTGAAACAAAATAAATATAAAATGAAACCAAACAACTTCCCGGAGAAGCGTCAGAGCCCTAACTCCGGTCGTCTTCTCCGATGACTATTTTTTTGTTCCTGCAAAACAACAAATAATAGAGACCCAAAGGGAATCTACCCCCCTAAATCAAGCCCTGTGAGTTCAATGGGAGTTCTATTTTTGGCTAAAATGTGATGGTTTGTGAGACATAGAGAAAATATCATGAAATGGCAAGAACATGGTATTTCACAATTCAGCTGTCATGGGACTCCCACGATGGGTTATTCCTGCATATTGGTACCTCATAAACAAGTTAGCAGGGTTAGCACACGTTAAAACTAAAAAAAACAGAAATATAAAAATTCATGCAATGATGGAAAACAATAGTGTATGTATGTTATTCTCGTGCTCTTTGGATCTTCAAGGATGATCCACTCTTACTCTATAGCTCTTCTGGAAGCGAATGGAACGGCTGCCTTGTGTGAAAAGAAGTTGTAACTAGGGTTTACAAGTTGCCCTAGTTTTTGATATTTTTGGAATTTTGGAAGAGGTTTTTGTGCAAGGGTATTTTTCCTGAATAATATGAAATATATAAGGATGAAATTAGGTCAACCAAAGAATGGGCTTGGACCTTTGTAAGAAGCCTTGTTTTATTTCATTCATTTTGAAGTTTAAATAAATAAAATCAAAAATAAATAAAATAAAAATCCAAGGGGTGTATGAGTAAGCTCTGAGGTTCATCTTGAGGTATAAAATACGCATGGACTTTGAATCACGAGCCCAATAGCCCAAAATTCCAAGTTTGATCACTTTTTGGTTTCATGCATTTGCTCAAAATCTCCCAACTTGCACTAGTCACAACTCTATCAATTTTCATCATTTGAAGGTGATCTCTTACTTTTTGGAAAGCTCAAGATGTCTTCTACAATCTTTATTTTGATCATTTTTTCATTTGAAGACTTTATCTTGATGTAAGTTGCCTTGATAAAAAATATCTTTTTGTTGACTTTTGAAATGACCTATAATGTATTGGCCCATATCTCTCAGATGAAGCATTTTTTGGACTTGAGCTTAGAGAGAATAAGTTGTATAGGATTGAATTTCCTTCAAAATGATGTTTTGTTGAGAAAATCTGATGAAGCATGTGAAAGTTATGCTTGGTCAAAGTTCAGTTGACTTCTCCTTAAGAAAACCCTAATTTGGTAACTCTTGACTTTTGATGAATATGGAGTTTTCTTGATGAATCATGATCAACTCTTGATAAAATGATAAATATGACTTCAAAATATTGATGTTGACCAAACATCTTGAAGTTTGACTGTATGTGGACCACAGTTGACTTTTTGTCCAATATAGTTGATTTTCAGTCATCTGAGTAATTAATTGAGCAAACTTGTGATGCAAGACATGAAACTTGGTATGAGCATTATTGGAGACATATAAGCAACCATGGAGTCTGCTTGAGGCATTAGAAACCCAATCTTCTCTAAGAAAAGTAAAACCCTAGTTGTAGGTCAATTGCTTTGAAGGAGAATGTTTGATCAAGTCTTGAGTAACCTTGAGAAAATGAAGACCCTAGGAGAATGAGAAGATGTCTTGAAGAAAATAAGAGGGAAAAGTTTGGGTTACAATAGCTTCCCCTGTTCAATATTCTTAAACATGAAGAGTTAGATTGGCATGTCTGCCGTTCATGATTTGAAGGTAGAAGTGGATTGAAGACTTAAGTGCCCAGAAATTTGCACTCGCATGTGGAGGAGGTAACGCTCTTGGTTGAAAATATTGCTTTAATGGTATTAAAAGATGCCATTCAGAGAGATGACAGAGTGTTGTTGGAGATGGGCTTATAGATGCCATCAAAATGATTGTTTGATAGGAGTATCATAATAAGTCTATGCTTGACTATATATGAAGAATGCTTTTCAGGATGACTCGCTGGGGAAAGTGCTTAAGTAGTTGCTTGTCAGGTTTAGTCTCTGAGGGAAATGCTTGTCATATTTAGTCTTAGAGGGATATGCTTGTCATGTAGATAGTCGCCCCGTCCTACTTCAGGAATTGATCTACAATCTGTTTTTGTTGGTAAATCCGTCCTGTTTAGGGAATTCATACCACCTGGTCATGTCGATAGTTTCCTCTTCCTGTTTCCGGAATTAATCTTTTCCTATTTATACAGATAGTTGCCCCGTCCTATTTCGAGAATTAATCTTTGCCTCGTCATATAGATAGTTACCCTGTCCTGTTTCGGGAATTAATCTTTGACTTTCTTTTTGTTGGTAAACTCGTCCTGCTTCGGGAATTCATACCGCATGGTCGTATAGATAGTTGCCCTATCCTGTTTCGGGAATTAATCTTTGACCTGTTTGAGAATTGCTGATGATATTTGTCTGTTTGTGAACTTTACCTGAAAAGACAAAGTTAGTTTCGTGCAATGTCATGATGTATGTAATGCATTGCATAATGGTGTTCTCAAATTAAATGAGAATGTTATATGAGTTTTGTATGCATATGCTATGATGTTTTTTAAATGACGTATGGATATGATATGTCGTTGAAGCGTATTGGTAGCTTCGTGTAACATTTTTTGCTGGGGAACATAAATCCCTGACTGTTGTTAGGGATGAAGAATATGAATCTTCAATCTTGTTTAGAATGTCTATGCTGGGGATTCCTGCTTTCTGTTTGAGGATACTCCTCTGGGAATGTTTTACTTCTTCTTGGGGATATAAGATTTCAGGAACATTGGTCGTTCATCGCTCTACTGGGGAATTTAGTTCTTATATAGTCTGACTTGGGGATAAAAGAGATGGATAACCTTATGACGTGCTGTCTAACCGAGTTTCTGATATGGATACCAACTCTTCTAGGGAGGACAAAGTTAAATGATATCTGGCCCAGTTTCAGGTTCTGTAGCAACTCTCTGGGGATAACAACCTTGACTACACTTTGTTGGAGAAGAGAATTCTACCGGGGATTTGCAGTAATCGGAGAAATGAACTTTTTTGGGGAAATAAACCCCGCTGGGGAAATAAACCCTGCTGGAGAAATAAACCCTGCTGAGGAAATGAACCCTGCTGGAGAAGATAATTCTGTAGGGGATAATGTTGGAGAAATAAACTCCACTGGAGAATTAGATTTCTGTGAACGACACTGAGGGAATCATTTCTGATGAGAATTGCAATTCCGTAGGCTGTGCGGAGAAAGTTTCCACTATATGATGGGGAAATGGTCAAAATTATTTGTACGCTAGGGGACATACTGGGGGAGATAATTATGTGAACTGCCAGAAGCTTCCCCAATTCCTATCTGAAGGCGTATTAGACTTGTTGAGGAATATATCTCTGTCGGGGATGAGCTTGTGAAGACAAACTCTGCGGGGATTTCTCTGTGGGGAATTGTGGATGACTTGAACGTTATCACAACTCCTAGAGTCTTTAGTAAATGCTTATTCATGTTTTTATACACATATTTGTTAACAATAATTATATTCAAATGCATATGTTCATTCAATTTAGTCATTGGACGTTTTTTGCAAATAAAACAGAGAAAGTGGAACAAATTTGAATTTTGAAATATATTTGTATTGAGAGTTTGCCTATAAACAAACAGTTTTATATAACAAGACAGAGATCCTAGTAAGAGGAAATTTTCATAAAAAATGGAAAAAATACAAAAGAGAAAAAACATATATGTGGAAATGATCCCATCGAGTTTCAACTCTGCTATTGCCCTTATGTCTTCGAGTATCTCATCCATTGCTGTCAGAAGAAGTTGATTGGATTGATCTGTACCAATTGCACTTGTCATTTATAATAATGTTTGATGTATGTCAGTGATCCAACGGGACATATTCGTACGCTTTAATCTCTAAATTTTGCCTGGACCGCCCTCTCGAGTTTTCAGTCCATCGGGATACCCCTTTTTTCCCGAACCCTTTTGGTTCATCAGGATGCCCTTATTTTTGCCTAGGCTAGTCAACCTAGTGGGTCTCTTTTATGCGTAGTATTTTTTAACTATGTCCACATTCACAGGGTGTGGAAAATATTCACCGTCCATGGTGGTAAGTATCATAGCACCACCAGAAAATATCTTCTTGATTACAAATGGCCCTTCGTAGGTGGGAGTCCATTTGCCTCTGGGGCCACCTTGTAGTAAGATGATGCGCTTTATTACCAAGTCACAAGCCTGATATACTCAATGTTTGACTTCCTGTTGAAGGCTTTGATCATACACTTCTGGCACATCTGACTATGACAGGCAGCCGCAAGCCTTTTCTCGTCGATAAAGTTTATCTGGTCCAGCCTGGTCTGAATGCACTCGTCTTTGTCTAAATCTGCGTCTTTCATAATCCTTAGAGAAGGAATCTGGACTTCGACAGGTAGGACAACTTCCATACCTTAGACTAGAGAGAATGGGGTTGCCCCAGTTGATGTCTGTACTGAAGTGCGATAGACATGAAGAGCAAATGGTAACATCCCATGCCAATCTTTATATGTCACTGTCATCTTTTGTATGATCTTCTTGATGTTATTATTGGAGGATTCCACTGTTCCATTCATCTTCAGTCGATATGGATAAGAATTGTGGTGCTTGATCTTGAACTGCATGTAGAGTTTCGTGATTATAATGTTGTTAAGATTGGTACCATTGTCCGTGATAATCCTTTTGGGGATGCCATACTGTAATATGGTGGGAGAAATGACTATTATACTGGTTTTGCATTTGTATTCGCAAATTTTACGGTAAGCAAGAGTCGCCACCGATTTTTATTTTATCCAACAAAGGAAAGGGTGAAAAGAACAGAAAAAGACCTTTCGAGATTATTTCTGAGTAAGGGGGTAGATTATGGAAAGGGAAGGTGTTAGCACCCTTTCCATCCGTAGTTATCTACGGGCTCTTAGATGCTTAACTTATTTTGAAATACCTTGTGCTTTGTGTGTTTTGAAAAGTATTTTTGAAAGCGCCTTACTGCGGCGAACTTTGCAATGTTTCTCGGATTGGTAGAGAACGTATATAAAATGTTTTGAAAAATGTTTTTCGAAAGAGTTTTGTGTATGTGTAAAATTGTTTTTGAGAAAGCATCTAAGAACTATCTACTCTACTTGAAAGGTTGTTCTTTTCCTTTAGGAAATTCTATCCTACTATTAGTTAGTAGGTAGCCCTAGTCGTTGGATGTTTGAGGGATATTCGAAGGGACGTTTATACAGTCACAAAGGCAACTGGGCAAAAAAATTTAGTAACTACCCTAGGGTTTTAAGATCATACCGAGACAACGTTGAGAGGGTCATCGAGGAACTTGTGATCTTTAAATCGGAGGGTAACCACTAAAATCTCTTATGTTTCGAGAGATGTGACTGTTTTTCTGAAGGCAACCAAAGTGGGATATCCTAGAGGTGCACATGTGCAATTGTGTTTGTATTCAGTTATTCGTCTTATGTTAGGTTTGCTAGTGTTTTGTTTTATTCTTGCCATACAATCCTAGTTAGCATGCATCTAACAGTTAATAATTTGCAGAAATTAAAAATGCGGAAATCTAAATCCTAAACTATTACAAGGCTCGGGGAGAGGGATTATTACAAGTCCAAAAATGGGGGAAATAAAAGCAGTAAATGTAAAGTCCTATTACATCCCATAAGCAAGTACATTAATATTAAAATAAAGTAGAAATATCAAACGCGCGAAATGGAAAAGACATCTAAAGCCTAAGTGAAAGGAAATCTTTTTGTTTGTTTTTGTTTTATGTAAGAAAATGTTTAATTGATAATTAATTAAATAACCTAGATCTAAATAAATAAAAATTTAATTATTAAAGAAAATTGAAATTTAAAAAGAAATTAATTCTAAGTTTTTTTGTATTTTTGTTATGAATAAAAGAAATTAAATGAATTAAATCTTAGGTATATTTATTTTTTAAATTAAATAAAAGGTTAAAGTTATTATTTAATTAATTACCAAGTTAATTTAATTAAAAAAAGACTAACCAAATATTTTTATTATTTTTTGATTTTAATGTTGTAATGAAATAAAATTGATTAAAATAGAAATGTTAATTAAAACAAAATAAAGAAAATTGAAATGGGCTTGCAAACAAAATGAAATGGGGGGGGGGGGGGGGGGGTGCGCTTCAAAGAAGTATCAGGCCTATCAGCAAGAGGGCTCAGGCGCTGTAAAAATAGTTAGGGGTGAGAATAAACAGAAACCCCAAGCCCAATGACAAGAGGGCTCAGGCGCCCGTGGGATATGCAAAATAAAGGTTAGAAAAAATAAAAATTTGTTTCCTGCCTGGGTCGAGCCCAGGACCTGGCAGAGGAGTGCCCTGAGAATGGTGTTCTTGGATTCAGGTACTAAAGCTCGCATGTAACACGTTAGATCTACTCAAAACATCAATAGTAATATGAATGCATGCATAAAACTGATTTAAATTACATAATTCAGAGGATTTGGGATTCAAAATTTTACCAAAAACTGTAGGATGGTTATGAGGAGGATCTGGGACGTGTGAGGCTTAAACCTGGGCTCTGGAGGACTCTTGGGAAACTCAGGAGAGGGTTGATGATTTTGGTTTGGGTTGATAGCTCCTGGAAGTGAAGCTACAGATTTTGCAACTTGTTGATTTTTTTTGAGAATTTTGAGAAGGCTTTTGGAGAGCTTTTTGAAGAGGAATTTCGTGCTCCTTTTGGCTTGCATTATTGTTTATTTATAGAGGGAAGATATGAGTGAACAAACATGGTAATAAATTAATGCATTCATGGACTTGGAGACAAGGATAAAACACATTGAAAAATTTCCATATTTGGGATATCTTTGCCTCTTTGGTCACTTGCATGAACCTGGTCCTGTTGGATGTATCTTGCACAAAAATATGGGCCTTCTAATAGATCAAATAAAACCAAAATGTCAAATAAATACAAATTAAAAAAATGCATGGATAGATTTAAAGGTCCTTGGGTATGTCATAAACATGTTTGAACCCTTAAAATGCAATTTTTCTCAAAGTTGACTTCATGCATTTTTCACAAATTTGCCCAAATTGTGAAAACCATAACTTTCTCAATTTTCATCTTTTGAAGATGATCTAGGACTTTTTGGAAATCCCATTATTTCCTCTACAATCTCTATGTTGATCATTTTTGCTTTTGAAAACATTATCTTGATGTAAGTTGTCTTGACAAAAAGTGTCTTTTGTTGACTTTTTGAAAATGACATGTAATGTATAAGCTCATATCTTCCAAATGATGCATTTTATGAACTTGAGAATAAAAACAAAGTTGTATAGGATTGTATTCTCTTCATAATGAGCTTTAGTTGGGGCAAAATGGATGAAACATGTGAAAGTTATGCCTGGTCAAAGTTCAGCTCAGTTTTCCTATGAAACCCTAATTTAGCGATTCTTGACTTTTGATGATTGTTGTACCCCAAAATTTGCCCTCCCATATTCTTCAAGATTTGCCAAGATCAAGCTTCAAAATCTCTCAAGGGTTGCACAGTCCAATTGCCTCCTAACAGTCAAAAATTAGGGTTTTGGTTATGGCAAAGAAATTGAAGTTTCCAAGGGTCCAAACAAGTCCCACATGCCTACATACATTGTCAAGCATCCATATGCCAAGTTTCAAGACTCACAGCATCAAACTGCACAGTCAAAAACCCTAATTGCCCTACAGTCAACTATAGGGGCAAAATGGTCATTTGACAGTCAAAAGTCAAAATTTTTGGTTAACATCTTATTTTGAAGCCACAAACATCATTTGATCAATTCTTGATCATGATTCTCAAAGCATGGCTCAAAAAGTCTCAAGATGCAAAAGTTTCTATTTCTGGACAGTTGGAAAAGTCAACTGCAAATTGACCAAGGCATAACTTCCACATGGTTTATCAGAAAAATTCCATCCAAAGCTCATTTTGAAGAGAATGACATTTCCTACAACTCATCTTCACAGTTCAAGTCCAAGAAATGCTCTCACAAAAAGTTATCAATCTCAACATTATAGGTCATTTTCAAAAGTCAACAAAAAGGCACTTTAAGTCAAAGACCATAACTTGAGATTGGTAAATAAAAATGACATGGGACCAAAGGCATTGGTTAGAGGACTTCAAGTCCTTTCCAAAATGTCCAAGAACATGATCAAAGCTTAAAAATTGAGCAAGATATGCCTTGTGGAAGTTGGGAAATTTTTGGGATTTTGAAAAGTCAACTTTGCTTCAAATGCCTCAAAATTGCTAATGGGCCTCAATTTCTTCGATGAATCATTACCCAAAAGCTATGCACGACCCATTAAGCTAAAAGGGAGTTATTTTCTTATTTTTAATTAATTAATTGAATTTTTAATCCTATTAATTCATTTAATTAAAATTAATTATGAGAAAAATACTAAATCATGTGTTTTGAATCTTTTTGTGCAGCATATTCTTCCATCATGAGCTCAATATTTCGTGTGCCTTCTCAAGAGACAAAATCTTCCAAAATTGGCAAGTTTCCATGGCAAAAAAGATAGGAAAAGATTTGACAAAATCAAATATTCAAAACATTGATTCAAGGACTTTGGGCTTGGTTTTTCTAACCTAATTCATTCACTTACATAGGCATAACAGAAACCTAATACAAAAAACACAAAAGCTGCGCTCAGAACACAAGAACAAACTTGCACTTTTTCACAAAAAATTTGAAACTGTTTTCATAGCTACTGCACGTTTCAAAGCCTAAAAGCCATTCCAATACACTCCTGACACTACCAGGAAACTATTCCAATCGAAACCAGCCCTCCATACTCAAGGAATTGGTAAAACCGGATTGCACTTTTCATAAAATTTTCAATAATCGTGTTTTGATTTCTAAGCATTGTTCATGCATTTTTATTGTTGATTTACACTAACATGAATGTTCTGAAGCCATTGATACTATTTAATTGAATTAACAACGCTTGAATCAAGATCTTCCATGGACGTGTTATAGGGTTTCAGAGGTTTTAAATTGGGGTTTCCTTCATAAGGAAAAATTGGCCATTCAAACCAGGACCATTGAAACCGTGACCTCCAAATGAAGCTAAATCACCCATCGCGCCCTTTTTATGCTTGCCTATATCCTAATGGCTATTTTCTAGCACTTGTGTTTAGTGGGGGTTTAAAACCCCCGCTATCTCTTGTTTTATTTTCAGGCAAACGAAGAAGACGCTGAGTTGTTGGCTTGTGGTTAGTCAGTTTGAATACTGGCGCGTTTTTTTTTTGTTCTTCCAGCATAATATTGTTTTCTCTCTCATAATAATCATTGTCCACTAAACTAACAAAGTAACGCGCTATTTCAGTTGGTTGTTGTGTTGGCATGCAGGTACTGGGACCTGGGTTCGATTCCCAGGTCCTCCATATTTCTCAATAATTTTGTTTGTAACATGTTCAGGTGAAATTCTCCTCCAATGGTCCACCATGTACGCGTGTGCTTGTGTCTGCCAAGTGTCCCTGAAGGTCAATCCACTGGCCAGAACCTGCATTCCACCATACGCATTAGTCAACCATTCCATACGCAACCACAAAAAAGTCAAAAGGGCTTGGGATTCTTGGGCCAAAACTACTTTCAATACACCTCTCAATTGGGTCAGATACCCCATGGTTTGCATATTTTCATTCTTTATTTTAATTTTCCTTTTTATTCTTTTATTTGTTTTATTGTTTTATTTAATTCACAAATATAATTTTCATAACACAAAAAAAAATCAGAAATCATAAAAATAAAAATATGTTTTATTTAATATTCAAGTCATTAATATTTTTGTAAATAAATCTTTTAATAATCAATTTAGTAAAATTAGGTTAAAATTTTAATCTTTTTCTTAATAAATTAAAATATGTAGAAATTAGGTTTTTTTAGCATTTTTTTCTTTTTCCTAATAAAATAATTTCTTCTTATTCTTATTATTATTAATTATTAATTATTTTGTAAATAAACATGTAATTAATTAATTAGGGCAAATTAGGTTAAAACTTTAATCTCTTTCTTTAATAATTAAAAATAACTTAGAACTAGGGTTTTATTTAACTTCTAATTTTCATTAATTTTCTTTATTTCATAAATACCAAAAAACCATAAAAAATAACTTCTTTTCTTTATTAAATAATTAATTAATTTTTAATGTAAGTTAATTTCCTTAAAGGGTCCAACGCCCTCGAACTCTCGATTCTAATTCCTTTTCACGCGTTTATTCTTATGTTTCTTTTTTAATATTATGTAATTGCCCAAAGCCTTGTAATAGTAATTAGGAAATTTATTTACTTTCTGCATTTTACTAAAAAACGGGTCTTTGTAATTTTTGGCGATGTATAGACCCACGCCTTGTAATAGCTTAGGACTTTATTTTCCGCACTTTAATTCCCCGCACCCTTTAAACTGCTAATCACATGAAAGAATGAATGGCCCAAATAAAATCAAAGCGTAGCTCACCAAATGCATGACAAGATAAAACATAACTGAAAATGATACACAAATTCACACACCACTCTTAGGGTACGCCTCACTGTTGCCTTGCCCCTCGAAACGTGGTCGTCGAGTATAGGACGTTTTAGTAAGTCCTTATGTCCATGAACATGGCATAAGGGTAGCTTCTAAGGTGTCCTACTGTTGCTCTGGTGATCACACTGTCCCTACAAAAGGATTGACCCGAACACCTCCAACGGTGGTGCTACCTACCTTTCAATGGTGGGATGGCACTATCTTAAGGACATTTACACAGCCTAATTCCTTAGGGTAGGTAGATGACTCGTAGATACTTGCTCTAATTCAAAACAAATCAAAAAATATTTTCACACCGACACTTTTCAAAAAGCTTTCAAAACAATTTTTCAAACACTCTTGAGGACTGATACAAGAGTCGATCTGAAATTTTCAAAGAAACTTTTTCAAACCCATTCAGAATTGAAAAGCAAACAAACATTTTGAAAACACAAATGAGCAAGTATCTAAGAGCCCATGGATAACCATGGATAGAAAGGGTGCTAACACCTTCCCTTTCTATAAATCTACCTCCCGAACCGAGAAATAATCTCATAAGGAATTTTGCTGTGCTTTTGTCCTTTCCTTGTTGGAGAAAATAAAAGACGGTGGCGACTCTTGCTTCCGCGACATTTCGCGAACCAGCGTTAAACAGTCAGTTCCAGATCCACCGATCACCGAACTGGCGACTCTGCTGGGGATATATAAAAGTGAGGTGTATCTTAGGACTAAGATCACTTGTGTTTTCAATTGTTTTGACTTGTTTGCTTTAAATTATGGGTTGCATCGGAGTTACATAGATCCTAACCCAGATCTGGGGATACCCTGTTAGGTAGCATAAGCTGTGAGGGACCTGTCTGGCGTAGACCGACATGGGTGAAGCAGTGGCTACATTGGTGTGGCGCCTTGGTCTGTACCGATATCTCTTGTGTCGCAACGAGGAGAATATGGGTCTTCTGAGGAGTCATTAAGCACCAACCTACCTTAGAACCTTAAATGACCCAACTTGGCCAATAGAACAGTAGCAGTATGCTACACCCATTGAGGCTAAACTCTCATGATGGTTCCGACCGCAAGAAAAGATTGCGATGCTGGAGTTATGACCGATTGAGGGTAGTCAGTGATATTGGGATCCTCTAGAACCCGATTACTTCTGATAGGACAGGTCTGAACCAACAAACTGAAAGAGGGTAATACCTAGACCTCATGCTGGCCTAAACTCTAAGGGCTGTCTTGTGTGACTTGTGTGCCTTATCATGTTTGCCTTTGTGAATATTTGTGGTGTGCTTTATCATAACATCATGCCATCATAAACATTGCATGCATCCTGCATAAGGACTGACCATTTCAAAGACAAGAGGGTTTCACCTTTGCTCTGTTTTGTAGGACATCATGATGCCTATGCGAAGGAATACTATCCGGTTCAACTTTGTTCACCCACCTGAGTTGCTTGAAGAGTTGGTTAGCAGAATTCCAAATACTACTTCCTTCATCCAGAGGCATGGTTCTATTCTCAGTTTAGTCACGGCAAAGTGGGACCAACAACTGATGAGTGTCCTGACCCAGTTTTATGACCCTCTGTACAAGTGCTTCACCTTTCAAGACTTCCAGTTGGTCCCTACCCTGGAAGAGTTCTCTGATTTGCTTGGCATCCCTATCTTGGATCAGACTCCCTACACTGGTTGGGAAAAGACTCTTAGGCTCGAGGAGATTGCTGCAGCCCTTCCCTTGACCAACCAGGAGGTAATGGACAACTGGGTGACTAGAAGCAAAGTCAAGGGTTTCTTGGCCAAGTTTCTGGTTGTTAAGGCTAACAGTTTCTGGAATGACCTGGACTTTAGGGCATATGAAGACATCCTGGCTCTCTTAATCTATGGTCTAGTCTTGTTCCCTAATCCTGATAACTTCATTAACGTCACTGCCATAAGGATCTTCATGTCTCGGAATCCTGTGCCCACTCTCTTGGGTGATATCCTGCAACAACTTTATGCTCGTACTGCCCGAAGACGAGGAACCCTGTGGTGTTGCATCCCTTTGTTAGTGAGGTGGTTTATTTCGCACCTCCCTAAGTTCGTGCTGAAGAACAAAGAAGGAAGAGGTTGGGCTCATAGGTTAATGTCTCTCACTGATAAGGACATCATTTGGACTCTCAGAGGTTTGGATGAGATAGCTGTTATTGATCGTTGCGGAGAATACCCTAATGTTCCTTTGATTGGTACCCAAGGAGGAATCTCTTATAATCCATGTCTAGCTCTCCGTCAGTTTGGAAGAGCCAGAAGAGCAGGGCCTCATGAGATGTTGGTGCCTCACATCAGTTTTGAGTTTCAGGTGGATAGTGACGAGCTGCGTCGTAGGTTCATCAAGGCTTGGGACAAAATTCATAAAGCTGACCCACAAGAGTTGGGACCAAAGACTTCTCTACCTATGGAAGCCTACTACAAATGGGTCCGCATCCGTGCTCAGAAGTTAGGTATGCCATATGAAGCTGTCAGACCCATCATTCTTGAGTATCCTGATAAAGATGGGGCTCCTCCAACTGTCCTCCCTCCTCAGATACCCACTGATTATGAGACACTAAAGAGGTCTTGGGCGCAACTGCAAGAAGAACAGGATTCTTATCGGGAAAAGTTCAACGAGCAGGAACTGAAGATCCAGAGGCTGACAAAGCAGTTGGAGAATGAGCGAGCTCTGAATGACTACATCCGTACTGAGAAGAGGAGACCCTGGGATCAATGATGAACTTTGGATATTCTTTTACAGTTTTATTTACCTTTTCAGTATTTCCATTTTTATGTAACGCCTAAGGGCAACCTGTTGAACAATTTAAATTTCAAAGTTGAATCTAATGAAGTGTGTTCCTTTTTGTTTACAAAGTTGATTCCCAATTGTCTTTGAAAACATAAATCATACGCATTCCATTCATCATGTGCATCACATGTACTCTTGTTTTCAGGTTGCTTACTGTTCTTCGCTGTTTATTTCAGCATCATGAACCCTGAATCATCTACCGAGCAGTCTATCAAGGCCCTTCAGGCTCAGAACGCATAATTTCAGGAGCTGATCATGGGTTTGGCTCAAGGTCAAGAGGAGCTGAATGCTCTGCTGGTTAAGAAGAAGAAGAAGAGAATTGTTCTATTCAACACGGGCCGGAGGTTTAGTAACACACTGCAGAATGAGGAAGATGGTTCTTCTGTAGGCAAAGACAGTCCCCAAGGGGGAAGGGCTCCAAGTCCGGTGGTCTCTGACAACGAGACTGATTTTAATGAGGAGCAGTATCCTCCAGCTGAAGACATATACAAGCAGTTGGAAGACCGTCTGAATGCCATGGAAATTCAACAAGTGCCTGGTTTGGATTTCAGAGACTTGGGTTTATCTTCTGGTGTGATCATCCCTCACAAGTTTAAAGCACCATCTTTCGCCAAGTATGACGGGGCGTCCTGCCCTAAGCTACACCTCAGATCTTATGTGCGGAAGATTCAGCCGTATACAGTGGACAAGAACTTGTGGATCCACTTCTTCCAGGAGAGTCTTTCAGGGACTCATCTCGAATGGTTCTATCAGCTGGATGGAACCAAGGTTCGTAACTGGGAGGAGTTGGCTACTGCTTTTTACAAGCAGTATCAATATAATGCCGACCTCGCTCCTACACGTACCCAACTCCAGGGTATGTCGCTAGGATCGGGAGAAGGTTTTAAAGAGTATGCACAGAAGTGGAGGGACCTGGCTGGCAGGGTGCAACCACCATTAACAGACCGTGAATTGGTAGATATGTTCTTGGGGACCCTATCTGGGCCGTTCTTTAATCATCTCATTGGCAACTCGTCTGCAGGGTTTACAGACCTTATTCTGACTGGGGAAAGGATAGAGGCTGGTATGAAGTCAGGGAAAATTCAGAAAGGTGCATCTTCAAGTTCTGAGAAGAAACTTTTTAAGAAGGAGGCCAGTGCTGTGTATGGGCCTAGGAGGCAAGATAAACCAGAGCGCCACCAATCTGTCAACGCGGTGGTGATTGCAAAGCCTGCTGCCGCTCCTCGGCAAGCTAATCAACCAAGGGGTAAGAGACCCAGAAGAGAATTTACCCAGCTGAGTATGACCTTGTCACAAATCTTGCCGCAACTGCTATCAACCAACTTGGTGACCGTCAGAGAGGCTCCGAAGGTTGTGAACACTGCATCTCCCAAGTATAATCCAAATGCCCGCTATGCTTATCACTCCGATAGCCCGGGGCATTCTACTGATGATTGCTGGGCCCTGAGAAATAAGGTGCAGGACCTTATTGATGCGAAGGAGGTACAATTTGAGGCACCTGAGAAGCC
This sequence comes from Vicia faba, assembly GCA_948472305.1. NCBI lineage: Eukaryota > Viridiplantae > Streptophyta > Magnoliopsida > Fabales > Fabaceae > Vicia > Vicia faba. The sequence continues at coordinate 359,255,738 of OX451740.1, read as the reverse complement.
TAATGTGGTAACAGCTCCCCTACCTGACCATGGTGTGAATGCTATTGGGGATGAAGACGAAGTGGAAGAATCGGAGTTCGATAGCTTGATCTACCCGACGATTGGCGGTGGATTGAACAATTGGACCGCAAAAGATCATACACCTGTTGCTTTTGTTACGCAGTAATGAATTCCTTTGTTTTGTTATTTGTAATAAACAATGAATTGAAACTTTATGGCCCGGTGTCTTACCCGGGGCACCGTGGCTCCATTTGTGAGGGCTTATAACTGTCATTTCCATATATCATGAATAAAGATCTTGGACGTTTTTCGCATTTGAAATCTTGTGCTCCCTTTCTTTCTTTCTTTCTTTATATATTGCAAAACATCTATATTTACACACACTCACCCATACAGGTTTCAATCCACTCTGGATCTCACTGGTAACGACTCTGCTACTGCCAGTTATGACTTTGAAAATCCGATCAACTTAGCCGAAGACGAAGGTGAAGATGATTGCGAAGTGCCTGGCGAGCTTGCAAGACTGTTACTCCAGGAAGAGAGGGCAATTCAACCACATGAAGAGCCAGTGGAAACAATAAAGCTGGGTACTGAGGCAGACAGAAAGGAAGTTAAGATTGGTGCCAACCTGGAGCTCAGCGTAAAACAACGGTTGACTCAGATGTTACATGATTATGTGGAGATCTTTGCCTGGTCCTACGAAGACATGCCTGGGTTGGATACCGACATTGTGGTCCATCATTTTCCTACCAAGGAAGACTACCCTCCGGTTAAGCAAAAGGTCCGCCGTATGCGTCCAAAGATGTCTGAGAAGATCAAAGCGGAGGTTATGAAGCAATTTGATGCCGGTTTTCTTGCAGTGACTTCTTACCCTCAGTGGGTTGCCAACGTGGTGCCGGTACCGAAGAAGGATGGTAAGGTCAGAATGTGTGTCGACTACAGGGATCTGAACAGGGCCAGCCCCAAGGATGACTTCCCCTACCTCACATTGACGTTCTTGTTGACAATACTGCTCAGCACAAGGTGTTCTCCTTCATGGATGGGTTTTCAGGTTATAATCAGATCAAGATGGCTCCTGAAGACATGGAAAAGACTACCTTTGTTATTCAGTGGGGCACCTTCTGCTACAAGGTCATGCCATTCGGGTTGAAAAATGCTGGGGCAACCTACCAACGTGCCATGGTTGCTTTATTTCATGACATGATCCATCATGAGATTGAAGTGTATGTTGACTATATGATTGCAAGGTCCCAAACTGAGGAGGAACACCTTGACCATCTGCAGAAACTGTTTGACCGGTTGAAACTGTACAAGCTGAGGTTGAACCCGAACAAGTGCACCTTCGGGGTAAGGTCTGGAAAGTTGCTGGGCTTCGTCGTAAGTGACAAGGGTATTCAAGTGGACCCCGCCAAGGTTAAAGCCATTCAAGAGATTCCAGTTCCTAAGACAGAGAAGGAGGTCAGAGGCTTTTTAGGACGCCTGAATTACATTGCCCGATTCATCTCACACCTAACTGCTACCTGTGAACCAATCTTCAAGCTGCTGAAGAAAGATCAGGTAGTACGTTGGAATGATGAATGTCAGGCCGCTTTTGACAGAATCAAAGAGTATCTCCAAGAACCACCCATTCTTATGCCACCGGTTGAAGGGAGACCTCTGATACTATACCTGACAGTACTCGACAACTCAATGGGGTGTGTGCTGGGGCAGCATGACGAGTCTGGCCGAAAAGAGCATGCCATTTATTACCTTAGCAAAAAGTTTACCGACTGTGAGACCCGATACTCACTGCTCGAGAAAACTTGCTGCGCTTTGGTATGGGCTGCTCGCCGGCTGAGACAGTATATGCTGACTCACACTACCTTGTTGATCTCAAAAATGGATCCGGTAAAGTACATATTTGAAAAGCCTGCTCTGTCTGGGAGAATAGCAAGATGGAAAATGATCTTGACAGAATACGACATCCAGTACACAACTCAGAAAGCTATCAAAGGAAGTGTATTGGCAGACCACTTGGCACATCAGGCAGTAGACGACTACCAATCAATGAACTTCGAGTTTCCAGACGAGAGCATCATGATTGTGACTGATTGTGAAGTACTTGGATCGGATGAAGGACCTGAGGAAGGATCCCGATGGTCTATGCACTTCGACGGAGCCTCCAACGCTTTGGGTAACGGTATCGGCGCTATGATCATATCCCCTCAAGGCACTCATACTCCACTCACTGCCCGGCTATGTTTCAGCTGCACCAACAACATGGCGGAGTATGAGGCATGCATCATGGGTCTTCAAGCTGCGATTGATTTAAGGATCAAGTATCTGAGTGTCTTCGGAGATTCCGCTCTCGTGATCAATCAGATCAAAGGCGAGTGGGATACGAAACATCCGAATCTTATTCCTTACAGAGAATGTGTGTTGACATTGATCCCCCACTTCACAGAGATAACTTTTGAAAACTTTCCGAGAGAGGAGAATCAGTTGGCGGACTCGTTAGCTACGATGTCTTCCATGTTCAAAGTCAAGTGGGACAATGAGGCTCCCCGGGTCATTATCTGGAAACTGGACGAACCGACATACTGTTGTGATCTTGAGGCTGAGGTAGTGACTGAGAAACCTTGGTACCATGAGGTGAAGAGATACTTGGAAGCTCAAGAGTATCCTGAAGGTGCATCTGTCAATGATAAGAAGTTTCTGAGAAGGTTCGCAGCAAAGTTCTTCCTTAGCAACGGCGTTCTATACAAGCGAAACCATGATTCGACCTTACTGCGTTGTGTGGATAAGACTGAAGCAGAAAGGATCATGGTAGAGCTACATGAAGGTACCTTCGGAACACACTCCAGTGGACACACCATGGCAAAGAAGATCCTTCGGGCAGGATATTTCTGGTCCACAATGGAAGCCGACTGTTACCAATATTCTCGGACATGTCATAAGTGTCAGATATATGCTGATAAGGTCATGTTCCTCCAGTTCCTCTGAATGTCTTGACAGCACCTTGGCCTTTTGCAATGTGGGGCATAGATATGATCGGCGAGATTAAACCTACGGCATCCAATGGGCATCGCTTCATCCTGGTAGCGATCGATTACTTTACAAAGTGGGTTGAAGCGGCTTCCTACGCCACTGTAACCAAGAATGTTGTGGCACGGTTCATTCGGCACAACCTGATCTGTCGATACGGCATCCCTGAAAGAATCATTACAGACAACGGTACCAACCTTAACAACAAGATGATCACTGAGCTCTACGAGCAATTCAAGATACAACACCACAACTCTTCTCCTTACCGGCCGAAGATGAATGGGGCTGTGGAGGCAGCAAATAAGAATATCAAGAAAATTATGCAGAAGATGACAGTGACCTATAAAGATTGGCACGAGATGTTACCGTTCGCTCTTCATGGGTACCGTACCTCAGCAAGGGCGTCAACCGGGGCAACTCCTTTTTCCTTGGTCTACGGCATGGAGGCAATCTTACCGATCGAAGTGCAAATACCCTCTCTCCGGATAATGAAGGATGCAGATCTGAGCGAAGATGATTGGATCCAGACACGACTTGATCAGCTAAACTTAATCGACGAAAAGAGACTCACTGCTATTTGTCATGGTCAGACGTACCAAAAACGGATGATCAGGGCATTTAACAAGAAAGTCAGACCGCAAGAGTATCAAGTTGGGGACCTGGTAATCAAGCGCATCATCCTTCCTCAGAGTGATCCCAGGGGCAAATGGACCCCTACGTACGAAGGGCCATTTATGGTTAAACATGTGTTCTCAGGAGGAGCCATGATTCTGACCACCATGGATGGTGACGACCTTCCTCACCCCGCCAATGCAGACATAGTAAAAAGATACTATGCATGATAAAAGACCCGCTAGGGTGACATACCTAGGCAAAAATTAGGGCTTCCCGGCGAACCAAAAGGGTTCGGGCAAAATGAGGGATGAAATGAAAAAAATCTGTACACCCGGCAAGTCGAAAACCTGAAAAGGCGACTTGGGCAAAAATGGGTATCCCGGTGGACTGAAAACCCGAAAGGGCGGTCCAGGCAAAAGTTAGGGATTAAAGCGTAATACTATGTCTCATTGGATCACCTTGCATCCAGAATCTGGTATCAACATGAAGTTCAAATGGCACCGATCAGTCAGCTTCATCGTCAACTGAGCAGCAAAGTGATGAGACGCTCGAAGATATAAAGGCGATAGCAGAGTTGGAACCCAGTGGGATCATTCTTTTCACATAGCTGTTTTGTTTTCCTTTTTCACAAAATTTTATAAACTCTTTTATTCGGCGGCGTTCTCTTACTAGGACGTCAGCCTCTTGTACATAAACGCCTATTTACAGGAAAATTCAAAAATCAATATAAATTCATTTCTCAGCTAAAATTTCCAATTGTTTTTCCTTTTTCTGTTTTGTTTTGCGAAGAACGTCCAAGGTTCAATTTGTGATATATGCATTTGACACTAATTGCTAACCCATAAATATTTGCATACGAAACAAAGGATTAATTACAGGTAACATTAGAAACAGGGGAAATAATGAGTTGTCTAAGCGATCTAATTGCTCTGTCCACCAAGGTACCAAGGTAGGTTCAGCTGAAGAACATAACCAATATATCTTAACTCCCCAGAGAGTGAGCCAGCAAGTCAACATACTCTCCCCAAGCAGAGTTATCCTGTCAGCCTTAAGGAAGTTGGGTATCCCCAGCAGATCTCAACATTCCCCAGCGCAATATACGGATATTCCTAACAAGCATCCCCGGCAGTCTTGATCTAAGATTGTTCCCCGGTGGTATATCAGACATTCAGTGGAGCCACTTCCCCAATATATCCCAAAAATTTCCCCAAGAGAGTCCAGTCTGAAGATTTCCCCAGGAAAGTGGAATCCATCTCCCCAGCAGTAAGCTTATCCCCAGTAGATTCTGGAAGCTTATCCCCTGCAGAGCACGAACGCGTCTCCTGGCTTTATTCAAAGGTTATTTCCCTACCAGGATATAACTGGGTTATCCTCAGCCAGAAGCCACAGAAAGATCGTCCTCGGTGAAGTCTTCTTATCCCCCAGCGGAGTTCATCTTCCAACACAATACATCAATGGTATCCCCAACGAAGTTATCATTAAACATCTCAGTATCTCTCTTTCCACAGAGTATTGTTCCCCAGCAAGATCGCTAGAGTAATTTTCTCCCCGCAGAGTAATCCATTCGCCAAGTTTATTCCCCAACGGAGTTATCTTCTCCTACCGGTATTCTTGCAACCATCATCCCCAGCGGAAACAACAAAGCACTATTCTTCAACATCAGCCCAGGATGTGACTTCCCGGCACCCGTCAAGGATTTACTTTCCTAGACGAAAACATACATTCATAAACATCGCATCTTCATACACTATAGCATGCACATACGCATCATGAACATACAATCTCACTTATCACATCTCGCATGTCATACATCATGACATCGCATACAACTAACGTTTTGTCTTTTCAGGACAAAGGTTAATACAAAGATAATTACTATCACCGGTTGCAACTAAAGATCCGATTCCTGTATCTCGCCAGGGTGTATCTGTTGACGACTAGCATTACCAGACCCGATTCCTGCATCTTGCCAGGGTGCGTCTGAAGAGTTTGAGGATCCGATTCCTGTATCTTGCCAGGGTGTATCTGTTGACGGCTAGCATTACCAGACCCAATTCCTGTATCTTGCCAGGGTGCGTCTGAAGAGTTTAAGGATCCGATTCCTGCATCTTGCCAGGGTGTATCTGTTGACGACTAACATTACCAGACCCGATTCCTGTATCCTGCCAGGGTGCATCTGAAGAGTTTGAGGATCCGATTCCTGTATCTTGCCAGGGTGTATCTGTTGACGACTAGCATTACCAGACCCGATTCCTGTATCTTTCCAGGGTGCGTCTGAAGAGTTTGAGGATCCGATTCCTGTATCTTGCCAGGGTGTATCTGTTGACGACTAACATTACCAGACCCGATTCCTGTATCTTGCCAGGGTGCGTCTGAAGAGTTTGAGGATCCGATTCCTGTATCTTGCCAGGGTGTATCTGTTGACGACTAACATTACCAGACCCGATTCCTGTATCCTGCCAGGGTGCGTCTGAAGAGTTTGAGGATCCGATTCCTGTATCTTGCCAGGGTGTATCGGTTGACGTCTAGCATTACCAGACCCGATTCCTGTATCTTGCCAGGGTGCGTCTGAAGAGTTTGAGGATCCGATTCCTGTATCTTGCCAGGGTGTATATGTTGACGACTAACATTACCAGACCCGATTCCTGTATCCTGCCAGGGTGCGTCTGAAGAGTTTGAGGATCCGACTCCTGTATCTTGCCAGGGTGTATCTGTTGACGACTAGCATTACCAGACCCGATTCCTGTATCTTGCCAGGGTGCGTCTGAAGAGTTTGAGGATCCGATTCCTGTATCTTGCCAGGGTGTATCTGTTGACGACTAACATTACCAGACCCGATTCCTGTATCTTGCCAGGGTGCGTCTGAAGAGTTCGAGGATCCGATTCCTGTATCTTGCCAGGGTGTATCTGTTGACGACTGTATTCTCCGGACTCGATTCCTGTATCTCGCTAGGGCACGTCTGAAGAGTTTAAAGATCCGATTCCTGTATCCAGCCAGGGCGCATCTACACAAAGAGTTTGAAGACCAACTCATGTAACAGGCCAGGTAATCATTTTCTTTCTCAGGTACGCAAGTTCTCGCTAAGGAATCTCTTACGCGATCGACAACTTCCCGATGGCATCTATAAGCCCATCTTCCTATCCATCAATCTCCAAATGGCATCTGTAAGCCCATTCCCACCATCATACTGCTGACACTCTACTATGTGAGTGCAAATTTCTGGGCACTCTAGTGTTCAATCATCTTCCACCTTCGGATTACGAAAGGCACGACAACCAATCTACATCCTATGGTTTAAGAAGATTGAACAGGGGCAACTGTTGTACCCCAAAATTTGCCCTCCCATATTCTTCAAGATTTGCCAAGATCAAGCTTCAAAATCTCTCAAGGGTTGCAAAGTCCAATTGCCTCCTAACAGTCAAAAATTAGGGTTTTGGTTCTGGCAAAGAAATTGAAGTTTCCAAGGGTCCAAACAAGTCCCACATGCCTACATACATTGTCAAGCATCCATATGCCAAGTTTCAAGACTCACAGCATCAAACTGCACAGTCAAAAACCCTAATTGCCCTACAGTCAACTGCAGGGGCAAAATGGTCATTTGACAGTCAAAAGTCAAAAATTTTGGTCAACATCTTATTTTGAAGCCACAAACATCATTTGATAAATTCTTGATCATGATTCTCAAAGCATGGCTCAAAAAGTCTCAAGATGCAAAAGTTTCTATTTCTGGACAGTTGGAAAAGTCAACTGCAAATTGACCAAGGCATAACTTCCACATGGTTTATCAGAAAAATTCCATCCAAAGCTCATTTTGAAGAGAATGACATTTCCTACAACTCATCTTCACAGTTAAAGTACAAGAAATGCTCTCACAAAAAGTTATCAATCTCAACATTATAGGTCATTTTCAAAAGTCAACAAAAAGGCACTTTAAGTCAAAGACCATAACTTGAGATTGGTAAATCAAAATGACATGGGACCAAAGGCATTGGTTAGAGGAATTCAAGAACTTTCCAAAATGTCCAAGAACATTATCAAAGCTTAAAAATTGAGCAAGATATGCCTTGTGGAAGTTGGGAAAGTTTTGGGAATTTTGAAAAGTCAACTTTGCTTCAAATGCCTCAAAATTGCTAATGGGCCTCAATTTCTTTCATGAATCATTACCCAAAAGCTATGCACGACCCATTAAGCTAAAAGGGAGTTATTTCTTATTTTTAATTAATTAATTGAATTTTTAATCCTATTAATTCATTTAATTAAAATTAATTATGAGAAAAATACTAAATCATGTGTTTTGAATCTTTTTGTGCAGCATATTCTTCCATCATGAGCTCAATATTTCGTGTGCCTTCTCAAGAGACAAAATCTTCCAAAATTGGCAAGTTTCCATGGCAAAAAAGATAGGAAAAGATTTGACAAAATCAAATATTCAAAACATTGATTCAAGGACTTTGGGCTTGGTTTTTCTAACCTAATTCATTCACTTACATAAGCATAACAGAAACCTAATACAAAAGACACAAAAGCTGCGCTCAGAACACAAGAACAAACTTGCACTTTTTCACAAAAATTTTGAAACTGTTTTCATAGCTACTGCACGTTTCAAAGCCTAAAAGCCATTCCAATACACTCCTGACACTACCAGGAAACTATTCCAATCGAAACCAGCCCTCCATACTCAAGGAATTGGTAAAACCGGATTGCACTTTTCATAAAATTTTCAATAATCGTGTTTTGATTTCTAAGCATTGTTCATGCATTTTTATTGTTGATTTACACTAACATGAATGTTCTGAAGCCATTGATACTATTTAATTGAATTAACAACGCTTGAATCAAGATCTGCCATGGACGTGTTCTAGGGTTTCAGAGGTTTTAAATTGGGGTTTCCTTCATAAGGAAAAATTGGCCATTCAAACCAGGACCATTGAAACCGTGACCTCCAAACGAAGCTAAATCACCCATCGCGCCCTTTTTATGCTTGCCTATATCCTAATCGCTATTTTCTAGCACTTGTGTTTAGTGGGGGTTTAAAACCCCCACTATCTCTTGTTTTATTTTCAGGCAAACAAAGAAGACGCTGAGTTGTTGGCTTGTGGTTAGTCAGTTTGAATACTGGCGCGTTTTTTTTTGTTCTTCCAGCATAATATTGTTTTCTCTCTCATAATAATCATTGTCCACTAAACTAACAAAGTAACGCGCTAGTTCAGTTGGTTGTTATGTTGGCATGCAGGTACTGGGACCTGGGTTCGATTCCCAGGTCCCCCATATTTCTCAATAATTTTGTTTGTAACATGTTCAGGTGAAATTCTCCTCCAATGGTCCACCATGTACGCGTGTGCTTGTGTCTGCCAAGTGTCCCTGAAGGTCAATCCAATGGCCAGAACCTGCATTCCACCATACGCATTAGTCAACAATTCCATACGCAACCAAAAAAAAGTCAAAAGGGCTTGGGATTCTTGGGCCAAAACTGCTTTCAATACACCTCTCAATTGGGTCAGATACCCCATGGTTTGCATATTTTCATTCTTTATTTTAATTTTCCTTTTTATTCTTTTATTTGTTTTATTGTTTTATTTAATTCACAAATATAATTTTCATAACACAAAAAAAATCAGAAATCATAAAAATAAAAATATGTTTTATTTAATATTCAAGTCATTAATATTTTTGTAAATAAATCTTTTAATAATCAATTTAGTAAAATTAGGTTAAAATTTTAATCTTTTTCTTAATAAATTAAAATATGTAGAAATTAGGTTTTTTTAGCATTTTTTTCTTTTTCCTAATAAAATAATTTCTTCTTATTCTTATTATTATTAATTATTAATTATTTTGTAAATAAACATGTAATTAATTAATTAGGGCAAATTAGGTTAAAACTTTAATCTCTTTCTTTAATAATTAAAAATAACTTAGAACTAGGGTTTTATTTAAATTCTAATTTTCATTAATTTTCTTTATTTCATAAATACCAAAAAACCATAAAAAAATAACTTCTTTTCTTTATTAAATAATTAATTAATTTTTAATGTAAGTTAATTTCCTTAAAGGGTCCAACGCCCTCGAACTCTCGATTCTAATTCCTTTTCGCGCGTTTATTCTTATGTTTCTTTTTTAATATTATGTAATTGCCCAAAGCCTTGTAATAGTAATTAGGAAATTTATTTACTTTCTACATTTTACTAAAAAACGGGTCTTTGTAATTTTTGGCGATGTATAGACCCGCGCCTTGTAATAGCTTAGGACTTTATTTTCCGCACTTTAATTCCCGCACCCTTTAAACTGCTAATCACATGAAAGAATGAATGGCCCAAATAAAATCAAAGCGTAGCTCACCGAATGCATGAAAAGATAAAACATAACTGAAAATGATACACAAATTCACACATCACTCTTAGGGTACGCCTCACTGTTGCCTTGCCCCTCGAAACGTGGCCGTTGAGTATAGGACGTTTTAGTAAGTCCTTATGTCCATGAACATGGCATAAGGGTAGCTTCTAAGGTGTCCTACTGTTGCTCTGGTGATCACACTGTCCCTACAAACGGATTGACCCGAACACCTCCAACGGTGGTGCTACCTACCTTTCAATGGTGGGATGGCACTATCTTAAGGACATTTACACAGCCTAATTCCTTAGGGTAGTGTTGTACCCCAAATTTTGACCTAAGATATCATCTCCTATCTTCATCATTCGCATTGCAAGTGTTTTGATCCATTGATTTTAAAATTCATAACTTTTTCAGGCCGAGAGCTATTTATGTTGAACATTAAATTATTTGATCGATTCGTGCTAAAAATAATGTTTATTAATTATTTATTATCTTAAATTTAAATAATTGGAGTTTGTTTTCGATTATTATGTAATTTAAAGATGTATAGATAATAAAATAAACATTAGGAAAGAGGCGTATTAATTGTGCAGACAGTATTCATTTATTATTCACTATCTTAAATTTAAATACCTGAAATTTATTCTCAGTTATTACATAATTTAAAGATTTATGAATAATATAATAAATATTTGAAAAAGTTCATTAATTGGTCAATAATGATTATTTAATCATTTATCATGCTAAGTTAAATAATTGAAATTCTATTTTAATTATTATAATTTAGAAAATTATGGATAATGAATTAAATAATTGAAACTATTAATTGATCAATGATATTATTTATTTATCTGTTTATTATTCTGAATTTAGGTAATTGAAATTTATTTTCAATTATTATACGATTAAAGAATTGTAAACGATAAAATAAATAATTAGGGAAGGAAGAAATTAATTGGCAAACATTGGAATTTTATTCATTTTCTTCTAATTATACAATTATTGTGTAAATATTGTATTTATTACAACGAATTTACAATAATAATTTTACAAAAATTAAAATGAAATAAAAAACTAATCTAATGTTTTCTAATTCTAAATCTTTTATCCAATGCTTTTTTGTCTGCTCACTTGATGTTACCTGCAAAATTAAAAGAAATTAGAATTCGAACAAATAATTAAAAGCAAAATTATTTAATATTCATCATTAAAAGCAATGGCTGGAATCAGTTTACCCTCTTTGCAAATCGCGGGATTTCTCCCGGTTCACAAAAAGGGAGGAATTTTTTTAATGAATGCACAAATTCATTTTTGTCAAAAATTGCATTTTTCAAATCAATTGCATTTTCAAAAACCCACTGCATGGTTCAAGACAATATGCATCAATTCAAATGTTTGACCATAGCATATAAAAAGTAACAGCATATGCCATTTCCCACAAGCAAAGCCAACGTTAACCTGCAGCCATATAGGAGAAGTAACATAGGCTCCCATGCAAGACAAAAAGAGAATATGCAGTCTCAAAACATTATGCAAGCAAATATTTCCTCATTCATCATTTTCCAGCACTATTGTTTTTCATAATAGTACAGCATAACATCATTTTTATGTCAAAATGGTACTTATGAGAGAGAAGAGAGATAGAAGTGTGGTTTTTGCAGGTTTGGTTTAGGCAGGAAGGGATACAAGACAAACTGCAGTAACATAGCCAGTAGAAAGTAAAAACATAAAATAGGAATAGAAACGAATTAGATGTAACAGTATGATTCAGAATGCCAGGAAGAGGGTAAAAATATTCAAATCTACAGCCTGTAACGAAAAACAAAAGGAGGTAGTGGTTATAACATTGGGATCACTTCAAAAAACATATATCAATCAATCTCCAAGCCTTGAAAAACTTAGAGAAAAAACTGCTGTCAAGAAAAATATACAAACCAGTTCAAAACCTGCATCACCATTTTCAAACACCATATCATACTGCTAAACCACATAACCATACCAAACCTTCATGGCTTAAAACCAAAACACCATAGCATACTGCTAAACCATTAACCATTAACCTATTACTGCATAATACCATAAACCTGCCTACTGACCATCAAACCACCATGGCCTAAGCACACAATCAACACAAAATACAACCTGCATAGAACCAAAACCAGGAGGTCCAAAACCATTCAAAGAACCTCACCAAAATTGATTGAGCCCTCAAGCCAATATCACCATCACCGTTTCAAAACCATATACCAAAGAAAAAACCATAAACACATGGCCTAAACCTTTCTACTGCGTAAACCTGCGTTATCAAAACCAGAACCTGCTAACTGCATCATAAAAAACCATAGCCTGCAACATTTCTAAAACCAGTAGAACCATAAACCAGCAAAGCATAAACCAATGACCATTGTCCAAACCCACAAAAAGCCTCAGACATATGTCATCATAGGCATCACAGGCTAGCAAAAAGCGACAATAGTGAGAAGAAGAAAGAGCAGTCCAACATCATCACGGTGGAGAAGAAGATAGGAAAACGTTCAAGGCAATAATACCAAGGCAAAAGAAGAAGAGAAGATACAAAGTACCGGCCACCGAAGCGAGCCCGTGACACGCCTCTTTTCCTCGCCGCCTGGCCTCCTAGCTCGTTCAACCGTCTTCCTCCGTCTCCGCCTCTAGGTAACAATTTCCTTTCCCCTTCTCATTTCCATAAAACCTCCAACAAACAATAATAAGAATCAGAATCAACATGATCATAATCAACGCATGCAACTATAACAAAACCAGTAAAGTCTCAAAAATGTTTTACCGTAAAATCCGTCGCCCCCTTTTCGCGTGGCTGGAGGGAAGAAGACAGTGGAAGCTGGTGGCCATGGCAAAGAACTTAGAACGAACTCAAGGACTCAGAGGCAAGTTAGAAACGAGCAACGCGAAGAAGATGAAGACGAAAGCATGAAGAAGAAGAGCGGCGCCGTAACCAAACCCTAAGCCATGTCCCAAAACTAAACACACGTTTAACCCTAAAGCAAAATTAGGAGAATGGACCTTGCTTCCCTAAGCCCAACGTTTTTTTGTGCTGCACCCCCCGTTTTCAATTCTGTTTGGGCCCCTAAATCTGTAGCCCATATATTTTTACTTGTCCTTTTTCTTTGAACACACTTTTTCTTTTTACTTTCTTTTAATCTTTTTAGAATTGTTATCATATTAGTTAATTAGTAAGTGTAATAAAAAACAAAAAAAACAAGAGATATATTTAACTAGGTAAATTTTATTTAGTTTGATCTTTTAGTCTAAACCTTGGAATTATTTTAGAAGTTTTAATATTATTTCATTAGGTTAAATTAATGACTTTTAATTTAATTTAGAACTTCTTAACTTTTTTTAAATAAGTACTTTATTTTCATATACATAAAAAATAGAATTTAAGAATATAGACACTTTATTTTTCCTAATTAATTCTCCTCTTATATCGTTATTAAACAAAACTCTAAAAAACGTACAAAAATAGAAAACTAAAAAATATTTTGTCTTCGTTAATTAATTCCCTTGCTTTTGTCCATATTAAAAAATGCGTAAAAAATGAAAACTATTAGAAATACTTTCTTCTCATTAATATTAAACAAAAATTATCTAAAAAGACATATTTACATCATTTAGTCTATCATTTAACTATTGTTATTTAATCATTATCCGCATAATATTTTGTCTGTTTATTTATTCCATATTTATTTATTTATTCTGTTTATGTTTAAATCCAAAGGAAAAAACGATAAATTTGTTGACTTCATGTCCTCAAGTCTAATTGCGCGAACTTTCGCATTTCATTAAAACTCAGGACAATTTTTTCTCAAGTATTCAATCTTTTCAAAATTTATGCCCCTTTAAGCAAAAACTTCGACGTTAGGTTGTCGCATTCCAAAAACCCGTCCGTATCCCTTTTCGGCCAAAACGATTTATTTTCAATCAAGCAATCAATTTTTAAATAAACAGATATTTCAAAAGGTTCCTATAGAGTACTATAGATGCATTGGGTGCTAATACCTTCCCATTGTATAACCAACCCCCGAACCATAAGATCTCTTTTCAAAAATGCCTTGTATTTTTATTACTTTTAAAAAGTATTATTTACATTGCATATTTAGGGTTTTATTTCGCTCTTTCCCCTTTTCCCTTGGAAACAATAAAGCGCGGTGGCGACTCTTGCTTTTGTGAGACGAATTAATCAATAATTCGATCTCCGATTTACCCCGCTACATTTTTTATCGCTACAGGTAGGTCAACTCTGATGGGGAGAGATTGACCTCTTGCTGGTCCATCCCCAAGTGGGTTAAGCCTATTTTGCTTCATCTGTTTTATTATTATTTGATTTGCTTGATTATGTGTTTAAATTGGGGTGTTTGGGTTTTTTGCAAAGGACGAATCCTATACCCGGATTAAGTAACACTTAAGGAATAGGACGGGCGGTATAGTCATGTTAACTTTGAGGGAGTAATCCCGAAGAAGGAGGCATGAGATCCCTAACACAATGGAAGGCCCTCTTGAACTTAATATTTATTTACCGAGTAATCGGGAAGACATTGTTATTTTCGACCTAGGAGCCTGAGAAGTTGAGGACCGTAGAACCCTAACCCATCTTGGCCTTTTTTAGGTGTAGCGCGGAGACTATAACGGAGTAATTCGGAAGTAGTTGTTACGCGATGCTACGCCCGGACGAGTTTCTCTTGAGAATATTGCTAATTATTGAGTAATCAAAACGTTGGTAATATCCGAAGGAGGGATGTAGACTCTGGGAACTCTTAGAACCTTGTCTTACAGGTGTGATTGAACCATTAGTACATACCTTTGGGTGGGCTTTACCCTTGGCTCCATGCTGAACGTTGAACCTTTAAACCCCATGTTTGCAAACTTATTTGTAACTGTCGCATTATCATTCATTCATGCATTCATCAACATCTTTGTAAAAAAAAAACTTGTTTTTCAAGGAACTTCGGAATGATTTTTGCAGACATCTAAAGTATTATGGAACTTGGAAGGAGAAACACTCGAAGTTTTAGTTTTAAGGAGCCCGAGATTGAAGAACTGAAGAGTTTGATTCCGAAGATCGAGAGCCCGACGGATTTTCAGAAGAAGTATGGGTCTATCGTACCGCTCATGAAGCGCAAGATGAAGAAAGGCATCCTCAACACGTTGGTTCAATTCTATGATCCCTTGTACCGATGTTTCACCTTTCCGGATTACCAGTTGATGCCCACTCTAGAAGAGTATTCCTACATACTTGGTTTGCCGATCGCCGACCGTGTTCCTTTTTCTGGATTGGAAGAGGAGCCCAAATCTCACGAGATAGCAACCATCACTCACTTGAAGAAGTCAGAGGTAGAGGAGAACATGACTACAAAAGGGGGAATCCGAGGTTTGTCTGCGCAATTTTTGTTGAAGAAAGCTCGTCATTTTTCCGAGATAAAGGATACTGTCGCCTTCGAAGACGTGTTTACTTTACTCGCCTATGGCCTATTCTTGTTTCCTAACGTTGATAAGTTTGTGGATATCAACGCCATCAGAATTTTCTTGATTGGGAACCCGGTCCCTACGCTGCTAGGAGATACCTACTACTCCATCCATCTTCGAAACTCTTATCAAGGAGGAATGATTATTTGTTGTACACCGTTGCTGTATCAGTGGTATGTTTCTCATCTACCTGGGTCTGATGTTTTTTGGGATCTCGAGAAGGAACCGCGTTGGGCGCCAAAGATTATGGCTCTCACTCATTTCGACATTGACTGGTATAATCGAGTTTACCGCGACGTGAAGATCATCGATAGCCGTGGAGCTTTTCCTAACGTACCTCTTCTCGGTACGAGAGGTGGAATTAACTACAACCCTGTTCTCGCGCGCCGTCAGTTTGGGTACCCGATGAGAGATAAACCAAACAACATCCATGTGAGTGGTTTCTTTCTTCAGGAAGGACAAGATCATCAAGCGGCTAAGAGGGAGATCGAAGGAGCTTGGCGCCACATCCATAGGAAAGGGAGAGATATGCTAGGACATAGAGGTGCCGTTTCTTTGGAGCCTTACCTACAGTGGGTCCGTGCTAGGGCTTGTGTTCTCAAGATGCCCTATAAACTTGAGAAACCTTCATTCCCTACCGTTGCACCATCATCCGTCGTTATCCCCATCACGGATATAGGAGAATACCAAGGGAATCTGGCTAGGATGAAGTCCGAGAGGGATGCTTGGAAAGAAAAGTACCATATGTCTGAATATGAGAATCGAGTCCTGACTCGACAGTTAAAGGAAAAGGAGGAGTTGTTGTTTATTCAAGACGGCCGATTCATTGATCACGATGAGAAGCTTCGTCAGAAAGATGCCTTGCTGAAGAAGTATGCTAGTGAAAGGAAGAGAAAGGGGGAAGGTTCGGTAAGCGTGTCTCTCGTTCCTAATCCGCAGAAGGAAATCATTGATCGACTGATAGTTGAAAAGAAAGAGATGGAAGACTTTTATGAAGAGAAGGTCCAGAAGCTCCGGTTACAGTTGGTGTTTGGTCCCTCATCCGTTGATTCTGAGTGATCCTTAGCTTTTAGTTTTATTTTATTGATGTCATTTTGTAAAACTATGCAAAAGGGCTTCATGCTCCGAAGTTGTAATTTATTGCTTTATTTTAGATTTCATGTTGTAAAATTGTAATTTATCACTTTAGTATGGATTCCATGTTTCGAAGCTGTAATTTATTGCTTTTAATATTGGGTTGTTATCCCAAAGTTGTAATTTATTGCTTTGATATTCCGAGTTGTAAGTTGTAATTTACTGTTTTCAGCTAATGGATTGAGTTTTTGTTGTTCCGAATTCCTTTACCATTGATGTATGCAAAATTATTAAAGTTCCTTGAAAAACTTTTAAAAATGAATCATCATTTGCATCGCCATCATGCATCATTCCACATTCCACTTCACATGTTTTCTAGAGTCTCATCCTTGTTCTTTTTCCACCAAAGGTTGTCAAGCTGTCTCACCGATACGACACTCGGGCCAATCGTCAAAGGAAAATGGAAGATCTGGAACAGGAAAATCATGAGCTTCATGGGGAAGTTGCTACACTTTGTGTCGAGATGGAAAAGTTAACCGCGTTGGTGGAAAGTTTGGTGGCTGTTCAGAATCAGCCATCAACTACGGCTGCCGAGATTCAGACTTCAACTCCAGTGGTTTCCGAGATGGTCACCGTTTCTACCTCTGTGACTCAAATCAACTCTCCGTTTCAACATCAGATGCCGAAAGGTTTTCCGTGGGGAATGCCTTACAACTTTGTGCCAGAGGGGTATCCGCCTGCCGCACAACCTTTATTTCAACCTGTTTTGTCTCTCCCTCAGTCAGAGACAACGACCTTGCCGCCAGTAATTCCGTCTGTAACACCTTTTACGCAACCGATCATGACAACCGTTGCTCCTGTGGTCCACTCAGTACCATACTTGAATGAACCTACTTATCCTGCCGAGCCTGCTGAAAGTATGGGTCTCTTTGATAGAATGGAAGAATTTCAGGATCAGTTCCAGGAAATGCAGAAAGAGCTTAGAGCCTTGAAGGGGAAGGACCTGTTTGGGAAGAGCACGCATGATCTTTGTTTGGTTCCGAATGTCAAGATTCCGGCAAAATTCAAAGTTCCAGACTTTGAAAGATATAAGGGTGATTCGTGTCCTAGAAGCCATTTGACAATGTACGTAAGAAAGATGTCTACGTATTCCGATAATCATGATTTATTGATTCATTATTTTCAAGATAGTTTGACGGGTGCTGCCTTGAAGTGGTATATGGGTTTAGACAGTATTCGGATCCGCAACTTTAATGATCTTAGCGAAGCCTTTGTCCACCAGTACAAGTATAACGTTGACATGGCACCAGACCGGGATCAACTCCGGGCGATGTCACAGAGAGACCGGGAATCTTTTAAGGAGTACGCCCAGAGGTGGCGTGAAATTGCTGCTCAAATCTATCCACCTCTGGAGGAGAAGGAGATGACCAAGATATTTTTGAAGACTTTAGGGTCTTTTTACTATGAAAGAATGATAGCCAGCGCACCCAGTGACTTTACCGAAATGGTAAGCATGGGTATGCGATTAGAGGAAGGGATTCGCGAAGGGCGTTTGATTAAGGAAGGGAGTCCGTCCGGCAGTGCTAAGAAGTTTGGGAGTGTGTTCCCGAAAAGAAAAGAGCAAGATATCAGCGCTTTGTTTCCAGGTAGACCTAGGAGGGGGTACTCTCACGTTGCGGCAGTCACTCCGGCCGTCCGCCCAACTTTGATGACCCCAGCTCATCAAACCCCACCGCCTCAACAACAGCCTTTTCAGATGCAGCCTCGACAACAGGTTTATCCGTTCAACAATCAGAACCGTTCACCCAGAAAACCGCAGTTCGATGCCATTCCTATGACGTATACTGAATTATTCCCTGCTCTTGTCAGAAAGAATCTCATCACGACAAAGCCTCCTCCTGTCGCACCGAACAGTACTTCTCCGTGGTACAAGGCGGATCAGTTTTGTGAATACCATCAAGGGTCACCGGGGCACAATCTTGAGAATTGCTTTGCTTTGAAGGCGGACGTACAGAGATTAATTAAGAATGGCATCTTGTCTTTTAAGGATGTTAATCCAAATGTCAGAGATAATCCTTTGCCTCGACATGGGGCAGCTTCGGTGAATATGGTGGAAGGTTGTCCGGGGAAGTTCCGAGTTTTTCAAGTGGAACATATAAGAGAGTCATTGATCAGGTTACATCAGAGTTTGAGAAGACTTGCCTTTGTTAGGCACCAACATGATTATAATGTTTGTGAATTTTGCTCAAGAGAGGATGATTGTCCTATTGTGAAGGAGGATATTCAGAAGTCGCTAGATCAGAGAGTTATCACTATTACCTATGACCGAAATCCGGAAGATGAAGTGAATGTTATCATACCATAATTTAATCTGCCTAAATCAGTAGAGATTGCTTATGACAGTCAGATTGCACCCGTTGATCCTTTGGTTATTTACCCACCTGGCCCTGTACCTTACAATTCAGACCAAGCTGTGCCGTACAAGTATAATGCCACAATGATTGAGAATGGGGTAGAAGTCCCCATACCAACGAGACCGTCTTTTGTTAACATTGCTGATGTGAGTAGAGTTACAAGAAGTGGGCATGTTTTTGCAGCAGTACCTTCGAAGAGACCGGAAGTTCAAGTTAGGAGGCCCATGCCGGCGGAGATTCCGGTGAGAAATGTTGAACCAAGGGTTGAGATAGGCCGATCCAGTGAACCTATCTCTCACCCTGAGGATGATGAGATCCTGAAGCTTATCAAAAGGAGTGAGTATAAGATTGTGGACCAGCTTTTGCAAACACCTTCCAAGATTTCCTTGCTTGCCTTATTGAGAGATTCTGGTGCGCATAGAAAAGCCTTGATGAAGGTCTTGGACCAGGCGTTCGTGGACCATGATGTGACGGTTGATCAGTTTGATGGGATTGTGGGAAATATAACTTCGTGTAACAATCTTGGTTTCAGTGATGAAGAGCTCCCGGAGGAGGGGAGAAACCATAATATGGCTTTACACATCTCAGTAAGTTGTGGAAATGATACCTTATCAAGCGTGTTGGTGGATACAGGTTCGTCGTTGAATGTGATGCCCAAGACTACGTTATCTCGGCTCTCATATCCAGGTGCTCCTATGAGGCCTAGTGGAGTAATTGTTAAGGCATTTGATGGCTCTAGGAAGACAGTTATTGGTGAAGTGGATCTTCCTATAGTGATTGGTCCCCATACTTTTCAAATCACTTTCCAAGTGATGGATATCCGTGCTGCCTACAGCTGTTTATTGGGTCGTCCCTGGATCCATGATGCCGGGGCAGTCACCTCTACGCTTCATCAGAGACTAAAGTTTGTAAGGCATGGGAAGCTAGTGATGATTGGGGGAGAGCAAGCTATGGTGGTAAGCCATTTATCATCATTTTCTTTTATTGATGCGGACGAAGATGTTGGAACCCAGTTCCAAAGTCTTTCTGTTGCTAAGAGTACAGTGAGGAAGCAAGGGGCATCCATCTCTTCTTTTGAGGATGCACGGCGAGTGGTGGAAAGTGGTTCGGCCGAAGGATGGGGCCAGGTGTTGACGTTACCCGAGAACAAGTCTAGGGAAGGTCTGGGTTTTCATCCAGTATCTGCGGAAGTCAAGCAAGAGGTGGTTGTTCGTCCGATTCAAGAGGTTTTCCGAAGTGCAGGGTTTGTACATCCTGAGGTTGATGCTATCATAGATGATGATTCCGAGGAGGATTTGCCCGATTTTGTGACGCATGGATTGGCTTGCCAAAACTGGATAGCTGTTGATGTTCCCGTTGTTATGCATATTTCCGAGTAATGTTTCGTTTTGTTTTTCTTTGAAAAATTCGCTAGGCGAAACGTATTTTGTGTCGGGCTATGAAAAATGATTCCTTTTTCTCTGCCCAAGGCAAAAGAGAAATGTCTGGGCTCTTTGTTTCAAGTATTTCTCTTCGATAAATAAAATGTTATTTTGTCCACTACTGTTTTATTTTTCACTTTCGGGAAATAGTAATGAAATTAATTGGTAGTAATAGGAAACATAATAACATTTTGTTTTATTTGCATAAATCGATTTCTAAAATAAGGCATAATCATATGTGCAGATTAATCCATGACTTAACCATCGAGAACAATGATCCTATGCCCTCTCCCAACTTTGAATTCCTTGTGTTCCGAGCTGAAGAAGAGGATGATGAAGAGATTCCTGTTGAGATTTCCCGTTTGCTTGAGCATGATGAGAAGGTCATTCAACCATTTGAGGAACCTTTAGAGTTGGTCAATTTGGGTGATGAAGAGAATAGAAAGGAAGTCAAAGTCGGAGCATTGCTTGTCCCGGAAGTTAAAGAGAAAATGTTGGAGCTTCTCAAAGAGTATGTTGATGTGTTCGCTTGGTCCTAACAAGATATGCCAGGGTTGGACAATGACATTGTGGAGCATCGTTTACCGTTGAGACCTGAGTGTCCGCCGATCAAGCAAAAGTTGAGAAGGACTCGTCCCGACATGGCTGACAAGATCAAAGAGGAGGTTCAGAAGCAGATTAATGCAGGTTTCCTTGTTACATCGGTCTATCCTCAGTGGTTAGCCAACATAGTGCCTGTTGCAAAGAAGGATGGCAAAGTTCAGATGTGTGTAGACTATAAAGATCTGAATAGAGCTAGTCCAAAGGATGACTTCCCATTACCTCATATTGACGTATTGGTCGACAGTACCGCCAAGTTCAAAGTCTTTTCTTTCATGGATGGTTTTTCTGGTTACAACCAAATCAAGATGGCGCCGGAAGATATGGAGAAGACCGCTTTCATTACACCTTGGGGAACTTTCTGTTATCGAGTTATGCCGTTTGGTTTGAGGAATGCTGGTGCAACATACCAAAGGGCCATGACTGCTTTGTTCCATGATATGATGCATAAAGAGATCGAAGTGTATGTGGATGACATGATTGCCAAATCACAGACTGAGGAAGATCATTTGGAACATTTGTTGAAGTCATTCCAGCGTTTGAGGAAGTACAAACTCCGTCTGAATCCCAACAAGTGCACTTTTGGTGTTCGTTCTGGAAGACTTCTGGGTTTCATTGTCAGTCAGAAAGGTATTGAGGTAGATCCTGATAAAGTCAAAGCTATTCGGGAAATGCCCGCACCCAAGACGGAAAAACAAGTAAGAGGATTCCTTGGGAGATTGAATTATATTTCTAGATTTATATCTCATATGACTGCCACCTGTGGGCCGATTTTCAAGCTTCTCCGAAAGAACCAAGGATGTGTGTGGACAGAAGACTGTCAGAGAGCTTTTGATAGCATCAAAGAATATTTGCTTGAACCTCCCATTTTGATTCCTCCAGTGGAAGGAAGACCTTTGATTATGTACCTGACTATATTGGAAGATTCCATGGGATGTGTGCTTGGTCAACAAGATGAGACTGGAAGAAAGGAACATGCGGTATATTATCTGAGTAAGAAATTCACAGACTGTGAGTCTCGATACTCATTGCTTGAGAAAACCTGTTGTGCTTTAGCTTGGGCTGCTCGCCGTTTGCGCCAGTATATGATTAATCACACCACTTGGTTGATCTCCAAAATGGATCCGATCAAGTATATCTTTGAGAAGCCCGCCTTATCTGGAAGAATAGCCCGTTGGCAGATGTTGTTATCCGAATATGACATTGAGTATCACACTCAGAAAGCGATCAAAGGGAGTGTTTTAGCCGATCACTTGGCTCACCAACCAATTGACGATTATCAATCCATCAAGTTTGATTTCCCGGATGAAGATGTCATGTACCTGAAAGCTAAAGATTGTGAAGAGCCGTTACCTGAAGAAGGACCTGATCCTGAATCCCGTTGGGGTTTGATATTTGACGGAGCTGTGAACTCTTATGGAAATGGAATTGGGGCAATCATCGTCACTCCCCGAGGTACTCACATCCCGTTCACGGCGAGACTGAAGTTTGACTGCACGAACAACATGGCTGAATATGAGGCATGTATTATGGGTCTCGAAGAAGCAGTGGATCTAAGGATTAAGATCCTTGATATTTACGGAGATTCGGCATTAGTAATTAATCAAATCAAAGTAGAATGGGAGACTCGTCATCCTGGTTTGATCCCTTACAGAGACTATGCTAGAAGATTGTTGACCTTCTTTAACAAAGTGGAATTGCATCATATCCCTAGAGATGAGAACCAAATGGCTGATGCTTTGGCTACTTTGTCCTCAATGTTTCAAGTGAATGATTGGAACGATGTGCCTACAATTCGGGTTATGCGCCTCGACAGACCTGCTCATGTGTTCTCAGTAGAAGAGGTCACCGACGACAAACCATGGTTCTATGACATTAAACGTGTTCTTCAAACTCAAGAGTACCCGCCTGGGGCATCCAATAAAGATAGGAAGACATTGAGAAGATTAGCAAGCAGTTTCTTTCTCAATGAAGAAGTGTTGTATAAGAGGAATTATGACATGGTCTTGCTCAGATGTGTAGATAGACGTGAAGCAGACATGCTGATGCAGGAAGTACATGAAGGATCCTTTGGCACTCACGCCAACGGACATGCAATGGCTAGGAAGATGCTGAGAGCTGGTTACTATTGGATGACGATGGAATCGGATTGTTGCAAATATGTGAAGAAGTGTCATAAATGCCAGATTTATGCGGACAAGATGCATGTGCCACCGACTCTCCTCAATGTTATATCTTCACCTTGGCCTTCCTCTATGTGGGGCATTGATGTGATTGGAATGATTGAACCCAAAGCTTCAAATGGTCATCGTTTCATCTTGGTAGCGATTGATTATTTTACTAAGTGGGTGGAAGCAGCATCTTATGCTAATGTAACCAGACAGGTGGTAGTCATATTTATCAAGAATCAGATCATTCGTCGATACGGTATCCCGAGCAAGATCATCACTGATAATGGTTCAAATTTGAATAACAAGATGATGAGAGAACTTTGTGAAGAGTTCAAGATCGAACATCACAATTCTTCTCCTTACAGACACCGAAGATGAATGGGGCTGTTGAAGCTGCTAACAAGAACATCAAGAAGATTGTCCAGAAGATGGTAGTAACTTATAAGGATTGGCATGAAATGCTTCCGTTTGCTTTACACGGGTACCGTACTTCAGTTCGAACTTCAACAGGTGCAACTCCATTTTCCCTAGTTTACGGTATGGAAGCAGTACTCCCCGTGGAAGTTGAGATCCCGTCTCTGAGAGTGTTGATGGAAGCTAAACTTTCTGAGGCTGAATGGTGTCAAAGTAGATATGATCAATTGAATTTGATTGAAGAGAAGAGGTTGACAGCTTTGTGTCACGGTCAGAGAAGGTGACCTTGTGCTCAGAAATTTTTTATCTTTCCAACCTGATTCTAGGGGCAAGTGGGCTCCGAATTATGAAGGACCGTATGTTGTTAAGAAGGTTTTCTCCGGAGGTGCTTTGATTCTCACCAATATGGACGGTGAAGAACTTCCGCGTCCCTTGAACGCCGATGCAGTCAAGAAGTACTTCGCTTAGGCAAGTTTTTTTGGTCATCCCGGCCGTGACACCTGAGCACATCTTGGAATTCGAAGTTGTTAGGGAGAATAGTGATCATTGTTTTTGTGTAACCTTTTATTTCATATACTACTTCCCAAACTTTTGTAAACCGTTGGAGTCGCATTGTTAGCGAACTACCAGCTTGTTAATGAAATTTGAGCATTACCTTTTGTGGGCACAATTTTAATGTTTACGGCAATATTTGAAACAAAGTATTTAAAATATTCTTATATTTTAAAAAGAAATGTGTCGTAATTAACGAAAGGAATATTAACAGTCGTTCCGAAGAGGGTCAAGCCATGAAATACAAAACAATACAGTAATTTATCCTTGCATGGTGAACATGTCTTTCTTTCAAATCGTCACGAGGTGTTGGTTGTGTAAACTTTTGTTTCTAGTGGTACTAAGTTTGGTGACTCCCCAGTTGTTCCAGTTAAGTGTTGTTTTAGCTACCTTTGTTTGGGAGATTTTGAAGTGCGGTACACTTCGTCTCATGCCAGTTGTCTCTTGGTATTGTAAGATTGGATTTGAATACTTTTCTCCTCAGAAGACTTGAGCCTTGTGGTGTGTTATGCTCTGATGTTGCTGTGTGGTTCCAGTTCCAGTTCCAGTTATCCTCCGTCTTCTGTAAGATTGGCCGAGTATCTATCTTTTCGCGACATCTTAGCGTCTTCAGATATTCCATCTGTTCGTTTTGTCAGCATAACATTCATTTATTCATTCACACTTATATCATGCGTGCATACTCACATTTTTCCGTTGACTTTTGGATCGTACTTTGTTCATTCAAATAACATACATGTTCCTTTCCAAGTAAAAGGTTAGCTTAAGCATAAAATGTCCTTTTTCTTCTAAATTCCCCAACTGAGCTAATCCTCGTGGATGATTTTTGATTCAGCTTACCTTGTCCATTTCTGGATAGGATGAATCCTCAGTCGAATTACTTTCTCATTGGGTAGAGTCTTGTTTGACTGTCTTCTCTCTAGTTTATTCCTGGATGAAGTTGTTGCCTCTTGCGTAGGCTATCTCTTTGATTTTCCCCAGTGAGTTTGCGACCTAGACAGTTGGTGCATTTATTTTGCACATTTGACTATATGATCTCCTCCGGAAGGATTGATTCAGGATCCTCTTTGATGAAGATGTTATTTCTCTACCAGTGCCATCGCAATTTCCTTCTGAGTTATTCTTTGGAAAACGACAAGCGGCAGCTCTTCATGAGCAACTTGTACGTTATAAACACCGTTGGAAAACGACAAGCGGCAGCTCTTCACGAGCAACTTGTACGTTACCTTTTTGAAAGCACCGAGCAGCAGTTCTTCACGAGCTACTAGTGCGTCATTACTTTTTGAAAGCACCGAGCAGCAGTTCTTCACGAGCTACTAGTGCGTCATTACTTTTTGAAAGCGCCGAGCAGCAGTTCTTCACGAGCTACTAGTTCGTCATTACTTTTTGAAAGCGCCGAGCAACAGTTCTTCACGAGCTACTATTGCATCATTACTTTTTGAAAGCGCCGAGCAACAGTTCTTCACGAGCTACTAGTGCGTCATTTATTTTTCTGAAAGCGACAAGCAGCAGCTCTTCACGAGTTACCAGTACGTTATTATTCTTCGGAAAACAGCAAGCGGCGGCTTCTTTATTTGAGCAGCTTGTATGTTATTGGTATTTTTCTTTGGACAACAGCAAGTGGCAGCTTTTTTATTTGAACAACTTGTATGTTATTGACATCTCTGGACGACAGCAAGTGATAGCTTCTTTATTTGAGCAACTTGTATGTTATTGGTATTTTCTTTGGGCGACAGCAAGTGGCAGTTTTCTTTATTTGAACAACTTGCGTACCTACAATATTATTTCAGCATTTATGAGCATATCTCCGAAAATCTCGCAGAGAAATTTTTTCAGGAATCATTACCTTCAGAAATCGGTAATCTGTTATTGGAAATTTGATACTCTCTGTCTGTCATTGACCTTGAGTCGCGAACTTACTGTTTTGGGTCAATAATCTGTTATGGCCTATGCAAGATGCTCTCTTTGTTAGGGTCAGAGGTCGTATCCCCTCAATTTTGTTCACTGTCGGGAGTCTGTCGTTTAAAGTCGATAACTCGTTTCCCCAATAGTGTATAATACATGTCTCTGTGATTTGTTGGTGTTCGATTCCTCCAACATTGTCTTGCTTCATACAGTATCTTTCTCTTTGAATTCAATCACTGCATTCATATCAATTTGATGACGGCATCTTAGGACAAAATTTGCGTAGTTATGTATTTAAGTACCTTCAATCTCGTCGAAACGAAGATTTTAATCTTTATATCTCCGGATAGAAGGAACTTAAATAGGGGCAGCTGTTGTACCCCAAATTTTGACCTAAGATATCATCTTCTATCTGATCATTCGCATTGCAAGTGTTTTGATCCATTGATTTTAAAATTCATAACTTTTTCAGGCCGAGAGCTATTTATGTTGAACATTAAATTATTTGATCGATTCGTGCTAAAAATAATGTTTATTAATTATTTATTATCTTAAATTTAAATAATTGGAGTTTGTTTTCGATTATTATGTAATTTAAAGATGTATAGATAATAAAATAAACATTAGGAAAGAAGCGTATTAATTGTGCAGACAGTATTCATTTATTATTCACTATCTTAAATTTAAATACCTGGAATTTATTCTCAGTTATTACATAATTTAAAGATTTATGAATAATATAATAAATATTTGAAAAAGTTCATTAATTGGTCAATAATGATTATTTAATCATTTATCATGCTAAGTTAAATAATTGAAATTCTATTTTAATTATTATAATTTAGAAAATTATGGATAATGAATTAAATAATTGAAACTATTAATTGATCAATGATATTATTTATTTATCTGTTTATTATTCTGAATTTAGGTAATTGAAATTTATTTTCAATTATTATACGATTAAAGAATTGTAAACGATAAAATAAATAATTAGGGAAGGAAGAAATTAATTGGCAAACATTGGAATTTTATTCATTTTCTTCTAATTGTACAATTATTGTGTAAATATTGTATTTATTACAACGAATTTACAATAATAATTTTACAAAAATTAAAATGAAATAAAAAACTAATCTAATGTTTTCTAATTCTAAATCTTTTATCCAATGCTTTTTTGTCTGCTCACTTGATGTTACCTGCAAAATTAAAAGAAATTAGAATTCGAACAAATAATTAAAAGCAAAATTATTTAATGTTCATCATTAAAAGCAATGGCTGGAATCAGTTTACCCTCTTTGCAAATCTTGGGATTTCTCCCGGTTCACAAAAAGGGAGGAATTTTTTTAATGAATGCACAAATTCATTTTTGTCAAAAATTGCATTTTTCAAATCAATTGCATTTTCAAAAACCCACTGCATGGTTCAAGACAATATGCATCAATTCAAATGTTTGACCATAGCATATAAAAAGTAACAACATATGCCATTTCCCACAAGCAAAGCCAACGTTAACCTGCAGCCATATAGGAGAAGTAACATAGGCTCCCATGCAAGACAAAAAGAGAATATGCAGTCTCAAAACATTATGCAAGCAAATATTTCCTCATTCATCATTTTCCAGCACTATTGTTTTTCAGAATAGTACAGCATAACATCATTTTTATGTCAAAATGGTACTTATGAGAGAGAAGAGAGATAGAAGTGTGGTTTTTGCAGGTTTGGTTTAGGCAGGAAGGGATACAAGACAAACTGCAGTAACATAGCCAGTAGAAAGTAAAAACATAAAATAGGAATAGAAACAAATTAGATGTAACAGTATGATGCAGAATGCCAGGAAGAGGGTAAAAATATTCAAATCTACAGCCTGTAACGAAAAACAAAAGGAGGCAGTGGTTATAACATTGGGATCACTTCAAAAAACATATATCAATCAATCTCCAAGCCTTGAAAAACTTAGAGAAAAAACTGTTGTCAAGAAAAATATACAAACCAGTTCAAAACCTGCATCACCATTTTCAAACACCATAGCATACTGCTAAACCACATAACCATACCAAACCTTCATGGCTTAAAACCAAAACACCATAGCATACTGCTAAACCATTAACCATTAACCTATTACTGCATAATACCATAAACCTGCCTACTGACCATCAAACCACCATGGCCTAAGCACACAATCAACACAAAATACAACCTGCATAGAACCAAAACCAGGAGGTCCAAAACCATTCAAAGAACCTCACCAAAATTGATTGAGCCCTCAAGCCAATATCACCATCACCGTTTCAAAACCATATACCAAAGAAAAAACCATAAACACATGGCCTAAACCTTTCTACTGCGTAAACCTGCGTTATCAAAACCAGAACCTGCTAACTGCATCATAAAAAACCATAGCCTGCTGCATTTCTAAAACCAGTAGAACCATAAACCAGCAAAGCATAAACCAATGACCATTGTCCAAACCCACAAAAAGCCTCAGACATATGTCATCATAGGCATCACAGGCTAGCAAAAAGCGACAGTAGCGAGAAGAAGAAAGAGCAGTCCAACATCATCACGGTGGAGAAGAAGATAGGAAAACGTTCAAGGCAATAATACCAAGGCAAAAGAAGAAGAGAAGATACAAAGTACCGGCCACCGAAGCGAGCCCGTGACACGCCTCTTTTCCTCGCCGCCTGGCCTCCTAGCTCGTTCAACCGTCTTCCTCCGTCTCCGCCTCTAGGTAACAATTTCCTTTCCCCTTCTCATTTCCATAAAACCTCCAACAAACAATAATAAGAATCAGAATCAACATGATCATAATCAACGCATGCAACTATAACAAAACCAGTAAAGTCTCAAAAACGTTTTACCGTAAAATCCGTCGCCCCCTTTTCGCGTGGCTGGAGGGAAGAAGACAGTGGAAGCTGGTGGCCATGGCAAAGAACTTAGAACGAACTCAGGGACTCAGAGGCAAGTTAGAAACGAGCAACGCGAAGAAGATGAAGACGAAAGCATGAAGAAGAAGAGCGGCGCCGTAACCAAACCCTAAGCCATGTCCCAAAACTAAACACACGTTTAACCCTAAAGCAAAATTAGGAGAATGGACCTTGCTTCCCTAAGCCCAACGTTTTTTTGTGCTGCACCCCCCGTTTTCAATTCTGTTTGGGCCCCTAAATCTGTAGCCCATATATTTTTACTTGTCCTTTTTCTTTGAACACACTTTTTCTTTTTACTTTCTTTTAATCTTTTTAGAATTGTTATCATATTAGTTAATTAGTAAGTGTAATAAAAAACAAAAAAAACAAGAGATATATTTAACTAGGTAAATTTTATTTAGTTTGATCTTTTAGTCTAAACCTTGGAATTAATTTAGAAGTTTTAATATTATTTCATTAGGTTAAATTAATGACTTTTAATTTAATTTAGAACTTCTTAACTTTTTTTAAATAAGTACTTTATTTTCATATACATAAAAAATAGAATTTAAGAATATAGACACTTTATTTTTCCTAATTAATTCTCCTCTTATATCGTTATTAAACAAAACTCTAAAAAACGTACAAAAATAGAAAACTAAAAAATATTTTGTCTTCGTTAATTAATTCCCTTGCTTTTGTCCATATTAAAAAATGCGTAAAAAATGAAAACTATTAGAAATACTTTCTTCTCATTAATATTAAACAAAAATTATCTAAAAAGACATATTTACATCATTTAGTCTATCATTTAACTATTGTTATTTAATCATTATCCGCATAATATTTTGTCTGTTTATTTATTCCATATTTATTTATTTATTCTGTTTATGTTTAAATCCAAAGGAAAAAACGATAAATTTGTTGACTTCATGTCCTCAAGTCTAATT
This sequence comes from Vicia faba, assembly GCA_948472305.1. Classification (NCBI taxonomy): domain Eukaryota; kingdom Viridiplantae; phylum Streptophyta; class Magnoliopsida; order Fabales; family Fabaceae; genus Vicia; species Vicia faba. Next base: position 359,225,859 of record OX451740.1, on the reverse strand, counting down.
GCGCGAACTTTCGCATTTCATTAAAACTTAGGACAATTTTTTCTCAAGTATTCAATCTTTTCAAAATTTATGCCCCTTTAAGCAAAAACTTCGACGTTAGGTTGTCGCATTCCAAAAACCCGTCCGTATCCCTTTTCGGCCAAAACGATTTATTTTCAATCAAGCAATCAATTTTTAAATAAACAGATATTTCAAAAGGTTCCTATAGAGTACTATAGATGCATTGGGTGCTAATACCTTCCCATTGTATAACCAACCCCCGAACCATAAGATCTCTTTTCAAAAACGCCTTGTATTTTTATTACTTTTAAAAAGTATTATTTACATTGCATATTTAGGGTTTTATTTCGCTCTTTCCCCTTTTCCCTTGGAAACAATAAAGCGCGGTGGCGACTCTTGCTTTTGTGAGACTAATTAATCAATAATTCGATCTCTGATTTACCCCGCTACATTTTTTATCGCTACAGGTAGGTAGATGACTCGTAGATACTTGCTCTAATTCAAAACAAATCAAAAACTCTTTTCACACCGACACTTTTCAAAAAGCTTTCAAAACAATTTTTCAAACACTCTTGAGGACTGATACAAGAGTCGATCTGAAATTTTCAAAGAAACTTTTTCAAACCCATTCACAATTGAAAAGCAAACAAACATTTTGAAAACACAAATGAGCAAGTATCTAAGAGCCCATGGATAACCATGGATAAAAAGGGTGCTAACACCTTCCCTTTCTATAAATCTACCTCCCAAACCGAGAGATAATCTCATAAGGAATTTTGCTGTGCTTTTGTCCTTTCCTTGTTGGAGAAAATAAAAGACGGTGGCGACTCTTGCTTCCGCGACATTTCGCGAACCAGCGTTAAACAGTCAGTTCCAGATCCACCGATCACAATGATATGAGGGCTTTCCTTGGGGAATCATGATAAACCCTTGATAAAATGATGAATATTACTTCAAAATGTTGATGTTGACCAGAAATATTGAAGTTTTATTATATGTTGAGCATGGTTGATTTTTTGATCAATACAATTAATTTTCAAGCATCTAAGTCATTGACTGAGCAAACTTGTGATGTAGGGCTTGAAACTTGACATGAGCCTTGTTGAGGACCTATTAAGAAACATGGGATCCACTTGAGACTTTTGCATACCAAATTTTCTTGAGAAACTCCATACCCTAGTTGTAGGCTTTTGGTCTAGGAGGTGCATCTTGACTAGTAAACCCTTGGGTGCCTTGACCATTTGAAGAGCGTTGAAAGAATGCTTTAAAGAAAAATGGGAGGGAAATTTTTTTGGGGTACAACACATAATGACAAATAAGGTTATGCTTAATAAACCAGGCCACAACATTCTTGGTAACAGAGGCAAATGAGGTTACTTCAACCCACTTGGTGAAATAGTCTATAGCGACTAGGATGAAACGATGTCTGTTGGAAGCAGTAGGCTTAATTTTTCAAAGCCCAACAACTATATGTGTTGTGTCTGGGACTATTGGAATGATAAGCATATCTTACATTTGAATTGTACTTGATGGATGAGGTGTTGGGATTCTGAGGAGGATCTCTTAACGTTATCAACTCTGCCTTCCATAGATGTTGTAATGCCTGAGACAATGGCATGCTGATCTTGGTAAACTATGTTCTTGGTGCGTCTGACCTACGCTGATTGCCTTGTTGTTGTTGTTTCACAAGCGCATGATTAAAAATTAGCAACGCCCCCACAGATTGGTTGCAATCACTTCTAGCAAGACCCTTTTGGCCATATACACCATTAGTTTCCTTCTTTCTGTTGAACATCTTCTTCACATCACTTGAAGACGTAGCTACCTGAATCTTTCCACTTTTAATTCCATCTTCAACCTGTTCCCCAGTTAATATCATCTCAGGGAATCCAGATGAAGATCTTCCAATCAGATGATTAAAGAAATGTCATATCAAAGTTCCCATAAACATATCAACCAACTCCCTATCAGATAAAGAAGGTTAAACTCTTCCATCTAAATCTCTCCACTTCTGGGTATATTCCTGAAAGCCTCTGTTCGAGCCCATAGTCATACTTTGTAATTGCACACGAGTTGGTGCAAGATCAACATTGTATTGGTTTTGTTTGTAAAAGGCAGTAGCCAAGTCTTCCCAAGTACGGATGCTGGTTCCTTCCAGTTGATAGAACCATTATAATTGTGTTCCCAACAAGCTCTCTTGAAAGAAGTGTACCCATAACATCCTATCAGCATTATGGGGTTGGATCTTCCGTACATAAGACCTTATATGCAACTTAGGACAAGAAACACCATCATACTTTGCAAAATTAGGGACCTTAAATTTGTGAGGAATCACAACTCCTAAGATTAGACCCAAATCTTCAAAATCCAGCCCAGGAACTCTCTGAATCTCCATAGCATTCAAACGATCTTCCAGCTATTTGTATTTGTCATCAGCAGAAGGGTAGTGTTTGTCTGAATAGTTTGCTTCTTCTTCATCAGAACCATGGTCGTTATTCTCTTCAGCTTTCACACTCTTATCATCTTCCTCTTGGTTATCATCTTCATTTGATGGGACCTCAAAATCTAAATCCCTCTTGACCAGACCTCTGAACCTTCTACCCATATTAAGAATGACAGCTGGCTTCTTAGTCTTCTTCTTTCTCTCTTTGGTGATGAGGGTCTTCAGCTCATCCTGCCCCTTGGCTAAGTCCAGGAACATTTGTTGGAATTGAGCATTTTGAGCTTGAATTTCTTTCACGGTTTGTTCGAGAGCCATCTTTTACTTAAATAAATAGCAAAAAGATGAGAAAACCTGTCTTTGGAATACTTGCTATGATATGATGTGTATGGTATGTGAATGCATATGCAATGTTTTCAAGGATCTCGCGGGATAAACAAAAAGTGAAATGTTAAAAGTTGAGCCTGGCTGCAACTTTGACTAAAGAACTTCACGTCTTTGGACGTCCTTCTATGAGAATCAAGCTCACCATGTCAAGTGGGTCCTAGCCTTTGACTAAAAGGAACGTACTTCGGCCTTTAACAGTGTTGTACCCTAATTTTTGCCCCTAAGATTCCTCTATCATATCATATCAACTCGATCATAACAAGATCACATTAGGGTTGGTTCTTCCTCTTTTTTCCTATCTTTAAGTTTGCTCTTGAGGAATCTCCAAGCACCTTGGTTGTGTATTTTGTATATGTGTTGTTGACTAACTTCTAATCAAAATACAAAAAAATATTTGTCTTTTTCTTTGTATATTTTTGTTTTGTAGGTACCAAGTCGAGGCATCTGACAAATAAGGATTTCTGGTATTATTTTCCTAAAATCTCTATTTTACAAAGAAAAAGAATTAAAAAATTTTATTTTTTTCACTGATGCAATCGATTGCTCTTAAAGTGCAATCGATTGCACATAGTGTATTTTGCGCCATTTTTGAAAAAATACACTGTGCAATCGATTTGCACTGTAGTGCATCCGATTGCACAACGTGAAAATTAAAAAAAAAAAAATCAGCATTTTAAACTTGTCAAATTTTGGCTCCAATTTTCCTTCACTTTTGAAATATGTATCATTAATTTAAATTTTAGTGCCAATCTTTCATTTTTAAAAAGAATTATCATTAATTCAAATTTTGGCTCTAATATTTGAAAGAATTATCATTAATTCAAATTTTGGCTCTAATTTTTGAAAAGAGTTATCATTAATTCAAATTTTGGCTCCAAGAATCAATTACCAAATTACCACTAATCCCAATCCTAAAACTCTATAAATAGAGCTCTCATTTCATTCAAATTTCAAGCTTTTGATAGCCAAATCCACCTTGCTAAAAAATCTCTCAATTCTCTCCATCTACCAAATTCACTCAAAGCTCCATTTTCAAAAAGTTAGTAAGCTTTGCATTGAAGCTTACTAATCTTTGAGCTAAACCTTCATCCAAACACTTTTTCTCCATCAATTCTCTACATCCAATCTTGGTCAATTGATTCTTGTGGTTGAATTGAAGCAAATTCTTGAAGTTGTTTTGATAATTCTCTAGATCTACCTTTGGTAAGTTGGATAATTCATCTTTCACAATGTGATCTCTTGTTGATCTTTGGGTTTGATTATTTGAGCATTGTTTTGTGATTCCATTGGTGTTATTTTCTCATAATTTGATGGAATTTTCGTGCTCAATTGGATCCATGATCATAAGGTGTTTGATGGAAAGTTTGAACAAGAAATTGCCCTTTTAAAATGTTGTTTTTGCTACTGTAATAGTGTGCAATCGATTGCAGTAACTGTGCAATCGATTGCACAGAAGCAATTTTGCACAATTTTTAGCAAACTGTACTGTGTAAATCGATTTACACAATAGTGCAATCGATTTACACAGGGACATAATGTATTTTTTGCCCTGTTTTAGGGCAGTTTTGATCCGAAATGCTTTTTCTACTCACTCCTTTTTGATTGTTGGTTTGGATTGCAATTTTAAATGTCCAATTTGTCTTTAAACTCAATGGACTTTGTGATGTAGATGAAGTTGGATAAATGTTCATCAATTCAAATCTACCTAAGAGTGAATTATTTAATTCATTTTTGGTGCTTTGGATTAATGATATGTTTAGTGCTTTAATCCATCTAGAGGAGTGGTTGAATTTAAAGATGAAAGAATTTTGAAATGGTGATCCAAATTAGCCTATCATTTCCCTCCCTCTTCATCTTATCCCTTTCTTTTTTTAATTGTGCTACATGTTAAGGGATGGTGATCTCTATATCATTTATCTAAACATGAAGTACATAGATTGCTATTGACCGACCTCAAAATAGGTGTGACTTCTACATAAGTCCACTTACGATTGCTTAACATAGCGCTAAATTTTGTCCCGATTCGAATAAATGATCATTCGTGGCCCAAACTTATGATTGCAAGCCCAAGTATGTTAATTTGATCTCTTTGATCCAATAACCTTGAGATTCATTGTGTGGAGGCTTTGGTTCTACCAATCCTCTAATGGATCTACAACACCTTTGGCCAATGCGGATCACTTAAACATCATTGATCATTACATGTTGCCTTGTGAGAATTCCAAAATGGATGATATACTTGACAAAAAGCAAATTCAACTTGTTGTGTGGAGGCTTTGGTTCTACCAATCCTCTAATGAGTTCCAAATGAAAGTTTCAAGATGGTCATCCAACTAACCACTAATTACTAATAATTAACTTTACTTTACGCTTTTATTTTCATGCTTTATGTACCATTTACTTTTAGCATTTTACATTTCATGCTATTTTCATCTTTGCTCACTTGAGCATTTACTTTTATGTCATTTTTATTTTGCTCACTTGAGCTTTTCTTTCTTTTTAAAGACACCTAATAATCAACATGAACCATAAAAATCATTAATGATACTTGGACTACATGGTTACTATCCTTTGCATTATGGAGTGATGGACTTCTTGGACTTAGGATTAGAGACCTTGGCCTATCTTGGAGACTTTGTGACTTTATTTGATATTTTGTCTAGAGTTATTGAGGTTTACCTCAAGAGATTGGGTTGTTTGTTTGTTTTGTGTGCAGGTTATTGAGATTACGATCTTTGTTTGTAATCTGGAATTCACCCGTATACAACCGTTACTCTGCCCAATTTTTGTGAAGATTTAAAACACTTGAAGTTTGGTTCTCTCAAGAGGTCTAGTATCTTTGCTTGCTTGGTTTCAATCCGAAGAATGGGAATTCTATATTGACTCATAATGTCAAGTATTGGCTTCTTGTTGGTTAGATGGTTCTTATCCCTAGCTTTTACCTTATGCTTTAGAATAGCCTCTTCTTCTCCTCCCATCTTCTTTAATTTCAAAAATCTTCTCCCTCCTTTAAAAAAAAACTCTTCTTATTTTGAAACTTGAAACATTTTCATAATAAACTTGGACTTAGGTCCATGCATCTTCGAAACATTTTCATAAATAAATTTCAATCAATTTAATAATACCTTGACCTTTTTTTGTGAGAAGACTAAAAGTCAGTCAATCTCATTTCAAACCATTTTGCCACTTTGGCTTTTATCTTTAAACTTTTCTCAAAAGATTAGACTCTTGTCAATCCTTGTAGTGATGCAAACAACTATACTTCTACAATATGTAGTGAAGTGAGATTTTTTCCACTTGGGTGTTGAGTGAGGCATTGTTATTTTTAAAATCCAAGCCATATCCTCCACTTTGAGATGATGCAAATTCTCCTTTCTCATGATTGTGGGTAGTAAGTATGTTTTTTCACACGGACAATTGCGATGATGTCTTATCTCATAAAATCAACCAACACACTTGTGTTTCAAATTTTTAAAAGAGGAACTACGTGTACCCTGATCCCCTATTGCACGAAAGGTGGTACGTAGGCACTAAAGGTTCGCAACCGCGGCGGGTGCAAAAATCATAAAAATATTTCTTTTCTCACCTCCACCATCCATTTTATATACAACACATTTTTATAGCCAAAATATACAGATTTTTCAAAGAGGTTCTTGCGGAGTACCGTAGATGTTTAGGGTGCTAATACCTTCCCTTTGCATAACCAACCCCCTTACCTTGAATCTTTGCCCCTCTTTTTGGGTTATTCTCTCTTTTCCCATTCCTTTGGAAACAATAAAGCGCGGTGGCGATTTTTATTTTGATTTGTATAAAGTCTAGTCAATCCAATGGCTTAGTCTTGCACATTTCTACCGCCACAAACAGTATTTGGTTAGAGGAAAATAAATCCTCTTGCCCCTTGCTATACGTTTGGTTCATGAGAAACCTGCATCACATGTCCCCGAGATCCTTGAAATGATTAGAGAAAATGGTATGGTATGATGTTTTGATATCATGATGTCATGTTTGAACATATAACAAACACAAACAACCCACACAATAGCCTTATGTTTAAAGGCTTGCATGTGGTTCATAGGTAAGTATCCTCTTGAAGTTCAGTTGGCTCAACCTGTCCTAAGAATCGTAACCGGATTCTAGGAATCTCATATCACCAATCTTTCTTACAGGCTTTGTTTTAGCAGAGCAACTGACTTGCCACCAAAATATCCCGAGAGTTGAATATCAATGAGTGTAGCATCAAGTATCAACCAACTTTGAACTGCACCAAAGCCAACTATCTCACTACATTCTAATAGCCAAGTTGAGTCAATTAAGGTTCTAAAAGTTAGTTAGTGCTTATGACACCACACGACAACCTAGTTTTCTCCTTGACTGACTCAAGGGACACTAGTACAAACCAAAGTGTCACACTAACATAGCCATAACTTCACCCATATCGGTCTATGCCGTATAGTTTCCATGATCTATTGCTACTTACCTAAGGTATCCCCAGATCTGGGTGTAGGATCTTTGCAAGAAATAAACCCAGGCAACCCTCAAATATAAAGCAAACAAGGCAAATAATGTTAAGTAAAAGTGATCTAACTCTAAGGTAACCTTCTTTTTTTAAGTCTTCCCCAACAGAGTCTCCAGTTCTATAATACGGTGGGAGAACTGACTTATTTTTGCATTTTATCACAAATGTTGCATATAGCAAGAGTCGCCATCGACTTTTCTTTTATCCAATAAGGAAAGGGTGAAAAGAACAGGAAAAACCTTGATAGATTTTGAGTTCGGGGGGTAGGTTATGAAAATGGAAGATGTTAGCACCCTTTTCATCTGTAGTTATCTACAGGATCTTAATCGCTTAGCTCACTTTTGAAAATTTTCTTTTTGTGTGTTTGAAAATATTTTGAAAAGTTAACTTTGTGATGATTCTTGTATCGGTCCTCAAGAACGCCTACAAAGCGTTTGTTTGAAAATATTTTTGAAAGTGTTAGTGAAATGTTTTTATTTTCAAAGGTTTGTGAGCAAGCGATTAAACGTATCTACCCACTCAAGGTCATTCTTGTAATTTTACTCCTCCTTTAGATAGTGTTATCCTAACATTAGTTAGTAAGAAGCCCTATAGTTGGATGTGAAGGGACAAGCGAGGGTCATCATACAGTCATCGAAGGCAACTAGTAAGGACGCTTTAGAAATTTTCATAAGGGACTAGATGATTTACTGAAAGGCAACATTGAAAGGGTCATCGAGGGACTATGATCTTTATTCGAAGTAACTTTGCTAAAGCGTCCCCACTTTCGAGGGACATGACTGTTTTTATTCTGAAGGCAACAAGGGGGTTACCCTAGAGGTGCTAGGGTGCGAGTGTGTTATGTTCATTTATTTTATCTTTGAAGTTAGGGTTTTTTATCATTCAGTTTTTAGTCTTTCCGTGCAACCCTAATTACTAAGAAGTAATAGCAAATATAAAAAACAGTAAAACTGCAGAAAGTAAAGGTAGGAAACATAAACCTAAACCTATTACACGACTTTGGGGCAGATACAAAATAGAAAAATGTGGAAAGTAAACCTAACTATTACATCCCGGAAAATAGTTACATAATAATAAAAACAAGCAGAAAAAATAAACTACGCTACTTACAATTGCGAAAATAAAATAAGAATAAGAAAGGTAAAAAAAGAAAATGTTTTTTGGAGGTTTTTTATGAAAGAAGTTTTTTGATGATTAATTAAACAAACCTAAAAATGGTCTAATTAATTTTTAAAAAACTTTTGATTAATTAAATTAATTAGAAAACCTCAAAAAAACACTTAAACAATTAGGGTTTATATAAAAGGGTTTTGTTGTTAATTTATGATTAAGTGAAATTAGGGTTAAAAGGAAAAGATTTAGGAAAATAGAAAAAAAAACAAACCGCAAGGGGTGGGTGTTGAACCCACGCCCTTAGCATTCCACTATGCTTGGTTCACTACTGCGCCCATCGCGCTTTGGTGTTACCAAAGCATAATCAGTGCGCTATATTTTACACCTGCATGAAAATATGAAAAAAAGTGAAAAAAAATCACAAAACACCAAAAGGCAGGGATCAATCCCACGCCCTAACATAGTAAGGCTTTATCGCGCGCACTTCTACCGTTGGGGGTGGTGATACATCCATTATCATCAGCGAAATAAAATAAATATAAAATGAAACCAAACAACTAGACCAGAGAAGCGGCGAAGCCCTAGCTCCGGTCGTCTTCTCCAGTGACTATTGTTTTTTGTTCCTGCAAAACAACAAATATTAGAGATCCAAAGGGACCCCACCCCCCTAAATCAAGCCCTGCGAGTTCAATGGGAGTGCTATTTTTGGCTAAACATTCTAGTTTGTGAGATATAAAGAAAATATCATGGAACAGAAAGAACATTGTATTTCACAATTTAGTCGTCATGGGATTCTCGCGATGGGTTATTCCTGCATATTGATACCTCAGAAATAAGTTAGCAGGGTTAGCACAAGTTAAAACTCAAAGAAAACAGAAATATAAAAATTCATGTAATGATGGAAAATGATAGTGTATGTATGCTATTTTTGGGCGCTTTGGATCTTCAAGGATGATCCATTCTTACTCTATAACTCTTCTGGAAGCGAATGGAACGGCTGGCTTGTGTGAAAAGAAGCTTTAACTATGGTTTACAAGTTGCCCTAGTTTTTGATATATTTGGAAATTTGGAAGAGATTTTTGTGCAAGGGTTTTTTCGTGTGTCTCTTATCTGAATAATATGGAATATATAAGGATGAAATTAGGTCAACCAAAGAATGGGCTTGGACCTTTGTAAGAAGCCTTGTTTTATTTCATTCATTTTGAATTTTAAATAAATAAAATAAAAAATAAATAAAATAAAACCCAAGGGGTGTATGAGTAAGCTCTGAGGTTCATCTTGAGGTATAAAACACGCATGGACTTTGAATCACAAGACCAATAGTCCAAAATTCCAAGTTTGATCACTTTTTAGTTTCATGCATTTTCTCAAAATTTCCCAACTTGCACTAGTCAGAACTCTCTCAATTTGAATCATTTGAAGGGGATCTTTGACTTTTTGGAAAGCTTAATATGTCCTCTACAATCTTTATTTTGATCATTTTTGAATTTTAAGACTTTATCTTGATGTAAGTTGCCTTGATAAAAAATGTCTTTTTATTGACTTTTGAAATCATCTATAATGTATTGGCCCATATCTCTCAAATAAAGAATTATTTGGACTTAAGCTTAGAGAGGCAAAGTTGTAGAGGATTGAATTTCCTTAAAATTTGCTTTTTTTGAGAAAAATATGATGAAGCATGTGAAGGTTATGCTTGCTCAAAGTTCAGTTGACTTCTCCTTAAGAAACCCCTTATTTGGTAACTCTTGACTTTTGATGAATATGGAGTTTTATTGATGAATCATGATCAACCCTTGATAAAATGATGAATATGACTTCACAATCTTGATTTTGACCAAAAATCTTGAAGTTTGACTGTATGTTGACCATAGTTAACTTTTTGTCCAATATAGTTAATTTTCATACATTTGAGCAATTGATTGAGAAAACTTGTGATGCAAGGCATGAAACTTGGTACAGACATTCTTGGAGATATATAAGAAACCATGGAATCCACTTAAGGAATAAGAAACCCAATTTTCCATGAGAAAAGTAAAACCCTAGTTGTAGGTCAATTTCATAGAAGGAGAATCTGTATGATCAAGTCTTGAGTAACCTTGAGCAAATGAAGACCCTAGGAGAATGAGAAGATGTCTTGAAGAAAATAGGACGACAAATTTTGGGGTACAACATCATGTTATTAGGGTAGTGTTGACTTCTCCGAAGAATTTTCATTAACCTTATACTTCAAGGTTATGTTTTGACTGCATCAACAATATCGCTGAATACAAAGCTTGTATCTTGGGTCTAAAAGCTGCTATTGATCTAAGAATTAAACACCTCAAAGTGTATGGAGACTCAGCATTAGTCATATACAAATTTGATGGTGAATGAGACACTAAACACCCCAAACTGATTCCATATCGGGATCATGTGTTGGAGCTATCTACAGAATTTACTGAGATTACCTTCACTCATATCCTGCGAGAAGAAAATCAGATGGAAGACGCCTTGGCAACTTTATCAGCCATGTTTAAAGTAACCTGGAAAAATCACGAATCATGTATTACAATCTTACATTTTGAAGAAGTTGCACATTGCCTTGCCATTGAAGAAGGATCAGATGACAAGCCTTGGTTCTATGACATCAAAATGTATCTTGAGAAGCAATAATATCCATAAAATGCCTCTACGATTAACAAGCACACTCTGCGGAAGCTAGCTCCAAAGTTCTTTCTGAGTGGTGATGTGTTATACAAAAGAAAGTATGATATGGTGTTACTTAGGTGCGTGAGGAAACACGAAGCAAATACACTTTGAGAGAAATACATGAAGACACTTTTGGAACTCATACAAATGGACACGCCATGGCTAGAAAGATCTTACGAGTAGGTTATTATTGGTTGACGATGGAAGCTGATTGCTACCATTATACAAAGACATGTCACAAATGCCAAATCTATGCCGACAAAATGCATGTGCCATTGACTCCTCTGAATGTCATGAGTTCTCCTTGGCCATTTTAGAAGTTGGGAATTGATATGATAGGAATGATTAAACTGAAAGCCTCTAGCAGACACCGGTTCATACTAGTTGCCATCGACTACTTCACCAAAATGGTGGAAGTTACGTCCTACGCAAATGTGACAAGATAAGTGGTTACTCGGTTCATCAAGAAAAATCTTATATGCAGATATGGGGTTTCTAGATGAATCATTACAGACAACTGGTCCAATTTGAACAAAAAAATGATGAAGGAGTTAAGAGATGACTTCAAGATCGAGCATCATAATTCCTCACCATATCGACCCGAGATGAATGAGGCTGTTGAAGCTGCCAATAAGAATATCAAGAAAATCATTCAGAAAATGGTGAAGACATACAAAGATTGGCACAAAATTCTCCCCTATGCTCTACACATCTATCATACTTCTGTACGCATGTTAACAAGTGCAACTCCTTTCTCTCTAATACATGACAGGGAGGCAATACTCCCTGTTGAAGCAAAGATTTCCCTCGCTATAAGTTCTAATAGAAACAAAGCTTAAAGAGTCAGAATGGGTTCAAACGCGACTTGATCAGCTTAACCTCATTGAATAAAAACGCTTGATAGCTCTGTGCCATGACCAATTATACCAAAAATGAATGAAGAAAGAATTTGACAAGAAGGTTCGTCCCATCGAGTGTTAAAATAAGGAGATTTGGTGCTCAAGAAGATTCTACCACCTCGCCTTAATTCACGTGGTGAATGGACACTGTGATACGGTGGCAGAACCGACAGTTTAATACTAGTTTGTATTTTGAGTTTTTTGTTCGCAAAATGTCGCGGTAAGCAAGAGTCGCCACCGACTTTTATTTCATCCAATCGGAAAGGAAAAAAGTACAAAAAAAAATCCTTTTTCGAGATATTCTGAGTACAGGAGTAGATTATAGAAAGGGAAGGTGTTAGCACCCTTTCTATCCATGGTTTTCCATGGGCTCTTAGGTACTTGCTCATTTTTAAATTGCTTGTGTTTGTGTGCTTGTTTTGAAAAGTTTTACTTCATGATAACCCTTGTAACAGTCCTCAAAGGTATGATGAAGTTATTTTGAAAATTGTTTTGAAAAGTGTAAGTGTGAAAATTTTTGATTTGAGCAAGTACCTACTAGCATCTACCTACTCGAAAAAGATTGTTTCTATTCTTGTTTCTTTAGACAGCGTTATCCTACTATTAAGAAATAGGTAGCACCGTCGTTGCAATTTGTAAGGGTCAATTTGAAAGGGACGTACGGTGACTAAAGCAATATTAGGACACCTTAGTAATAACCCTAGAGTCTTAAGATCTTTCGAGGCAATATTTCCGAAACAACGTTTTCGAGGCAACATTTCCGAGGCAACATTCGAATGAGACATTTTGATCTTTTTAGACTGAAGGGCAACTACTAAGACACCCTATGCTTAATGATCGTTTACCGAAGGCAACCGAAGTGAGAGCATACCATAAGAGTGATATGTGCGAGTGATTTGTTTTCAGTTATTTATCTTTGCACATTAGGGTTTTCTAACTGTATTAATTTATCATGTATTCTTGCCATACAATCCTATTAGCATACATCTAGACAGTTAAATATTTGCAGGAATTAAAAATGCGAGAAAATAAACCTAACTATTACAAGGCTTCGGGGAGGGGGATTAATTACATAGCCAAAAAATTTGGGGATTTAAACAGTAAAATAAACCCTAAATTAACTATTACAAACCATGAGCAGTTACAAAAATATTGGCAAAACAATTAACAAGCACGCAGTGAATTAAATACGAGACGATTAGGGTTTTGACCCTTGACTAAACCTAATTGCCATTGAAAAAATGTTTTTGTCATGTTTTGTTATTTGAGAAAATAATGAACAATTAAATTAAAAAGAAAAATCCTAAGTTCTAATTAATGTTAATTTTGAAAAATAAAATAATTCATTCTAAAAACCTATTTTTGTGTTTTGGTTTATTTGAGAAAAAAGAAAAGAATTAAATCAAGAATTTAACCTAGTTTTTTCTAATTGATTTTAATTAAAAACAAGTTAAAATTTCCCTAAATTAAATTAAACTAATTAATTGAAAATTAAATTTGATAAAAAAAGCCTAATTCTAATTTTATGAATTCTTGATTTTATGATTTTATAAAAAAAGATTAATTTTGTTAGTTAAAATAATTAAGTAAATTAATTAAATAAAATAAATAGAGAAAAGGAAAAAAAAAATGGGCCTGATTGTTAGCAAAAAAGGGGGTGCAGATCTGACTTTTGTGGCCCAAATAATCCCAGCCTGTTTGACCGCGCTTGATTTGGTGGGGTGTTGATTTGAGTGCATATCATGGTCCTTCCTTGCTGGCACGTTGGATCTGGCTTGCTGATGAATCTGATGGTTGGATGTGGATGGAGCATGGTGAGCCTCATGATGAAAGATGTGCTGGATCACTTATCTGAAAATAAAATAAATGAACGCTGGGACCTGGGGATCGAACTCAGGTCCTTATGCTTGCTTCCAATACCACGCTTCCAGCTAAGCTGTGATGTTTAGTTGTAACTATGATAATAATAAAATATAATATAAGAAAATCAAAAGAACTGAATCCAAGGCGCGAAATTCAAATGGACGAGTGGCTGCTTGACACGCCAGCGTCTTCTTCCTCTCTCCGTCGCTTTAGCAAAACTAGACTTTTACCTACAGACGCTCGCTGTAGGTATAACCATGTTCATTTATAAAATTGCATATGAGTAAGATAAATGACAAGTACTGGTACCAATCAACTCGTCTCATCCTCACGAGCATCATGGTACCAGAATCAAAGCCTAATTTTGCCTGCATTGAAAACCCCTAAATAAGAACATGAAACCCTAACCATGGCAATATCACGTACAAGCATAAAAAATGCAATTAAATGGCATGGTTAGCTTGCAAACATGGTGATAATCACAACTATGACAATTAAAAGTGCTAAAGATGCAGGAATCGTTCTAATCGAATTACAAAAATATGTCAAACCGTGGGGATCGTAGCGCGCGTTTCTGGGCATGTTGAAGCTTGCAAAGGATGTTGTTAGCTTCCTGAGATGTCTAGCAAACGATTGGGATCACTAGCACACCTTGAATTGGCATGTAGAATGAAAACCAACTCCCACTTTTCTTTGGATTTTTCAGTTTTGTTCCAAGCTTCTCACGACCTCTAACCCCTTTCTTTTGATCTGCAAAGCTTTATTATATAACCTAGAATGAATTAGGTTAACAAACTTGGCATGAATCTTTGCATTTATCCAAGATTTGATTTGATTTTCAATTTGTATGATATCTTTCTATTTTCATGCCAATCATGTCTTTCTTGTACCAATTGCCATTGATTCGAATTGATCATGCAAGCTCAGCATACCTTGATTGCCAATCTGTAAAAAAAACAAATCAAATCATATCTTTGATAATTTTCATCATTTATTTGATTTAATTCACTTTTAATTAAAGAAAAATCAAAATAAATTGAAAAATGAAGCAAATAATGTGTGGATAAGTATTTGAGTCGTGGACCACATTATTATTGAAGTGCAAGCATAAAAAGTTGGGTCCATTTAGCAAAAAATGCAAATTTGAGCATATTTAACTTTTGGCAATTTTGCAAAAATGGTCAACTTGGCCAATGCATAACTCTCTCAATTTTGACGCTAGAGAGGTGTTCTTGGACTTTTTAGAAATCTTAGGATGTCCTATAAGCAACCCTTTTGGCCTCATCTCAATTTATTCTTCCATGTTCATGTATGAAGCTTTGACCCAAAAGGTGTTTTTTATGACTTTTCAAAAGGACCTATAATGTCAAAATTCATATCTTTTTGTGAGTTTATATTATGAACTTGGGAGATGATTATGAATTGTAGGGAATTTCACCCTCTTAAAAATGAGCTTTGGATGGGTCATTTATGATAAAGTATGAGAAAGTTATGCTTGGTCAAAGTTGAGTTGACTTTTCCTACAAAACCCTAATTTAACAACTTTTGGGTTTTGATGAATTGTGAGCAATCCTTGAGGAATAATGATAAACCCTTGATCAAATGATGAATAATACTTCAAAATGAGGATGTTGACCAAAAATCCTGAAGTTTGACTGTATGTAGGCCACAATTGACTTTTGACCTAGCATAGTTGATTTTCAGGTATTTGAGCAATCGACTGAGCAAACTTTTTCTGCAAGGCTTGAAACTTGACATGGATGATCTTGAGGACATATTAGGACAATGGTGAGAATTTTAGTCCTTTGTGGTCCACACATATTGATGAAAATAGAAACCCTAATTTGGGGTATACTGCCTTAGGAGAGAGTTTGTCTGGTCAACTCTTGGACTTCCTTGAGCAATTTGGGGACCTCACTTGCCATGTGTTGAGAAATATGGGAGGGATAATTTTAGGGTACAACAGCTGCCCCCTGTTCAATCTTCTTAAACCTGAGGATGTAGATTGGCTCGTCTGCCTTTCGTGATCTGAAGGTGGAAGATGATTGAACACTAGAGTGCCCAAAAATTTGCACTCGCATGAAGTGGCACTTGATTTGATATCGGGAATGGGCTTATAGATGCCATTTGGAAGTTTCTAGAGAATTGTTGGAGATGGGCTTAAAGATGCCACCTAGAGGTGTCGATCGCATAAGAGATTCCTTTGCGAGAACCCATATACCTGTTGTTGAGGAGGACTTCGCTGGGGAATGCTGGTCTCTATCTTGGGAGAAGTAGAGTTTTAGGAGCTTCAGTTGTCCATTACTCTACTGGGGAATAACTCCGGTTTGGGGAAGTGGAAGTGAACTGCGTGTTTGGTCGGGGTATATGCTGCACCGCGACTTTCTGGGGAAATTTGAAATCAATTGGGTTTGATCGGGTCCCGGTATTACAGTGTTGTGGACCGTTGTCTGGGGATCAGAGAGGCAGAACCCGAATAGTAAGGTTATGAGAAGGAACCTGGATAGTAGGGTTACTTCGAGATGAAAGCCTTGATAGTAGGACTGTGAGAAGGAACCTGGATATTAGGGTTACTTCGATATGAAAGCCTGGATTGTAGGGCTGTGAGAAGGAACCTGGATGGTAAGGTTACTTCGATATGAAAGCCTGGGTAGTAGGGCTGTGAGAAGGAACCTGGATAGTAGGGTTACTTTGATATGAGAGCCTGGATAGTAGGGTTGTGAGAAGGAACCTGGATAGTAGGGTTACTTTGATATGAGAGCCTGGATAGTAGGGCTGTGAGAAGGAACCTGGATAATAGGGTTACTTCAATATGAGAGCCTGGATAGTAGGGCTGTGAGAAGGAACCTAGATAGTAGGGTTACTTCGATATGAGAGCCTGGATAGTAGGGCTGTGAGAAGGAACCTGGATAGTAAGGTTACTTCGATATGAGTTTAGGTAAAACTGCAGAGGGAACCTGGGTAAGGTTGCTTTGTGATGAGTCGATGTAGGACTTCAGGAGGAACCTAGGTAAGGTTTTTTTTTGCCGCACCGATGATTACTCTGTTTAGCTTCGAGTGTTGATCATGGACCTGCTGGAAATTGTTGATAATAACTGTCTTTCCTGAAAGAAATACAAGGTTAGTTATGCGCGATGCATGAGATGCATGGTGATGAGGTTCTCAAAATAACTGAAATTATGTTATATGTAATGTATGCAGATGTCATGATGTATGAACATGAAATGCTGACGTAATAAACTGAGTCTAGGAAAATAGATCCCTGACTGCTATTTGGAGAGTATGAGAAATGGTATTCTTGACTGCTGTAAAAAACCATAGTTCCTCTATTTTTGTTAGGGATGGTGAGCAAAGATGACAATGCTGGGGATTTCCCCTTGTTTACGGATATCCTGTCGGAAGAGACCCTGTCTAAGGATAGCTCTACGGGGAATAACTCTGTTGGAGAGGAGATACTCTGTTGATAGATCTGCTGATTTGGAGAAATAAACTCAACTGGGGATGAATTTCCGTTACTGAAGATAATGAACTTTGTTGGCAATTGAATCTCTGCTTGTGAGAGAAATAAACTCTGCTTGGGGAAAAATTTACTGACTCACTCGCGATTGTGAACCTCAGCTGGGGAGAGTTGTGTCCTGTTTTGGAAAGCTAACATCACTGTCCTTGGATAATTTTTACTCTGTGGGGAGTGTATGTACCACCACTCATGCTCTCCAGTTGGCTCTATCCCGATACCTGATGGGCGGAGTAACTGTAAGGTTTGGGCACTTCTTGTTTTCCCTGTTTTTAGCATTACAAGTAATCGTCTTTTGTTTCTTATGTAAATATTTATGAACAACAATCATTTTCAAATGCATATACCAAAATAAATCATTGGAAGTTCTTGCAAAACAAACAGAAAAAGAAAAATAAATTGGAATTTCTTGTGAAAATGAATTGTACTGATTTTGAAGTTGGCCTGTAATAGGCGTTTTGTACAAAGAGGCTGACGTCCCAGTAAGAGAACGCCGCCGAAAGACAGAAATTATACAATTTGTGCAAAAGAAAGAAAAACAGCTATGTGAAACAATCCCATTGGGTTCAAACTCTGATATTGCCTTTATATCTTCAAGCGTCTCATCACTTTGCTACTTGGCAGGAGGTTGATCAGATTGATTGGCGTCGTCTGAGCTTGATAGTTGATACCGAAGTCAGGTTGCAAGATGATCCAATGAGACATAGTGTTACACTTTGATCCCTAAATTTTGCCTGGACCGCCCTTTCGGGTTTTCAGTCCACCGGGATAGCCTTTTTTGCCCAAGTCGCCTTTCCAGGTTTTCGACTTTCCGGGTGTATAGTTTTTTCATTTTCATCCCTTACTTTTACCCGAACCCTTTTGGTTCGCCGGGAAGCCCTTATTTTTGCCTAGGCCAGTCAACCTAGCGGGTCTTTGATTATGCGTAGTATCTTTTCACTATGTCTGCATTGACGGGGTGAGGAAGGTCGTCACCATCCATGGTGGTTAGAATCATAGCCCCTCCCGAGAAAATGTTCTTAACCACAAATGGCCCTTCGTATGTGGGGGATCCATTTTCCCTGGGATCACCTTGCGGTAGTGTGATGCGTTTGATCACTAGATCCTCGACCTGATATTCTTGATATCTGACTTTCTTATTAAAAGCCTTGATCATTTGCTTTTGATACGTCTGACCATGACAGATAGCAGTAAGTCTCTTTTCATCGATTAGATTCAGCTGATCAAGTCAGGTTTGGATCCAGTCGTCTTCGTTTAAACTCGCATCCTTCATAATCCTGAGAGAGGGTATCTGGGCTCCGATGGGTAGGACTGCCTCCATGCCATATACCAAAGAGTAGGGTGTTGCCCCTGTCGACGTTCGTGCTGAGGTACGGTACCCATGAAGAGCGAATGGTAACATCTCGTTCCAGTCTTTGTATGTCACTGTCATCTTCTATACAATCTTCTTGATGTTCTTGTTATCCGCTTCAACAACCCCATTCATCTTCAGCCGGTAGGGAGAAGAGTTATGATGCTGAATCTTGAACTGTTTGCAGAGCTCGGTGATCATCGTGTTGTTGAGATTTGTACCATTGTCAGTAATAATTCTCTCTGGGACACCATATCGACAGATCAGATTATGTCGGATGAATCGCGCCACGAAGTTCTTGGTTACTGTAGCAAAGTGTTGTACCCCAAAATTTGCCCTCCCATATTCTCAAGAATTTGCCAAGTCAAAGCTTCAAAATTCCCCAAAGGTTGCACAGTGCAAGAGCCTCCTGAACAGTCAAAATTAGGGTTTTGGTTCTGATCAAGAAAATGAAGTTTCCAAGGGTCCTATCAAGTCCCACATGCCAATAAATATGGTCAAGCATCCTCATATCAAGTTTCAAGACTTTCAGCACAAAATTGCACAGGCAAAACCCTAATTGCACTACAGTCAACTGTAGGGGCAAAATGGTCATTCGACAGTCAAAAGTTCAAATTTTTTGTCAACATCTCACTTTGAAGCCACAAACATCATTTGATCAATGCTTGATCATGATTCTCAAAGCTTGGCTCAAAAATCATCAAGATACAAAAGTTTCCTTATTTGGACAGTTGAAAAAGTCAACTGTAAATTGACCAGGGCATAACTTTCACATGGATTATCAGAAAAATTCCATCCAAAGCTCATTTTGAAGAGAAAGACATTTCCTACAACTCATCTTCATACTTCAAGTCCAAGAAATGCTCTCACAAAAAGTTATCAATTTCCACATTATAGGTCATTTTCAAAAGTCAACAAAAAGGGACTCTAAGTCAAAGGCCATAACGTGAGATTGGTAAATCAAAATGACATGGGACCAAAGGCATTGGTTAGAGGACTCAAAAACCTTTCCAAAATGTCCAAGAACATGAGCAAAGCTTAAAAATTGAGCAAGTTATGCCTTGTGGAAGTTGGGAAATTTTTGGATATTTTGAAAAGTCAACATTGATTCAAATGACCTAAAATTGCTAATGGGCCTATTTTTCTTCCATAATTCATCATCCAAAGCATGCACACGACCATTTGGCCCAAAGGGAAGTTTTTCTCCATTTTTATTTATTTATTTGAATTTTTTATTATTAATAATTCATTTAATCAAATAAAATACATGAAAAATATAAAACTAATGAAATAAAATCTTTCTGTGCATGAAATATATTCAATAATTCGTGCATGATCAGATATGGAAGGAATTGGATTGATTGGATATGATTGAGAGCAAAAGCACATGAAAAAAAGATTGAAAAAGATCTTTGAAAATCAAATTTCAAAAACCATGAATGCAAATGATTTGGATTGTTTTTCTTGACCTAATTCACTCTATACTTAAGCCTGAACACAAACCTAATGCAAAGAACCACTGAGCTGCACGGAAAACCCTTGCACAAACTTGAAATTTTCTTTGAAAACTCAAATTCTGAAAACCTACTTGCAGGTCGATTCAAGCCTCAAAACCTATTCCATTAGCTTGCCAGGGTTGCCAGTAAACGATTCCAATCAAAAACTAAGCCTCATACTCAAGGAAACGTGAAATCACCATTGAAGTTGGTAAAGAAAATTTCAGAATCGCTTTCTATCATTCATGCATTGTTAACATATTTCATTGTTATTTTTATGTTTAAAATAATGTTTGCAAGCTAACCATATGCTTTGATTGGATTATTATGCGCTGTATGCAAAGATGCCATGGTCGTGTTTTAGGGTTTACAGGACCTTGGATTAGGGTTTTTCAAATAAGGAAAAATTGGCCTTCAAGACTTGGACCATTGAATCCAGCATGCTCAGACGATCACAAGGCTACCCTCGCGCCTAATTTATGGAGCCCCTGGGGCTAGTCGCTATTTTCTGATATGTTGCCTAAGGGAACGGTGTAAAAACCGTTGCCTATGTTTGTTATGTTTTCAGGAAGAACGAAGACGTGAGGAAGATGATGATGTGTAAGGCTCTGAGTGGGGCGTTTAAAAGTTCGCGCGAAAAAGCCAAACATTAACGCGTTTGTTTTATTATATTTGTTTATTATATTAATTTACAGATGAACGAAGTGGCTTAGTGGCATACGTGTAGGCTGGTAATGTTAATGACCTGGGTTCGAGCCCCAGGTCTTCACCCTTTCCATATGTTTTTTCAATTAACGTTCACATGTAGTGCCCATACTGAAGACCACCATACACCTTCTCCATCAAGCCATCCACCTGTCCAATTTCATCAATCCAAAGGCCACGCTCTGAGGTACATGGTAAACCCCAGTCAATGCATCACACGGTGCCTGGAGAAAGTCAAACGGGCCAAGGTTAATGGGCCAGATTTCTCAAGATTAACCTCCATATTAAGGGGCAGACCCCCTAGGTTTGCAATTCTTTCTACTTTCTCTATTTTTTTTATTTTCTATTTCCTTTTAAATTATTATTTTCTTAATTAATTTATTATTTTCATAAAATATAAAAAAACACCTAAAAATCAGAAAAGAGAAAAAATATAATAAATATTTTTATTTAATAGTATTTTGTAAATAAATAACTTTAATTGATTAGTTTTAAATTTAGGTTTTAATTTTGACTCTTTTAATAAAAATCAAAAAAATATAGAATTAGGGTTTAATTAATTTTTTGTCCCTTTTTTATTTTCTTTCATAATAATCAAATATTTAATATTATTTATTTTTATAAATTAAATTGCATGTAAATTAATTAGATTAATTTTAGGTCAAGTTTTAATCTTTTCTTAACAAATAAAAATCGTAGAATTAGGTTTAAATGCAATTAATTCTTTTTTCATTAAAACCAAAAATACCAAAAAAAAGACAATTTCTTTTCCTTTTAATTTTAATTAATTCATCGTTTAATTTAATTTTGCAAAAAGGGTCCAACGCCCTCGTTTAATTCTTATTAATTCGCATATTTATTTTATTTCGTTTAAATATTTATGTATCTCTCCCAAAGCCGTGTAACTAATTGCTCGCACTTTATTTTCATTAATTCTTTATTTTTCTGTCAAATCGGGTTCAAGAAATTTTGGCGATGTGGACCCGCGCCTTTTGTAATAGCTTAGAATTTTACCTTTTCGCAAATCTTTAACTGTTAAATAATGGCATGAAAGAATGTATGGACAAAACTAAAAACAAACGTTAGATCACCAATAATATGACAAAAGACAAAATACTTGAAAACGACACACAAATCACACACCACCCCTAGGGTACGCCTCACTGTTGCCTTGCCTCGAAAGGTGATCGTCGAGTAGAGGATGTCTTAGTAAGTCCTCATGATCCGGGAACCTGGCATGAGGGTAGCTTCTAAGGTGTCTTCCCATTGCTCTGGTGATCACCATGTCCCGAACCTCGAATTGACCCGAACACCTCCAACGGTGGTGCTACCTACCTCTCAATGGTGGGATGGCACTACTTTAAAGGACCTTTACACAGACGAATTCCTTAGGGTAGGTAGGTTCTCGTAGATACTTGCTCTAATTTCAAAACAAATTCAAAAAAATACTTTTCACACCAACACATTTTCAAAAAGCTTTCGAAAGCAACTTTTCAAACACTCTTGAGGACCGATACAAGAGTCGAACTGGAATTTTCAAAGAAACTTTTTAAAACCCACAGTTGAAAAGCAAACAAACCATTTTGAAAACACAGATGAGCAAGTATCTAAGAGCCCATGGATAACCATGGATAGAAAGGGTGCTAACACCTTCCCTTTCTATAATCAACCTCCCGAACCGAGAGCAATCTCTTTAAGGAATTTTTCTGTGCTTTTGTCCTTTCCATTTGGAGAAAATAAAAGACGGTGGCGACTCTTGCTTCCGCGACATTTCGCGAACCAGCGTTAAACAGTCAGTTCCAGATCCACCGATCACAGAACTGGCGACTCTGCTGGGGACACTCTTATAAAGTGAGGTGTACCTTAGGGTTAGTTCATAACTGTGTTCTCAATTGCTTTCTTTGCTTGCTTTAAATTGTGGGACTGTCTTGGGAGTTCTATAGATCCTAACCCGGATCTGGGGGATACCTTCTTAGAAAGTAGCAACAAGGATGTGAGGGAACTGTGCGGGGTATACCGACATGGTTGAAACAGTCTGCTACGTTGATGTGGCACTTTGGTGTGTACCGGTAACCCTTGAGTTCAGTCAAGGAGAGTACGGGGCCTCCGCGTGGTGTCGTGAAGCATCAACAAACCTTAGGAACCTTAATTGAACTATCTTGGCCTCTTTAGGGTAGTGAGATAACTGACTTTGGTGCAGTCCGAGGTTGGTTGATACTCGATACTACACCCAATTGAGGGTTGCTTTCCTGGAATATTTCGGTCGCCAGTTCAGTGGCTAAATCGAAACGATGAACAATGAAAGCAATCCCGTGATATTGAGACCCTTAGAACCCGGTTACTTTGATAGGACAGGTTGAACCCACCAACTTCAAGAGGGTACTACCCAGACCCCATGCTGGCCTTAAACCTTAAGGGCTTGACTTGTGTGCCTTGTGTGCCTTACATGTTTGTCTTTGTAAATATCTGTGGTGTGTTTAATCATAGCATCATGACATCATCCAGCATCATATGCATTGACTAACCATTTCAGGGGTTCGAATTTTCATCTTTGTTCTTGTTTTGTAGGACATGGAAACTGTTCGTAGAAAGACAATTCAAATCAGTCTTGTAAGGATCCCTCCTCAGCTTAAGGAGCTTATATCCAGGATTCCCGAGAACTCTTCATTCAGTGAAAGACATGGAAGTCTCATCAGCTTGGTCAATACCAACATTGAGGAAGATATGATCAAGGTCCTGTTCCAATTCTTTGACCCTCTGCACCACTGTTTCACCTTCTTGGACTATCAGTTGGTACGTACCTTGGAGGAGTTCTCCCGGCTCCTGAAGATCCCTATCCTTGATCAGCTACCCTTCAACGGTACAGAAAAGGAACCCAAGCTTGAAGAGATTGCTAAAGCCTTGCACCTACAGTCATCTGACCTCAAGGGACATTGGGAAGTCAGAAGTGGTATCAAAGGGTTCTTAGCCAGGTTTCTGTTTGAAAAGGCCCATGAATGTTGGAACTCCCTTGACTTGCAAGCTTTTGAAGAAGTGGTGGCCCTCCTTGTCTATGGTTTGGTGTTGTTCCCTAATCCAGATCAGCTTATTGATATCAGTGCTGTCCAGATCTTCATGTCCAGGAATTCTATACCTACGTTGCTGGGGGACATCCTTCACTCATGTTACACTCGAACCATGAGGAAAAGAGGTGTCCTTATGTGTTGCACTCCTCTCCTGGGAAGGTGGTTTATTTCGCACCTTCCACAATCAGTTTTGAAGAATGAGCGGGGTTTGAGATGGTCACAACGGTTGATGACTCTTACACATGCAGATATACATTGGTGCCCTCGGTCCAGAGAAGATGTCACTATCATTGATCGTTGCGGGGAGTACCCTAATGTTCCTCTACTTGGAATCAGAGGAGGTATTACTTACAGCCCATGCCTGGCTTGGAGACAGTTTGGTTACGCCCGGAGGGATGGTCCTCATGACATGTTAATTCCTGACATAGTTTTTGACTTCGACAACGATACTCAAGGACTTCGCCAGAGATTTATCAGAGCCTGGAGGATGCCCAGTAGGATAGACAGTAAGTCATTGGGGCACAGGAACTCCATCCCGTTGGAACCTTATCTCAAGTGGGTACGAGCTCGCCCCCAGAAGTTAGTGATGCCCTATCCTCATATGCTCCCAGTAATCAAAGAGCCAGTCTTGGAAGAAGAAGTGTCCTACACTATTCAGCACCCTGATATGCCCACATCCTGGGAAGAAATGCAGAAGAGCTGGATCCAGCTTAAGGAAGAACAGAATTCTCTTGAGACCAGTCTACATGCCAGTGAAAAGAAGGTCTTGGAGCTCACCCGCCTGTTGCATGAGGAGAGGAATCTCAACACTTACATAGCTCCAAAGAGGATGCGCAGTGTATTTTGGGATTGATTTGCTTTTGTGTTATTTTGCCCATAAGGCTTTGATGTACTAAACAGTTATTTCCTTAATAATAACGTGTGTTCCTTTTTGTCTACAACAAATTTGAACTTTCGAACCCTTGAATGCATTGCATAAACACATCTCATTCATCATGTGCATAGCAGGTTTTCCCCTTTTCAGGTTGCTTACAGTTCTTCGCTGTTTATTTCAGCATCATGAATCCCGACTCGTCATCAACTGAGACCTCCATCAAAGCTCTTCAGGCGCAGAATGTGCAGTTTCAGGAATTAATCAAGGGTTTGGCTCAAGGCCAAGAAGAGTTGAAGGCTCTGCTCCTGAAGAAGGAGAAGAAGAAGAAGAGAAGAACTGTTCTATTTAACTCGGGCCGAAGGTTTGGCAATACTCTGCAGAATGAAGAGGCTGGTTCTTCTGTTGGCAAGGGCACTCCTCAAGAGGCAAGGGTTACTAGTCCGGTAGTCTCCGACAACGAGACTGATTTTGATGAAGAGTAGTATCCTCCGGCAGAAGACCGTTACAAGCAGCTGGAGGATAGGCTGAATGCTATGGAAATCCAACAGGTACCTGGGCTGGATTTTGGAGATCTGGGTTTGTCTACTGGTGTGATCATTCCCCATAAGTTCAAAGTGCCATCTTTCGCTAAATATGACGGGGCGTCTTGTCCCAAGCTACATCTCAGGTCTTATGTTCGGAAAATTCAACCGTACTCCGCGGATAAAAATTTGTGGATCCACTTCTTCCAGGAGAGTCTTTCAGGGACTCATCTCGAATGGTTCTATCAGCTGGATGGGACCAAGGTTCGTAACTGGGAGGAGTTGGCTACTGCTTTCTATAAGCAGTATCAATATAATGCCGACCTTGCCCCTACACGTACCCAACTCCAGGGTATGTCGTTAGGTTCAAGTGAAGGTTTTAAGGAGTACGCTCAGAAGTGGAGAGACCTGGCTGGCAGGGTGCAGCCACCGTTGACTGATCGGGAGTTGGTAGACATGTTCTTGGGGACCCTATCTGGGCCGTTTTTCAACCATCTTATCGGGAATTCGTCTGCAGGGTTCACTGATTTGATTCTGACTGGAGAAAGAATTGAGGATGGGTTAAAGTCTGGTAAGATTTCGAAGGGTGCATCGTCTAGTTCTGAGAAGAAACCCTTCAAAAAGGAGGCTAGTGCTGTATATGGCTCCCGGAGATCAGAAAGATTTGAGCGCCGCTAATCTGTCAGTGCGGTAACGATTGCTAAGCCTGCTGCCGCTCCTCGGCCAGCCAATCCTCAAAGGGCTGAAAGACCCCGGAGAGAGTTCACCCGCTTGAGTATGACCTTGTCGCAGATCTTGCCACAGTTGCTCTCAACCAACTTAGTGACTGTCAGAGAGGCGCCGAAGTTCCCAAATACTGCATCTCCTAAGTACAACCCGAATGCTCGTTATGCTTACCATTCAGATAGCCCGGGGCATTCTACTGATGACTGTTGGGCATTAAGAAGCAAGCTGCAAGATCTTATTGACGCCAAGGAGGTACAGTTTGAGGCATCTGAGAAGCCTAATGTAGTGACAGCTCCCCTGCCTGCTCATGGAGTGAATGCTATTGGGACGAAGAGGAAGTGGATGAAGCTGAGTTCAATAGCTGGATTTACCCTGCAACCGACAGTGGACCTAGCAATTGGAGTGCGAAAGACAACCTATCTGTTTCTCTTGTTACTAAGTAATGAATTCCTATGTTTTCGGTATTTGTAATAAACAATAAATAAACTCTATGGCCCTGTGTCTTACCCGAGGCACCGTGGTTTCATTTGTGAGGGCATATAAATTGTCATTTCATATATCATGAATGAAAATCTTGGACGTTTTCTCGCATTGAAAATCTTATGCTCCTTTTCTGTCTTTCTTTCCTTTACATATATTTCAAAACAGCTGTATTTACACACACACTCACTCATACAGGTTTCAATCCACTCTGGATCTCACTGATAACGACCCTGCTACTGCCAGTTATGACTTCGAAAATCCGATCAACTTAGCCGAAGACGAAGGTGAAGATGATTGCGAAGTTCCTGGCGAGCTTGCAAGACTGTTGCTTCAGGAAGAGAGGGCAATTCAACCCCATGAAGAGCCAGTGGAAACAATAAACTTGGGTACCGAAGAAGACATGAAAGAGGTAAAGATTGGTGCCAACCTAGAGCTCAGCGTGAAGCAACGGTTGACTCAAATGTTACATGATTATATGGAGATCTTCGCCTGGTCCTACGAAGACATGCCCGGGTTGGATACTGATATTGTGGTCCATCACTTGCCAACTAAGGAAGACTGCCCTCCAGTTAAGCAAAAGGTCCGTCGGATGCGTCCAGAGATGTCTGAGAAGATCAAAGCCGAGGTTATGAAACAGTTTGACGCTGGGTTCCTTGCAGTGACTTCTTACCCTCAGTGGGTTGCTAATGTGGTGCCGGTACCAAAGAAAGACGGTAAGGTCAGAATGTGTGTTGATTACAGGGATCTGAACAGGGCCAGCCCCAAAGATGACTTCCCCTTACCTCACATTGATGTCCTTGTTGATAATACTGCTCAGCATAAGGTGTTCTCTTTCATGGATGGCTTTTCAGGTTACAATCAGATCAAGATGGCGCCTGAAGACATGGAAAAGACTACATTTGTTACTCAGTGGGGCACCTTCTGCTACAAGGTCATGCCTTTTGGACTAAAGAACGCTGGGGCAACCTACCAGCGTGCCATGGTTGCTTTATTTCATGACATGATCCATCATGAGATAGAAGTGTATGTTGACGACATGATCGCAAGGTCCCAGACTGAGGAAGAGCACCTAGATCATCTGCAGAAGTTGTTTGACCGGTTGAAACTGTACAAACTAAGATTGAACCCGAACAAGTGCACCTTCGGGGTAAGATCTGGAAAGTTGTTAGGCTTCGTGGTAAGTGACAGGGGCATTCAAGTGGACCCTGCCAAGGTTAAAGCTCTTCAAGAGATGCCAGTTCCTAGGACAGAGAAGGAAGTCAGAGGCTTTTTAGGACGCCTGAATTACATTGCTCGATTCATCTCACACCTAACTGCTACCTGTGAGCCAATCTTCAAGCTGCTGAAGAAAGATCAGGTAGTGCGTTGGAACGATGAATGTCAGGCTGCTTTTGACAGAATCAAGGAGTATCTCCAAGAACCACCTATCCTTATGCCACCGGTTGAAGGGAGACCTCTAATACTATACCTGACAGTACTTGACAACTCAATGGGGTGTGTGCTGGGGCAGCATGACGAGTCTGGCCGAAAAGAGCATGCCATTTATTACCTTAGCAAAAAGTTTACCGACTGTGAGACCCGATACTCACTGCTTGAGAAAACTTGCTGCGCTTTGGTATGGGCTGCTCGCCGGCTGAGACAGTATATGCTGACTCATACCACCTTGTTGATCTCAAAGATGGATCCTATAAAGTACATATTCGAAAAGCCTGCTCTATCTGGGAGAATCGCAAGATGGCAAATGATCTTGACGGAATACGACATTCAGTACACGACCCAGAAAGCCATCAAGGGAAGTGTATTGGCGGACCACTTGGCACATCAGGCCGTAGATGATTATCAGTCAATTAACTTTGAGTTTCCGGATGAAAGCATTATGATAGTAACTGATTGTGAAGTACCTGGACCAGATGAAGGACCTGAACCAGGATCCCGATGGTCTATGCACTTTGACGGAGCCTCCAACGCTTTGGGAAACATTATCGGCGCCATAATCATATCACCTCAAGGTACTCATACTCCACTCACTGCCCGACTATGTTTCAACTGTACCAACAACATGGCAGAGTATGAGGCGTGCATCATAGGTCTTCAAGCTGCGATCGACCTAAGAATCAAGTTTCTGAGTGTCTTCGGAGATTCCGCTCTCGTGATCAGTCAGATCAAAGGAGAGTGGGATACGAAACATCCAAACCTGATTCCTTACAGAGAATGAGTGTTGACCCTGATCCCCCACTTCACAGAGATAACCTTTGAACACTTTCCAAGAGAAGAGAATCAGTTGGCGGACGCGTTAGCTACAATGTCTTCTATGTTCAAAGTTAAATGGGATAATGAGGCTCCCCGAATCATCATCTGGAAACTGGACGAACCGGCATACTGTTGCGATCTCGAGACTGAGTTGGTGACTGAGAAGCCTTGGTACCATGAGGTAAAGAGATATCTGGAAGCTCAGGAATACCCTGAGGGTGCCTCTGTCAATGATAAGAAGTTCCTGAGAAGGTTCGCAGCAAAGTTCTTCCTTAGCAACGGCGTCTTGTATAAGCGAAACCATGATTCAACCTTACTGCGTTGTATGGATAAGACTGAAGCAGAAAGGATCATGGAAGAGCTACATGAAGGGACCTTTGGTACGCATTCCAGTGGACATACTATGGCTAAGAAGATCCTTCGGGCAGGATATTACTGGTCCACGATGGAAGCTGATTGCTATAAACATTCTAGGACATGCCATAAGTGCCAGATTTATGCAGACAAGGTGCATGTTCCTCCAGTTCCCCTGAATGTCCTGACTGCGCCTTGGCCGTTTGCAATGTGGGGCATAGACATGATTGGAGAGATTAAACCTACGGCATCTAATGGGCATCGCTTCATCCTGGTGGCGATTGATTATTTTACGAAGTGGGTCGAGGCAGCATCCTATGCTACGGTAACCAAGACTGTTGTGGCACGGTTCATTCGGCATAATCTGATCTGTCGGCACGGCGTCCCAGAGAGAATCATTACAGACAACGGTACCAATCTGAATAACAAGATGATCGCTGAGCTCTGCGAGCAGTTCAAGATACAGCACCACAATTCTTCTCCTTACAGACCGAAGATGAATGGGGCTGTAGAAGCAGCAAATAAAAACATCAAGAAAATCGTGCAGAAGATGACAGTGACTTATAAGGATTGGCACGAGATGTTACCGTTCGCTCTACATGGGTACCGTACCTCAGCCAGGACATCAACCGGGGCAACCCCCTTTTCCTTGGTCTATGGCATGGAGGCAGTCTTGCCGATCGAAGTGCAGATACCCTCTCTCCGGATAATGAAGGATGCAAATCTGAGCGAAGATGATTGGATCCAGACACAACTTGATCAGCTCAACCTTATTGATGAAAAGAGACTCGCTGCTATCTGCCATGGTCAAACGTATCAGAAACGGATGATCAGGGCATTTAACAAAAAGGTCAGACCACAGGAATATCAAGTTGGGGATCTGGTGATCAAGCGAATCATCCTTCCTCAGAGTGATCCAAGGGGCAAATGGACCCCTACGTACGAAGGGCCATTTGTGGTTAAACATGTGTTCTCAGGAGGAGCAATGATATTGACCAATATGGATGGTGACGACCTTCCTCACCCCGCCAATGCAGACATAGTAAAAAGATACTACGCATGAAAAAGACCCGCTAGGCTGACATGCCTAGGCAAAAATTAGGGCTTCCCGGTGAACCAAAAGGGTTCGGGAAAAATGAAGGGATGAAATGAAAAAATCTGTACACCCGGCAAGTCGAAAACCTGAAAAGGCGGCTTGGGCAAAAATGGGTATCCCGGTGGACTGAAAACCCGAAAGGGCGGTCCAGGCAAAAATTAGGGATAAAAGCGTAATACTATGTCTCATTGGATCACCTTGCATCCAGAATCCGGTATCTTCGAGTTCAGACGGCATTGATCAGTCAGCTTCACCTTCAACCAAGGTCATCAAGTGATGAGACGCTCGGAGTTATAAAGGCAATAGTAGAGTTGAAACCCAGTGGATCATTCATATTTCACACAGCTGTTTTATTTTGTACAAAACTTGTATAAACTCTTTTGTTCGGCGGCGTTCTCTTACTAGGACGTCAGCCTCTTGTACACAAAACGCCTATTTTCAGGCCATTCAAAAATCAATACAAATATACTTTTCAGTTAAAAGTGCCAATTGTTTTTCCTTTTTCTGTTTTGTTTTGCGAAGAACGTCCAAGGTTCAATTTGTGATATATGCATTGACAATAATTTGCTAACTCATAAATATTTGCATACGAAATAAAGGATTTATTACAGGTAACATTAGAAACAGGGGCAATAAAGAGTTGTCTAGCAATCTAATTGTTCTATCCTCCAAGGTACCAAGGTAGGTTCAGCTAAAGAACACAACCAGCATATCTTAATTCCCCAGAGAGTAAGTCAGCAGTCAGTGCATTCTTCTCCAAGCAGAGTTATCAAATCTCAAGGAAGTTGAGTATCCTCCAGTAGATCTCAATACATTCTCCAGCAGCAACATATATATTCTTAACAAGCATCCTCGGCAGTCTTGGTCTAAAGATTGTTCCCCGGCGGCTTATCAAACATTCAATGAAGTCACTTCCCCCGCAGTCAAAACTTCCCCAAGAGAGTCCAATCCAATTCCCCCAGGAAAATTGGAATTCATCTCCCCAAGCGGTAAGCTTATCCCCAGTAAATTCTGGAAGCTCATCCCTCGCAGAGCGCGAACGCGTCGCCCGGCTTTATTTAAAGAGTTATTTCCTTAACAGGATATAACTGGGTTATCCTCAGCCAAAAGCCACGGAAAGGTCGTCGTCAACACAATTCTTTCTTATCCCCAGCGAAGTCTATCAACACTTCCAACACAGCAAAGATGTCCTCAGCAAGTTACTACCAACAACTCAGCAAGATATCTCTCTCCCCACAGAGTAGTGCTCCCCAACAAGATTGCTAGAGTATTTTTCTCCCCGCAGAATCTTCCATTCGCCAAGTTTATTCCCCAACGGAGTTATCTTCTCCTACCGGTATTCTTGCAATTATCATCCCCAGCGGAAGCAAAATCCATTCTCCAACGTCAGCCCAAGAGTGACTTCCCGGCACCCGTCAAGGATTTACTTTCCCAGACGAAAACATAAACATCACATACATCATTATAGCATGCATATACGCATCATATCTTACAAATCTCATTTATGTTGAGAGCATCATTGCTTGGTGTTATACCCCAAAATTTGCCCTCCCATATTCCTCAAGAAATTGCCAAGCCAGGTCACAAAATTCCCCAAGGGTTGTGCAGCTCAACTGTTTCCTATACAGTCAAAACTAGGATTTCAAGTCTGATCAAGAAAAGGAAGTTTTCAAGGGCTCAATCAAGTCTCATATGCATACAAGCATGGTCAAGCATCCTCATATCAAGTTTCAAGGCATTCAGCTCAAGGTTGCACAGTCAAAACCCTAGATTGCACTACAGTCAACTATAGGGGCAAAATGGTCATTTGGCAGTCAAAAGTTCAAATTTTTGGTCAACATATCATTTTGAAGCCACAAACATCATTTGATCAATGCTTGATCATGATTCTCAAAATTTGGCTCAGAAATCATCAAAGATGCAAAAGTTGCTATATTTGGACAGCTGAAAAAGTCAACTGAAATTGACCAGGGCATAACTTTCACATGGATTATCAGAAAAATTCCATCCAAAGCTCATTTTGAAGAGAAAGACATTTCCTACAACTCATCTTCATACTTCAAGTCCAAGAAATGCTCTCACAAAAAGTTATCAATTTCAACATTACAGGTCATTTTCAAAAGTCAACAAAAAGGGACTTTAAGTCAAAGGCCATAACTTGAGATTGGTAAATCAAAATGACATGGGACCAAAGGCATTGGTTAAAGGACTCAAAGACCTTTCCAAAATGTCCAAGAACATGTGAAAAGCTTAAAAATTGAGCAAGTTATGCCTTGTAGAAGTTGGGAAAATTTTGTGAAATGGCAAAAGTCAACTATCTTTGAAAATCCAATTTTTGACAAAAGGGCCCCATTTTTTCCACTTGGTTCATCCTTGTCATACCACACACGTGTCCCATGGTTAATTTCAAGACCAAATATTGATTTTTTTATTTTATTTAATTTTTGATGATTTAATTCATTTTAATTCTTTGAAAATTCAAATAAAATTTAAAAACCAATGGAATAGTGTCATATGAACTTGGACAATTCCTATGTATCATGAACCAACTCAAGAAATCAGGCTAGGGTTCATTTGCACACTAGGTCTAGGTTTTGGCTAAAAAGGAGGAAAAATGGTTAATGGAAGAAACCCTAAGACTAATTCTTTCCTAAGCATGAATTAAGGCCAAAAAACTAGCCAATTCCATTCCATGAGATGCATTGAGTCAAACCCTAACCATAGTGCAGCAAAGGCTCGCTCAAAAAGTGGATTGGCAATTTGAAAAATGAGCCATATAAGTCAAAACTGATTTCAAAGTTAGGGACAATTTTTCAAGGCTTGATTCATATACCATTAGCATCCTGAGGCGTCACTGAACACATTCCAACCTTTAACCTCAATCAAAACACCCTGAAACGGTAGCTATAAGTCCAACTGTACAGCATAATATTTGAAATCGTATTCTCCATTTTAAGCATCTTCATTGCATTTTAATTACATATTCGTGTTCCTTACAAAGTTTCCAAGCTAACCCTTATATTCAATTTGATTTTTGCACTGCATATAAGAATCCACCATGCGCGTTTTTTAGGTTTTCCAGCTTTTTGAATTAGGGCTTTTAGAATGGAGTAAAATCGAGCCTCAAGACCACTACCATTACAATCAGCATGCTCCAACGAACAAGAAGCATGCCTCGCGAACAATTTATGTCCAACAGGATCCTAATCGCTATTTTCTAAAATGCCTTCTATAGCAACGGGTTAAAACCGTTGCTTATTGCTTGTGTGTTTCAGAAAAAAAAAGAAGAACGAGGATGATGATGTGGTGGCATGCAGGGATTGGGAGGTTTAAAAGTTCGCGCGCGTCTCAAGAGCTGTGTCACTTTTCTTTTATATTATTTATATTATATTATATATTAAATGAAACACAAATGGTTCAGTGGCAGAGGGAAACGCTTGCAATGCTTATGACCTGGGTTCGAATCCCAGGCCTTGTAAAATTCCATATTATTTTTCAAAACAAGATTCTGTGCTTTGCTAATGTCCAGGTACACCATAGGCCATCATGATCCAAACGCATACGTGGCCCAGATGATCATCCAAGGGCTCAGAATCAAGGGATACCATGAGGACAAGTCAACAGGCGTGCACGTGGCTTAGAAAGTCAACCAATTCACAATGCAAATGGGCCAAAATCACCAGGCCTACACCTCCAAATTTGGGACCACACCCCCCTGGTTCTATCTTTTTTTCTTTTTTCTAACTTTCTTTATATTCTATTATTTTTAAATTTACTTGTGTATTTTATTTTCTGATTTAATTAATTCTTACAAAAATATAAAAAAACATTAAAAATACAGAAAGGACAAAAAAATATAATTAACTTTGATTACTTTTATAAATAAGTTAAAATGTAAACCATTTAGTTTAATTAAGTTTTAATTTTAATTCTTTTTCATAATAAAAATCCAAAAAATGTAGAATTAGGTTAATTATTAATTTTTTATATCTTTTTTTGATTGTTCCTTTTCTCACAATATTATTATTTATTATTTTTATTTTTATGATTAAAAATTGTACATAAATTAATTTAGAGTTAAATTAGGTTAAAAGTCAATATTTTCCTAAATAAACTTAAAAAATATTAGAACTAGGGTTTAGCATTAAAATTTTAATTAATTTTTTCCTTTTTCTTTTAAATCTAAAAAACACAAAAATACTATTTTTTCATTTAATTTTAATTTTAGATTCCTTGATTAATTTTAATTGTTTGTAAAAGGGTCCAACGCCCTAGTTTTGTTTAATCTCTTTATTTCGCGCATTTATTTTATATTGTCTAAATAATTCTGTATATGCCCCAAAGCCATGTAATTTAAAATTCTCGCACTTTTATTTATTCGCTTTATTTTACTTTCAGTCAAATCGGGTTCGGTTTTTTTGGCGATGTGGACCCGCGCCAGTTGTAATAGTTTAGATTTATTTTTCGCAACTTTATAACTGTTAAACAATAACATGAAAGAATGAATGCCCAAAAATAAAATCGAATCGTTAGATCACCAATGCATGACAAGACAAACAATAAACTGAAAATGACACACAATTCACACACCACCCCTAGGGTACGCTTCACTGTTGCCTTGCCCCTCGAAGGGTGATCGTCGAGTAGAAGACGTCTTAGTAAGTCCTTATGTTCCATTGATCCAGTTGCCTCGAAACAAGTTGCCTCGGAATAGTTGCCTCGGAATAAAAGATCAATGGCATAAGGGTAGCTTCTAAGGTGTCTTCCCATTGCTCTGGTGATCACCATGTCCCTAAAACTCGAATTGACCCGAACACCTCCAACGGTGGTGCTACCTACCTCTCAATGGTGGGATGGCACTACCTTAAAGGACATTTACACAGACGAATTCCTTAGGGTAGGTAGGTTCTCAAAGGTACTTGCTCTAATTTCAAACAAAACAGAAACTCTTTTCACACCAACACACTTTCAAAAACTTCCGAAACAAACTTTTCAAACACTCTGACGTACGAGTTGAACTGAAACTTCTCGAAGAATATTTTTGAAACCCACATTGAAAAGCAAACAAATATTTTTGAAAACACATTGAGCAAGTACCTAAGAGCCCATGGATAACCATGGATAGAAAGGGTGCTAACACCTTCCCTTTCTATAACCTACCTCCCGAACCGAGAGCAATCTCTTTGAAGGAATTTTTCTGTGCTTTTGTCCTTTCCATTTGGAGAAAATAAAAGACGGTGGCGACTCTTGCTTCCGCGACATTTCGCGAACCAGCGTTAAACAGTCAGTTCCAGATCCACCGATCACAGAACTGGCGACTCTGCTGGGGATTTACAAACTTAAAGTGAGGTGTACCTTAGGGTTAGTTCATAACTGTGTTTTCAATTGTATTGCTTTGTTTGCTTTAAATTGTGGGACTGTCTTGGGAGTTCTATAGATCCTAACCCGGATCTGGGGGATACCTTTCTTAGAAAGTAGCAACAAGGCTGTGAGGGAACTGTGCGGGGTATACCGACATGGTTGAAACAGTCTGCTACGTTGATGTGGCACTTTGGTGTGTACCGGTAACCCTTGAGTTCAGTCAAGGAGAGTACGGGGCCTCCATGTGGTGCCATGAAGCATCAACAGACCTTAGGAACCTTAATTGAACCATCTTGGCCTCTTTAGGGTAGTGAGATAACTGACTTTGGTGCAGTCCGAGGTTGGTTGATACTCGATACTACACTCAATTGAGGGTTGCTTTCCTGGGATATTTCGGTCGCCAGTTCAGTGGCTAAATCGAAACGATGAACAATGAAAGCAATCCCGTGATATTGGGAACCTTAGAACCCGGTTACTTTGATTAGGACAGGTTGAACCCACCAACTTCAAGAGGGTACTACCCAGACCTCATGCTGGCCTTAAACCTTAAGGGCCTGTCTTATGTGCCTTGTGTGCCTTACATGTTTGTCTTTGTAAATATCTGTGTTTAATCATAGCATCATGACATCATCCAGCATCATATGCATTAACTAACCATTTCAGGGGTTCGAATTTTCATCTTTGTTCTTGTTTTGTAGGACATGGAAACTGTTCGTAGAAAGACAATTCCAATCAGTCTTGTAAGGATCCCTCCTCAGCTTAAGGAGCTTATATCCAGGATTCCCGAGAACTCTTCATTCAGTGAAAGGCATGGAAGTCTCATCAGCTTGGTCAACACCAGCATTGAAGAAGATATGATGAAGGTCCTGTTCCAATTCTTTGACCCTCTGCATCACTGTTTCACCTTCTTGGACTATCAGTTGGTACCTACATTGGAGGAGTTCTCTCGACTCCTGAAGATCCCTATCCTTGATCAGCTACCCTTCAACGGTACAGAAAAGGAACCTAAGCTTGAAGAGATTGCTAAAGCCTTGCACCTACAGTCATCTGACCTCAAGGGACATTGGGAAGTTAGAAGTGGTATCAAAGGGTTCTTAGCCAGGTTTCTGTTTGAAAAGGCCTATGATTGTTGGAACTCCCTTGACTTACAAGCTTTTGAAGAGGTTGTGGCCCTCCTTGTTTATGGTTTGGTGTTGTTCCCTAACCCAGACCAGCTCATTGATATCAGTGCTGTCCAGATCTTTATGTCCAGGAATCCTATACCTACGTTGCTGGGGGACCTCCTTCACTCATGTTACACTCGAACCATGAGAAAAAGGGGTGTCCTTATGTGTTGCACTCCTCTCCTGGGAAAGTGGTTTATTTCGCACCTTCCACAATCAGTCCTGAAGAACGAGCGGGGTTTGAGATGGTCACAACGGTTGATGACTCTTACACATGCAGATATACATTGGTGCCCTAGGTCCAGGGAAGATGTCACTATCATTGATCGTTGCGGGGAGTATCCTAATGTTCCTTTACTTGGAATCAGAGGGGGTATTACTTATAGTCCATGCCTGGCTTGGAGACAGTTTGGTTATGCTCGGAGGGATGGTCCTCATGACATGTTGATTCCTGACATAGTTTTTGATTTCGACAATGATACTCAAGGACTTCGCCAGAGATTTATCAGAGCTTGGAGGATGCCTAGTAGGATAGACAGCAAGACACTGGGGCACAGGAACTCCATCCCTTTGGAGCCTTACCTCAAGTGGGTACGAGCCCGTTCTCAGAAGCTAGTAATGCCTTATCCTCACATGCTTCCAGTAATCAAAGAACCTGCTTTGGAAGGAGAGGTGTCTCATGTTATCCAGCACCCTGATATGCCCACATCCTGGGAAGAGATGCAGAAGAGTTGGATCCAGCTTAAGGAAGAGCGGAATTCTCTTGAGACTAGTTTGCATGCCAGTGAAAAGAAGGTCTTGGAGCTCACCCGCCTGTTGCATGAGGAAAGGAGTCTCAACACTTACATAGCTCCAAAGAAGATGCGCAACATATTTTGGATGTGATTTGATCTTTTTGTACTTTTGCCCATGAGGCTTTGATGTATCAAACAATGATTTTCTTAATAATAACGTGTGTTCCTTTTGGTCTACAACAAACTTGAATTTTCGAACTCTTGAATGCATTGCATAAACACATATCATTCATCATGTGCATCATAGGTACTCTTCTTTTCAGGTTGTTTACCGTTCTTCGCTGTTTATTTCAGCATCATGAATCCTGAATCATCAACCGATGCGGCTATCAAGGCTCTTCAGGCGCAGAACGTCCAGTTTCAGGCGCAAAACGCCCAATTTCAGGAGCTGATCAAGGGCTTGTCTCAGGGTCAACAAGAGTTAAAGACCATGCTTCTGAAGAAGACTAAGAAGAAGAGGAGGACTGTGCTATTTAACACTGGGCGTAGACTCGGGAACACTTTGGTTGTTGAAGCTGAAAGGACTCCTCCATCTGTGACAGAAGGTAGTCACCATGAAAGGGAGGTCACTACTCCTGTGGGCTCTGATACTGAAACAGACTTCAACGACGACCAGTACCCTCCTGCTGAAGACCGGTACAAACAGCTGGAAGACAGATTAAAGGCTGTGGAAGTTCAGCGAGTGCCTGGATTGGATTTCGGAGACTTGGGGTTATCTACTGGGGTGGTGATCCCGCACAAGTTCAAAACACCTTCCTTCGTGAAGTATGATGGGGCTTCCTGTCCCAAGATGCACCTCCGTTCTTATGTAAGGAAGATCCAGCCTTACACAGCAGACAAGAACCTTTGGATCCACTTCTTCCAGGAGAGTCTTTCAGGGACTCACCTCGATTGGTTCTATCAGCTAGATGGAATCAGCATTCGTAACTGGGAGGATCTGGCCACTGCTTTTTACAAGCAGTATCAGTATAATGCCGACCTCGCTCCTACGCGTACCCAGCTTCAGGGTATGTCGCTAGGGTCGGGTGAAGGTTTTAAGGAGTACGCTCAGAAATGGAGAGACCTGGCTGGCAGGGTGCAGCCACCATTGACGGATCGGGAGCTAGTAGATATGTTCTTGGGGACCCTATCTGGTCCATTTTTCAATCATCTCATTGGTAATTCCTCTGCTGGGTTTACTGATCTGATCCTGACTGGTGAAAGGATCGAGGCCGGTATAAAATCGGGGAAGATACAGAAAGTTGCCTCCTCCAGTACTGAGAAGAAACCCTTCAAAAAGGAGGCTAGTGCTGTATATAACTCCTGGAGAACAGAGCGACCTGAACACCGCCAATCTGTCAGTGCGGTAATGATTGCCAAACCTGCTGCCGCTCCTCGGCCAACTAATCCTCAAAAGTTTGAAAGACCCCGGAGAGAGTTCACCCGGTTAAGCATGACCTTATCACAAATCCTGCCACAGTTGCTATCCACCAATTTAGTGACTGTCAAGGAGGCTCCAAAGTTTCCCAACACTGCATCTCCCAAGTTCAATCCAAATGCTCGCTGTGCTTATCACTCTGATAGCCCGGGGCATAACACAGATGACTGTTGGGCCCTAAGAAATAAGGTTCAAGACCTCATTGATGCCAAGGAGATACAGTTTGAGGCGCCCGAGAGGCCGAATGTTGTAAATGCTCCCATGCCCCAGCATGGAGTGAATGCTGTTGAGGATAATTTGTATGTAGCTTCGGTGGATGATGTTGCTACTCCGTTGTTGATGGTCAAGAGGAATCTGTTGCTAGCCGGTTTATTTCCGGGATGTAGCGAAAGTTGCCCTCTATGTGTTGCTTCCCCTGCTGGTTGTTCTCTGTTGAAGTCAGGCATCCAAAACCTGATAGATAGTAGAGAGATTTTGTTCGAAAAGACTATTGTTCCTGCTGCTCCTGTTGAACAAGTGTCGATCGTTACCATCTTCAACAACTATTCTGAGGCTCCTTCAAAGAAGCCTATACAAATTTTGTCAGTTCACAAGAATGTTCCCATCACCATTACTGTTCCGGGGCCTATACCCTACAAATCTGATAAGGCTGTCCCATGGCACTATGGGGCGGATGTTTATGTTCTGGGTGTGAAACAAGAGTGCAACATTGATACTAGTGTCTCCAACATCACCGGGCCTGCTAAGGTCACTCGTAGTGGAAGACTGTTCTCGCCAGACATTGCTCCTCCAGCAATTCATAGGCCTTTGATCTTCACACCTGCCAGAGTGCCTGTTTCTCCCCCTGATCAAGTATCCACCCCTGCTGCTGAGTCATCTGATACTCGGGGCAATGGAATTGCTGCTGATGTGCCTGCCAGGACGGAGGCACCGAAGACCATTGTTGAGGCTTCCAAGCAGGAAATGGAAGAAATCCTCAAGATAATAAAGAAAAGTGATTTCAACGTCGTGGAACAGCTGGGGCACACCCCCTCTAAAATCTCCATGTTGTCACTGCTGCTGTGTTCAGAGGCCCATGCAAAGGCTCTGATTGCTTTCTTAAAGACTGCCCACGTACCCCAAGAGACGTCTGCTGACCAGTTCACCGACTGTGTGGCCAACCTAACTGCTGATAATGGCCTGGGTTTCTCTGATGCCGACCTGACAGCAAAGGGGAAGAACCATAATGATGCCCTGCATGTCTCCATTGAATGCAGGGGCACTACTCTTGCTCATGTGCTGGTTGACACAGGTTCTTCATTAAACGTGCTGCCCAAAAAGGCTCTGGATAGGCTGGATTGTGAGGATCTAGAGCTCAAACCAAGTAGCATTGTTGTCCGGGCCTTTGACGGGTCCAAAAGAATGGTACATGGTGAGGTGGACATCCCAATCAGGGTTGGGTCACAGGTATTTGATTCAAAATTCTATGTGATGG
This sequence comes from Vicia faba, assembly GCA_948472305.1. Classification (NCBI taxonomy): domain Eukaryota; kingdom Viridiplantae; phylum Streptophyta; class Magnoliopsida; order Fabales; family Fabaceae; genus Vicia; species Vicia faba. The sequence continues at coordinate 359,185,309 of OX451740.1, read as the reverse complement.
ACATCAATCCGTCCTATTCTTGTTTGCTGGGTCGCCCATGGATCCACAAGGCTGGAGCTGTGACTTCCACATTGCATCAGAAGCTCAAGTACCCGGTCAGAGGGAAGATCGTAACAGTGCAAGGGGAAGAGGAGTATATGGTCAGCCACCTCAACTCCTTCAGATACGTGGAAATGGATGGGGAGTTCATTGAAACCCCCTTTCAGCATTTTGAGGAAGTACCACCAACCTTGGCAGCAGCAGAAGATGAAGAGGTTTCTCCTATGAAGATGGCCTCCTTAAAGGACGCCCGGGCTGTGATTGAAAAAGGCGAATGTGCAAACTGGGGCAAGCTCCCTGATCTTACTCCTAAGACTAACAAGTTTGGGCTGGGTTTCACCACAGAAGCTCAGAAAGCGGTGCGCAAGGCAAGAATTGGAAGACCTCCGGTGCTCATCACTCAGCATGGAGTGAATGCTATTGGAGAGGAAGATGAAGTGGGAGGGTCAGAGTTCGATAGCTGGATCTACCCAACGGCCGACGGTGGATTGACCAATTGGACTGCTAAAGATTTTACACCCATAACTTTTGTCTCCCAGTAATGAATTTCTTTGTTTTTTTTGATTTGTAATAAACAATAATTTGAGACTATATGGCCCGGTGTCTTACCCGGGGCACCGTGGTTTTATTTATGAGGGCTTTCTGTTTGTCACTATCATATATCATGAATAAAAGCATTGGACGTTTTTCACATTTTGCGCTCCTTTTCTTTCCTTTCTTTACATATTACAAAACAGCTGTATTTACACACACACTCACTCATACAGGTTTCAATCCACTCTGGATCTCACTGGTAACGACTCTGCTACTGCCAGTTATGACTTCGAAAATCCGATCAACTTAGCCGCAGACGAAGGTAAAGATGATTGCGAAGTGCCTGGTGAACTTGCAAGACTGTTACAACAGGAGGAGAGGGCAATTCAACCCCATGAAGAGCCAGTGGAAATAATAAAGTTGGGTACTGAGGAAGACAAGAGAGAGGTGAAGATTGGTGCCAACCTAGTACTCAGCGTGAAGCAACGGTTGACTCAGATGCTGCATGACTATAAGGAAATCTTTGCCTGGTCCTACGAAGATATGCCCGGATTAGATACCGACATTGTGGTCCATCATTTACCAACTAAAGAAGATTTCCCTCCGGTTAAGCAAAAAGTCCGCCGTATGCGTCCAGAGATGTCTGAGAAGATTAAAGCCGAGGTTATGAAGCAGTTTGATGCCGGGTTTCTTGCAGTGACTTCTTATCCTCAGTGGGTTGCTAATGTGGTGCCGGTACCTAAGAAGGACGGCAAGGTCAGGATGTGTGTCGATTACAGGGATCTGAACAGGGCCAGCCCCAAGGATGACTTCCCTCTACCCCACATTGATGTCCTTGTTGATAATACAGCTCAGCATAAAGTGTTCTCTTTCATGGATGGCTTTTCAGGCTATAATCAGATCAAGATGGCTCCGGAAGACATGGAAAAGACTACATTTGTTACTCAGTGGGGCACCTTCTGCTACAAGGTCATGCCGTTCGGGTTAAAGAATGCTGGGGCAACCTACCAACGTGCCATGGTTACCTTATTTCATGACATGATCCATCACGAGATAGAGGTGTATGTGGACGACATGATCGCTAGGTCCCAAACTGAGGAAGAACACCTAGATCATCTGCAGAAACTGTTTGACCGGTTGAAACTGTACAAGCTGAGATTGAACCCTAACAAGTGCACCTTCGGGGTAAGATCTGGGAAATTGCTAGGCTTCGTGGTCAGTGATAAAGGAATTCAAGTGGACCCTGCTAAGGTCAAAGCCATTCAAGAGATGCCAGTTCCTAAGACAGAGAAAGAAGTCAGAGGCTTTCTAGGACGTCTGAATTACATTGCTCGGTTCATCTCACACTTAACTGCTACCTGTGAGCCCATCTTCAAGCTGTTGAAGAAAGATCAGGTAGTACGTTGGAACGATGAATGTCAGGCTGCTTTTGACAGAATCAAAGAATATCTCCAAGAACCCCCCATCCTTATGCCACCAGTTGAAGGGAGACCTTTGATACTTTACCTGACAGTGCTTGATAATGCAATGGGGTGTGTGCTGGGGCAGCATGACGAGTCTGGCCGAAAAGAGCATGCCATTTATTACCTTAGTAAAAAGTTTACCGACTGTGAGACCCGATACTCACTGCTTGAGAAAACTTGCTGCGCTTTGGTATGGGCTGCTCGCCGGCTGAGACAGTATATGCTGACTCACACTACCTTGTTGATCTCAAAAATGGATCCCATAAAGTACATATTCGAAAAGCCTGCTCTGTCTGGGAGAATTGCAAGATGGCAGATGATCTTGACGGAATACGACATTCAGTACACGACCCAAAAAGCCATCAAGGGAAGTGTATTGGCAGACCACTTAGCACATCAAGCTGTGGATGACTACCAATCAATGAACTTCGAGTTTCCAGATGAAAGCATTATGATAGTAACTGACTGTGAAATACCTGGACCGGATGAAGGACCTGAACCAGGATCCCGATGGTCTATGCACTTTGACGGAGCCTCCAATGCTTTGGGAAATGGTATCGGCGCCATAATCGTATCTCCACAAGGTACTCATACTCCACTCACCGCCCGGCTGTGTTTCAACTGTACCAACAACATGGCGGAGTATGAAGCGTGTATTATGGGTCTTCAAGCTGCGATCGACCTGAGGATCAAATTTCTAAGTGTCTTCGGAGATTCCGCTCTTGTGATCAATCAGATCAAAGGAGAGTGGGATACGAAACACCCAAACTTGATTCCTTACAGAGAATGTGTGTTGGCCCTGATCCCCCACTTCACAGAGATAACATTTGAGCACTTTCCAAGAGAAGAGAATCAGTTGGCGGACGCGTTAGCTACAATGTCTTCAATGTTCAAGGTTAAATGGGATAATGAAGCTCCCCGGATCATCATCTGGAAACTGGACGAACCGGCATACTGTTGTGATCTCGAAACTGAATTGGTAACTGAGAAGCCTTGGTACCACGAAGTGAAGAGATATCTAGAAGCTCAGGAATACCCTGAAGGAGCATCTGTCAATGATAAGAATTTCCTGAGAAGGTTTGCAGCCAAGTTCTTTCTTAGCAATGGCATCTTGTACAAGCGAAACCAGGATTCAACCCTGCTGCGTTGTGTAGATAAGACTGAAGCAGAAAGAATCATGGAAGAACTACATGAAGGGACCTTTGGTACACACTCCAGTGGACATACCATGGTAAAGAAGATCCTACGGGCAGGGTATTACTGGTCTACAATGGAAGCTGACTGTTACCAACATTCTAGGACATGCCATAAGTGCCAGATCTACGCAGACAAGGTGCATGTTCCTCCGGTTCCCCTGAATGTTCTGACTGCGCCTTGGCCGTTTGCAATGTGGGGCATAGACATGATTGGCGAGATTAAACCTACGGCATCCAATGGACATCGCTTCATCCTAGTGGCGATTGATTATTTTACGAAGTGGGTTGAGGCAGCATCCTATGCTACGGTAACCAAGACTGTTGTGGCACGGTTCATTCGGCACAACCTGATCTGTCGGTACGGTGTCCCTGAGCGGATTATTACAGACAACGGTACCAATCTGAACAATAAGATGATCGCTGAGCTCTGCGAACAATTCAAGATACAGCACCACAATTCTTCTCCTTACAGACCGAAGATGAATGGGGCTGTAGAAGCAGCTAATAAAAACATCAAGAAGATCGTGCAGAAGATGACAGTAACGTATAAAGATTGGCACGAGATGTTACCGTTCGCTCTGCATGGGTATCGTACTTCAGCTAGGACGTCAACCGGGGCTACTCCTTTCTCTCTGGTTTATGGCATGGAGGCAGTCTTGCCGATCGAAGTACAAATTCCTTCTCTCCGGATAATGAAGGATGCAAATCTGAATGAAGATGATTGGATCCAGACGCGACTTGACCAGCTCAACCTTATTGACGAAAAGAGACTTGCTGCTATCTGTCATGGTCAGACGTATCAGAAACGAATGATCAGGGCATTTAACAAAAAGGTCAGACCACAGGAATATCAAGTCGGGGATCTGGTGATCAAGCGAATCATCCTTCCTCAGAGTGATCCAAGGGGCAAATGGACCCCTACGTACGAAGGGCCATTTGTGGTTAAGCATGTGTTCTCAGGAGGAGCCATGATATTAACCAACATGGATGGTGACGACCTTCCTCACCCCGCCAATGCAGACATAGTTAAAAAATACTACGCATGAAAAAGACCCGCTAGGCTGACATGTCTAGGCAAAAATTAGGGCTTCCCGTCGAACCAAAAGGGTTCGGGCAAAATGAAGGGATGAAAATGAAAAATCTGTACACCCGGCAAGTCGAAAACCTGAAAAGGCGGCTTGGGCAAAAATGGGTATCCCGGTGGACTGAAAACCCGAAAGGGCAGTCCAGGCAAAAATTAGGGATAAAAGCGTAATACTATGTCTCATTGGATCACTTTGCATCCAGAATCCGGTATCTACATCAAGACGGCATCGATCAGTCAGCTTCACTTTCAACTAAAGTCATCAAGTGATGAGACGCACGGGGCATAAAGGCAATAGCGGAGTTGAAACCCAGTGGATCATTCATATTTCACACAGCTGTTTGTTTTCTTTTGTACAAAACTTGTATAAACTCTTTTGCTCGGCGACATTCCTCTTACTAGGACGTCAGCCTCTTGTACGCAAAACGCCTATTCACAGGCTATTCAAAATCAATACAAATATACTTTTCAGTTAAACGTGCCAACTGTTTTTCTTTTTCTGTTTTGTTTTGCGAAGAACGTCCAAGGTTCAATTTGTGATATATGCATTGACAATAATTTGCTAGCTCATAAATATTTGCATACGAAACAAAGAATTAATTGCAGGTGACACTAGAAACAGGGGCAATAGGGAGTTGTCTGAGCAGTCTAATTGTTCTATCCTCCAAGGTACCAGGGTAGGTTCAGCTAAAGAACCTAACCAGGCATCTTAAATTCCCCAGAGAGTGAGACAGCAAGTCAGTGCATTCTTCCCCAAACAAAGTTAACAAGTCTCAAGGAAATTGGGTATCCTCTAGTAGATCTCAATATTCCCCAGCAGCATATATTCTTAACAAGCATCCCCGGCAGTCTTGGTCTAAAGATGGTCCCCCGGCGGCATACATCAACATTCAAAGGAATCACTTCCCCAGCATATCAAAATTTCCCCAGGAGAATCCCATCCAAGTTCCCCAGGAAAGATGGAATTCATCTCCCCAAGCAGTAAGCTTATCCCCAGTAAATTCTGGAAGCTTATCCTTCACAGGACACGAACGCGTCGTCTGGCTTGATTTAAAGAGTTATTTCCTTAACAGGATATAACTGGGTTATCCTCAGCCAAAAGCCAAGGGAAGGTCGTCGTCAACGTAGTTCTTTCCTATCCTCAGCGAAGTCTATTCACACTTCCAATACAACAACGGTATCCCCAACAGAGTTACTATCAACATTCAGCAAGGCATCACTCTTCCCACAGAGTATTGCTTTCCAGCATGATCGCTAGAGTATCTTTTCTCCCCGCAGAATCTTCCATTCGCCAAGTTTTTTCCGCAACGGAGTCATCTTCTCCTACCGGTATCCTTGCAGTTATCATCCCCAGCGGAAGCAAAATCTATTCTTCGACATCAGCCCAGGATACGATTTCCCGACCCGTCAAGGATTTACTTTCCTAGACAAAAACATACATAAAACATCACATACATCATTATAGCATGCATAACGCACTGCATCATACAAATCTCATTTATGTTGAGAACATCATTGCTTGATCCATATCATGCATTGCATATGACTGATTTTTACCTTTCAGGAAAGATCCAGTTAAGTTCTCAAGCTACATTTCAAGACCTAGACTGGTTCAGTCAAAGGCCTTCTCTGGTTCAGTTAAATCGTCCCAAGATTTTCCTGATGCTTATCCCTTTGAAGACATTTCAAGACCTAGACTGGTTCAGTCAAAGGCCTTCTCTGGTTCAGTTAAATCGTCCCAAGATTTTCCTGATGCTTATCCCTTTGAAGACATTTCAAGACCTAGACTGGTTCAGTCAAAGGCCTTCTCTGGTTCAGTTAAATCGTCCCAAGATTTTCCTGATGCTTATCCCTTTGAAGACATTTCAAGACCTAGACCGGTTCAGTTAAATCGTCCCAAGATTTTCCTGATTGCTTATCCAGTCAAAGGCCTTCTCTGGTTCAGTCAAGATCAACCTTAAGATCTCCCTGATGCTTATCCCTTTGAAGACATTTCAAGACCTAGACCGGTTCAGTTAAATCGCCCCAAGATTTTCCTGATTGCTTATCCAGTCAAAGGCCTTCTCTGGTTCAGTTAAATCGTCCCAAGATTTTCCTGATGCTTATCCCTTAGAAGACATTTCAAGACCTAGACCGGTTCAGTTAAATCGTCCCAAGATTTTTCTGATGCTTCCCCAGTCAAAGGCCTCTCTGGTTCAGTCAGATCGACCCTAAGATCTCCCTGATTCTTATCCCAGTAGAAGACACCCCAGATTTTTCTCAACGAGCGTTGTTGAAGTTAAAGTCGCCCAAGGCTCTCTTACCATTCATGCTAAGGAAGTAATCATCCCTGGTTCTTTCATCGCCGTTTGAAGTTCCAGACTCAGCTCCTGCAACGTGTCAGGTACTCATTTTCTGTTTTGCAGGTATGCAGGTTCTCGCCAAGGAATCTCTTACGCAATCAAACATCCAGATGGCATCTATAAGCCCATTCCCCTATCATTGCTAACATGTGAGCGCAAATTTCCGGGCACTCTAGTGTCCAATCATTTTTTACCCTCGGATTACGAAAGGCACGTCAGCCAATCTGCATCCTCAGGTCTAAGAAGATTGAACAGGGGCAACTGTTATACCCCAAAATTTGCCCTCCCATATTCCTCAAGAAATTGCCAAGCCAGGTCACAAAATTCCCCAAGGGTTGTGCAGCTCAACTGTTTCCTATACAGTCAAAACTAGGATTTCAAGTCTGATCAAGAAAAGGAAGTTTTCAAGGGCTCAATCAAGTCTCATATGCATACAAGCATGGTCAAGCATCCTCATATCAAGTTTCAAGGCATTCAGCTCAAGGTTGCACAGTCAAAACCCTAGATTGCACTACAGTCAACTGTAGGGGCAAAATGGTCATTTGGCAGTCAAAAGTTCAAATTTTTGGTCAACATATCATTTTGAAGCCACAAACATCATTTGATCAATGCTTGATCATGATTCTCAAAATTTGGCTCAGAAATCATCAAAGATGCAAAAGTTGCTATATTTGGACAGTTGAAAAAGTCAACTGAAATTGACCAGGGCATAACTTTCACATGGATTATCAGAAAAATTCCATCCAAAGCTCATTTTGAAGAGAAAGACATTTCCTACAACTCATCTTCATACTTCAAGTCCAAGAAATGCTCTCACAAAAAGTTATCAATTTCAACATTACAGGTCATTTTCAAAAGTCAACAAAAAGGGACTTTAAGTCAAAGGCCATAACTTGATATTGGTAAATCAAAATGACATGGGACCAAAGGCATTGGTTAAAGGACTCAAAGACCTTTCCAAAATGTCCAAGAACATGTGAAAAGCTTAAAAATTGAGCAAGTTATGCCTTGTAGAAGTTGGGAAAATTTTGTGAAATGGCAAAAGTCAACTATCTTTGAAAATCCAATTTTTGACAAAAGGGCCCCATTTTTTCCACTTGGTTCATCCTTGTCATACCACACACGTGTCCCATGGTTAATTTCAAGACCAAATATTGATTTTTTTATTTTATTTAATTTTTGATGATTTAATTCATTTTAATTCTTTGAAAATTCAAATAAAATTTAAAAACCAATGGAATAGTGTCATATGAACTTGGACAATTCCTATGTATCATGAACCAACTCAAGAAATCAGGCTAGGGTTCATTTGCACACTAGGTCTAGGTTTTGGCTAAAAAGGAGGAAAAATGGTTAATGGAAGAAACCCTAAGACTAATTCTTTCCTAAGCATGAATTAAGGCCAAAAAACTAGCCAATTCCATTCCATGAGATGCATTGAGTCAAACCCTAACCATAGTGCAGCAAAGGCTCGCTCAAAAAGTGGATTGGCAATTTGAAAAATGAGCCATATAAGTCAAAACTGATTTCAAAGTTAGGGACAATTTTTCAAGGCTTGATTCATATACCATTAGCATCCTGAGGCGTCACTGAACACATTCCAACCTTTAACCTCAATCAAAACACCCTGAAACGGTAGCTATAAGTCCAACTGTACAGCATAATATTTGAAATCGTATTCTCCATTTTAAGCATCTTCATTGCATTTTAATTACATATTCGTGTTCCTTACAAAGTTTCCAAGCTAACCCTTATATTCAATTTGATTTTTGCACTGCATATAAGAATCCACCATGCGCGTTTTTTAGGTTTTCCAGCTTTTTGAATTAGGGCTTTTAGAATGGAGTAAAATCGAGCCTCAAGACCACTACCATTACAATCAGCATGCTCCAACGAACAAGAAGCATGCCTCGCGAACAATTTATGTCCAACAGGATCCTAATCGCTATTTTCTAAAATGCCTTCTATAGCAACGGGTTAAAACCGTTGCTTATTGCTTGTGTGTTTCAGAAAAAAAAAGAAGAACGAGGATGATGATGTGGTGGCATGCAGGGATTGGGAGGTTTAAAAGTTCGCGCGCGTCTCAAGAGCTGTGTCACTTTTCTTTTATATTATTTATATTATATTATATATTAAATGAAACACAAATGGTTCAGTGGCAGAGGGAAACGCTTGCAATGCTTATGACCTGGGTTCGAATCCCAGGCCTTGTAAAATTCCATATTATTTTTCAAAACAAGATTCTGTGCTTTGCTAATGTCCAGGTACACCATAGGCCATCATGATCCAAACGCATACGTGGCCCAGATGATCATCCAAGGGCTCAGAATCAAGGGATACCATGAGGACAAGTCAACAGGCGTGCACGTGGCTTAGAAAGTCAACCAATTCACAATGCAAATGGGCCAAAATCACCAGGCCTACACCTCCAAATTTGGGACCACACCCCCCTGGTTCTATCTTTTTTTCTTTTTTCTAACTTTCTTTATATTCTATTATTTTTAAATTTACTTGTGTATTTTATTTTCTGATTTAATTAATTCTTACAAAAATATAAAAAAACATTAAAAATACAGAAAGGACAAAAAAATATAATTAACTTTGATTACTTTTATAAATAAGTTAAAATGTAAACCATTTAGTTTAATTAAGTTTTAATTTTAATTCTTTTTCATAATAAAAATCCAAAAAATGTAGAATTAGGTTAATTATTAATTTTTTATATCTTTTTTTGATTGTTCCTTTTCTCACAATATTATTATTTATTATTTTTATTTTTATGATTAAAAATTGTACATAAATTAATTTAGAGTTAAATTAGGTTAAAAGTCAATATTTTCCTAAATAAACTTAAAAAATATTAGAACTAGGGTTTAGCATTAAAATTTTAATTAATTTTTTCCTTTTTCTTTTAAATCTAAAAAACACAAAAATACTATTTTTTCATTTAATTTTAATTTTAGATTCCTTGATTAATTTTAATTGTTTGTAAAAGGGTCCAACGCCCTAGTTTTGTTTAATCTCTTTATTTCGCGCATTTATTTTATATTGTCTAAATAATTCTGTATATGCCCCAAAGCCATGTAATTTAAAATTCTCGCACTTTTATTTATTCGCTTTATTTTACTTTCAGTCAAATCGGGTTCGGTTTTTTTGGCGATGTGGACCCGCGCCAGTTGTAATAGTTTAGATTTTTTTTACGCAACTTTATAACTGTTAAACAATAACATGAAAGAATGAATGCCCAAAAATAAAATCGAATCGTTAGATCACCAATGCATGACAAGACAAACAATAAACTGAAAATGACACACAATTCACACACCACCCCTAGGGTACGCTTCACTGTTGCCTTGCCCCTCGAAGGGTGATCGTCGAGTAGAAGACGTCTTAGTAAGTCCTTATGTTCCATTGATCCAGTTGCCTCGAAACAAGTTGCCTCGGAATAGTTGCCTCGGAATAAAAGATCAATGGCATAAGGGTAGCTTCTAAGGTGTCTTCCCATTGCTCTGGTGATCACCATGTCCCTAAAACTCGAATTGACCCGAACACCTCCAACGGTGGTGCTACCTACCTCTCAATGGTGGGATGGCACTACCTTAAAGGACATTTACACAGAAGAATTCCTTAGGGTAGGTAGGTTCTCAAAGGTACTTGCTCTAATTTCAAACAAAACAGAAACTCTTTTCACACCAACACACTTTCAAAAACTTCCGAAACAAACTTTTCAAACACTCTGACGTACGAGTTGAACTGAAACTTCTCGAAGAATATTTTTGAAACCCACATTGAAAAGCAAACAAATATTTTTGAAAACACATTGAGCAAGTACCTAAGAGCCCATGGATAACCATGGATAGAAAGGGTGCTAACACCTTCCCTTTCTATAACCTACCTCCCGAACCGAGAGCAATCTCTTTGAAGGAATTTTTCTGTGCTTTTGTCCTTTCCATTTGGAGAAAATAAAAGACGGTGGCGACTCTTGCTTCCGCGACATTTCGCGAACCAGCGTTAAACAGTCAGTTCCAGATCCACCGATCACACTTGGTCCATGTCATGCATTGCATATGACTGACCTTTACCTTTCAGGAAAGATTCAGTTAAATTCTCAATCATATTTCAAGACCTAGACCGGTTCAGTTAATCGACTTCAAAGATTTCTTATCCAGTCCAAGGCCTTCTCTAGTCCAGCTAAATCGACTCCCAACAGATTTTTCTGATGAAGACTCAGTAGAAGTTATCCAGGTTTTTCTCAAACGTCCGCTGTTGAGATTATAATTTCCTATGGTTCTCTCCCCAACGGTGCGGAGATGATAATTCCATCAAAGGTTTTTCTCAAACGTCCGCTGTTGAGATTATAATTTCCTATGGTTCTCTCCCCAACGGTGTGGAGATGATAATTCCATTTCAGGTTTTTCTCAAACGTCCGCTGTTGAGATTATAATTTCCTATGGTTCTCTCCCCAACGGTGTGGAGATGATAATTCCATTTCAGGTTTTTCTCAAACGTCCGCTGTTGAGATTATAATTTCCTATGGTTCTCTCCCCAACGGTGCGGAGATGATAATTTCATCCCAGGTTTTTCTCAAACGTCCGCTGTTGAGATTATAATTTCCTATGGTTCTCTCCCCAACAGTGCGGAGATGATAATTCCATCCCAGGTTTTTCTCAAACGTCCGCTGTTGAGATTATAATTTCCTATGGTTCTCTCCCCAACGGTGCGGAGATGATAATTCCAACCCGGGTTTTTCTCAAACGTCCGCTGTTGAGATTATAATTTCCTATGGTTCTCTCCCCCAATGTTGTGGAGATGATAATTCCAACCCAGGTTTTTCTCAAACGTCCGCTGTTGAGATTATAATTGCCTATGGTTCTCTTCCCGATCCCGCGGAGGTGGTAATCCCAAGATTTTGCTCAATGATTGTCGTTGAAGTTAAAGTCACCCAAGGTTCTCTCACCGTTCATGCTGAGGTAGTAACCACCCCTGGTTCATTCATCACCGTTTGAAGCTCCAGACTCAACTCCTGTAACCAGTCAGGACACATCTATACCAAGCATCTGAAGACCAGCTCCTGCAACGTGTCAGGTACTCATTTTTTCTTTTGCAGGTATGCACGTTCTCGCTAAGGAATCTCGTACGCGATCAACATCCATATGGCATCTATAAGCCCATCATCCTATCCATCAAATCTCCAAATGGCATCTATAAGCCCATTCCATCATCACACTGCTACTATGTGAGCACAAATTTCTGGGCACTCTAGTGTTCAATCATCTTCTACCCTCGGATTACGAAAGGCACGTCAGCCAATCTGCATCCTCAGGTCTAAGAAGATTGAACAGGGGCAACTGTTGTACCCCAAAATTTGCCCTCCCATATTCTCAAGAATTTGCCAAGTCAAAGCTTCAAAATTCCCCAAAGGTTGCACAGTGCAAGAGCCTCCTGAACAGTCAAAATTAGGGTTTTGGTTCTGATCAAGAAAATGAAGTTTCCAAGGGTCCAATCAAGTCCCACATGCCAATAAATATGGTCAAGCATCCTCATATCAAGTTTCAAGACTTTCAGCACAAAATTGCACAGTCAAAACCCTAATTGCACTACAGTCAACTGTAGGGGCAAAATGGTCATTCGACAGTCAAAAGTTCAAATTTTTTGTCAACATCTCACTTTGAAGCCACAAACATCATTTGATCAATGCTTGATCATGATTCTCAAAGCTTGGCTCAAAAATCATTAAGATACAAAAGTTTCCTTATTTGGACAGTTGAAAAAGTCAACTGTAAATTGACCAAGGCATAACTTTCACATGGATTATCAGAAAAATTCCATCCAAAGCTCATTTTGAAGAGAAAGACATTTCCTACAACTCATATTCATACTTCAAGTCCAAGAAATGCTCTCAGAAAAAGTTATCAATTTCCACATTATAGGTCATTTTCAAAAGTCAACAAAAAGGGACTCTAAGTCAAAGGCCATAACTTGAGATTGGTAAATCAAAATGACATGGGACCAAAGGCATTGGTTAGAGGACTCGAAAACCTTTCCAAAATGTCCAAGAACATGAGAAATGCTTAAAAATTGAGCAAGTTATGCCTTGTGGAAGTTGGGAAATGTTTGGATATTTTGAAAAGTCAACATTGATTCAAATGACCTAAAATTGCTAATGGGCCTATTTTTCTTCCATAATTCATCATCCAAAGCATGCACACGACCATTTGGTCCAAAGGGAAGTTTTTCTCCATTTTTATTTATTTATTTGAATTTTTTATTATTAATAATTCATTTAATCAAATAAAATACATGAAAAATATAAAACCAATGAAATAAAATCTTTCTGTGCTTGAAATATATTCAATAATTCGTGCATGATCAGATATGGAAGGAATTGGATTGATTGGATATGATTGAGAGCAAAAGCACATGAAAAAAAGATTGAAAAAGATCTTTGAAAATCAAATTTCAAAAACCATGAATGCAAATGATTTGGATTGTTTTTCTTGACCTAATTCACTCTATACTTAAGCCTGAACACAAACCTAATGCAAAGAACCACTGAGCTGCGTAGAAAACCCTTGCACAAACTTGAAATTTTCTTTGAAAACTCAAATTCTGAAAACCTACTTGCAGGTCGATTCAAGCCTCAAAACCTATTCCATTAGCTTGCCAGGGTTGCCAGTAAACGATTCCAATCAAAAACTAAGCCTCATACTCAAGGAAACGTGAAATCACCATTGAAGTTGGTAAAGAAAATTTCAGAATCGCTTTCTATCATTCATGCATTGTTAACATATTTCATTGTTATTTTTATGTTTAAAATAATGTTTGCAAGCTAACCATATGCTTTGATTGGATTATTATGCGCTGTATGCAAAGATGCCATGGTCGTGTTTTAGGGTTTACAGGACCTTGGATTAGGGTTTTTCAAATAAGGAAAAATTGGCCTTCAAGACTTGGACCATTGAATCCAGCATGCTCAGACGATCACAAGGCTACCCTCGCGCCTAATTTATGGAGCCCTTGGGGCTAGTCGCTATTTTCTGATATGTTGCCTAAGGGAACGGTGTAAAAACCGTTGCCTATGTTTGTTATGTTTTCAGGAAGAACGAAGACGTGAGGAAGATGATGATGTGTAAGGCTCTGAGTGGGGCGTTTAAAAGTTCGCGCGAAAAAGCCAAACATTAACGCGTTTGTTTTATTATATTTGTTTATTATATTAATTTACAGATGAACGAAGTGGCTTAGTGGCATACGTGTAGGCTGGTAATGTTAATGACCTGGGTTCGAGCCCCAGGTCTTCACCCTTTCCATATGTTTTTTCAATTAACGTTCACATGTAGTGCCCATACTGAAGACCACCATACACCTTCTCCATCAAGCCATCCAACTGTCCAATTTCATCAATCCAAAGGCCACGCTCTGAGGTACATGGTAAACCCCAGTCAATGCATCACACGGTGCCTGGAGAAAGTCAAACGGGCCAAGGTTAATGGGCCAGATTTCTCAAGATTAACCTCCATATTAAGGGGCAGACCCCCTAGGTTTGCAATTCTTTCTACTTTCTCTATTTTTTATTATTTTCTATTTCCTTTTAAATTATTATTTTCTTAATTAATTTATTATTCTCATAAAATATAAAAAAACACCTAAAAATCAGAAAAGAGAAAAAATATAATAAATATTTTTATTTAATAGTATTTTGTAAATAAATAACTTTAATTGATTAGTTTTAAATTTAGGTTTTAATTTTGACTCTTTTAATAAAAATCAAAAAAATATAGAATTAGGGTTTAATTAATTTTTTGTCCCTTTTTTATTTTCTTTCATAATAATAAAATATTTAATATTATTTATTTTTATAAATTAAATTGCATGTAAATTAATTAGATTAATTTTAGGTCAAGTTTTAATCTTTTCTTAACCAATAAAAATCGTAGAATTAGGTTTAAATGCAATTAATTCTTTTTTCATTAAAACCAAAAATACCAAAAAAAAGACAATTTCTTTTCCTTTTAATTTTAATTAATTCATCGTTTAATTTAATTTTGCAAAAAGGGTCCAACGCCCTCGTTTAATTCTTATTAATTCGCATATTTATTTTATTTCGTTTAAATATTTATGTATCTCTCCCAAAGCCGTGTAACTAATTGCTCGCACTTTATTTTCATTAATTCTTTATTTTTCTGTCAAATCGGGTTCAAGAAATTTTGGCGATGTGGACCCGCGCCTTTTGTAATAGCTTAGAATTTTACCTTTTCGCAAATCTTTAACTGTTAAATAATGGCATGAAAGAATGTATGGACAAAACTAAAAACAAACGTTAGATCACCAATAATATGACAAAAGACAAAATACTTGAAAACGACACACAAATCACACACCACCCCTAGGGTACGCCTCACTGTTGCCTTGCCTCGAAAGGTGATCGTCGAGTAGAGGATGTCTTAGTAAGTCCTCATGATCCGGGAACCTGGCATGAGGGTAGCTTCTAAGGTGTCTTCCCATTGCTCTGGTGATCACCATGTCCCGAACCTCGAATTGACCCGAACACCTCCAACGGTGGTGCTACCTACCTCTCAATGGTGGGATGGCACTACTTTAAAGGACCTTTACACAGACGAATTCCTTAGGGTAGGTAGGTTCTCGTAGATACTTGCTCTAATTTCAAAATAAATTCAAAAAAATACTTTTCACACCAACACATTTTCAAAAAGCTTTCGAAAGCAACTTTTCAAACACTCTTGAGGACCGATACAAGAGTCGAACTGGAATTTTCAAAGAAACTTTTTAAAACCCACAGTTGAAAAGCAAACAAACCATTTTGAAAACACAGATGAGCAAGTATCTAAGAACCCATGGATAACCATGGATAGAAAGGGTGCTAACACCTTCCCTTTCTATAATCTACCTCCCGAACCGAGAGCAATCTCTTTAAGGAATTTTTCTGTGCTTTTGTCCTTTCCATTTGGAGAAAATAAAAGACGGTGGCGACTCTTGCTTCCGCGACATTTCGCGAACCAGCGTTAAACAGTCAGTTCCAGATCCACCGATCACACAAAGGAAGCTGCCTCAACCCATTTTGTGAAGTAATCAATTTCTACCATAATGAAGCGATGCTCGTTAGACGTAGTAGGTCTGATCTCATCGATCATGTCGATGCCCCACATTGCAAAGGGCCAAGGAGCCGTCAAAACATTCAGGGGAACCGGAGGTACATGCACCTTATCAGCATAGACTTGGCACTTTTGACAGGTTCGAGAGTGCTAATAACAATCAGCTTTCATAGTGGACCAGCAATATCCTGCCCGTAGGATTTTCTTTGCCATGGTATGTCCACTGGAATGAGTTCCGAAGGTACCTTCATGTAACTCTGCCATGATCCTTTTTGCCTCTCTCTTGTCTACACACCGTAGTAAGGTTGAGTCATGGTTACGCTTATAGAGGATCTCATTGCTAAGAAAGAACTTCGCAGCGAACCTTCTCAGAAATTTCTTATCATTAACAGATGCCCCCTCGGGGTATTCTTGAGCCTCAAGATACCTCTTTACCTCGTGAAACCAGAGTTTATCTACTACCTCTTCGGTGTCGATCTCACAGCAGTTTGCGGGTCCATCCAACCTCTCAATGGTAATCTGGGGAGCTTCATTGTCCCATCTGACTTTGAACATAGAAGATATTGTACCTAGCGCGTTCGCCAACTGGTTCTCCTCTCTTGGGAAATGTTCAAAGGTTACCTCCTCAAAGTGTGGGAGCAATGTCAGTACATACTCTTTGTAAGGAATAAGATTCGGGTGCTTCGTATCCCACTCGCCTTTGATCTGACTTATCACTAGAGCGGAATCTCCGAATACACTCATGAACTTAATCCTCAGGCCAATAGCAGCTCGAAGACCCATAATACACGCTTCATACTCCGCCATATTGTTGGTGCAGTTAAAACATAATCGGGCAGTGAATGGAGTATGACAGCCCTTAGGAGATATAATTACAGCGCCAATGCCATTACCCAAAGAATTCGAGGCTCCATAAAAATACATAGATCATCGGGATCCCTCCTCAGGTCCTTCATCCGGTCCAGGTTCTTCGCAGTCGGTTACCAACATGATATTCTCATCCGGGAACTCGAAATTCATGGACTGATAGTCATCCACGGCCTGATGCGCCAAATGATCCGCCAATACACTCCCCTTGATTGCTTTTTGGGTTGTGTATTAGATGTCGTACTCGGTTAAGATCATCTGCCATCTTGCTATTCTTCCGGATAAGGCGGGCTTCACGAAAATATATTTGATCGGATCCATCTTTGATATCAACAAGGTAGTGTGAGTCAGCATATACTGTCTCAGTCGGCGAGAAGCCCATGCCAAAGCGTAGCAAGTTTTCTCGAGCAATGAGTATCGGGTCTCACAGTCGGTAAACATTTTGCTAAGGTAGTAAATTACATGCTCTTTTCGACCAGACTTGTCATGCTGCCCCAGCACACACCCCATTGAACTGTCTAGCACTGTCAGGTATAATATCAAAGGTCTTCCTTCAATTAGAGGCATCAAAATTGGTGGTTCTTGAAGGTATTCCTTGATTCTTTCGAAAGCGGTCTGGCATTCATTATTCCACTTTACCACTTGATCTTTCTTCAGCAGCTTGAAGATTGGCTCACAAGTAGCAGTTAGATGTGAAATGAACCTAACGATGTAATTCAGACGTCCCAAGAAACCTCTAACTTCCTTCTCTGTGTGGGGAGCCAGAATCTCTTGTATGGCCTTTACCTTTGCAGGGTCCACCTGAATACCTTTGTCACTGACGACGAAACCCAGAAGCTTACCAGATCTTACCCCGAAGGTGCACTTGTTCGGATTCAACCTCAGCTTGTACGTCTTCAACCTGTCAAACAGTTTCTGGAGATGATCAAGGTGCTCTTCCTCAGTCTGGGACCTGGCTATCATGTCGTCAATGTAAACCTCGATCTCGTGGTGAATCATATCGTGGAACACAGCGACCATGGCGTACTGATAAGTTGCCCCAACATTCTTCAACCCAAAAGGTATTACCTTGTAGCAGAAGGTGCCCCACTGTGTAACGAAGGTTGTCTTCTCCATGTCCTCAGGAGCCATCTTGATCTGGTTGTAGCAAAAAAAACCATCCATGAAGGAGAAGATCTTGTGCCGTGCAGTGTTGTCGACTAGAACATTAATATGAGGAAGCGAGAAGTCATCCTTGGGGCTTTCCCTGTTCAGATCTCTGTAGTCCACATACATCCGTACCTTACCGTCCTTCTTAGGTACTGGAACAACGTTGACAACCCACTGCGGATAAGAAGTGATAGCTAAGAATCCTGTGTCGAGCTGTTTTCATGACCTCTGCCTTGATTTTCTCTGACATTTCAGGGCGCATATGACGGACCTTCTGCTTTACCGGAGGGCACTCTTCTTTAGTCGGCAGGCGATATACCACAATATCGGTGTCCAAACCAGGCATGTCTTCATAGGACCAGGCGAATATTTCAACATAGTCGTGTAACATCTGTATTAACCGTTGTTTGACACTAGGCTCCAAATTTGCACCTATTTTAACCTCTTTCATGTCTTCCTCTGTATCCAAATTCACTGACTCAACTGGATCTTCATGAGGCTGTATGGCCCTTTCTTCCTGCTGTAATAGTCTAGCAAGTTCTCCAGGCACCTCACAATCATCCCCACCTTTGTCCTCGGCTTGGTTGATCGGATTTTTGAAGTCATAACTGGCAGTAGAAGAGCTGTTATCAATGGGATCCAGAGTGGATATGGATCTGCAGTATGATACGTGAGTGTGTGTGTAGAGAATAGCTGTTTTGATAAAGTGAGAGACATAAAAGAAAAACAAGGAGCGCAAAATTTGTATGCAAGAAACGTCCAATGCTTTATTAATGATATATAAAATGACGAATAATAGCCCTCACAAGCAAAGCCAAGGTGCCTCGGGCAAGGCACCGGGCCGTAAAGTTTCAAATTGTTTATTACAAATCTTAAAACAAATGAGTCAATTACTATGGAATAAAAGAAACAGGTATGAAGTCCCTCGCCATCCAATTATTCAGTCCACCATTGGTCGTTGGGTAGATCCAACTGTCGATGTCTGAATCCTCTTCACTGTCTTCAATTGCATTAATTCCCCGATTGCTGATGTGTAGTGGAGGTCTTCCAGCCCGAGCGCGCCTAACAGCCCTTTGAGCCCCTATAGTAAAGCCCAAACCAAATTTGTCAGTTTTGTGAGTGAAATCAGGGAGCTGACCCCAATTGGTACACCCACCTTCTTCAACTACAACCCTGGCGTCCTTGAGGGAAGCCATCTTCAACGAAGGTTTGTTGGTAGTAACTTCGGTTGATGCCAAGACCTGGGGGACCTCTTCGAAATTATGACAATGAGTTTCTATGAATTCCCCGTCCATCTCTATGTAGCGGAAGGAATTGAGGTGACTCACCATATATTCTTCTTCACCTTGCACTATGACAATCTTTCCCTTCACCGGGTACTTCAGCATTTGATGGAGTGTGGAAGTAAATGCCCCAACCTCATGGATCCAAGGATGACCTAGCAAACAACAATATGATGGCCTGGTATCCATTACATAGAAGGTGGACCCAAAAGTCTGAGAACCCACTTAGACAGGGATGTCCACCTCCCTGTGCACCATTCTCTTTGACCCGTCAAAAGCCCTCACCATAATGTTACTAGGCTTTAGAGTCAAACCCTCACAGTCCAAATGGTCCAACGCTTTCTTCGGCAGAACATTCAGTGAAGACCTGGTATCTACCAACACATGCACCATAGTGGTGCCCTTACACTCAATCGAGACATGCAGAGCATCATTATGCTTCCTTCCTTTCGGTGTCAGATTCGCATCCGAAAAACCCAACCCATTATCAACAGTCAGGCTGGCCACACAATATTTGAACTGATCTGCGGAAGTTTCCTGCGGCACATGCGCAATTTTGAGAAATGCAATCAAAGCCTTCGCATGGGCTTCAGAACATAGCAGCAGAGACAACATGGATACCTGACTTCAACAAACAGAAACCAGAAGGTATAATCGAACACATGTGGCAACCTTCACCATAACCCGAAAATAAACCGGCCAACAACAAATTCTTCTTAACAGTCATAAGAGGAGTAGAAATTTCTTCCACAGAGGTCACAAATAAATCAATGGCAACAACATTAACTCCACGACCATGTTTGGGCATGGGAGCAGTTATAACATTCAGCTTTTCTGGAGCATCGAACTCTATCTCCTTGGCTTCAAGCAAATCTTGTACTTTGTTTCTCAGAGCCCAACAATCATTTGTATCGTGGCCAGGACTCTCAGAATGGTAGGCGCACTGCGCGTTGGGATTGTATCTGGGAGAGGTAGTGTTTGGATTCTTGGGAGCCTCTCTCAAGGTCGCCAAGTTAGATTTTAATAAGTGAGGTAGAACTTCAGCCAAAGTCATGTTGATGCGGGTAAATTTGTGTTGTGGCCTTTCCACCCTTTGCTGATTATTGCATTGTGGAGCAACTGCGGGTCTTGGTATCACTACATCATTTACCGTTTGACGGTGTTCAGATCTGCTTTGGCCCCTCGGGCTATAGACTGCACTGGCTTCCTTATTTCCAGCGAAAGGCTTCTTTGTTAAACTCGAGGAGGCATCCTTATGTATTTTACCACTCCTAATTCCAGCTTCTACTTTTTCTCCAGTTAAAATCAGCTCAGTGAAACCAGATGACGAGCTGCCAATTAAGTGATTGAAAAATGGACCAGACAGCATCCTCAGAAACATATCAACCAACTCCCTATCAGACAAAGGGGGTTGAACTCTCCCAACCAAGTCTCTCCATTTTTTAGCATAATCTTTAAAACCTTCACCTGCACCCATGGACATACTCTGGAGTTGAGTACGAGTGGGAGCAAGGTCGGTATTATACTGATACTGCTTGTAGAAAGCAGCAGCAAGATCTTCCTAGTTTCGGACACTGGCTCCCTCCAACTGGTAGAACCATTCAAGCTGAGTCCCTGATAGACTATCATGAAAGAAGTACACCCACAAATTTCTATCAGCAGTGTGGGGTTGAATTTTTATGACATAAGAGCGGAGATGGAGTTTTGGGCAGGACACTCCACCATACTTGGAAAAAACCGGAGCTTTGAACTTATGAGGGATGACTACTCCTGATACCAGTCCCAATTCTCTAAAATCCAAACCAGGTATCTTCTGAACTTCAATAGCACTCAGATGGTCTTCCAATTGCTTGTATCTATCCTCAGCAGGAGGATATTGCTCATCGTTATAATCTGTATCATTGTCAGAGACTGTAGGACTAGGGTCCTTTTCCCCTTCTTGGTTCTCCCCTTCCTTAGATGAAGAGGTCAGATCAGTTTGATGCTTCAACCTCTCTCCAAACCTTCTGCCCATATTCAGAATAGCAGTCTTCTTCTTTTTCTTCTTCTCCTTCAGAATGAGGGCCTTCAGATCCTCTTGCCCCTTTTCCAGACTGATGAACATCTGTTGGAACTGGGTGTCCTGTGCCTGAAGATCTTTGATAACTTGATCGGAAGACATTTCTGCTGAAATAAACAGCGAAGAAGATGAGAAACTTGTAGTGGTACCTGTAATGATGTGCATGATAATGAGATGCGCATGTAATGATTTCAAAGACTTTGGGAAATTTAAATTTGCAAACCAAAATAACAAAAACTTTATTAGCTTTAACTTTGAAGGTTCAAAATTCCTTTAAGGCGTTACAAAATAAGTAAATAAAACAAATCTAAAACTAGAAAAGAAAAATCAAAAGTCCCATGGACGCTTTCTCTTTGTGCCGATATAATCATTGATCACTCTTTCTTCCTCGAGCTGCCTGGTGAGCTTTAAAACCTTCCTCTATTGATCATGGAACTGTTCCCTGTAAGTATCCTGCTCATTCTTTAGCTGAATCCAAGACCTATGTAACTCCCCAAGATCAGTGGGAATGTAAGGATAAATAACTGTGTAAGAAATTCCTTCTTCATTAGTGGGCTCCACAATCACTGGTAATACGGCCACATAAGGCATCATAAGCTTCTGGGGACGAGCTCGGACCCATTGGAGGTAAGGCTGCATAGGAAGGGAACTCTTCAGTCCCAACTCTTTGGGGTCAGATCTGTTTACCATGCCCCAAGCTCGTATGAACCTCCAGCGATGCTCCTTAACATCATCCTTATAGTCAAATACAATGTCCTCAAGAAGTAACTCATGGGGACCATCCCTTCGAGCACGAACAAATTGTCGCAAAGCTAGACAAGGATTGTAAGTTATACCCCCTCTGATACCAAGTAATGGGACATTAGGGTACCCCCCACAGCGGTCAATAACAGCAGTGTCTTCCATAGCTCGGGAACACCAAAGAATATCCGTATGAGCGAGTGTCATTATTCCGTGCGACCAATCCAAACCTTCTTCGTTCTTCAATAAAAACTTAGGGAGGTGAGAAATAAACCACCTCGACAGCAACGACATGCAGCACATAAGAGTCCCTCTTCTCTTCGTAGTATGAGTATGGAGAGCATGCAAGATATCTCCAAGCAAGGTAGGCACAGCGTTACGAGAAAGGAAAATCTTGATAGTATTCACATCTACGAAAGAGTCCGGATCAGGGAAGAGAACTAAACCATAGATAAGAAGAGCCAAGACATCCTCAAAAGCCTGAAACTCCATATCATCCCAAAATAGTTGAGCCTGGTCTATCAAAAATTTGGCTAGAAAACCCTCGACTTCGCTTCGAGTTTCCCAATTGGATACCACATCGACCCATTTCAAATGCAAAGCTGAGGCAATGACTTCTGGTTTAGGAACTTCTTCTATAATTGTGAAGGGTACCTGTTCAAGAATGGATATGCCCAATAGATGAGAGAATTCTTCCAAGGTGGGTACCAACTGATAATCTGGAAAGGTGAAACAATGATGCTTGGGATCGAAGAACTGGAATAGTACGCTCATCATCTGTTTATCAAGGTTTGAAGTAACCAGTCTGAGAAGTTGATCGTATCTCTTAATGAAAGTAGAAGTTTCAGAAACTCTTGATGCTTGCTCTTTAAGTTGGGAAGGTATCTGCACAAAGTTGATTCAGATAGTATTT
The DNA here is from genome assembly GCA_948472305.1 of Vicia faba. Taxonomy (NCBI): domain Eukaryota; kingdom Viridiplantae; phylum Streptophyta; class Magnoliopsida; order Fabales; family Fabaceae; genus Vicia; species Vicia faba. Next base: position 359,162,529 of record OX451740.1, on the reverse strand, counting down.
CTATGCACGGAAGCCATGATCTGCAAAACAGAACAAAGATAAATTCCCTTGGTCTTTGAAATGGTTAGTGTAATGAAGCATGAATGCCATGTTATGATGCATGATGTCATGATAAACCACAGGTATAGCAAACACATGTATTGCAAACACAGTCAAATCACATAAAGCCCTTAGGTTTAAGGCTTGCATAAGGTCAAAGGTAATACCCTCTTGAAGTTAAGTTGGTTTCAAACCTGTCCTAGAAAAAGTAACCGGGTTCTAGAGGATCTCAATATCACTGACCATCCTCCATCGGTCATGGTTTCAGCTCACACAATCTTTTCTTGCAGTCGAAATATTCCGAGAGTATGATCTCAACGAGTGTAGCATCGAGTATCAACCAGTTCTCAGCTCTACACTGAGGCCGGCTATCTCGCTACTTTCTAATGGCCAAGTTGGGCGATTAAAGGTTCTAAGGTCAATTGATGCTTCACGACACCATGCAGCGGCCCCGTATTCTCCTCGTTTCACCACAAGGGATACCGGTACCAACCAAAGTGCCACACCAACGTAGCTACTTCTTCAACCGTATCGGTCTACGCCGTACAGTTCCCTCATAGTCTATTGCTACTTACCTAAAAGGTATTCCCCAGATCTGGGTGTAGGATCTATAGTAACCCCAAACAAAACCCTCAAAAGTAAAGAAAACAAAATAATCAAGAGAAGTAATTTTTAATGACCTAGATCCTAAGGTATACCCAACTTATTACATCCCCAGCAGAGTCGCCAGTTCTGTGATACGGTGGCAGAACTGACAGTTTAATACTGGTTTGTGTTTTTCGTTTTTTGTTCGCAAAATGTCGCGGTAAGCAAGAGTCGCCACCGACTTTTATTTTATCCAATCGAAAAGGAAAAAAGTACAGAAAAAAATCCTTTTTCGAGATATTCTGAGTACGAGGGGTAGATTATAGAAAGGGAAGGTGTTAGCACCCTTTCTATCCATGGTTTTCCATGGGCTCTTAGGTACTTGCTCATTTTTAAATTGCTTGTGTTTGTGTGCTTGTTTTGAAAATTTTTACTTTGTGATAATCCTTGTATCAGTCCTCAAAGGTGTGACGAAGTTGTTTTGAAAATTGTTTTGAAAAGTGTAAGTGTGAAAAGTTTTGATTTGAGCAAGTACCTACTAGCATCTACCTACTCGAAAAAGATTGTTTCTATTCTTGTTTCTTTTAGACAACGCTATCCTACTATTAAGAAATAGGTAGCATCGTTGTTGGAATTTGTAAGGGTCAATTCGAAAGGGACGTACGGTCACTAAAGCAATATTAGGACACCTTAGTAATAACCCTAGAGTCTTAAGATCTTTCGAGGCAATATTTCCGAAGCAACGTTTCCGAGGCAACATTTCCGAGGCAACATTCGAATGGGACATTTTGATCTTTTTAGAATGGAGGGCAACTACTAAGACACCCTATGCTTAATGATCTTTTACCGAAGGCAACCGAAGTGAGATCATACCCTAAGAGTGATATGTGCGAGTGATTTGTTTTCAGTTATTTATCTTTGCATATTAGGGTTTTCTAACTGTATTAATTTATCATGCATTCTTGCCATACAATCCTATTAGCATACATCTAGACAGTTAAACATTTGCAGGAATTAAAAATACGAGAAAATAAACCTAACTATTACAAGGCTTCGGGGAGGGGGATTAATTACATAGCCAAAAAATTTGGGGATTTTAACAGTAAAATAAACCCTAAATTAAATATTATAAATCATGAGCAGTTACAAAAATATTGGCAAAATAATTAACAAGCGCGCGGTGAATTAAATACGAGACGATTAGGGTTTTGACCCTTGACTAAACCTAATTGCCATTGAAAAAAATGTTTTTGTCATGTTTTGTTATTTGAGAAAATAATGAACAATTAAATTAAAAAGAAAATCCTAAGTTCTAATTAATGTTAATATTGAAAAATAAATTAATTCATTCTAAAAACCTATTTTTGATTTATTTGATAAATTAATTCAACCCAGACAATAACACAACAACCCACATATTTTCCTTGGCAGTTCTATAACTAAAACAATATTAATCTTTATTATCACAACAACACAAGCCAAGCACAAGTCAATAAAACAATAACAATTTCACATACAAATTCCCACATACAAAGTATCATACACCCCATTATAGTATAAGAAACCCACCCTTACCTGGTTTGATTTCGAAATAATCAAGGAAGCTTCAATATAATTTCTGGAAACTAGCCCTAGCAGCAGCTTCCTCGTTCTTCTCCTCTTCTCACAAAACCTTATTCTCTCTTCTCTTCTTATTTTGTTTTTCCTGATAACACCACTTCTCTCTTTTCTTCTATTTTCTAATAAAATATTATCATTTAACCCTTAGTAACTTAAATGGGCCTAAATAAAACACCCCCCCTTATTACTTCGCGACACCATACTTAAGCCCAACATCAATTCTAAGCTTACTAGTAAAATGATACCTCAACTTATTTATACCTATATAAACCTGGTTAAATTATTATTCCAACTTAATAAAATAATCCAGACTTCAACGATAAAAAATTCGAATTAAAAATAAAATAATCAAAATAATATTTAATTAAATAAATAATTAAATATCGGGGCGTTACAATCACAACAACTTTACAATTCTTCAACTTAAATCTCTTCAGAAGTTCTAGTTCGTACTTCAACTGATGCATAATGATACCTTTCTTCGAGTAAAGAATCTCCATCCCTAGGAAATATTTCCTAGATTTGTCATCTCGAATTCATTCATCAGAACTTCTTTGAACTTCTTTATATCTTCTGGATAACTACCTGTTAGCAAAATGTCATCAACATAGAGACACACCAGAATCATATTATTATCAGAGTGTTGCACATAAACGCCATATTCCATCTCACATTTCTGAAACTTCTGCTTCTTGAAAAACGAATCAATTTTCAGATTCCAAGCTCTGGGCGCTTGCTTCAGTCCATACAGAGCTTTATTCAACTTGTATACCATCCCTTCTTGATTCTTTTTCACAAATCCAAGAGGTTGTGACACATAAACTTCTTTCTGTAATGGACCGTTCAGAAATGCAGACTTCACATCCAGATGCATTAAAGGCCAATTTCTATTTGCAGCTAAAGCAATCACCAGTCTGATTGTTTCATGCCTAGCTACAGGCGCAAACACCTCAAAGTAATCTAGCCCAGGTTTCTGAAGAAAGCCTCTAGCTACTAGTCTAGGTTTGAGCTTTCTAATTGAACCATCTGGCTTAAGTTTCAACTTAAAAACCCATCTGACGCTGATGGCTTTTTTCTTATCTGAAAGTTTAGTCAATTTCCATGTTTTGTTCCTTTCTATTGCCTCAAGTTCTTCTTTCATGGAATTCAGCCATTCTTTCTTCTTGAGAACTTCTTCAATGCCCACTGGTTCAGAATCTACTAACATGCACACTGAACGAGTTCTCCTTCAGAGTCAACTTCATTATCCTGCAACATGTCAAAATCTGCAAACCTTCTTGGTTTTTGTCTAATTTTCTGTGGTCTTTGAGCTTGTTTTGAAGCTGCACCAGAACTACTACCTTCAGAGTTTTCCCTTCCAGAACTATGATCACCACCAGATTATGGATCATCATCAGCATCTGGATCAGAATCAGATCCATTATCAGAATCTTCTTCTGACTTATCTTCATAATCTTCATAATTAGATTCATCTTCTGAACTTTCTAAAACATCTTCAGAGGCTAACTCTGGTGTTGGCACTACACCAAAATCTGATTGAGACTTGTTCCAATCCCATGTTTCAGATTCTTTCACCACAACGTCTCTACTAACCTAAACTTTATTAGTTTCTGGACAATAAAGCTTATATGCACCTGTACTGTGGTACCCCACCAACAACATTACTTTGCTTCTATCATCCAGTTTTTATCTTCTAGCTTCTGAAACGTGTTTGTAATAGAAAGAGCCAAACACCTTCAGATGACTGACACTCTGCTTATCTCCAGTCCATTTCTCTAAAGGAACAACTTTCTTCAGTTTCTTCGTTGGACACCTGTTCATAATATATGCTAATGTGGCAACAGCTTCTCCCCATAGCATGCGAGGTAGCTTTTTCTCTTTCAGCATGCTTCTGGTCATATCAAGCAAAATTCTGTTTCTTCTTTCAGCAAGACCGTTGTGCTGAGGAGTATATGGAGAAGTAACCTCATGTTCTCTTCCACTCTCCTCATAGAACTTTTGAAACTCTGTAGAGTTATACTCACCTCCACCATCCGTTCTCCGAATCTTCAACTTCTGACCACTCTGCTTCTCAGCCTTCACTTTGAACTTCTGGAACTCAGTAAACACTTCATGCTTGAACTTGATGAGTGTTACCCATGTCATTCTTGTGAACTCATCCATAAAAGACACAAAATATTTATTTCCTCCAAGTGAAGGTAGTGGAAATGGTCCACACACATCAGAATATACTACTCCTAGAGCATGCTTCGCTTTAGGGGCTACTTCTGAAGCAAATTGCAATCTGGGTTGCTTGCCTTTTATGCATATCTCACATGACTTCTCAGGCTTCACAATCTTTGAAATACCATGTACAAGCTTCTTAGAACATAGATGCCCCAGGCTTCTATAGTTCAAATGCCCCAATCTCTTATGCCTCAGCTTACTGTCACCTTCAGCGCCTTCTGCACTAAGACACATTGCTTCAATTATTTCTACATTCACTTTGAAAGTTCTGTTTCTTCCTTGTTCAGACTTCATAATCAACTTCTGATTGGAATCATACAACGTCAGGATATTGTTTTTCATAACAACTGAGAAACCTTTCTCAATCAGTTCACCCACGCTCATCAGATTACTTCTAATACCAGGAACATACAAAAGGTATTTGATCAGAATGTCTTGCCCATTCTTCACTCTAACTCTGACATCTCCCATACCTTCTGCATTAAGATACTTATCGTCAGCACATCTGATCTTTGTTCTACTTCTGGAGTCAAAGTCTGTCAGCCATTGTTTATTTCCAGTTAAGTGATTTAAACAGTCAGTGTCCATATACCACCAATCTTCTGAGCATTTTCCATCAGAATCAGAAGCCATTAGTAGAACAGGTTCATCATCAGAGTTTCTTTTAGCCATATACGCTTCTTCTAATTTCCTTTCCTTGTTTGACCTATAATCTCTGGAAAAATGGCCAAATTGTTTACAAGAGTAACATTGAACCTTCCTTTTGTCATACCACTCATTTCCTTTATGAATCTATTATCATCAGAAATTGAGGTTTCCGACTTCTGGAATCTATCACCATGTTTATTTTGCTTCTGATCTTTCTTGACAAAAGAAGCCTTCAGAGCTTGCTCAGCTTCCCTCTTAGAAGTTCTCTCAGACAGACGTAACTCATGTGCTTCTAAGCTGCTTTGTAATTCTTCTATTTTCATGGTTTCCAGATCTTTAGAATATTCAGTAGAAACAACAATGTAATCAAACTGAGGAGTAAGCGACCTTAAAATCTTCTCTATGATTACCTGTTCAGACAGAGTTTCTCCATACGCCTTCATCTCGTTAGTGATCAGAATCACTCTGGAGATATATTCAGAAACTTTCTCACTGCTCTTCATGTTCAAGTTCTCATATTACTTTCACAGAGATTGAAGCTTCATCTTCTTTACTGATGCGTCACCACCGTAACATCTCACCAGTAAATCCCACGCCCTTTTTGACGTTGTTGAATCAACAATCTTCTCGAACACACTTTCATCCACACACTGATGGATATAAAACAGAGCTTTCTGGTCCCTCTTCCTCATAACCTCTCAGCAGTTCTTTGTTCTTCAGTTGCATCTGCCGCAACTGGTACATAACCATCTGTAATCAGATCCAGAACATCTTGCGCACTAAACAGCACACGCATTTGTATCATCCATCTGTTTCAGTTTTTGCCATTAAAAACTGGGAGTTTGGTGTTCAATCTACCGCCTCCACTCATTTTAAACCTTGCACAGATTTTCAGATCTTCAAACACACTGTTTCTCAACTCACATAATCAGATTCTGTTCAGATTTTGTTCAAGATTTCAACAGAAAATCAATGAACCAAAATCAAACACACAGCTCATAATCACTCGTGTTTCCCAGGAAAAAACAAAATCAAGTGTTCTAGATACCAATTTGTTGGTGCAAGATAATGAAGTGGGAGAAGAAGAATGAACAAAAATGATAACAAGACTACTGTTGTATATCAAATAGAGGAGATAAAATAGGGATACAATATTGATAGTCTAGTATAACATATTTATATTAAATATTGAAAATGTCAAAAGACCTTATTAAAGATAAGCATTGAGAATTGTAGACATTAACTAAATTATATTTTCAATACTCGTGTGATATTTACTAGAAAGAGCACATGCGTTACTAAATGGTGCATGAAGCGGTAATGTTCTTTCAAAATATTCACCTTGATAGTTAGTTTGTAACTTTCCATTAGATTGATGAGAAAGCTTTTGGTAGAAAAAAATAGCTTAATGTTATGAGAACCATATGGAGCTTCAATGGTGGAAGTTTTCCCGCACTATGGTAGATATCACCATACTCTAAAATAGAGGAAGAAAATGTACCTTTTATAGTCTTCTTAATACATGTTTTAAATCCGGTTTCATCGAAAAGATTCATGCATGATCAGTGATATTTGAAAAAACATTGTTTATCTACCTTGTGAGGATATTTCTCCACCTTTATTAAATTTGAACCAAACTTGATTCTCTTTCGTTTTGTATCTCTTTGAATAGTTTGATACAAGAGGTGAACTTAACTTTCATTTCCTCCTTGGTGAGGTTACTTCCAAAAAAAATACTTGCAAAAAGTCACTTCCAATTAATTCTTTGAACATTAGAACATATTTCTTTGAAAAGGCTTTGTTTATATACTTTATACAACTTATTTTGATGTGAAAGTTATTTATTGATACTGCAAAGCATTCTTGCAAAAACAAACTATGTTTTTAGCTTAGGTACCCAAGTCTTTTAGGGTTAGTGGTTTTAAGATGTATTGGATCTTTTAATATGTATCCCTTTGCCTATCTTAAATCATGCAATTTTCCAACATAATATAATTTTAGATGACCATGTTTATGACCGTAGTTACATTTATTTTATTTATAGAATTACATATACTTTTAAACTATTTATCATTTTTATTAGGTTGATAACCTAATTTGGCTTTGTTATATCAAACTCTTCGGTTAGATAAAACCATAACAATATTATGTTTTCCTTAAGAGTGTTCTTCACTTCTTTAATAGTGAAAAAAGAAGAAGAAAAAAACATAATATTACTCTCTAGATATTTACTCACTTGTCATCAAGTGTTTATCTTAAATTGTAGTTGCGTTTTTCTCTTTTCCTCTCCGATTAACATATTTGTCAATTTGTTTAGTACTTCATTATCAACAAAATAGGTAGAAATAATTGTACCTTCTAGAACAAAATTTCATAATTCAAAATTAACAGAATCAAAACCATTTTATTATCTCTTTCAAGATGATAAATCTTTCACATTGAAATGGTGGATGCATGTTCTTGAAAAGTCTCTTGTTAAAAGAAGAGATATATGAAATCATCATACTATCTCTTGAGAGAATGTTAAAAGAAGAGAATGTTTTTAAAATTCAAAAATATTGTAGTCTTTAAAAATATTATATTATATTTGAGAAAAAAGAGAAATGGACTCTGAAAGATAGAAAATGGATGAAGAAGAAGAGAAAAACACAACATAATAAAATAAACAACAGAAAAATAAGGAGAGATGGAGTTGAGAGATTGTATCAGAGATTTATACGGGTTGTGCCCAAAAACACTCTTGAGAGTTCAACTAAAATCAAACTTAAGCTTTTACAAGATCATCCAAAATAACCTTCAAAAACAAATTTAGCTTTTACATAGCTTATCTTAGGAACTAACAAATTGATATTTTGCACGGACTTAACTGAAAAACATAAATCTAGAGCTTTTATGCATGCTTACTTCAAGAAACTTCACCCAAGTTTTTTCAGGTTTAACTTGTAACTTTCAAATTATTAACAAAGATATTGCACAAAAGAATCACACTCTTGAATACAACAGAGTAATCACAACACCAGCTACAAAACAACTCTAAGAAGAGTTTTTCAGTCTTTTGAGCACAACAACAATTCTAGTGAAAAGAAAATTTTAGAAACAAATAGAGCAAAAAAATAATAGGGAGATTTATATTTAGAAATATGGTGATAAATGAAATGAGGACAAACCTCCTTTATATAGAAAAAACTTTGACTCAAAAAAGGAAATGATCACTACTACAAATAATATATTTTATGACATCACTTTTACCTCACTTAACAAAAAACTGAGGTATAATTCTTGAACGCGCCACATTTTTTTCTTCAAAAACAATACCATTTATTTCGGCGGTTATAGTAGATAACCGAGGGATAAACTAATTCATTGATATGCTTCAAATCATAACAAATGCAGTTTATGTTTTTATTTCATTAAGAGTGGTGTTTTTATTTTTATTTTATTTTTATTTAAATATTAAATAACCTATTTCTTCGGTTACTCTAACAATCGAGGGTTATGATACCCATATTTAACTATACAAGAATATGTTAATTAATTAGTATCATAAACCTAACTCATATACAATCACTTCATACTAGTAAACAACATTTTTTTGGATGGATTGTAAGACAGAAAGATACTTTGATTATGTGTTATTATTCTCCTAACACCAACCTTGAACAAAATATATTTATGTTCTTACAATCTATCTCACATATTTGTGTTGTTTTTGTTGTTGTTGTTCTTGGTGGTGGTGGTGGTGGTGGTGGTGTTATTATTGTTGTTTCCACCTCTTGCCAATGTTTAATGGTAAAAGAAAAAGTTGTTATATTTTGGAATAACTTCTCAATGTTGTTACTCAAAGAAAATATTATATAATATATTTTTTCTTTAGTTGACAATATTTAGAAATTTATTCACAAAACATGATCTTGAAAAAAAAGTTATTTTGAATATAGTTCTTTGTTTGAGTATTGCAACACACAAAGAAATTGGCGAATAATAAAAATTAAAAAAGGAAAAATACAAGTTACTTTCGAAAATTTTCCATTCGCTGTTTTTTTTTTGCAATAGAAGTAATCTATTACCTCTGTGGTAGAAGAAACCAAGAGGAAAATACCTATTTTATTTTATATTTTGTTTAAAAAATAAATAACATTTTACCTCGATTTATGTTAAAATCAGAGGAAAAAGTAAGTCAGTTTTGTCTCAAAATATCTTTGTGGTCCATAAACTATTTTTTCTCATTTATTGAGTGTCAATGCTCAAGACACAAGAAATATTAGTGATCTGCATGACGCTGTCACAACAACCATTCAAAACACTAACGCCATAATATATATTTGAATCATAAATATTCTGAATCATAAACGTTGATAATGAAAATATTAGGATTGGAAAAAGTGAAACTTAAAGGAGCATGAAAATAGCCTTTGTGATGGATTGCAAGACTATAAAATAGTATTAGTTCAATATTTATGTTCCTTACATAATATCTTATCTTTATACATGATAAATTATTTCCTTATCTAACATTTGTTGATTTTGTATATCAGAAACAAATGACCAACGATACCAATACCAGTAATTTCTCATTTGTTATTGTCACCATAACAATCATATCTTCCCTTCTTAGGAGTAAAGGAAGAGAAAAGAGATTTATCTCCAATCATATGTTTTGATCAGGCACTATCAAGGTACCACTTAGTGTTTGATACTATAAATCATTCCCGTTCTCTTCATGATTCTCCATGAGGCAGATGTTTTCTTTTTCCTCATTTGAGGATTCCATGTCATTGTCATCTCAACCCATGTAGGCTTTCTTGACTTATTTTTGAGGTTTCTTGAACTTTACTTATTGGGTTAAATATATGTTATCCCCTGCCATTATAGTGAGTTTTGATTTCACTCGCTATTATAATTTCTTTTTGTGATCCCCCCTTACCAAATCCATATTCCATCTTTAAAGACCCTATTGCTACTATTGTGCTGACTGTGTAAGTGAATCTTCCTAGGTGGTATATAATGGATGGATAATTGGATTACAATGTTTTCCTATAATGCCACATTATATTTAATTTAAAAAATGAAATCAGAAATGAAATGTTTACTTATTTATCCCCCGTGAAAAAGTTAAGGCTCATATTTAGGAATTTAACCCAAAATAGCAAACATAGAAGACGACCATCATCAGAGAAGACGAAGGCATGGTGAAGTACAACCAATACTCACATGAAATGTCACATGTTAGTTTGGTTTGTTGTCTCTCTTAATTGAATCAAACTTCCGCTTGTTTTACATTTCCTGTTAGGTTTAATTTCAGAACATGCAAGTGTTTAACATTGTCTTTCACCATGGAGGGGAGTTTGCAAGATTGATTGATGGTAAAACGATATACAGGGGTGATGTTTCAATTATAGTTTCTGGTTAACACATTGGTAAGTGGTCAATGGTTAACATTCATAATTTGGTTAATGGGCGGGGTTACTTAGAAGAGACGTACAAAACATGGACCAAAATCCTTGACATAGATGAAAACTTTTTCCAGATTAGGGATAATGATGATGCTTATGATTTTGTTGCATATGCTTGTGAGATACAAGTAGATGGGTAAATGTTTGTGGAACATGATGTTAATGGTATAGAAGTCAGTGTTAGGATTCCTAGGTGTGTGAATGAAGTGGTCGAGTTAGATGGAAGTGATGAAGAGGGAGTTTAAGGGTTGAGTGACAATAAGGATGAAAGAACCAGTGCTATTGAAAATGGATTTGATGGAATTGATGTCTCTATACCCATTAGTGAGGGTCCAATAGTAGTTATATTGTTAATTGGTTCCAATAATAGGAAATGGGAAGATGACGAATATGTTAGTGAAAAGCTAGACAATTCTGATCCAGATGATTCTAAAGATGATAAAGGGTCTAAGTTAGAGAAGTTTAGGAAATAACAAATTAATAAGAGTTTTAAGTTTAAGTGGAGTATGCAATTTAATACTCTAGATGACTTTATAGAGGCAATTCGTGAGGGGTCAGTTTTAAATGGTGGGGAAATTACTTTTGTGAAAAATGAGAGCTACAGGATAAGGGTAGAATGCAGGTCTAAATGTGGTTTTTTAATGCTATGCTCTAAGGTGTTCCATAAGCACAATTATTACATTAAGACTATAAAAGACAGCAACATATATGCTAGGTGTTGTAACCGTAAAAAAATACGAGAGTTGCCACCACTACTTTTTGTCCTAAGGACGGGAAAAGAACGGGAAACCCTAATTGCTTAGAAATTACTGGATTCACGAGTTAATTAGATAAAGGGAAGGTGTTAGGCACCCTTTATCTCCCTTGTACTCAAGGGGATCCTTTTTAGACCTAAGACTTATTGGGGATATTTCTTTATTTATTATTGTATTATCACATATAGTAAACAAGGGGAAATTTAGTTTTTTAGTTATTGAACTTGCCTTGGTTTTTAAACCGTGTGCCTACATATCTTCTTAAGAAGAAATCAGAGCCCTTCGTAGTTCAAATGTGTTTAGTTAATTTTTTTTATAGGATTGTGTAGTGTTGCTTTTGAATGCTCCTTTAAACTTTGTCTGATGTGCAAGTTGAGTGATCGTAGATGTAGTTAAAATTTAATTTGAAAGTAATGCTATTTAATATTTTTTTAAATGATCTTGAATTTTTATTAAGTTAGTAAAAAAATAATTTGATGGGTTAGCTATTTTGTTGTTTGTTTTTAAATTTTGAAAATAGGAGTGAAAATAAATATTTGCATAAAAATTTCCATTTGAAGTTAGTAAAAAAATTTAAAAAAAGATAAACAAATAAATTAGTAATAAAAAAGAATAGTTAGTAGTTTGGAAAATGTTTAGCAAAATAATAATAATAATAATAATAACTTAAAAATATGATAATATTTTTCTAAAAGAAAATGTTAAATATAATTATAAAATAGATTAAATATATATTTAATTAGGAAAATAATATTTTTATTGTTTTAATAAAAAATAAATATAAAAAGTATTTATAAAATAAATAAAGTAAATAAATAAATATACCAAAGAAAATAAATAATCAAAATTGTATAAATAAACAGTGGATGTATTTTAATTCAGTTAAGTAAATTTAGGGGGTGTAATTAGCAAAGGGTCAGGCTCAGGAAATTTATTTGAGCCTATAAATGTGGGGGGGTGTTCTTAGTTCAAGTAAGTAATCAGGGTGTGTTATCAGCGTTGGTCTTGGCCCATAACAAAATTGTTGGAGTCTGCTTGGTCTTTATGTGGGTAGGACCATGGTGTTATGGTGTACTAATGTTCTTAGGATCGTTTCATCCAGATCAAGACACCAGGAGTTGATCCTGAGACGTTGGTCCAGAGTATGCTAAATGAATGGGTGGAATTATGCGTTGACTGAGGAACATGGTGTGCAGGAACACGCAGGAAGACTGGTCAACAGTCTCCTCATCATGTGGCCAGTGGATGGCCATATGTCGTTGATTCAACGCATGGAAAAGGGAGTACTTAGCAAAATTCCATTTACAAATATTCATTTTTTATGTTTCCTTTCTCTCTCTATCTCATTTTCTCCTCTCGCTCTCTCTAAATGACAACCATCTCGCCCCACCAGAAATCACTCCTCTGACGGCGCCACCCAAAACCCGCCATCATTTCCAGTTTCCAATTAAATAGCAACCGGAAAAATCATAGTTTTCAACCAACCTTACCCAGAACGCATGAACCCTATGAAAGAACAAGAACCCTAATAGGAACCCTAAGAACCCTAGCCCATAACCACCACGAGTAGTCGTCAAGGCCGCCGTGTCTGATGAGTGTTTGCCGGGAACACCATCAATTTTACAGAAGCTCAATAAGAACCCTAACGCCTTGAACCCCGCAAACCCTAACAATATTTGAATCCTAACCAAGAACCCTAATCCTAATATGAAGAACCCTAACCCCAATCCCAAAAATTCCTCAGAAATCCAACAACACAACAACAATCGAAACAAAAACTTAAGCTAAGTTTAAGTGTTTACCTCTCCTGTAGTGATCCTTATAGTAACAATTCCTCTTTATCTCCTTCGATCTCTAATCCCTTTCTCTTTCTCGGTTTTCTTGCAAGTACAAGGCTCCAAGAATTCGCAGCATGGACAAGGGTTTTTCCATTATTCTTCTCCAATTTCTTCTCTCAATTATCTGTCGTCTTCTCAGTTTAGGTTTAGGGTTTAAGTTTTATAATAAAACAAATTAGGAAATTCATTTAAGGCTGATTGTTGTTATAAATCAATTAGGGATTGATTGAAGATTTGTTTTAGAACATAAGTTCAATTGATTTATAAATTTTAATTAGGGTTTTCGGATTTTCAATGTATCTGAACTAATTTGTAAATAGATTCAAAATCAATAAAAAATGTTTCAATCTTTTTTAGATTTGATTTCTGTTTGATTCAATCCAAAATAATAACTTGGGCTTTCTGTGTTTACTTAGGGAAGAAAAAGGAAGGGCGCAACGGTTCTTAGGTTTTTTTTACCCTAGTTGACTTTGGTCAACAATGTTTCAATAATAATTTAAATAATAAAAAATAATGAATAATAATAAAATAACCAAGGTAAAAAAATAAAAATTTTGACCTTGGGTCAACCTGAACAAAAATAAACAATATATACATTTTTGTAACAAAATAATAATCTAATAATACAATTATAAAAAAGGAAAAAAAACAAATAATTTTTGAGAGTGTTGACTTCGGTCAACCAAAAAAAATAATTAATAAAATATTTATATTTAAAACTAAATTCAATATGGGCTTCAAAACTAATGGGCCATTTAATTTTTAGATGATGAGCCCAATTTTGAAAAAGCGACAAATAATTTTATGAAATAACCTAATTTGATTTTTCTGTATCTAAATTTAAATATAGGTAAATGTTAGTATGCATGAGAAAATAATTTAAACAAATGAGAGTAAGTAATAACACAAAAATCACTATAAAATGACCTAATAGTGTTAGTGAAACAAAATTGACTGTTAGCACCAACACGGGCAAATTTGAGGTATGACAGCTGCCCCTATTTAATTACTCTTCGATTTAAGGGTGCGAGAATATGAAGTTCTCGCTTGTTCGAATTAGTGGGTTATTAAATAATGGAAGACCCCACATTTTGACCAAAAACTTTTGAAAGATGATTTGTATAATAAATCAAAAAGTAAAAAGGGCAGGGATGGCACAATTAACTCATCAATGACTAGAGCGTGGGTTCACATATCTATTTTTTCAAGGGACTGAATCAATATATATGAGAAGGGACACTATTGTAGATTCTACATTCTTTCCACAACCTAGAAGGTAAGTAACGCATGTACCAACTCCATTTATGCCAAGGGACTAAACCAATGGAGTTGAAAAAGATCTGAGAACAAACTTATTAAAACTTCGGGACTAACATAGTAAGTTGAAACACAGATTTGCAACATTTATCACAACCTAGGAGATAAATGACGATGTATCAATCTTATTTATGTCAAGGGACTAAATCAATAAGATTAAAAATTAAAAGAATATCCTAACATTGCTCAGGAGCTTAAAGTTATATATGATTTGCATATCAACCACTATCTAGGGGTAGATAATGCGGGTATCAACTTTATTTATGCCAAGGGACTTAATCAATAGAGTAGAAAAAAGGGTCTGAAAACAAACTAGCTAAAGCTTCAGGACTAACATAGCGAGTTGTATTATAGACTTGAAAACTTATCACAACCTAGGGGATAAATAATGCGGGTTTGAAATTTTGAAATTGAAAATTGAAATAGACAATTTGAAAATTGCATAACTAGGCTATGGATATAGATCATAGATTTGCCGCCTAGTGTGACTTTGGTTCACAATACCACTAAATGTTCTGTCTGTTCTCAACCGAGGTATTTGTTGTAATAGTGTGAAAAAATGCTAAGATTTGAATTTGTGAATCGCGCATGTTACTTAGCTTAGCTATTAAAATAGGCCTTGAGTTTTCTCGCAGTATTCTTGAGCCTTTGTGATTTGAAACACAATGTATGATTGATATGCTTATGTATGATGCCCAATGATAATTTTATTGATATGTATCTCGTATGTAAATGCACCAAGTATTATGAATATTTTTGATAAACTTGATCCTATAGATCATTGGGTCCTTAGAGTCACGGACTTCCCAATGTTGTATGTTGTTTGGTTGCGGGGTCTCTGAGTTGATTTGTATTTTGATATATTACTGTGAACAGTGTCAGTGTGATGTTGATGATTATGCTTCAGGCGTAGGTGTGGATTTCTTTTGAAACTTTTCTAACCAAAGTGCTTTTTAATGCTTGTCAAGGCTTTTTATTTTGTCATGTCCCAAAGTAGTTTCAATGCAATGTTTACAAGAAATAATCGTCATATTTTGCAAACAAGTCGGAAAAAATAAAAATACAATTAAAAAATATTTTCAAAATAAATTATTTTATTTTTGAAAATGCCTTTGAATATGCCAGAGTACACGATGCAATTCCTAAAAAGAGGTAATTACAAAAGATGAAACATAAACAAAAATGGCAATGATAAATGATATTTGATACTGCTATTTCTCCAATGTCCTTTGATTACTCCAATCCCCTTGCTTATGAGAAAAATAATTAGATTAATTATTCCCATTCATAGTGGTAGATGTAATAAATCCTCAAACCGTAGTCTATTTGTTCATTTTTTTAAAAATAAAATCCCTAATTTTTGCCTGGATCGCCCTTTCAAGTTTTCAATCCACCGGGATGATGATTTTGCTTATATGTCCCTAATTTTTTCCAGGACTGCCCTTTAGAGTTTTCAATCCACCGGGACGCCCCTTTTTGTCGAATTCTCTCTTTCGAATTTCGAGTTAGCGGGCTTTTATACATAGTATTTCTTGAATGCGCCGGAGTTTAGAGGGTGTGGTAGTTCTTCTCTATTCATTATTGTGAGGATAAGAGCTTTGACAGAGAATGTTGTTTTTACAACATACGGACCTTCGTAGTTAGGTGTCCATTTATCGCGTGAATCTAGACGAGGTAGCCGAATCATCTTGAGGACTAGATCCCCTTCTTGGAACACTCGAGGACTAACCTTCTTATCAAATTCTTTCTTTATCCGCTTTTGATATAATTGTTTATGGCATAAAGTTGTTAAGTGTTTTTCTTCAATGAGGTTGAGCTGATCAAGTCGTGTATGGACCCACTCTTATTCTTTAAACTTAGTTTCCATTAGGACTCGGAGTGATGGAATCTCTACTTCAACAGGGAGTACCACCTCCATTCCATAAACAAGAGAGAAAGGAGTTGCACCGATCAAAGTACATACTTAGGTACGGTAGCCATGTAGCATGAATGGAAGTATTTCGTTCCAATCTTTATTTGTCTTCACCATTTTCTTGATGATCTTCTTGATGTTTTTATTGGAAACTTCAACAGCCCCGTTCATGTTGGGCCGATAAGGTGATGAATTATGATGTTCAATCTTGAAATCATCGCATAACTCCATCATTTTGTTGTTCAAGTTTGACCCATTGTCTATGATGATCCTGCCAGGAACTCCATACTGGCATATGATATTTTGCTTGATAAGTTGAGTGACAACTTGTTTGGTCACATTTGCCTAGGAAGCGGCTTCTACCCACTTTGTGAAATAATCAATGGCGACAACATGAATCGGTGTCCGTTGGAAGCCTTTGGTTCGATCATTCCTATCATATCAATTCCCCATATTGAGAATAGCCATGATGAACTCAGGATGTTCAGGGGAATTGGTGGCACGTGTACTTTGTCAGCATAGATCTGACACTTGTGGCATGTCTTCATATAACGGTAACTGTGATATGGTGGCAGAACCGACTGTTATATTGGTTTTACATTTTGTGTTCTACAATCAATTAGTGCTTTATGACACCACTCAGCGGCCCCGTATTCTCCTTGATTTAACTCAAGGGACACCGGTACCCACAAATGTGTCGCACTAACATAGCTATCACTTCAACCATATAGGTCTATTCCGTACAGTTTCCACGATCTATTTCTACTTACCTAATATGCCCCAGATCCGGGTATAGGATCTATACAAGAAATAAACCCAAGCATAACCCACAAATGTAAAGAAAACAAGGCAAACAAGTAAAAGAAATAAAGGTGATCTAACTCTTAAGGTAACCCCACTTTTATTATAAGTTTCCCCAGTAGAGTCGCCAGTTCTGATGATACGGTTAGAGAATTGTCTTGGTGTTTTGTGTTTTATCGCAAATGTTACGGATAGCAAGAGTCGCCACCGAATTTACTTTTATCCAATAAAGGAAAGGGTGAAAAGAACAGGAAAGACCTTTTGAGATTTTTCTTGAGTTTGGGGGGTAGGTTATGAAAATGGAAGGTATTAGCACCCTTTTCATCCGTAGTTATCTACAGGCTCTTAATTGCTTGATCACTTTGAAATTATTTGTGTTTGTGTAAATTTGAAAATATTTTAAAAATGCCTAAGTTTGGAAAACTTTGCAATGATTCTCGCATTGTTGAGAATGTATACAAAGCATTGGTTTTAAAAATATTTGTTGAAAGGAAGTGTTTGGAAAGATGTTTAAAAATGCCAATGTAAGGCCATTTTGTAATGATTGTCGTATCGTTGAGAATGTATACTGTGATACGGTGGCAGAACCGAATGTTATACTGGTTTTGCGTTTGTGTTTGCAAATGTTGCGGTAAGCAAGAGTCGCCATCGACTTTTCTTTTATCCAAATTAAGGAAAGGGTGAAAAGAACAGAAAAAGACCTTTTCGAATTTTCTGAGTAAGTGGGGTAGATTATGGAAAGGGAAGGTGTTAGCACCCTTTTCATCCGTAGTTTTCTATGGGCTCTTATATGCTAGCTCATTTGAAAATACCTTGTGCTTTGTGCTTTAAAAAAAGTAGTTTTGAAAATGCCTTAGTGCGCAATTCGCTTTATGATAACTCTTGTATCAATCCTTAAGAGTGTTGATAAAGCGTTTTTTGAAAGTATTTTGAAATGTTGTGTGTAAGTGCAAAAAAGTTTGTTTTTGAGCAAGAATTTAATAGCTATCTACTTGTACTCGAAAAAGTCATTCTTTTCCTCTTTTCCTTTAGACAATTCTATCTTACTATTAGTGAGTAGGTAGCCCTATCGTTGGATGTATGAGGGACATTCGAAGGGACGTTTTGATAGTCACAAAGGCAACTGAACAAGAAGCTTTAGTAACTACCCTAGGGTTATAAGATCATATTTTTAACGAGGCAACATCGTGAGGCTCATCGAGGGACTTATGATCTTTTTGAACCAGAGGTTAGCCACTAAAACCTCCCACGTTTCGAGAGTTATGACTATTTTCCAAAGGCAACGAAGTGGGGTACCCTAAAGGTGTATATGTGCATTGTTGGTTATATTCAATTTATTTATCTTTGTTATTAGGTTTGCTAGCGTTTTGATTTTAATCTTTGCCATACAATCCTATTAATCATACGTCTAGCAGTTAATATGAAAGTAATAAAAATGCGGAAATTGTAAATCCTACGCTATTACATTGCTTCAGGGAGGGGGTATTTACATGTCCAAAAATGGGGGAAAATAAAGAAAGCGATAAATTCCTAGTTTAATCTATTACATACTGTCAGCAGATACATAAATATGGGAAAAAATAGAAAGGAAATATTGAATGCGCGCGAATTTAAAATAATGTCTAAGCCCTAAAAAGATTTCTAAGTGGAAGAAATTTCTTTTTGGTTGTTATTAATTAGGAAAAATAATTAAACTAAATCTAAATTTAATTAAGAAAATAAATATTAAATGAAATTAAACCTAATTCTAATATTTTTGTATTTTTGTTAAGAAAAAAATTGAAGTATAAGAACCTAGTTCTAATTATTTTTAAATTATAAAATAATGTCAAGATAATTAAATTAATTAATTTATCGAATTAAAATTAATTAGAAAAATCCTAAGCCTAATATTTTTTTATGGTTTTTTTTTGTTGATTTTATGATTATAATTAAAAAAAGGAATAAACAAATAAAATAAAAACAAGTGTCGTGTTGGGCCTGCTGTTACAAGCAATTGGAGGGTATGCTTTTGAGATTTGCTAGGCCTACGAGATGACAAGCCCATGTCACGTTGTATCCAGTGAAGATAATCCTTGATGGCACATGGTAGATCTGCGCATTTGGAGAGTTAGATCTCCATCTGTTGACATCTAATGGTCCAACTATGAGGGCATATAGTGAGCGCTTGACTATGCAACACAAGGAATATGCAAAACAATGTTAGAAAAATAAAATCGTGAGGCCTGGGTATCAAACCCAGGCCCTTTCGGTTGCCCACATTTTTTCACCATCTGAGCTAGATTTGAGATTCGAAGGAATCCACTTCACATGTCATAGTGATGGTATCTTGTTGCTTCAGACTTTACATGCAACATATTAACAATCATGCAACATGAATATGCAATCGAAATTAAGTTACATGAGAAATGAAATTGAGTTCGAAGGTTCATTACCAGTGGGGTGCTTCGATTCTGGAAACCTTGTTGGAATTTTAGAAGTTTTGTGGAGCTCTTGTGGGGCAGTGTGTGCGTGCAGTATGTATGTTGTGTGTAGTGTCTCTGTCTCTAGTCTCCTGGTGAATGTTCTCCTCTCTTTGGTGAATGTGTGTGGCTTTGTATTTATAGGGATGTGAGGGTGTATGAAAATGGCAAGGGACATCCATATAACTAGGCTTTGAAAGCCATGAGACAGGAATCTAACACATTGAAGATTGGCCATATTTGGATAATTTTTTCCATTTTGAATCCTTGAGTGAACCTGGACACATTTGACTCTTTCGAATACCTTCCATCCTTGCTCTTCAATTAACCCTGAGTTTCTTCCTTCGAATGGCTCAAGTCTTGACCTTTGATTGACTCTGAGTTACTTTCTTCGATTAGCTCAAATTTTCATCATTAGGGCCTCTTTGATTGAGCCCCTACTCAGCTAGCCCAAACGAAAACTCTTTTCTGGAAAATCGAAACTTCCTTTGGCATGAATGCGCTTGTGCAGGAAGCTTGAGTATGATAATATGTGGGATTTTGGGCCAGCAAGCATCTTTGCATACTTCTCTTTCATTTTGACCAACTAGATCCAATCTTTGACCAAACCCTTTTTTAAGACAACACTATGTGTCCTTCGAATGGGCCTTTGAATGCTTCTTTGAATGGATCATTTACATGTCCTTCAAATGGGAATTTTGAATGCTTCTTTTAATGGATCATTTACATTTCCTTTGAATGGACCTTTTGTCTGGTGTGCTGGCAAGTTGAGGGGTCTTGTCATTGTGCATTGAAAGAAATCACAGAGGAAGTGTTTGCCTTATGCATTGAAGGAAATCATAGAAGAAACCTTTGCCCTTGTAAATCGAAGGCCAGTTGAAAGGAGCCTTGAACTTAGTGAATCCAAGGAAAGCATGAAGAGGCCTTTCCCTAGTGAGTCGAAATAAACATGCAGGAGGCCACTCCTAGTGAATCGAAGGGAACTTGAAGGGGGTTCTTTCCTAAATGAAACTTGGACCAAGGCTTTCTCGAAGGGGAACCAACGTGCAATCGAAGCTGATAGGCCAATGCTTGATCGAAGGGTTTTAGATTCCCAATCGAAGCTTGTTGACATGCCAATCGAATGACCCCTTACTCTGAAATGCCAATTGAAGGAAATTGTTCGGATGCTAATCGAAAGACACTGTTGACATGCCAATCGAAAGACACTGTTGGCAAGCTAATCGAAGGACACTGTTGACATGCCAATCGAAATACACTTGACCATCAATCAAAAAATTTAATTTTATTTATGCAAGTGTTTGTAGCTACCCATGTAAGAGAAAACCTTGGGAAACAATGAGAGGGAAATTTTTTGGGTACAACAGCTGCCCCTATTCAATCTTCTTAAACCTGAAGAGTTAGATTGGCAAATCTTCCATTCGTGACTTGAAGGTGGAAGATGATTGAACACTAGAGTTCCCAGAAATTTGCACTTGACAATGTGGTGGTTGATTATGTAGGGAATAGGCTTACAGATGCCATTTAGACAGTTGTCAGAGATGGGCTTATAGATGCCATCCAAAGGTGATTGTTGACTAAGTCTTAACTTGACTTCAACTAGAAAAGAATCAAAATAAATCTTGGAGCGATTTATCTGAACCAGAGAAAGTGTCTACCAGAAAGGAAATTAGGATAAACCATTGACAGATTTAAACTCAACCAGCAGAGGTCTTGAATATTCAAATCTTGGAGAGATTTATCTGAATCAGAGAAAATGTCTATGGGAAATAATCAAAATAAACCATTGAGATATTTAAACTGAACCTGCAGAGGTCTTGAATATTCTTTAACTGGAAAGAATCATAATAAATCTTGGAGCGATATATCTGAACCAGAGAAAATGTCTACGGGAAAGAATCAGAATAAACCATTAAGAGATTTAAACTGAACCAACAGAGGTCTTGAATATTCTTTAACTGGAAAGAATCAGAATAAATCTTGGAAGTGATTCATCTGAACCAAAGAAAGTGTCTACTGGGAAAGAATCAGGATAAACCATTGAGAGATTTAAACTGAACCAGTATAGGTCTTGAATATTCTTTAACTGGAAAGAATCGGGATAAATGTTTGAGCGATTTATCTGACCCATAGAAAATGTATACGAGAAAGAATCAGGATAAACCATTGAGAGATTTAAACAGAACCAGCAGAGGTCTTGAATATTCTTTAACTGGAAAGAATCAGGATAAATGTTGGAGCGATTTATCTGAACCAAAGAAAATGTCTACGGGAAAGAATAAGGATAAACCATTGAGAGATTTAAACTGAACCAGTAGAGGTCTGGAAAGAATCAGAACAAGTCTTGGAGCGATTTTTCTAAACCAGAGAAAATGTCTACGGGAAAGAATCAGGATAAACCATTGAGAGATTTAAACTGAACCAGCAGAGGTCTTGAATATTCTTTAACTGGAAAGAATTAGGATAAATCTTGGAGTGATTTATTTGAACCAGAGAAAATGTCTACGGGAAAGAATCAGGATAAACCATTGAGAGATTTAAACTGAACCAGTAGAGGTCTTCAATATTCTTTAACTGGAAAGAATAAGAATAAATCTTGGAGCGATTTATTTGAACCAGAGAAAATGTCTATCGGGAAAGAATCAGGAAAAACCATTGATTGATTTAAACTGAATTAGAAGAAGTCTTGTAGGAAGTATTTGTTATGTAGATAATCACCCAGTCCTGTTTCGGGAATTGATCTACGATTGATTTGTTCACAGATAGTTGTCATATCTTTATTGAAAATTTGTTGATGATAATTTTCTGTTGATTGATCTTTCCTGAAAAGGTAAAGAGTTAGTTGCATGCAATGTCATGACGTATGAAATGCATGGTGTAATGATGTTTCCAAAAAAAATGAGATTGTGATTTGTGTTGTTGATGCTATGATGTATGAATGCAATGTATGAACATATTAGTTGTTCTGCTACAGTATTGTCGGTCTGGGGAAAGTAAACCCCTGGCTGCTGTTGGGAATGAGGATTGTAAATATTCATATTTGAAGTTGAAATATTGATGGATGGGCCTCCATTATTAGAGAAATAAACTCTTTTAGTGAAGGGAAACGTCGTGTATTTCTTGTGGACTTTGTGAAACCCTGCTGGGGAATGCTGAGAAGCTGGGCGACCTTCACTGGGGAATGTTGACTTTGCTTGAGAAGAAAAATATGTGGAGAGTGTTGATTTCCGCTTGGGGAAAATTGTTAAGGTGTTTTAGTTGTCTGTTGCTCTACCGAGGAGCTATCTCTTGATGGAAGAGAAAGGGAGTTAACAATTTGTTGGGGACAAAGAGGCTAACTGTTATCTGGTTCGGCTTCCAGGTTCTGCAGCAACTCACTGGTGATTGTAAAGGGGTCTACTGGGGAAGAAGAGTTGTGGTCCCTTGATTTGTGATAGTCTGGGAGGAAAATTCAAGCTGGGGAATCTTTATGTTTGTTGGGGAAATAAACCTTGTTGCCAGTCTGTTGGAGAGGCGTTTTCTTTTGGCAAAAATCCTCGAGGATTCTTGCGATCAACTTAGTTGGGGAGAAGCTTTAAGAGATTGAAGCTCTGGCTAGGGATCACCCTATGAAAAGGACTTTGTGGGAATTTGTCACTGCCCCTAGTGGTAGGTGTTATAGTACTGCCAAAAAATGTTTGATTGACTGTACGTAACTCTTTGTTGGAATTCACGTTTAATGCCCCAAGTGATTCAAATAAATAACTGCCCCTGGTTACTCAGCACTTCTTGAGAGATTTCTTAGAATCTTGACTTGACTGCCTCAGATGTTCTATACAATGATCATGTTATACCCCTTTTCTTAATAGGAGATTTGTCGTTGGAAGTGTCATCCCATTTGAAGTGATTTTGTTCATTGAGAGAGCTTTCGTTTGCTGAATATTCATCGTGTGAATTTCTCTGTTGTCAAACAATTACCATATGCAAACAACGATATTCAAAATAATGAAAAGTTTATGCTTGTCTTGAAGTTTTGAAAATGCGTTTTAGCAAATAATTTTTTTTTGCAAGTATATGAATTCAAATCAGGATTTAGAGTAAAGCCCTACAGGAGTCAGGATACCTTTGGTAACAATATGCTTTCGTACTAACCCATGCTTCAATTAGGACTTTGAAATGTTGTATCATGGTCTAGTTCATGGGTTAAGAAACAAAGGATAAGACTTAAAGTGTATTTGTACCTGCCCGTTCTTCGTGATGTTCTTCAGTCCTAAACTCATATAATTGTGCGTTTGAATTCCAAATGAGTCTGGAATGATGTTTCGATGATGGTTCAGACAAGTTAAGTTTCTTGGAAGGCAGTCGTTTTTGCAAAGTTTTTCACGTTGTTGAGGATTTGTAGTGACCTCTTTTTGACTTATTATCCCTGATTTTGCCTGACTGTTCTTGTTTTTGAGATTACAGTCAGCGGGATGCCCCAGTTTTTCTTAAGTTTCCTTCGTAGGTTTTGACTTAGTGGAATTTTCTTTTGAGAGATAATGACTTCCTATTGGATATGGAACCATCATCATCTTTTGATTCCAGAGGAATGTTTTTGATATCATTCATTGGGTACGAAGTGAAAACTTGCGACTGAACGCGCACTTGAATTAACTGAGAGACTACCCTGCCCTAAGTTTTGATTAAAGGTTTCAATTTGTGTGAAAAAGAAAACTCCTACTTCTTTGGCTTGAAGGGGTTGACTAGGGATTATCCTCCTTATAACTCCAGTGTTTAGGAATTGAAAGAACGCCTGTACATCATTAGGAAGGTTTGTCCAAAAGCATACTGTATGAGATTATGGCATTGTTTTCGTCATTCTCCCTCTAAAGGCTTGCAACTATTAAAACAAGAGTTGAATATCATAAAGGGAGTAAAAAGAATAATTTAAATAGAGTGAAAATGAATGGATTAATTCAAGACAAACATATGCAATGCATTAATGAAACAAAGTTTGACATTAATAGATAAGTGTTTGAACAACAAAAGAGATTACAATTGAAAATTCAAAATGAACAAGACGCTCTCAATGATTTGGCATAGGAGCAGCGATCACGTTAGGAGCCTCTGGAGGGTCAAACTCAATCTCCTTGACATCAATCATGTCTTGGATCTTGTTCTTCAGAGCCCAACAGCTATTCGTGTCGTGTCCAGAACTATCAGAATGGGTATGCACACCTTTCACTAGGATGATAAGTAGGAGCAGAAGTATTAGGATTCCGGAGAGGAGCTTTTAACGTAATTAACTATGCCTTCAACATGTGTTGTAATGCTTGAGCCAGTGGCATGTTGATCTTGGTGAATTGTCTTTTAGGCACGACCTCCTTACGTTGAGTCCCCTATTTCTATTGTTGCACCGATGCAGGATTGGGGATCAGAACTTCCCCCACATGTTGGTCGTGGTTACTCTGGTTACGACCTTTTGACCATATACAACATTGAACTTTTTCTTCCCATTGAAAGGTTGTTTCTCTGCACTTGAAGATGCACCCCCTTGGATTTTACCGCTTTTGATGCCAGCTTCGACTCTTTCGCCAGTCAGTATTAGCTCGGTGAACCCGGTTGAGGAGCTTCCGATTAGGTGATTGTAGAAAGGTCCTGTAAAAGTTCCCATAAAGATATCAATAAGCTCCCTATCAGATAAGGGTGGCTGCACCCTTCCAGCCAAGTCTCTCCACTTTTGAGCGTATTCTTTGAAGCGCTCGTTGGAACACATGGTCATACTTTGCAATTACACACGAGTTGGTGCAAGATCAGCGTTGTATTGATACTTCTTGAAGAAAGCAGCAACCAAGTCCTCCCAGGTATGAATGTCAGTTCCTTCTAACTGATAGAATCACTCTAATTGAGTGCCATCTAAACTTTCTTGGAAGAAATGGACCCATAGCTTCCGATTAGCCGTGTGAGGCTGAATCTTGCGGACATAAGATCTCAGATGCATCTTAGGACAAGAGACCCCATCATACTTGGCAAAAATAGAGATTTTGAACTTTGGTGGGATGACCACTCCAGAAACCAATCCTAACTCTTCAAAGTCTAAGCTAGGTATCTGCTGAATCTCCATAGCATTGAGGCGATCCTCCAGCTGTTTGTATTTGTCATCAGTAAGAGGATATTGTTCCTCGGAGTAATCAACTTCATCTTCATCAGTCCCCAGGTTGTTATCTCCTTCTTTTGTCTGATTGTCCCCTTCAGTTGACATAGTTGAGAGATCTAAAGCTCTCTTGACTGGTCCTCTAAGTCTTCTTCCCAAATTCAGGACGCCTATTGATTTCTTTATCTTTTTCTTCTTGTCTTTGAGAAGAAGAGTCTTCAGGTCCTCTTGCCCTTTAGCCAAAGTCAAGAACATTTGTCAGAATTGAGCATTTTGTGCTTGGAGATCCTTCACAGTTTGTTCCATATTCATCTTACTGAAATAAACAGTAGGAAGATAAGGCGACCTGTATGGCAGAAACCTGCCATGATATGATGCATGGTATGTGAATGCATGTTTTCAAGGATCTCGTAGGGTAAACACAAGAAGATGTTAGAAGTTGAATTTTGATCAACAACTTTGATTGGAGAACTTCGTATCCGTGGATGTCCTTCCACGAGAATCAAGCTCACCATGTCAAGTGGGTCGTAGCCCTTGGCTCAAGTTACTGTGCTTTGGTCTTTGACGACATTTGATTTAGAGAATGAATTCTCTTTCCCCTTGATAGGTGTCTGGTTCAACAGGACCCTGCATCATAGGCCCTTTAGATCCTTGAAATGGTTATTGAAAATGCTATGGTATGATGTCACGATGTTATGTACAAGTATGCAACACACAAAGCAGACAAGTCCTTACGTTTAGGCTTGCATGGGGTTCGTAGGTAAGTACCCTCTTGAAGTTTAGTTGGCTCAACCTGTCCTAGTAATAGTAACCGGGTTCTAGGGGATCTCAATATCACTGATCTTTCTTCATCGGGCATTATTTCAGTGCAAACCTCTTTAATGGCGACCGAAATATCTCGAAAGTCCAATCTCAATAAGCGTAGTATCGAGTATCAAACAGCTTCGGATTATACCAAATCTGGCTACCTCACTACTTCCTATTGGCCAAGTTGGTCAAGTAAGGTTCTAAAGTCAGTTAGTGCTTCATGACACCACACAACAGCCCCGTATTCTCCTTGACTACTCAAGGGTTACCGGTACCAACAAATGTGTCACACTAATGTAGCTATTGCTTAGATCATGTCGGTATATCCCGCATAGTCTCCACAACTTATTGCTACTTACCTAAAAAGGTGCCCCAGATCCGGGTAGAGGATCAAAACAAACCCAAACAAGGAACAATAATATAAAGCAAACAAATCAAACAATGAAAAACAAGTAAATGTTATCTAGCCCTAAGGTAACCCCACTTTTAAGTATGTTCCCTAGTAGAGTCGCCAGTTCTGGAATACGGTGGGAGAAATGACTTGGTTGTTTTGCGTTTGATCGCAATTGTTGTGGATAGCAAGAGTCGCCACTGACTTTTCTTTTATCCAATAAGGAAAGGCTGAAAATAACAAGAAAGACCTTTCGAGATTATTATCTTGAGTTCGGGGGGTAGGCTATGAAAAGGGAAGGTGTTAGCAACCTTTTCATCCGTAGTTATCTATGGGCTCTTAGTTGCTTGCTAGATTACTTTCTTTTGTTTGAAATGTGCTTGTGGTGTGGGTTTTGAAAGTATTTTGAAAAAATGTCTTTGTAATGGTCCCCGTCTCTATAAGAACGCGTACAAAGTGTTTTATCTTTTTGAAAATGTTTCAAAGTGAAATTGTGGGTGTATAAAATGTTTTTATTGTGAGCAAGCGAGCAACTAGGAGAATCCTACCTACTCAAAAGGTCTTTAATGTTCTTTTCCTCCTCCTTTAGATGTTGCTATCTTACCATTTATTTGGTAAGAAGCCCCATCATTGGATGTGAAGGGATGGGCGTGGGACATTTGTATAGTCATGGAAGGCAACCTACGGGACGTTTTAGCAATGTCGTTTAGGGACTAGATAGTTTACCGAAGGCAACATTAAGGGTCATTGAGGGACTACGATCTTTTATCAAGGGTCTTTTCTAAAACGCCCATATTCGAGGGACATGACTATTTTTCCGAGGCAACAAGTGAGATTACTCTAAGGGTGCATGTGTGAATAGTGTGTTTGATTCACATGCATTTAGTCTTTGATTAAGGGTTGTCTACTTGTTGTTTTTATCTTGCCATACATACCCTATTTTGCTAGCAATCATACAAAAGTAATAAAATGTAGAAAAATAAAATCCTACACTATTACAACCATATTTAATAGCATGAAAATATAAAGGCAACATACAATAAAAGCAAGAAAAAAGGGTCTTTCGATTTAGGCAGAAACACCCTTTGATTCTGCATTTTCTGGTCCTATTCGATTTGGCTTGAAAGGGGTGAAGGCGTGACTTTTGATTGGGGCCTGAAGGCCAGTGTGGTGTGCCTTTCAACTGGGGCCTGAGAGTCAGCATGGTGTGCCTTTCGAATGGGGCCTGGGGTTCAGCATGGCGTGCCTTTGGACTAGAGCCTGGGAGTCATCATGGTGTGCCTTTTGACTGGAGCCTGGGAGTCAGTGAGGAAGCCTAAGGCTTCGTTTCATACTCCTGTCTCCTATTTCCTTCGTTTGGGTTATTGAATAGCAACATGGCCCAAGGCCATGCTAGAATTACCTTATGGCCAGGTTAGTTCTTAAAGCATGTTTAAATAAAAAAGAAGCAAAACCAAGAAGGTTATTAATGAAAGCAAGTGAAAAGGTTGGAAACGAAAAGATGAACAATGGTATGTACATGTTCCAAACGAAAAGAAAGTTTATTCACATGTCAAGCTAGAAACAAAAGGTTCAAGGTTAATAGTGACTTACCTGGTTTGGAGCTGGAGCGTGTGCTGGACCTTGAGTGGATCCCTTGAGTGCTTATGGATTCGAAGGGGGGGAAATGAAGGTGACGTCCCTAAGGCTGGATTCGAAGGAGAAGAACAAGTGTGATATTCTTTCTACTGGATTCGAAGAGTAACAAGGTGTGGGGATGTTTCATATTCGAAGGGGACAAATGTTTTGATTCAGGGTTTGTGTTTAATGAGTGTTTAAGTGTTTGAGAGTTTGATGGTTTTTGAGAGTGCTTGAGAATTTTTTAGATTCGTTCCTCTAGCCAAAAATTCCCCCTAAACATGTTGTGGAGCCTATTATTTATAGGCAAAGCTGGCTGAAGCTTTTGGAGGGAAAACAAAATAATTTGAACAATTTGAGTAAACTGCTCTTTGTAGCTTTGGCGGGATAGTGCTTGTATGCTATTTTAGTGCAAGAATGGGGCAGTGTTTCAGGACTGTTGTGCAGCAGTTTTGGCCAGTGTGCCTGGCCTGAACTTGGCCGCAAGCATCTTTAAATATCATCCTTTCATTTTGAACCTCCTTCGACCAGATTCTTCTCCCAATAATATATTTGATTTTCCTCCAACAAGTGTCCTCCGAATTGGCCATCAATCATGTCCTTCGAATGGGACGCCCAGGAATGTCCCTTGAATTGGCCATGTATGTTTCTTTAAAAAGGGCCAAATGTATCCCTCGAATGGACTATGCAAACCTTTGATAGGGACTCCTATGTAGGTGTAGCGGTGAAAATTGGAGATCAAGCTATTGATTAACTTGACTCACAAAAAGAAAGAGTCGCCACCGCACTTTATTGTTTCCATGGGAAAAGGGAAAAGAGCGAAATAAAACCCTAAAAAACATGCAATGTAAAGTCATATTTAGAAGTAATGAAAATACAATGCGTTTTTTAAAAGAGATTTAAAGTTCGGGGGTTGGTTATGCAATGGGAAGGTATTAGCACCCAATGCATCTGCGGTACTCCACAGGAACCTTTTGAAATATCTGTTTTTGGTTAAAGATTGTTTGTTATGTACAAGGGTGTATTTATTTACAAATATGTTTGCTTAAAGGGAAAAAATGAGTTTTTTATTATTGTGTTCGTGAGGGTTTCGCGACCCTTTGCCTACGTATCCAATGAAGGAATCAAAACACCGTAGTTCCTCTAGAAAAAGTTGATTTGTTTGGTGTTTTTTAGTGGGCGACATTATCGCACACATTCTAGCAATAGGCAATGGCCGGTATCACGGTAGAACAGAGTTAACATGCCCTTGGGGGGAGTTTTGATTTGTTTAGTGTTTTGCATGTTTTAAAGTATGTTCAAGTAATGATTAAAGAGTGTTTTTGATTTTTTTTGTGTTTGTTTTCTTATTGGTTTTATCTTGCCTAATTACTAACATTTGTACAAAGCAAATAAAATGCAGAAAGATAGAAACCTACGCTATTAAAAACATATCAAAAAGCATAAAAAATATGAAGGAAAAGAAAAAAATTAAGAAAACTGAGTGTATTTCGACCCAGGCAGGAGTACGCTTCGACTGGCATTCTGTTGGCCTCCTTCGATTGGGGTTGGCAGCAGTGAAGTCATGTCTTTCGATTGGGACTTTGGTAGAGGCGAAGTCCTGTCCTTCGATTGGAGCTTGGCAGGGGTGAAATCCTGTCCTTCGATTGGACTTTGGCAGCAGTGAGTTGTATCCTTCGACTGGGAGTTCGCGCCAGTGAGGTTCTGTCCTTCGATTATCCTGGAAGTCAGTGAAGGGATGTCTTTCGATTCTGCCTTGTTGCCTTCTGGTTGTCTCTTTCGTTCGACCTGGAGAATGAAGGTAGAAGCCAGAAGCTTCGTTCCCTATTTCCTGTTTCCTGTTTCTTTCATTTCAAACATCAAATGACAACATGGCCTGAGGCCATGCTAGTAACAGTTTAACAATTAAAGCAAAACGAAAGGGTTAACATTTAAAACATGTTAACAGTGTGGAAACGAAAAGAAATTGTATTTACATGTTATGAAACGAAATGTTCAAAGTATTATGTACATGCTGGAAACAAACAACAGTATTATTTACATGTTATTCCATGAAACGAAAAGTTTAAGGGTAATAGTGACTTACCTGGCTTCCGGCTGGAACGTGTGTTGGGCCTTGAGTGGTGGTTGCCTGGAGCGCTTCTGGATTCGAATGGAGTCACAGGCTGTGTTGGGAGTGCTGGATTCGAAGGAAAGGGTCACAGGCTGTGCTGGAAGCATTGGACTTGAAGGAAAAGAGAAGCAAGCGTGATGCTTTTGTGATTCGAAGGGGACTTAAGTGGTTGTCCTTCAGAATCGAAGGAAGTAAGTGTTTGGGATTTTTTTTGTTCTCACAAGTATTGAAGGGACTTGAGAGATTTTTCGTGTTTAGGAAAATTTGGTGTTTGAGAATTTTCTGAAGGTTTGTTCGTTTGGCCCAAAAAATCCTCTCTTTGTGATTTCTACAGTGTTTATGAACTTTGAGAGTTTTTCTGGGTTGGAGAAAATTGGGGAGAGATTCGTCTGGCCCAAAATCCTCCCTTAAAAATGTGTGTGAGGCCTTGTATTTATAGGCGAGGTGGCTGAAGTTTTGGGGGGAAAACAAAAATGATTTGAACAGTTTGGGAATGTTGTTTCGACCCTTTCTTCTACGCAGTTCTTGTGCACTCCGTTTTGGGCAAGTACAGGACTGTGACAACGCAGGCTTGCAGTATCTTGGAGCTTAGTGGCAGGTGCAGGACTGTTGCATCAGGCTCAGTAGTGTTTGTTACATGGCAGTACAGTGGTCCAACTTATGAATCGAATGAGGTTGTATTGTCCAATCGAAGGCTGTTGATCGAAAGAAGTAATGTTGTCCAATCGAAGGCTGTGGTTTGAAGGGAGACTGTATTGCCCATCGAAGCTTGTGGATCGAAGGAAGCAATGTTGCCCAATCGAAACATGCTTGCAGGAAGCAAATTTTGTCTAGGTCGAAGTAAGCTTGCAGGCAGCTACTTGTCCAAATCTAAGTAGGCTTAAACTTGCATTCGAAGGAGGTTTTGAGTTCAAAATGAAGGACATGCCCAAGTTGCATTCGAAGGATACCTGTCAACACATGAAATCAAAGAAACAAAAACACACATTTCGTGCTTGGTTAGGAGTTAGTGATACATAGGTAAAAAATGTTCAAAACACTTGACAATCTCTGCACAATCAATGCTCAAAGGTGAGAGGTTGAAAACCAACTGTATTTAGTGACCTTGACCTTTGTATAAAAATGCAAAAAATACAAATGGGATCTTAGGTCAAAAATTGGGGTACAACAGCTGCCCCTATTTAAGTTTCTTCTATCTGACGAGATTGAAGGGACTTAAATATAGAATACACAATTTTTGGCCTTAAGATACCGCAATTATGTTTATGATATGATATGAATGCAATGCTCTAAATTTTATGGGGAATGACGCCATATGAGACACACAATGCTGGAGAAACCAAGCACATTATACAGTAATCCCACAGGGGAAGAGGTTATAACTCCACTGGGGAAACAGAGTCATAGACTTAAAGTGAGAGACTCTTGAATGATTTACATCAGTGTTGAGACTGGAAAAGAAATGATTTACATCAGCACTGTGGCTGGAAAAGAAATGATTTACATCAGCACTGTGACTGGAAAATGATTTGATTGGCATCAGCACTGTGGCTGGAAAACAAAATGATTGACATCAGCACTGTGGCTGGAAAACAAAATGATTGACATCAGCACTGAGACTGGAAAATGATTGACATCAGCACTGAGACTGGAAAATGATTGTCATCAGTATTGAGACTGGAGATAAACATCTCTGACTTCTAAATTTTGCCAAGAATGGTAACACAATCCTTTTTTTAACCAAGATATCGCTTGAAAAGGATAAAATGCAAACTTCCCCAAGGGACTTTTCCGAAGGGATGCCATTTGCTGAGTAGACATTATTTTTGGGGATACACAAGCTGCTCAAATAAAGAGGTCGCCACTTGCTGTCTTCCAAAAATACTATGACACACAAGCTGCTCAAATAAAGAAGCTGCCACTTGTTGTCTTCAAAAAATATCAAAGCACACAAGCTACTCATGAAGAGTCCGCCACTTGTTGCTTATAACCCACAAGCTGCTCATGAAGAGCTGCCACTTGCCGTCTTCAAAGAATATTAAAGCACATAAGCTACTCATGAAGAGTCCGCCACTTGTTGCTTATAACCCACAAGCTGCTCATGAAGAGCTGCCACTTGCCGTCTTCAAAGAATATTAAAGCACACAAGCTACTCATGAAGAGTCCGCCACTTGTTGCTTATAACCCACAAGCTGCTCATGAAGAGCTGCCACTTGCCAATAAACCACAAGCTGCTCATGAAGAGCTGCCACTTGCTAATAACCCACAAGCTGCTCATGAAGAGCTGCCACTTTCCAATAACCCACAAGTTGCTCATGAAGAGCTTCCACTTGCCGTCTTCAAAGAACATTAAAGCACACAAGCTACTCATGAAGAGTCCGCCACTTGTTGCTTATAACCCACAAGCTGCTCATGAAGAGCTGCCACTTGCCAATAACCTGCAAGCTGCTCATGAAGAGCTGCCACTTGCCATTTTCCATACAAGCTGCTCATGAAGAGATGCCACTTACCATTTTCCATACAAGCTGCTCATGAAGAGCTGCCACTTGCCATTGTCGCAAAGATACCCATAAAATATCATGAAGATATTGCTGGAGGTGAGAATCAATAATTTCATCGGGGATGGACAAACTGCTCATGAAGAGACCGCCATTTGTCATAAAGAAATTCAGAAATAATCAAACTGCTCAAATAAAGAGTTAGTCGCTTGTTGTCACGTCGATATTCTAGCAGAATGTTATGATAACACTACTAGGGAATAGAGTTCATATTCAATGGGGAACCATGAATAAATCCTTCTTGAGGAGACCAAGTATTTACATTGCAAAATAAATGCACTCTCCATCTAGGTTTCACAGCCTAGAGAGATCCACATGGTATCGTTCACAAGAGACAAAGCTCAATCCAGGAATGAACTGGAGAGAAAACAGTCAAATAAGACTTCATCCAATGAGGGAACAACTCAAATGGGGATTTATCCTATCCAGAGATGGAAAAGGAAAGCTAAAGCAAGATTCTTCCACGAGAGTTAACTCAATGGGGAATTAGAAAGGAGGCGCATTTTCTTCTTAAGTTGACATTCTATTTGGAAAGATCAAATACGCTCTTTGAATAGACGTAACCAAGGTATATGAACTCAAAGATATCAACAAATACAAATGTGCATGCATGATGCAAGTATGAATGAATAAATGAATGTCATGTATATGCTGACAAAACAGATAGAGGAGATAGACAGAAGATGATAAGGCATCACAACACAACCCAACACTCGGCTAATCTCAACAAGATGGGAACATTACTGGAGATAGAAACAAAATCCATCATTGGAGCAAAGTCCTTTTTCAAGGCTTAAATATTTCTGGAGAGGAAAATATTTTCAGGTAGAAAACCCAAAGTCCAGTCTTCTATTGCAAACAATCCATTGAAAGGATAACAACACAAACAAAGTTTCAGCTGGAAAAAGTCATGCTTAGCTGGAGATACTGGGAGCACCACCCTCTGATAATGTGTGCAAAACATATCACATATCTTAACAAATCTAGATTGCCCCTGGGACTAATTTTGGACGCCCCAAGTTTACTGTTGATAACTTGCATGATGCCCGACAATTCTTGCAAATAATTTCACTTCGAAAATGCCCCAAGCTACATGGTTGATGAGGAGAAATCGTCTCAAGAGGATTTTACAAAAGACCTGGCATTCACCATGCGCTGGTGTCTTCAAACTCTTAGAGAGATTCATCAAATCTCGATGTGATTGCCCTGGATTGACTGTAGTTGGCACAACAAAGTCTTCAAATTTTGCCCTAAAAGAGTAAACAAGTTGGAGAAGCATTGACTGGGAGAAGCAACATGTATGTGCTTAAGGTCTTCAGGTGACATGCCCTTGGATATGATTTTTTTTAAATGATTCTCCAATTACTCAACAGAGTTTCAGGCCTTAATAAAAGACTCATCACTGGTGCTTATATGTTAGTTTCCTTGATATCAAACAAATGTTTTGCAGTTAGAAAATTTTATTATGAGAATGAAAATTCTAATGCAACAGTTATGTAAGTCTTGAAGATTTTGAAAAGATATCGCACAAATTTTGCGAGTTAGAGCATCATTTATTTTTGTATAGGAAAAACATATGATACCAACATAACTATTTAGAACATTCATGGGAGTCAGGAACACTATCTCATTGAAGTATGCTTTCAAAATAACCTTGCTTCAATTAGGACTTTTGAAGGTTGTAATGTGGTCTGGTTCATGGTTTTTGAAAAAAAGATTTAAGGCTTAAAATATTTGGTGCCCACCCCCTTCATGATGTTCTCCAATCCTATGTTCAGTTAATTCAACATGAGCGTTCATCTCTCAAAAGGATTTTGTGACGGTTAAGGAAACGACGAGGCTTTCGGAATAGAAACCACCCTCATGTTTTCGTGTTTGTAGTCACCAATTTGTTCTTTGCTGAGGAATTTTTGTCTGTATTCCTTTCTTTGCAATTTTATTTTCCCTAACTTTTTCCTGGACTAATTCTTTTGAATTGATAGTCCAGCGGGATGCCTTAATTTTGCCTAAGTCGCACGTTTCCATGTTTTTGACTTAGCAGGCTTTTTCTTTTTTTCTTGATTTTTGACTTTTTGAACAAAATGTGTGACATTAGATTGTATTTTCTTGTTGAGAAGATTATGATTACCTCGCTTCTTGATGAATGAGGGATAAAATTGTGGTTCCACGTCTTCTGGCTTCATTGTACATGAAGGATGGCCCTCATAGTTTCTCTTTAAAAAACATCTTCCTTATGAATTTTGAACACTCAATCAGATTAACTGAAAACTACCCTGCCCCAAGTTAAATTTTGAGGATTTTTTGTATAGAAAAGAAACTTCTACTTCAAAGGCTCAAAAGGGGTTAGCAAGGGATTATCTTCTTTATATCTCCGGTGTTTAGGGATTTGAAACAATGCTTGTACATCATCAGCAAGATTTTATCCAAAAGCATACAACCAAAGATTTTGTGTTTTTTAGATCATCATCCTCCCTTCAATATCTGCCTAGGCAAGAGAATGGGCAACAAGTTGGTATCATAATGCAAAAAGCAATTTAGAATTTGAAAACAAATATGTGTGAAACAAATGAATTTTTTTCAAGACAAACATACTCATTGTATTAAGATAATCATTCAGATGCAAACAAGTTCTTACATGCAAACAATATTTTGATAAACAAGAGGAATTACAAAAGCATGAATAAGTTAATAATCCAGGAAGGCTTTCCATCTGGATTTGTGTTGAAGCAAACCTATCCTTAACTTCAAGGCCAAAATCAGTGAAGACCTTTATCATCGCTTCCTCCCTCCTAGAAGGATTGACTTGGGCAGCAACCAAAATTTCAACTAAAACAGTTGAGTGATCCATACCAGCTTTCAAATTAGTCACCTCTCTGCGGAGTTCAGAAATCTTTTGCTTAATATTCTCCATTGTTCTCTTAGCGTCAGTGTTGTACTGGTGAGACCAAAGGAAAGAATAAGACTTGGAAAAGACCTTTGAAAGTGAAACAAAAATGTAGAATGATGTATGATATGCAAAAGAGATTTTTTACTTGACTTTCAAGGAGCTCAAGATATTAAGTTGTAAACATCAAAGTATGAAGATAGAAAATGAATTCTGAATTGGATCAGAGTGTTGATCAAGTTATCATCAAGATCAATCATCCATTTTGGTGGATTAGGGTTTTTCACCCTACCAACACCCAAGATCCATTGAGTTTGATGAAACTTGTGATGTTTACAAAGAAAAACCTCAAAATTCCTTGAAAATCAAATTGAAAGGGTTTTATGGATGCATGAATGCATGGCTATGCAACAACCACAAGCAAGGTCACAAATACAGTTGAAAGGTTCAACGTCACGAGCATGGAGTCAAAGGTAAAGAACATCCCCAAGGTATGTACTAACAGTTTAATCGCACCTGCAAGACAAGGTTCTAAGGGTTCCCAGAGTCTACATTCCTCCTTCGTATATTACCAACGTCTTGATTACTCAATAATCAGCAATATTCTCAAGAGAAACTCATCCGAGCGTAGCATCGCGTAACAATTACTTCCGGATTACTCCGTTATAATCTCCGCGCTACACCTAAAAGGCCAAGATGGGTTAGGGTTCTACGGTTCTCAGCTTCACTGGCTCCCAGGTCGACAATAATAATGTCTTCCCGATTACTCGGTAAACAAATATTACATTCAAAAGGGCCTTCCACTGAGTGGGGGATCTCATGCCTCCTTCTTTGGGATTACTCCCTCAAAGTTAACATGACTATACCGCCTGTCCTATTCCTAAGTGTAACTTTGTAAATATTATCAACACCCAAATAATCACAATATATACATATAATCAAACAATCAAATAATGATAAAACAGATAAAACAAATTAGGCTTAACCCACTTAGGGATGGACCAGCAAGAGGTCAATCTGTCCCCAGCAGAGTCGCCAATTTTGTAGTGGTGAAAATTGGAGATCAAGCTATTGATTAACTTGACTCACAAAAAGCAAGAGTCGCCACCGCGCTTTATTGTTTCCATGGGAAAAGGGAAAAGAGCGAAATAAAACCCTAAAAAACATGCAATGTAAAGTCATATTTAGAAGTAATGAAAATACAATGCGTTTTTGAAAAGAGATCTAAAGTTCGGGGGTTGGTTATGCAATGGGAAGGTATTAGCACCCAATGCATCTGCGGTACTCCACAGAAACCTTTTGAAATATCTGTTTTTGGTTAAAGATTGTTTGTTATGTACAAGGGTGTATTTATCTACAAATATGTTTGTTTAAAGGGAAAAAAATGAGTTTTTTATTATTGTGTTCATGAGGGTTTCACGACCCTTTGCCTACGTATCCAATGAAGGAATCAAAACACCGTAGTTCCTCTAGAAAAAGTTGATTTGTTTGGTGTTTTTTAGTGGGCGACATATCGCACGCATTCTAGCAATAGGCAATGGCCGGTATCGCGGTAGAACAGAGTTAACATGCCCTTGGGGGGAGTTTTGATTTGTTGAGTGTTTTGCATGTTTTAAAGTATGTTCAAATAATGATTAAAGAGTGTTTTTGATTTTTTTGTTTTTTTTTTCTTATTCGTTTTATCTTGCCTAATTACTAACATTTGTACAAAGAAAATAAAATGCAGAAAGATAGAAACCTACGCTATTACAAACATATCAAAAAGCATAAAAAATATGAAGGAAAAGAAAAAAAGTAAGAAAACTGAGTGTATTTCGACCCAGGCAGGAGTACGCTTCGACTGGCATTCCGTTGGCCTCCTTCGATTGGGGCTGGAAGCAGTGAAGTTATGTCTTTCGATTGGGACTTTGGCAGAGGAGAAGTCCTGTCCTTCGATTGGAGCTTGGCAGGGGCGAAGTCCTGTCCTTTGATTGGACTTTGGCAGCAGTGAGTTGTATCCTTCGACTGGGAGTTCGTGCCAGTGAGGTTCTGTCCTTCGATTGGCCTGGAAGTCAGTGAAGGGATGTCTTTCGATTCTGCCTTGTTGCCTTCTGGTTGTCTCTTTCGTTCGACCTGAAGAATGAAGGTAGAAGCCAGAAGCTTCATTCCCTATTTCCTGTTTCCTGTTTCTTTCATTTCAAACATCAAATGACAACATGGCCTGAGGCCATGCTAGTAACAGTTTAACAATTAAAGCAAAACGAAAGGGTTAACATTTAAAACATGTTAACATTGTGGAAACGAAAATAAATTGTATTTACATGTTATGAAAGGAAATTTTCAAAGTATTATGTACATGCTGGAAACGAACAACAGTATTATTTACATGTTATTCCATGAAACGAAAAGTTTAAGGGTAATAGTGACTTACCTGGCTTCAGGCTGGAACGTGAGCTGGGCCTTGAGTGGTGGTTGCCTGGAGCGCTTCTGGATTCAAATGGAGTCACAGGCTGTGCTGGGAGTTCTGGATTCGAAGGAAAGGGTCACAAGCTGTGCTGGAAGCGTTGGACTTGAAGGAAAAGAGAAGCAAGCGTGATGCTTTTGTGATTCGAAGGGGACTGAAGTAGTTGTCCTTCAGAATCGAAGGAAGTAAGTGTTTGGGATTTTTTTTGTTCTCACAAGTATTGAAGGGACTTGAGATATTTTTCGTGTTTAGGAAAATTTGGTGTTTGAGAATTTTCTGAAGGTTTGATCGTTTGGCCCAAAAAATCCTCTCTTTGTGATTTCTACAGTGTTTATGAACTTTGAGAGTTTTTCTGGGTTGGAGAAAATTGGGGAGAGATTCGTCTGGCCCAAAATCCTCCCTTAAAAATGTGTGTGAGGCCTTGTATTTATAGGCGAGGTGGCTGAAGTTTTGGGGGGAAAACAAAAATGATTTGAACAGTTTGGGAAT
Source organism: Vicia faba (assembly GCA_948472305.1). NCBI lineage: Eukaryota > Viridiplantae > Streptophyta > Magnoliopsida > Fabales > Fabaceae > Vicia > Vicia faba. The sequence continues at coordinate 359,123,459 of OX451740.1, read as the reverse complement.
GTTGTTTCGACCCTTTCTTCTACGCAGTTCTTGTGCACTCCGTTTTGGGAAAGTACAGGACTGTGACAACGCAGGCTTGCAGTATCTTGGAGCTTAGTGGCAGGTGCAGGACTGTTGCATCAGGCTCAGTAGTGTTTGTTGCATGGCAGTACAGTGGTCCAACTTGTGAATCGAATGAGGTTGTATTGCCCAATCGAAGGCTGTTGATCAAAAGAAGCAATGTTGTCCAATCGAAGGTTATGGATCGAAGGGAGACTGTATTGCCCATTGAAGCTTGTGGATCGAAGGAAGCAATGTTGCCCAATCGAAACATGCTTGCAGGAAGCAAATTTTGTCTAGGTCGAAGTAAGCTTGCAGGCAGCTACTTGTCCAAATCGAAGTAGGCTTAAACTTGCATTCGAAGGAGGTTTTGAGTTCAAAATGAAGGACATGCCCAAGTTGCATTCGAAGGATACCTGTCAACACATGAAATCAAAGAAACAAAAACACACATTTCGTGCTTGGTTAGAAGTTAGTGATACATAGGCAAAAAATGTTCAAAACACTTGACAATCTCTGCACAATCAATGCTCAAAGGTGAGAGGTTGAAAACCAACTGTATTTAGTGACCTTGACCTTTGTATAAAAATGCAAAAAATGAAAATGGGATCTTAGGTCAAAAATTGGGGTACAACAGTAGGCCCTTCAAATCCACCACCATGTGTGCTGAAGTTTGTCAAGGATGGAATTGCAGCATACTAAAGAGAAATGTTGTCCAGTCGAAGCTGGTACAAACATAGCCAATGTCCTGTCAAAGCCTGAATGCAGGAGGTCTAAACTTTGTGACTCCAAGCAAGCATACAAGAGGCCAATGCTCAAACGAAGACTTTCATGAAGGGAGTCATATGCCCAGACGAAAGTGGCATGTAGGAGGCAAAAATGTCCAGATTCGAAAGAAACATGCAGGAGGAAAATATGTGTAGTCGAAGGATGCCAAAAGGAGGCTTCTTGCCTTGGAATCGAATGAGGCTACAAGAGGCTTCGTGCCTTGTGCATGCTAGCATGGGGGAAGCCTTTTGCTCCCAAGAAAGAAGTTATGGCTCAAACGAAGGCTTGTAAGCATCTAGTCATCAACTTGTAAATCAAAGAAATTACGGGGGAATATTTGTCCAGTAAACACAGGCATACATGCATCAAACATCCAATCGAAGCAGGCACATAGGCAGCCATTGCATTGTGAAACCTATGAGGCCAAAGGTGCAATCGAAGGTGGTGTGCAGGAAGCTCCTTCCTTGTGAATCTAAACCAGTGTGCCAGAGGCCAACACCCAGTCGAAGGATGCAAGCCAAGCTTGCATCGAAAGAGGCCAAAAGGCTAATCAAAGGAGCTGAATCGAAAAGTCTTGGTTTTCTCCAATTTGGTCAAAAAGATTATTTTTATCTGTTTTCCTCCGTTTTTGCCAGTTTCTGTTTCAACTTGGTACTAGAAAGTCCAATTGTACTTGTGAAAGCTTGAACCTTGAGAATCCTTGTGATAAATGCCTTGAAAAATGAGAGGGAAAATTTTGGGGTACAACAGACACCCTTGAATATCATCCTCATAGTTAAACATAATGCCCTAGATAAGCATATCGTAGGGTCCATCCTGTCGAGCATAACCAAATTCTCGCAGATCCAGAGAAGGATTATAAGTTATGCGTGCCCTAATACCGAGTAGTAGGATATTAGGGAATTCCCCGCAGCAGTCAATGACAGAAATATCTCCCATAGATCGGGAATACCAGAGAATATCTGAGTGAGAAAGTGACATTATCCTTCGCGACCAACCTAAACCTTCTTCATTCTTCAATACTGATTTAGGGAGGTGAAAAATAAACCACCTTGACAGCAACGGCACGCAAGATGTCTCCGAGTATAGTAGGCACAATGTTACGAGAGAGGAAAACCTTGATAGCATTCACATCTATGAGTAAGTCCGAGCTAGGGAACAACACTAGACCATAAATTAGAAAGGCCAGAACCAACCCAAAAGCTTGGAAATCTAAATCATTCCAAAATAGCTGAGCCTTCTCTAATAGGAATTTGACTAGAAAACCCTTGACTCTGCTTCCTGTTTCCCAGTTGGATATGATGTCAACCCGTTTTAGATGCAAAGCTGTTGCATTGACTTCTGGCTTTGGAGCTTCTTCTAAACTGGTGAAAGGCATCTGATCAAGAATAGGTATACCCAATATTTGAGAGAATTCTTCCATGGTAGGTACCAACTGATAATCTGGGAAAGTAAAGCAATGGTGCCTAGGGTCAAAGAGCTGAAAGAGCACACTCATCATCTTCTCATCAAAGCTTGTAGTAACCAGGTTGAGGAGTCGACCATATTTCTTGGTAAATGAGGAAGTCTCAGGAACCCTTGATACTAGCTCTTTGAGTTGGAGAGGTATTCTCACAAAGCTGATTCAAATGGTATTTCTACGAGCGGAAGCCATGTTCTGCAAAATAGACAAAGATAAATTCCCTTGGTCCTTAAAATGGTTAGTGTAATGAAAAATGGATGTTATGATGCATGATGTCATGTTTAAGCAAATTAATCACACACAAGAAAAACACACAAGATCTTAGGTTTAGGCTTGCATGGAGTTTATAGGTAAATACCCTCTTGAATTTTAGTTGGTTCAACCTATCCTAGAAATAGTAATTGGGTTCTAAGGAGTCTTAATATCACCGATCTTTCTTTATCGAGCATTGTTTCAGCTTAGCAATCTTTTCTTGGGGCCGAAACATCTCGAAAGTATGATATCAATGAGTGTAGCATCGAGTATCAACCAATCCCCAACTTTACACCGAAGCCGGCTATCTCAATACTTTATAATGTCTAAGTTTGTTCAACTAAGGTTCTAAGGTCCGTTAGTGCTTCAAGACACCACGCGACGGCTCCGTATTCTCCTCGATTCAACACAAGGGATACCGGTACCAACCAAAGTGTCACACCAACATAGCTATCGCCTCAACTATATCGGTCTACACCTTATATCCTCCATGATCTATTGTTGTTTACCTAAAAATATGCCACCAGATCCGGGTGTAGAATCTATAGTAACAACCCAAACAACCCTCCAAGGATAAAGCATACAAAGCAAGCATTTAAAACATTTTTAAAATGAACTAACTCTTAAGGTAACCCCACTTTTTATTCATAGTTGTTGTACCCTAAAATTTTCACTCTTATTTATCAAGAATTTACTCACAAGATCTCCTTTAGCTCAAGACTGCACTAGGGTTGATCAACTCAAAACACCTCCTTAAGCACTGGTGACCAAAATTATGGTTTGAAATTGCACAAGTATATTCGAACTTACAATGCCCCATATGACTTTCATGGATCATTATGGACCCTCAAGATTACTCATGTCATGTTTCAAGCTTTGGATCACACTTTTGCTCAGTCAATTGAGCAGTTGACATAAAAATCAGCTGTATTGGGGAAAAAGTCAACTATGGCCAATTTACAGTCAAACATCATAATTTTTTATCCACATCAACATTTTAAACTCATATGTATCATTTGATCAAGTTTGGACCATAATTCCTCAAGAAATTTGATCAAATCTTCAAAAGGGCAAAATGGTCAAATTTAGGGTTTTGACTGGGAAAGGGCAATTTCAGATTTTTGACCTAGAAAATGATCAATTGGTTTAAGGAATGATCACAAGAGTCAAATTGCATAATTTTTACCTAATGACATGGCTCAAAACATTGCTCAAGTCCAATGGATTGACAAATGAATTTTCAGTCAACTGATCAAAAGTCAATTGTATACTGAAAAGTCAAACATTGACTTTTTGGTTAAAATCAAATGCCAAAGATCACAATTCATCATAGCATGTAAAAATTTGAAACTTATTCATCAAGAAATCAAAAATTCAAAATTTCATTTTGAAAAGTTAAAATTTCTAAACTTAGAAATTATTTTAAGTGTTGGAAATTTCTTATTTTTTCATAACTTTGAGCAAACTTTTCACCATGATGCAAGATGATTCAAAAGAAACTTTCAAAATGAAAGTTCTAGATCTCCATGAAATCTACAAAATTTCTTTACACAACTCCTTCCAAAAGTTCTTGGATCTCAAGTTATAGTTTTAAGAACACATGGTCATGAAACAAAACACTTAGTGAAATATTTGCCCTAATTTGGTCAGGATTTTGACCCAACTTCATGGCACTTTTTCATATAGTTCCAATGGGAATTTTCAAAAGTGATTCAAAGATGGGTTGTATAGAACATTGCAAGCTTTCCAAAATGTCCAAGAACTCCTTGAGATCATTTTTGAGTAGGTAGAATCCAAGAGATGAAGTTAGAGTTTTATCACTTGAATTACAAGTCATTTTGTGATGAACAAGATTCAAAATTCAAACTTATGTTGCATAACCTCTACTTTGCAGGCCTCAAACATTGTTAGGAAATCCATAATTAATTTCTTGCACGACTGTTAGAGGTCTCATTTCAAGCATTCAATGCAAGGCCATGCTTTATATCCATTTTGGGAAAAAGTGCACATTGCCATTTTGATAAAGTGGCTTTTTGCAAAAAAACTTGTTCTTGAGCCTTGCAATTGCTTTCTTCTGAACATACAAGTCCCATAACTAAAGATAAACTTGTTAGACACTTACAATCACTCAGCCCATGCTTGTACTTCCTCTTGAAATTTGTTTTCCCACTTTTCTTCAAAATCAAGTAACCTAGCAATTAGCTTGTAACTTGTACTTATGACTCTCCAAAGCACTCAAACCTCTTTTTTTATACATACAAAAGTCATTTGCCACAAATCCCACGCATGCTTAAGCCCTGAAAACACCAAGAACACAGAAACACCAAAAACACCTCAAAACTTGCCATTTTTGAGTTTTGAATCCAATCTCCAAATTTACTCGTGCGTTTCTTGGCCTTTTACTTTCAAAAGCTTCTAAACAACATACACGAACAATCCCAACACCTGCAGCACCATTGTAACACCTCCATCATCATCCACCATTTTCAAAAACAACATCTTGCACCTTGACTTCTCCAGAACTCCTCAGGCACTTTCAGCTCAAGCTAAGCATCCCATTAGCTTCCTGGGAACTTTAGGAAACTAATCCAATCATTGGAACTCACTAAAAGCTACTCAAACTCCAAACCCGATACCCTCTTGCAAGGTAAGTTTTCTGACTTTTGAACTCTTCATACAAGCATCATTAATGGTTTATTTGTGAATGAAAAATATAGATATCATTGCCCTAAAGCTAACCATGTCCATAATTTTCATTTATATTGCTTGAGATTAGAGAATTTTAAGATTGAAGTTTCTGAAATTTTTAGGGTCAGATTGGGGCCATTAAAATTGATGCTTATCTTTGAACTATAATTTTATTGCTTTGCATTTCTGAAATCGTGAGGAAATTTGCTACAAGTTTCCTGTTTACAGTTTTCATTTTTGTTGAGATTTGAATAAGATACAGAGGGTCTGGTTGGGCGTGAGGTTGAAGATGAAGTTTAGGCCATGGACTTGTTTACTATCATATATTTATTGTTTTGATTATATAAACGGATGTATAGCCACCCAGTGGTAGAACCGCGCGCCTATGACTATAGGGATCCGGGTTTGAGCCCCAATGGTATCCTTTTGTTTTTTTTTCTTCATATTTTTCACATTCTGACTTTTCTTTTTTTGGCAGCGTTGGGCCTCTATCCTTGGGCTTATGTTTTTTTCACTTCTGACCCCCTGTTGGCTATTCACACCCTGGCCCATTTTATTTTCTTTTTTTCATTTTTATTTATTTTTGTTTTCTTAAATATATTATCTAATGCTAAAAAAATCAGAAAAAATATAAAAAATATTATATTTATATTTTGATAAAGTTTATTTATTTTTTTACACAAAAAATTATTTTATTTAACCATACTTTATTTATTTTACTAATTGTTTTGTAAATTTAATTTAAAAACTAGGGTTTTAGTTATTTCCTTTTACACCATTTAAATATATTATTTTAAAATATAAAAAAGACAAAAAATATTTTATAATACTATAAATTATTTTTAAGACAAAAATACCAAAAATATTCTTCTCATGAACTTAATTTCTTTTTTTAATTAACATTTAGATTAGGGTTTTATTTAAATTCTTTTCCTAGTAAATTTAGGCTTACTTTTTATAATTTAATTAATTATTTTCTTTTAATTAATTAGCTTAAAACAAAGTCCCTTTTCCCTAAAAAATCCAAATAAACATCCATTTTCTGTACATTTATATTCTTGTATATTTATTCATTTTGTACATTATTTATCCAATTCTTGTATATATTCAATATGGTTGTAATAGATAACTAGGCTTTATTTTCTTGCAATCCCCATTTGTAATTTGTATATCCCCCTCCCACAAGTATTGTAATAGCGTAATAATTTTAAATTCCGTAATTTATCGCTTTATATACAAATGCTGGTAATTAGGGTTTGTATGGAAAGACTAAAACTAATCAACTAGAAAACCCTAATCAAAGACAAAACCAAGCATGAAAACAATACACTTGCACACAAGTACCCCTAGAGTAAATCCACTTGGTTGCCTTACAAAATGGCCATATTACGCATGTGAGGTATCTTAGCAAAAACAAGAAAAATATAAGATCATAGTCCCTCGATGACGCTATCTATGTTGCCTTTCAAATGATCTTAGTCCCTAAAAAAGAATGCTAAGATACCTTGCAACATTGCTAATCATGGTTATACGATGACCCACGCCCATCCCGTTTACATCCAAAGATAGGGTTACTTACAAAATCAATGGTAAGATAACAATGTCAAAGGAAAAAGGAAATGAACATGAAAGACTTTTAAGTAGGTAGAATTATCCTAGTAACTTGCTCACTTTAAAAACAAAACATCCTTGCTATTTTCAAACACAAACACCTACACTTTCAAAAACATCCTTTCAAATTTGAAAATATTTTCAAAAGATCAACAACTTTTTATACATTCTTACGAATGAGAATCATTACACAGTTTTGCTAAACAATGGCCTCTTTACAAAATACTTTCGAAAACCACACAAAGCACAATTTCAAACAAAAGCAAGTGATCTAGCAAGTAACTAAGAGCCCATGGAAAACCATGGATGAAAAGGGTGCTAATACCTTCCCTTTTATAATCTACCCCCCGAACTCAAGAAATAATCTCAAAGGTCTTTCCTGTGCTTTTTCACCTTTCCTTTTGGATAAAATAAAAGTCGGTGGCGACTCTTGCTAACCGCAACATTTGCAATCAAACGCAAAACACCTAAGTCAGTTCTCCCACCGTATCACAGAACTGGCGACTCTGTTGGGGAAAATTCTAAAAGTGGGGTCACCTTAAGGATAGATCACATTTATTTGCTTTCATTGTTTGTCTTGTATGCTTTACATTATGGTTCTTTGTTTGGGTTTGAATCCTCTACCCGGATTTGGGATACCTTATAGGTAAGTAGCAATACGTTATAGAAATTGTGCGGGGTATACCGACATGGTCTAAGCAATAGCTACGTTAGTGCGACATATTTGTGGGTACCGGTAGCCCTTGAGTTAACCAACGAGAATACGGGGCCACTGAGTGATGTCATGAAGTACTAATGAACTTTTAAGAACCTTTACTTGACCAACTTGGCCTTTTGGACGTAGTGAGATGATCGGCTTTGATGCAATCCGAAGTTGGTAGATACTCGATACTACACTCATTGAGGTTTGGTTTTTTGGGATATTTTGGTCGCCATTAAAGAGGCTTGTGCTGAAACAATGGCCAAAGAAACAAATCCGTGATATTGAGCTCCTTAGAACCTGATTACTATTACTAGGATAGGTTTGAGCCAACTAAACTTCAAGAGGGTACTTACCTATAAGACTCCATGCAAGCCTAAACCTAAGGAATTGTTTGCTTTGTTTGTGTATATTTACTTGTACATAACATCATGAACATCATAACATCATACTCATATTCACTAACCATTTCAAGGATTTCTGGGATTTATCTTTGTTTCTGTTTTGTAGGATATGGATTCTATTTGCAGGAAAACTATTCAAGTCAACCTTGTAAGGATCCCTTCATAACTTAAAGAGCTAGCATCAAGGATTCCTAAAAACTCTCCATTTACCAAAACACATGGTCGCCTGCTAAACTTGGTCACCTCCAACACTGATGAAGACATGATGAAGGTGTTCTTTCAGTTCTTTGACCCTTTACACCATTGCTTCACATTTCCCGATTATCAACTTGTGCCAACTTTGGAAGAATTCTCCCAACTATTGAGGATTCCCATTCTCAATCACCTACCTTTCAACGGTACAAAAAGAGATCCAAATCCAGAAGATATTGCTCAAGCTCTACACTTGCAATCATCTGATGTCACAACTAATTGGGAAACTAGGAGTGATGTCAAAGGTTTCCTAGCAAATTTCTTGTTTGAGAAAGCTCAAAGTTGTTGGAACTCTTTGGATCTGCAAGCTTTTGAGGAAATTTTGGCTCTCCTCATCTATGGGATGGTTTTGTTTCCAAATCCTGACCAACTCATAGATGTAAACACTGTCAAAATCTTCATGTCCCGTAACTCGGTGCCTACTCTGCTAGGGGATATCCTACATTCTTTTCACACTCGCACTATGAGGAAAAGATGTGTCCTTATGTGTTGTACTCCTCTCTTGGCAAGATGGTTTATTTCGCATTTCCCCAATCTGTATTGAAGAACGATCAAGGTTCAAGGTGGTCACAAAGGTTGATGACACTCAAACATTCAGACATCCATTGGTGTTCCCGATCTATAGAGAATGTTACTATTGTCGACCGTTGTGGAGAATTCCCTAATGTCCTCTTACTTGGCATTAGGGGAGGTATCACCTATAACCCTTGCTTAGCCTTAAGGAAATTTGGTTATGCCCGAAGGGATAGCCCAGATAAGATGCTCATTCAAGGTTTGGTATTTGACTACGAGAACGACGATCAAGGTCATCGCCAAAGGTTTATCCGAGCTTGGAGGATGTTGAACAAGGTATATAGCAAGACATTGAGGCATAAAAATTCCATCCCTCTTGAGCCTTACCTCAAATGGGTACAAAATCATGCTCAAAGTCTTATGATGCCTTATCCCTCCATTCTCTTGGTAATCATGGAGCCTGTTATGGAAGGAGATGTTCCATACACTATCCTACATCCTGACATGCCCACCTCTCTTGAAGACTTACAAAGAGATTGGATACAACTCAAGGGGGAGCGAGATACTTTCAAGGCCCAATTCTACGCTAGCGAGAAGAAGGTTTTGGAACTCACCAAACAACTTCATGAGGAGCGGACTCTAAATGCCTACATCGCACCAAAGAGGATGCGTACAACCTTTTTGTCTTAGAGTTTTTGTATTTTTTGTTGCCCAAAGAGGCATTGATGTACTCAAGCTTTAATTTATTAATATAACGTGTATTTCTTTTTTTGTCTAAAAGAAATTTGAATCTTTAAAATCCTTGAAATCATTGCATATGCATCTACCATTCATCATAACATAAGCAGGTTTCTTGCAACAAGTCTCCTCATCTTTCTACTGTTTATTTCAGTAATAAGGATCTCGAGCAGACGGTGAAGGACCTCCAAGCTCAAAATGCTCAGTTTTAACATATGTTCTTAACTCTAGCCAAAGGACAAGAAGAAGACCTTGCTAGTTGAAGAGAAGAAAAAGAAAGCAAAGAAAATAACCGGAGTTCTAAATATGGGAAGAAGATTCCAAGGTCAAGCAAGAAGTACCCTAGACTTTGCAACGTCATCTGGTGACAAAGACAATCAAGATGGGAAAGGAAAAGAAGCAGTTGTCCAGCCAGATTTAAAAGAGGAAGAGGAAGAAGAAGATTATTCTGAAGAACAATATGCTCCAGCCGAAGACAAGTATAAGCATCTGGAAGAACGATTAAGTGCAATGGAAATTCAAAAAGTGCATGGATTGGACTTTGAGGAATTGGGGTTAGTATATGGGATTGTCATTCCTCCCAAATTCAAGGAACCGGTGTTCGCCAAGTACGACAGAGTTTCATGTCCAAAAATGCATCTCCGGTCCTATGTGAGGAAAATACATCCTCACACCGCTGACAAGGATTTATGGGTACACTTCTTTCAAGACAGCCTGTCTGGAACTCAACTTGATTGGTTTTATCATCTAGAAAGAGCCAATGTTCATAATTGGGAAGATCCTGCCTCCGCCTTTTACAAACAATACCAATACAATGCAGACCTTGCACCCACCCGTACTCAACTCCAGAGTATGGACATGGTTTCAAGTGAAGGCTTTAAAGACTACGCGCAAAAAATGGAGGGACTTAGCAGGAAGAGTCCAGCATCCCCTATCTGAAAGAGAATTAGTAGACATGTTCTTGGGCACCTTGTCCGGTCCTTTCTTTAATCACTTGATTGGAAATTCCTCGACAGGTTTTACCGAATTGATATTGACCGGAGAAAGAGTAGAAGACGGGATAAAGAATGGGAAGATTCAAAAAGAAGCATCCTTTGCTACTGTAAGAAAACCATTCATTGGAAAAAAAGAAGTTGTTGCTGTATATCCTCAGAGAAATCAAGATAGGGCTGAACGCGGTCCAATGGTGGGGGTTGTCATGATTCCTAAACCTGCACCTGCTCAACAAAGAATCAACCAGCCAAGAATGGAAAGACCAGTCAGACAGTTCACCCGAATTAATATGACACTATCTCAAGTATTGACGCATTTTTTAAGATCCAATCTAGTGACTTTTAAAGAAGCTCCAAAGAACTCTAACACAACGTCTCCTCATTATCATCCTAATGCCCGCTGTGCATACCATTCTGAGAGTCCCGGACATGATACTAACAATTGTTGGGCTATGAGGAACAAGGTACAAGACCTTCTTGAAGCCAAAGAGATTGAATTCGATGCGCCATAAATTCCCAATGTCATCACTGCCCTTATGCCCAAGCACGAACGTGATGTCAACGCCATTGAGGAGGATATGTTTGTTACTTTGGTTGATGAACTTGTGACCCCACTCCTGACTATCAAAAAGAACTTGTTGAATGCCGGTGTATTCCTGGGTTGTGATGAAAGCTGTCATTTCTGTTTATCCTCACCAACAAGCTATCCTTTGTTAAAAGAAGGAGTTCAATGCCTAATAGATGACAAGGAGATTTTTTTCGAAAAGACTTCTATTCTAACTATTTCTTATAATGATGTTTCCATCGTGACCATTTCCGCCAATTCTTCCAGGGTCTCCATCAAAAGACCCGTTAGAATTACATCAGTTCCTAAAGTAACTCCGTTGATAATTACAATGCATGGACCAATCCCGTATTCGTCAGACAAAACCGTCTCGTGGAATTATGGAGGTGATGTCTACTATCACGGTATCAAGCAAGATTGGCCAGCTACTAAAAATTCAAGTTCTGGGAATGTTGACTCCGATGTCAGTAACATCGCAGGGACTAGTAAGATAACCCGAATTGGAAGGGTATTCTCTCCAGAAATTGCTCCTCCAAAAGCTATTTCTTGACCTGTAATCATTCCTGTTGTTGTTGCTCCTCCAAAGGACATTCCCAGTCCTGCAATCATCTCTGCTGATACTCCTGTTGACAAAATTGTTACAGTCCCTGTTATCATCCCTACTGACATTCCTACTGCCGAGTCAACCGAGACTCGAGGAAAAGGTATTCTGGTTGAGCCTGTCCGGATGAAGGCACAATTAGTAGCTATCCTTGAGACCTCCCGAAAAGAGATGGAGGAAATTGTAAAGATCATAAAAAGAAGCGACTATAATGTAGTCAAACAACTGGGGCAAACTCAATCAAAAATTTCCATGTTGGCTTTATTGTTATGTTCCGAGGCTCATGCAAAGGCCTTGGTAAAATTCCTTAAAACTGCCCACGTACCCAAGAAACATCTGCCGATCAGTTCCAAGACTGCGTAGCCAGCTTGGCCTCAAATAATGGTTTAGGTTTTTTGGATGTTGATTTAACGCCAAGGGGGAGGTAGCATAATGAGGCATTACATGTCTCAGTCGAATACAGGGGCACAAATTTGGCTCATGTCTTGGTGGATACCGGTTTGTCTCTGAATGTGTTGCCTAAAAAGGCTCTTGATAGGCTTGACTGTGAAGGATTGACCCTGAAGCCTAGCAACATAGTAGTGAGGGCCTTCGACGACTCAAAAAGGATGGTGCATGGGGAAGTGGACATCCCCATAAAAGTTGGAACCCAAACATTTGATTCAACTTTTTATGTAATGAATATTCTCCTTTCATATTCCTGCTTATTTGGCCGACCGTGGATTCATAATGCTGGTGTCGTTACCTCTACATTGCATCAAATGCTGAAATATCCAATTCAGGGGAAAATCATCACTGTTCATGGAGAAGAAGAGTATATGGTCAGTCATCTAAATTCCTTCATATATGTGGAATTAGATGGTGAATTTATTGAAAATCCATTCCAGCACTTTGAAGAAGTCTCGCAAATTATGGCGGTAACCAAGGCTGTTTCTCAAGTTCCAAAGATTACAAGGCCTCCGCTCAAGATGTCGTCTTTGAAAGATGCCAAGGAGGTGATAGAAGAAGGTGGGTGCACTATTTTGGGACAACTCCCAGATATCCCATATAAATATGACAAATTTGGTTTGGGTTTCACTTCAGGAGCCCAAAAAGTTGTATGCCGCGCTCGTGCCGGAGGACCACCCTTGAAGATCAGAAACAACCAAGTCAGCACCCTGGAGGATGATGAAGACAACTATAACCTGGAGGATTGGATTTTCCCAATGGTCAATGGAGGGCTCAGCAACTGGGAAGCTAGAGATTTTGTCCCGATCACATTTATCCAACAGTAATTTGTCTTTAAATTTTTTCGGATCTGTAATATTAAAACAATTCAGACTCTTAAAACCTCGTGTCTTACCCGAGGCACAATGGTCCATTTGTAAGGGTTATTATCTCATTTCCATATGACATCAATGAATCATGGACGTTTTTGCATACTAACTTTGTGCTCATTGTTTTTGTTTTTACATTTTCATTTCTTTCAAAGATAGTTATACTCTTACACTCACTCACAATGCAGGTCTACATCCACTTAGGATCCCATGGGTAACGTTTTTGCTATGGCCTTTTATGACTCTGAAAATCTAATCTACCAAGCCGAAGACGAAGGTGAGGAAGATTGTGAAGTACCAGGGGAACTCTCCAGGTTACTACAACAAGAAGAGAGGACCATTCAGCCCCACAAAGAACCATTGGACACAATTAACCTAGGTACCGAAGAAGACAAAAGAGAAGTCAAGGTGGGTGCCAATATGGAACCCAATGTCAAAGAGCATCTGATTCAATTTCTACATGATTATGTTGAGGTCTTTTCCTGGTCGTACGAAGACATGCCAGGACTTGATGTAGATATCATAGTACATCGTCTACCTACAAAAGAGGACTGCCCACCGGTAAAACAAAAGGTTTGTCACGTGCAACCAGACATGTCAGATAAGATCAAAGCAGAAGTCATGAAACAATTCAACACCAGATTCTTGGCCGTCACTTCCTATCCGCAATGGATAGCCAATGTTGTTCTCGTGCCCAAAAAGGACGGCAAAGTACGAATGGGCGTAGACTACAGAGATTTGAATAGGGTAAGCCCTAAGGATGATTTCCCACTTCCCCACATTGATATTCTAGTTGACAATACGGCATAGCACAAAGTGTTTTCCTTCATGGACGGTTTCTCAGGCTACAACCAAATCAAAATGGTGCCCGAGGACATGGAGAAAACAACCTTTTTCACACAACGGGGCATATTCTGCTACACGGTTATGCCATTCGGATTGAAGAATGCGGAGGCAACCTATCAGCGTGCCATGGTGGCTCTATTTCACGACATGATACATCACGAAATAGAGGTCTATGTGGACGACATGATAGTGGGATCTCAACCAGAAGAAGAGCATCTTGGTCATTTACAGAAATTATTTGAGAGGCTAAAGAAATACAAGTTGAGGTTGAACCCAAATAAATGCACATTTGGGGTGAGGTGTGGTAAACTCCTAGGCTTTATTGTCAGCGGTAAAGGTATTGAAGTAGATCCTACCAAGGTGAAAGTGATACAAGATATGCCTGCTCCTCGTACCGAGAAGGAAGTCAGAGAATTCTTGGGACGGTTGAACTACATTTCCAGATTCATTTCTCACCTGACAGCTACTTGCGAACCAATCTTCAAATTGCTGAAGAAAGATCAAGTAGTCAAATGGAATGATGAGTGCCAAACTGCCTTCGACAAGATCCAAGAGTACCTGCAAGAGCCTCCTGTTTTGATGCCACCAGTCGAGGGAACACCCTTGATTATGTATCTAACTGTTTTGGAAAATTCAATGGGGTGTGTGCTGGGGTAGCATGACGAGTCTGGCCGAAAAGAGCATGCTATTTATTACCTGAGCAAAATGTTTACCGACTATGAAACAAGATATTCATTGCTCGAGAAAACTTGCTACGCTCTGGCATGGGATGCTCGCCGGCTAAGACAATATATGTTGACCCATACTACCTTATTGATATCTAAAATGGATCCAATAAAATACATCTTTGAGAAACATGCCCTCTCTCGGAGAATAGCGAGAGGGCAGATGATCCTGACAGAATATAACATACAGTATACTACCCATAAAGTAATAAAGGGTAGTGTACTAGTTGATCACCTGGATCATCAAGCTGTGGAAGACTACCGGTCCATGAAGTTCGAATTCCCAGATGAAGACATCATGATGGTAAACAACTGTGAAGAATTCAGACCATATGACGGACCTGAACAAGGATCCCGATGGACCCTGGTTTTTGATGGGGCATCCAACGTACTCGATAATGCTATCGGTGTTGTACTTATATCCCCTGAAGGATATCATACTCCCTTTACTGCAAGACTCTACTTCAATTTTACAAATAACATGGCAGAATACGAAGCGTGCATTTTTGGTCTCAAAGCTGCCATATATTTGGGAATCAAATCCTTAAGTGTATTTGGAGATTCAGCTTTGGTCATCAGCGAGATCAAAGGGGAATGGGACACCAAACACCATAACCTTATCCCTTAAAAAGAACATGTGCTGACATTGATCCCACATTTTGAGAAGATTACCTTCGAGCATTTCCTGCAAGAAGAAAATCCGCTAGCGGACGCACTAGCCACAATGTCATCCATGTTTAAACTTAAATGGGATAACGAGGCTCCTCAGATCACCATTGAACTAATGGATGAATAACTCACTGTCACGAGATTAATACTGAAGAAGTAGTGGATCGGCCTTGGTTTCACGGAGTCAAGAGGTATCTCGAGGCTCAAGAATATTCAAAAGGAGCTTCAGTCAATGATAAGAAGTTCTTAAGGAGATTTTATGCTAAGTTCTTCCTTAGTAATGGCATTCTCTACAAACGCAACCATGACTCCGTTTTGCTCTGTTGCATAGACAAGGTTGAAGCAGAAAAGATCATGGCTGATCTACATGAAGGCACTTTTGGCACCCATTACAGTGGGCATACAATGGCAAATAAAATCCTGCGGGCAGGCTATTACTGGTCTACCATGGAAGCAGATTGCTATCAACACTCTCGAACCTGCCACAAGTGTCAGATCTATGCTGACAAGGTGCACATACCTCTGGTAACTCTGAATGTCTTGACGGCTCCTTGGCCCTTTGCTATGAGGGGCATCGATATGATTTGGGAAATCAAGCCAACAACCTCTAATGGACACCGCTTCATCTTGGTGGCCATTGACTATTTTACAAAGTGGGTTGAGGCGGCTTCTTTCGCTTCCGTTACCAAGAGTGTTGTAGCCCGGTTCATTAAAAAGAATCTCATATGTCTGTATGGTATCCCGGAGAGGATCATCACAGACAATGGTACGAATCTCAACAATACTATGATCACCGCCCTGTACGAACAATTCAAGATCCAACATCACAATTCTTCCCCTTACAGGCCAAAGATGAATGGTGTTGTCGAAGCTGCAAATAAGAACATTAAAAAAGATCATACAAAAAATGACAGTCACATACAAAGACTGGCATGAGATGCTACCATTCGCTCTCCACGGTTATCGTACCATGGCACACACATCAACCGGGGCAACACCCTACTCTCTGGTATACGGCATGGAGGTTGTCTTGCCTATTGAGGTCCAGATCCCCTCTTTGAGAATTATGAAGGATGTAGGGCTGAACAAAGACGATTGGATCCAGACTCGACTTGATCAACTGAACTTGATTGATGAGAAAAGGCTTACCGCTGTCTGCCATGGTCAAATGTATCAAAAGTGGAGGATCAAGGCTTTCAACAAAAAGGTCAGACGCCAAGTGTATCAAGTCATGGATTTTGTGATCAAACGTATCATACTGCCGCAAGGTGATCCCAGGGACAAATGGACTTCTACATACGAAGGACCATTTGTGATCAAAAGCATATTCTCTGGTGGAGCAATGATCTTGACCACCATGGATCACGATAACCTGCCGCACCCTGTGAATGCAAACATAGTCAAAAGATACTATGCATTAGAGACCCGCTAGGTTGACACACCTAGGCAAAACAAGGGCATCCCGGCGAACCAAAAATGTTCGGGCAAAAATTAGGGATAAAACAAAAAAATCTGTACACCCGGCAAGCTGAAAACCCGAAAGGGTGGCTTGGGCAAAAAAGGATATCCCGGTGGACTGAAAACCCGAAAGGGAGGTCCAGGCAAAAGTTAGGGAATTAAAGCGCATGACTATGTCCCGTTAGATCACCTGACAATCTGCAAACTCGACAGTTCTGATTAATTCAATCAGCTTCTGACAAGGCAACAAATTGATAAGACGCTCAGAGACACGAAGGCTATAGTAGAATGGGAACCCCATGGGATTATTTCACATAGCTATCTTTTCTTTGTATCAAATTTTCATTTTTTACGACGTCATTCTCTTACTAGAATGTTTGTCTCATTGTACAAAAATACTTACTCAAAGTCAATACAAAAATATCCCTTTGAAAGTGCAAAACTATATGTTTTTCTTTACTCTTGTGTTTTTTTTTACGAAAACGTCCAATGATTTATTTTTGAACATATGCATTTGAACATAACTACCATTTACAAATGAACAAAATAGAAAGACAATCACTAATGGCTTTAAGAAATAGGGAAATCTCTCTAAGCTATTTTCATAGAAATCCCCCGCAGTGTGCAGTTTAATCCTCAGCAGAACAAAAATTCCATTTATCACTCCCCGTTAGAAGTCGCCAAATTTCTCAGGATTCCCCAATGGGATTTCATAAGCAGTACACGACATTTCCCTTACCACAAGGTTTATTTCTCTAAGTGGAAATTCATCAACACTTAAAAACATGAAGACTTACACTCCATATCCTTAGCAATAGTCAGGGATTTATTTTCCCTAATCCAACAAGCAGTGTAGAAGATTAGCTCACATGCGCATACATCGCATCCATATATCATAAACATCGATAACACGAATGCATGTATCACAATCTCATTATACCATGCATTTCACACAACATGAATTTTCATATTAGCTAACACTTTACCCTTTTCAGGATAAGGTTAATCAATAGCTACCATTAACAATGTTCAAAGGCTTTTCAGATACAGTTCATATACGCTCCAGACACGGATGCCATCCTGATACTCATTCAGATTCAACATTCAAATACAGTTCAGATATGCTACAGACACGGATTCCATCCTGATAGTCATTCTGATTCAGCTTTCAGATGCAGTTCAGATACGTTCTAGACACAGACGCTATCCTGATACTCATTCAGATTCAGCTTTTAGATACAGTTCAGATACGCTCTAGACACGAATTCCATCCTGATACTCATTCAGATTCAGCTTTTAGATACAGTTCAGATACGCTCCAGACACGGACGCTATCCTGATACTCATTCAGATTCAGCTTTCAGATACAATTCAGATATGCTCAAAACACGGGTGCCATCCTGATTCTCATTCAGATTCATCTATCAGATACAGTTCAGATACGCTCCAGACTTGGACGCCATTATGATATTCATTCAGTTTCAGCTTACAGATACGGTTCAATAATCATTTCTTGATGGCATCTACAAGCCCATCTCCAACAACTTTCCATCATCCCTCTAAATGGCATCTTTAAGCCCATTCCCTATAACATCAACCATCACATCACCGAGTGCAAATTTCTGGGCACTCTAATGTCCAATCATCTTCCACCTTCGAGTCACGAATGGCAAAACTCGCCAATCTAACTCTTCAGGCTTAAGAAGATTGAACAGGGGCAGTTATTGTACCCCAAAATTATCCCTCTCATTTATTAAGAATTTACTCACAAGATCTACTTTGGCTCAAGACTGCACTAGGGTTGATCAACTCAAGACACCTCCTTAAGCACTGATGACCAAAATTAGGGTTTGAAATTGCACAAGGATATTTGAACTTCCAATGCCCCATATGACTTTCATGGATCATTATGGACCCTCAAGATTACTCATGTCAAGTATCAAGCTTTGGATCACACTTTTGCTCAGTCAATTGAGTAGTTTACCTAAAAATCAACTGTATTGGGGAAAAAGTCAACTATGGCAAATTTACAGTCAAACTTCATAATTTTTTATCCACATCAACATTTTAAACTCATATGTATCATTTGATCAAGTTTGGACCATAATTCCTCAAGAAATTTGATCAAATCTTCAAAAGGGCAAAATGGTCAAAATTAGGGTTTTGATTGGGAAAGTGCAATTTCTGATTTTTGACCTAGAAAATGATCAATTGGTTTAAGGCATGATCTCAAGAGTCCAATTGCATCATTTTGACCTAATAAAATGGTTCAAAACATTAATCAAGTCCAATGGATTGACAAATGATTTTTCAGTTAATTGATCAAAAGTCAATTGTATACTGAAAAGTCAAACTTTAACTTTTTGGTCAAAATCAAATGCCAAAGATCACAATTCATCAAAGAATGTCAAAATATGAAACATATTCATAAATAAATCAAAAATTCAAAAATTCATTTTGAAAAGTTAAAATTTCTAAACTTAGAAATTTTTCTAAGTGTTGGAAATTTCTTATTTTTTCATAATTTTTAGCAAAATTTTCACCATGATGCAAGATGATTCAAAAGAAACTTTCAACATGAAAGTTGTAGATCTCCAAGAAATCTACAACATTTATTCACACAACTCCTTCCAAAAGTTCTTGGATCTTAAGTTATAATTTTAAGAACACATGGTCATGAAACAAAACACTTAGTGAAATTTTTGCCCTAATTTGGTCAGGATTTTGACCCGACTTCATGGACCTTTTTCATATAGTTACAAGGGGAATTTTCAAAAGTGATTCAAATATGGGTTGTATAACACATTGCAAGCTTTCCAAAATGTCTAAGAACTCCTTGAGATCATTTTTGAGTAGGGAGAATCGAAGAGATGAAGTTAAGGTTTTATCACTTGAATTACAAGTCATTTTGTGATGAACAAGATTCAAAATTCAAACTTATTGTGATGCGGTGGGAGAATTGACTTGAGGTTTTACGTTTTTTGTTCGCAAATGTTTCGGTTTAGCAAGAGTCGCCACCGACTTTTATTTTATCCAAAAGGAAAGGTAAAAAAGCACAGGAAAGACCTTTGAGATTGTTTTTGGGTTCGAGGGGTAGATTATGAAAAGGAAAGGTGCTAACACCCTTTTCATCCATGGTTTTCCATGGGCTCTTAGTTACTTGTTTTAGATAACTTGCTTTTGCTTTTCAATTGTTTGAAATGGTGCTTTGTGTGTGGTTTTGAAAGTATTTTGAAAAGAGGCCTTTGTTTAGGCAACCTTTATAATGATTCTTGTTTGAATGTATACAAAGGTGTTTGTCTTTTGAAAAAAAGTTTCAATGTTTAAAAGTTGTTTTGGGAAATTATTTTGAAATGTGTGTGATAGTTTGAAAATAGCAAGGATGGTTTGCAAATTGATCAAGTAACTAGGAGTTGTCTACCCTACTCAAAGATCTTTCCTACACATTTCTATTCCTTTGATATTGTTGTTTTACCATTGCATTTCGTAAACAACCCTATCTTTGGATGTTAAACGGGACAAGCGTGGGTCATCGTATGACCATGATAGCAATGGTGCTAAGTATCTTAGTAAGTTTAAGGGACTAATATCATTTGTTTTAAGGCAACATTTTGATAGCGTCATCGAAGGACTATGATCTTTTTTGTTTTTGATTGATTTTGCCAAGATACCTAGCATGCATACCATGGCCATTTTAAGGCAACAAAGTGGATGAAACCCTAGGGGTGTTTGTGTGCATTGTGTTGTCATTTTTCATGCATATTTATCTTGTATTTAGGTCATGCTATTTGTTTGATTTTGGTCTTTGCATACAAAACCCTAATTTTACTATCATGCATATAATACGATAAATTGCGTAAAAGTAAATCTAAGACTATTACAACAATATTATGGGGAGGGGGATACAAGTTTTGCATAGGGGATATTTGCACAAAATAAAACCCTAAAACTATTACAACCATATTGAATTTATACAATAAATAAATTAATGAACAATTATTTAAATGTACAAATAAAATGTAAATATGCACAAATGTTTTTTTTTGTATTTATTTTATGTATGTAAAATAAATTTATTTATGTCCTAAAAATAAGAAAATAAAATGATTATTTTTGAAAGGGTGAAAACCCTAATTTTTGTTTTAAAAGAAAATATGCTTTATATTATTTATTTATTCATTTTTGTTTAAGAAAAATAATAATAATATGTACAAAAATGTTAAAAATTAAAATGTGTGAGAAAATAATATTTTTAAGTGTATAAATAATAAAAATAAAAATATATAATATTTTTATATTAATTACAAGTTTATTTAGAAAAATAAGTTATATTATTATTAATAAACTATTTTTATGTCCAAAAAATAAAAAAATTAATAAAATAAAATACAAAAAATTAACAAAATATTTTTGAGATTTTTCAATGTTTAGAAAAAATAAATAAAGTCAGAAAATATAAAGGAAATGAAAAATATACAAAAATAAAACAAATGGGCCAAGGGGGTGCAGAAAATAAAGAGGGTGGTGCAAATAGCCAGAAAAGCCAGGCCCAGCCCAATGTCACTTCATCCTTGTCCTTCAAACCAGAAAAACGCGCGCGCCATGTACAAACTGTAATTCTTGCATACGTGCTTAAAAATGAAATCTTGCAACATGAAACTTGTAGCTTGTTAACTCACGATTTCAATGATATAAAAAATTTGATCTAACTCCAAGAAACCAGGGAGAATTTCAGTGGCCCTAAATCTTGACCTAGTTTTTTCAGCAACTTCAACTATCAAATACTCCTAGCTCAGTTAATATAAATGAAATCTACGCATATGTACAGCTCAAGCACATTGAAGACTACATATTTGCTTCACAAACCTAAGCCTAAGGATGTCTAAATAAGGAGATAGAAAGTTGGAAATTACCTTGTTCAGTCAAGTTCGAATATGGCAATGTAGCAACTTTGAATGAGGCCTGAAGGACTTATGAGCTTACTTTAAGTTCCCTCAACCTTTCCCAATGCTCAGCTTGCTTTGAAATGGCTTGAATGTCCCTGTAGAAGTCAACCTGCAAACTCATAAATTGAAAATGGTGAAGCACGAAACAGGGGTTACAGTTGCTTGAGAAGGGCTTGGATAGTTCAGATGGGATGTATGGAATGTGTCTGAAGTGGTTCAAGACAAAACGCACAAGGCAATTTGGTTTTGGCTTGAGTTCTGTAGAGCTTGCCCTGTTTTGGGCAGAAATGGAGTTTTTGGTGTATTTGGGTGTTTAGGAACTTGGCAAATCGTGTTTTGGCTTTGTTACAATATGCTGAGCTTGTTTGAAATGAGTCTAAGACTTGCTCTTATCAGATTTTCAAGTTGTGTTCACTTTTGCAAGCTTTCTTGTTTTTGAAGAAAAGGTGAGTTGACAAAGGCCAAGGTTGTACAAGCTAGCTCAAGGTCTGCATAGGGTTGGTGAAATTTTTCTGATGTTTGTGGAGTTGGTTTGCAGAAGTTGCTTAGGTCCATGGCTCAAGATAAACAAAGTTTGCATAAAGTGTGCTTTATCAAAGTAACAATGTAACCTTTTTGCCATTTTTGGATTAATTCCTTGTGTAAAGCTTCAAAGATCAGAACAATGCCTTTGTCCAATGTATTTGAATTTAATTAAGGAGTGTGGAAAGGATTAAGACCTATAAAACAAGTACAAGCATGATCCAAACTGATTTGCAACTTGTGCCAATGTGAAAAATACCATGGACAAAAGTGAGAAATGGCCATTTTCATTACTTCGATTCTCCCTAACCATAAATGATCTTGGAGAGTTATTTGACATTTTGGAAAGCTTGTAACATGCTTTACAATCCATATTTGAAATGTATTTTGAGATTCCACTTGTAACTATGTGAAAAGTTGCCATGAAGATAGGTCAAAATCCTGCCTAAACTAGGGCAAAATTTCACTAAGTTAAAAGTTTTATGGACCCTTATTCACAAAATCATAACTTGAGATCCAAGAATTTTTTGGGAAAACTTTGTGAACCAAAGTTGTAGATTTTGTGGAGGAATACAATTTTCATGTTGGAAGTTTTCTTTGAATCCAATTTCATCATGGTGAAAAAGTTGAGAAAAGTTGGGAAAAAATAAGAAATTTTTATAACTTAGAAAATTTCTAAGTTATGAAATTTTTCAATCTTAAACCCTAATTTCCAAAATTAGGTTTCTTGGTGAACAAGTTTCATTTTTTGACACATCTTTATGAAAAATAACCCTTGGCACTTGATTTTGACCAAAAAGTCAAAGTTTCACTTTTCAATGTACAGTTGATTTTTGATCAGTTGACTGGAAAATTCATCTGTCAATTCAATGCATTTGAGATCTTTTGAACCTTGTGATTAGGTCAAGATGATGCCATTGAGTCCTTGAAACTATGTTTGAACCCAATTTGCCATTGTCTAGGTTAAAAATCAGAAATTGCCCTTCTGCAGTCAAAACCCTAAAAATGACCATTTTGCCCTTTTGATGATCTGATCAAATTTCTTGAGGAGTTGTGGTCCAAACATGATCAAATGGTTTATATGAGTCTATAATGTTGATGTGGATAAACAATTATGAGGTTTTACTGTAAATTGTCCACAATTGACTTTTTCCCCAATACAACTGATTTTTAGGTCAACTGTCCAATTGACTGGGCAAAAATTTGATTCAAGGCTTGAAACTTGGTATGGGAAATCTTAGAGGTCCAACATGAAGTATGAAAGTCACATGAGGCATTGAAATTCTAAAATCCCTGTGCAAACTCAAACCCTAATTTCAGGTCATCAGTGCAAGGAGATGTCTTGAGCTGAGCAAACCCTAATCTGGTTTTGAGTCCAAAGAGTCTTGAGGGGAAAATCTTGATAAAATGAGAGGGAAAATTTTGGGGTACAACAACTGCCCCTGTTCAATCTTCTTGAACCTGAAGAGTTAGATTGGTGAGTCTTGTCGTTCGTGACTCGAAGGTAAAAGATGATTGGACACTAGAGTGCCCGTAAATTTGCACTCGTCAAACTGTAGTTGAGGGAATGGGCTTAAAGATGCCATTTGGAGAGGTGACAGAATCTTTTCGGTAATGGGCTTAAAAGATGTCATCCAAGAATGTTTGTTGAATTGTATGTTGTAAGTTAGAAGAATAATTATCCGAATGGTATCCATGTCTGGAACGTATCTGAACTGTATCTGGAGACTGAATCTGTATGAGCAATGGAATGGCGTCCGTGTCTGGAGCGTATCCGAGCTGTAAATACATTTGAATATGAATAAATAACAGAATGAATGTCGTGTCTGGGGTGTATCTGTATTGTATCTGAATCTGAAATCTGAATAAGCGACATAATGGCATTCGTGTCTGGAGAATCTCTGAGCTGGGGAAAATTAGAATGAGTGACAGAATGGTAACCATGTTTGGAGCGTATCTGGACTGTAACTGAAGTCGAGATATGTATGAGTAGTGGAATGACTTCCGTGTCTGGAGTGTATCCGTACTGTAACTGGGATCTGGATAAGTGAAAGAATGACTTCCGTGTCTGGAGTGTATCTGAACTTAAAATTGATAGTTGAATCTGAATGAGAAGTAGAATGGCTTCCGTGTCTGGAGCGTATCTAATCTTGTATCTTGACTTGAAATTCTGAATGAGTAATAGAATGACCTCCATGTCTAGGGTGTATCCATATTGTATCTTGACTTTGAATTCTGAATGAGAAATAGAATAACCTCCGTGTCTGAGGTGTATCCATACTGTATCTGAAATCTTTGAATATTTGTTAAAGATAGCTGTTAATCTTATCCTGAAAAGGGTAAAATGTTAGCTGAAACACAAAGTTATGTTGCATGAAATGTATGATGCAATAAAATGTGTTTTATCAATGTTTAGGATATATGAGTGTAATGTATGCGCATGTAAGCTGATTAGCTGTATCGCTGAGGAAAATAAATCCTTGATGGCTAGGGATAATAAATCCTGGACTGCTGCCGGGGAAAATAAATCCTGGACCGATGCTGGAGATTCAAAATCTTTGATAACTTCTGTGGGGATGTGAGAATCCTTCATGACTTTCCTGGGGATAGGGATCCTTCAAGTCTTTGGAGTTGGAGGATGATAAACATTCCGTTGTGAAAATAATGCCAAGTGTTGCTTGAGAAACCTGCTTGGGGAATCCAAAGAACTTTGAAGACTTCTACTAGGGGTTAGATAACGGGAATCCTTACTCGGCTGGGGAATAGGGAAAACTCTGGCGATCTCTACCGGGGATCAGACAAAGGAAAACCTTGATCTGCTGGAGAATAAGGAAGACTATGATGGCTTCCGCGGGGAATTAAGAATGAGAATCTTCGATCTCTTGGGGAATTTAAATCCTTTGGGAGTTCATGCTGGGGAGTCAAGAATGAGAATCTTCGATCTGCAGGGGATTAAAAATTCTGACAAATTCATGCTGGGGAGTAATGAAGACTCTGGCAACTTCACTGGGGAATCAAGAATGAGAATCTTCATTCTGTTGGGGAGTAAAAACTCTGTGGGGAATAGCTATACTGCTGGGGAATAGATATCCTGCTGGAGAGTAAGTTTAGGACTCTGGAGGAAAAGCTTATTCCTGTTTGGAAGAAGTTCAGGAGTTTGGGTTGTATGCCAATCTACTGGGGAGTTATCCTAGGTTGGGAATAAACGTTAACTGTTATCTGGTTGGTTCTCAGACTTTAAGATAACTTGCTGGGGAAATTGGGGAAAGCTGAATGGTTTCTGCTGGGGATTGATAGTTTTGACTTGACTGGGGAAGAAGGTTTCATCTTCGTTGAGGGTCTGTAGCTCAAATTTTTTACTCTGCTGGGGATCGGGAGTTTGAAGTTTCAACTCTGGTGGGGAATTGAGAGTTGTTGATGGCTTAACTCTGATGGGAATTAAGGATTTGAAACTATAACTCCGCTGGGGATATGTATTTCAAGGTTTTAGCTCCTCTAGGGATCT
Organism: Vicia faba; assembly: GCA_948472305.1. NCBI lineage: Eukaryota > Viridiplantae > Streptophyta > Magnoliopsida > Fabales > Fabaceae > Vicia > Vicia faba. The sequence continues at coordinate 359,097,887 of OX451740.1, read as the reverse complement.
AGATGATGTACTGCAGGGGATTTCTCCTGGAATAGCCTAAAGACGTTTTCCTATACTTCCAACCTGTCAGTAATTATTCTTTCCCATTTCGTTTATTTGTAAACATGTGATTATATTCAAATGCATATGCTTATTAATAAATCATTGGACGTTTTCAAATAAAACACAAGTGTAAAAAGGAAAAGATAAATAGTTTTCTGCACTTTGAAGTATCTTTGTATTAACTTTGTGTAAGTATTTTGTACAAAGGAGACAGACATCCTAGTAAGATAATGTTGTCATAAAAAATGAGAAAAATTTATACAAAGAAAGAATGGCTATGTGTAAAAATTCCATGGGGTTCCCATTCTGCTATAGCCTTTGTAACTCTGAATATCTTGTCCATTTGTTGATTTATCCGAAGATGATTGAGTTGATCAAAAGCCCAGAGCTTTGTCTGTGAAGAGATTGTCCTTAAAGTGATCCGACGAGACATAGTCATACGCTTTAATTCCATAACTTTTTCCTGGACCGCCCTTTCGGGTTTTCGATCCACCGGGAAACCCTTTTTTGCCCAAGTCGCCCTTTCGGGTTTTCAACTTGCCGGGTGTACAGATTTTTTTTATTTATCCCTAATTTTTGCCTGAACCACCCTTTCGGGTTTTCGATTCACCGGGATGCCCTTTTTTGCCCAAGTCTCCCTTTCAGGTTTTCAACTTGCCGGGTCATTTATGCGTAGTATCTTTTGACTATGTCTACGTTCGCAGGGTGCGGCAAGTCATCACCGTCCATGGTGGTTAATATCATTGCCCCGCCAGAAAAGATGTTCTTGATTACAAATGGTCCTTCATAGGTAGGAGTCCATTTTCTCCTGGGATCACTTTGCGGCAAGATAATGCGCTTGATTATGAGATCTCTGACTTGATACACTTGTCTTCTGACTTTCTTATTGAAAGCCTTGATCATCCGTTTTTGATACGCCTGACCATGGAAAACAACAGTAAGTCGCTTTTCATCAATCAAGTTAAGTTGATCAAGCCGGGTCTGAATCCAATCGTCTTCATTCAAACCAGCATCCTTCATGATTCTCGAGGAGGGAATCTGAACCTCGATAGGTAAAACAGCTTCCATGCCGTATACCAAAGAATATGGTGTTGCCCCAGTTGAAGTGTGTGTCGTGGTACGGTACCAGTGAAGAGCAAACGGTAGCATCTCATGCCAGTCCTTGTAGGTGACTGTCATCTTTTGTATGATCTTCTTGATATTTTTGTTCGCAGCTTCGACAACACCGTTCATCTTTGGCCGATAGGGAGATGAATTGTGATGTTGAATCTGGAACTGCTTGCACAAGGCGGTAATCATAGTGTTGTTAAGGTTCGTACTGTTGTCAGTAATGATCCTTTCGGGGATGCCGTACCAACAAATGAAGTTTTTCTTGATGAAGCGGGCAACCACATTCTTTATGACGGATGCGAAGGAAGCGGCTTCGACCCACTTGGTGAAGTAATCAATGGCCACTAGAATAAAGCGGTGTCCATTGGATGCTGTAGGGCTTGATCTCTCCAATCATGTCGATTCCCCACATAGCGAATGGCCAAGGAGCTGTTAAGACATTGAGAGGAACTAGAGGTATATGTACCTTGTCCGCATAGATTTGACATTTATGGCATGTTCGGGAATGTTGATAGCAGTCAGCTTCCATGATAGACCAGTAATAGCCTGTCCGTAGAATCTTCTTAGCCATTGTATGTCCACTAGAGTGAGTGCCAAAGGTACCATTATGCAGTTCCGCCATGATCTGCTCAGCTTCAACCTTGTCTATACAACGGAGCAGAATGCAATCATGATTGCGCTTGTATAGGATACCATTGCTCAAGAAGAACTTAGCTGAGAATCTCCTTAAGAACTTTTTGTCATTGACTGAAGCTCCTTCAGGATATTCTTGGGCCTCGAGATACCTTTTGACTTCGTGAAACCAAGGTCGGTCCACTACTTCTTCGGTATTAATCTCGTGACAATGTGCAGGTTCGTCCATCCGTTCAATGGTGATTTGGGGAGCCTCATTATCCCAGTTAAGTTTAAACATGGAGGACATTGTAGCTAGAGCATCTGCTAGCTGATTTTCTTCTCGCGGGAAGTGCTCGAAGTTAATCTGCTCGAAATATGGTAACAATGTCAGGACATGTTCTTTGTAAGGGATGAGGTTTGGATTTTTAGTATCCCACTCTCCTTTGATCTGACTGATGACCAAAGATGAGTCCCCAAACACATCTAAGGATTTGATTCCCAAGTCTATGGCAGCCTTGAGTCCAAAGATACAAGCTTCATACTCAGCCATGTTGTTGGTGCAGTTGAAGTAAAGCCTGGATGTGAAAGGTGTATGGCAACCCTCTGGGGAGATGAATACCGTGCCAATACCGTTGCCAAGTGCGTTGGAGGCACCATCAAAGTACAGGGTCCATCGGGATCCTTGTTCATGTCCGTCATATGGTCTGAAACCTTCAACGTTGTCCAATGTCATAATGTCTTCGTCGGGGAAGTCGAACCTCATGGATTGGTAATCTTCGACAGCTTGATGGGCTAGATGATCAGCTAGCACACTCCCCTTTATAGGTTTTATGGTCGTGTACTGTATATCGTATTCTGTCAGGATCATCTTCCATCTAGCTATTCTTCCAGATAAAGCAGGCTTTTCAAAGATGTACTTGATTGGATCCATCTTAGATATCAGCAAACTGGTATGAGTCAACATATACTGCCTTAGCTGGCGAGCAGCCCATACCAAAGCGGAGCAAGTTTTCTCGAGCAGTGAGGATCGGGTATCACAGTCGGTAAACTTTTTACTAAGGTAATAAATGGCATGCTCTTTTCGGCCAGACTCGTCATGTTGGCCTAGTACGCACCCCATTGAATTTTCTAAGACAGTCAGATACATGATTAGCGGTCTTCCTTCGACGGGTGGCATCAAGATAGGAGGTTCTAGCAAATACTCCTTGATTTTATCGAAAGCAACTTGACAGTCATCATTCCATTTAACCACCTGATCTTTCTTCAATAGCTTGAAGATTGGTTCACATGTAGATGTTAGGTGAGAAATGAACCTTGCAATGTAGTTTAGGCGTCCCAAGAAACCTCTGACCTCCTTCTCAGTGCGAGGAGCGGGCATTTCTTGTATAGTTTGACTTTGGTAGGATCAACCTCGATGCCCTTGTTGTTGACAATGAAACCCAAGAGTTTACCGGACCGAACTCCGAAAGTGAACTTGTTAGGGTTCAGTCTGAGCTTGTACTCCTTCAACCTGACAAATAGCTTTTGCAAGTGGTCGATGTGTTCTTCTTCTGTTTATGATTGGGCTATCATGTCATCTACATAGATCTCTATCTCATGATGTATCATATCATGAAACAAAGCTACCATGGCGCGTTGATAGGTTGCCCCGACATTCTTCAGTCTGAATGGCATCACTTTGTAACAGAACGTACCCCAGTGTAACAAAAGTAGTTTTCTCCATGTCTTCAGGTGCCATTTTGATCTGGTTGTAACCTAAAAATCCGTCCATGAAAGAAAATACCTTGTGTTGAGCTGTGTTGTCAACCAAGATGTCAATGTGCGGAAGTGGAAAGTCATCTTTAGGGCTAGCCCTATTTAAGTCTCTGTAATCCACGCACATTCTGACTTTGCTGTCCTTCTTAGGCACGGGCACAATGTTAGCAACCCATTATGGATAGGAAGTAACAGCCAGAAATCCAGCATTGAACTGCTTCATAACTTCTGCTTTGATCTTTTCTGACATGTCGGGCCTCATGCGGCGGACTTTCTGTTTAACTGGTGGACAGTCTTCTCTTGTGGGTAGACGGTGTACCATAATATATGTATCGATTCCCGGCATGTCTTCGTATGACCAGGCGAAGATCTCAACATATTCATTCAACAACTGAATTAAGCGTTCCTTGACACTCAGCTCTAGGTTGGCACCCACTCTAACTTCTTTTCTGTCTTCCTCAGTACCCAAGTTGATTGTCTCTAACAGCTCCTCATGAGGTAGAATAGCCCTTTCTTCCTGTTGTAGCAGTCTAGCGAATTCTCCTGGCACCTCACAATCTTCCTCACCTTCGTATTCGGCGTGGTAGACCAGATCTTCAGAGTCACTGAAGGCCATAGCAGAATTGTTACCCGTGGAATCCGGAATGGAAGGGTACCTGCATTTGTAAGTGTGGGTGTGTGTAAGGGATAGCCACCTTTAAACAAATAAAATGCAAAAAGAAAGACAATGAATACAAAATTTTATATATGAAAATGTCCATGATCCATTAAAATGGCATATGAAGATGAAAAATCAAACCCTTACAAATGGACCTATGTACCTCGGGTAAGGCACATAGGTTTAAAAGTGTACGAATTGTTTGAGAATTATTACAAACCAACAGAAATGTTTGAAAGATAAATTACTGCGGTATGAAAGTAATCGAAACAAAGTCCTTTGCCTCCCAGTTGCACAGTCCTCCGTCAACAGTAGGGAAAATCCAGTCTTCCAAGTTGCTCTCCTCTTCACTATCCTCCAAAGCATTGACTCCATGATGGGTGATCTTCACTGGTGGCCCTCCAGCACGAAAGCGATGCACAACCTTTTGAATAGCCGAAGTGAAACCCAAGCCAAATTTATCTGATTTAAAAGGAAAGTCGGGAAGCTTCCCCCAGATTGTGGATCCGCCTTCTTCCACAACCGCCCTAGCATCCTTTAAAGAAGACATCCAAGGTGGAGGTCTTGTAATCACAGGAGTTAAGGACACTTCCTTGGTCACTTCTATCTCTTCAGGAACTTCTTCGAAGTGTTGAAAAGGGGTCTCGATGAATTCACCATCCAATTCTACATAGCGGAAAGAATTTAGATGGCTTATCATGTATTCCTCTTCGCCATGAACAGTTATAATTTTCCCCTGGACAGGGTACTTGAGAATTTGATGCAGAGTAGAAGTGACGGCTCCAGCATTGTGAATCCAAGGTCTTCCCAACAAGTAAGAATAGGAAGGACGTATGTCCATCACATAGAATGTGGAGTTGAAGATTTCAGTTCCCACTTTAATCGGGATGTCCACCTCCCCATGGACCATCCTCTTAGAACCATCAAAGGCTCTGACAATTATATTGCTGGGTTTCAGGGTTAAGCCTTCACAATCCAACCTATCCAAAGCTTTCTTTGGCAAGACGTTCAGCGATGAACCAGTGTCTACCAGTACGTGTGCTAGAGTAGTCCCTCTGCATTCCACCGAGACATGCAAAGTGTCATTATGTTTTCTCCCTTTTGATGTTAAATCGGCATCGGAGAATCCCAGACCATTGTCAGCTATTAAGCTAGCTACACATTCCTGGAACTGATCCGCGGAGGTTTCCTGTGGCACATGGGCCGTTTTCAAAAATCTTATCAGAGCCTTAGCATGAGCCTCTGAACAAAGCAGCAGGGCCAACATAGAGATCTTTGAGGGGGTTTGCCCCAGCTGTTCAACAACATCATAATCGCTTCTCTTGATTATTTTCAAAATCTCTTCCTTTTTTTTTGGAGAGGTTTCAGGGATGACCAACGGCTGAGCCCTCGTCCTTACGGACTCTTCTTGGATCCCTTTCCCTCTATCATCAGTAGCAGCAGAGGGGACAACTTCAGGAGTTACAACTTCTTCAATAATCGGAGTTCTCACAGATATGTTTACCGGTACAGGGGTAACCTTAGGAGCAGCTGAGGGTCCAAATATTTCCTTTGGAGGGGAAATCTCTGGAGAGAAAATTCTTCCACTGCGGGTGATTTTGCTCATTCCAGCAATGTTTCCAATGTCGGAAGTCTCTTCATCAGAACTCTCTTCAGTTGATTCAATTTGCTTAATACCGTGATAGTAGATCTCTCCACCATAGTTCCACGATATTGATTTGTCGGACTTGTACGGGACGGGCTCGGGCATGGTTATCTTCAAAGGTGCAATCTTCGGAGCGGATGTAATCTTAACAGGTCTTTTGGAGACCTTGGAAAGATTGGCGGATATGGTTATTATTGAAACATCATTAACATGAGTCAGTGTAACAGGATTCTTTTCAAAAAGGATTTCTTGGTTATCCATTAGGCATTGGATGCCTAACTTCAACCATGGACAGTCAGTTGGTAAGGATGAACAAAGGCAACAATCTTCTTCACAACCTGGGAAAATCCCAGCCTTCAGCAAATTCAACTTGATTATCTGTAACAGAGTCATCAAATCATCAACAGTAGCAACCAAAAGGTCTTCTTTAACAGCATGGGCATTGTGGCCATGCTTTGGCATTGGAGCAGAGATTACATTCGGCTTTTCAGGGGCATCGAATTTAACTTTTTTAGCGTCTATCAAATCCTGAATCTTATTCTTGAGGGCCCAACAATTGTTGGTGTCGTGCCCCAGGCTATCTGAATGATAAGAACACTTGGCATTTGCATGGTAGAATGGAGAAGTAGTATTCGGATTCTTTGGGGCCTCTTTCAAACTTGCAAGGTTTAACTTCAAGAGATGGGGTAGAACCTGAGCAAGAGTCATATTGATCCGGGTGAATTGCCGTGCAGGTCTTTCCACCCTTGTTTGGTTGGTTATGGGTTGATTGTTTCTGGGCTGATCAGCTGCAGACTTCTGAATCATTACAGCCCCCACCGCTGGCCGGTGCTCAACTCTTCCTTGACCTCTTTGGGAGTAGACAGCTGATACTTCCTTCTTTACTGGAAAAGTCTTTTTGATGGCAGTGGAAGCAAATGCATCTTTTTGAATTTTCCCGCTTTTTATGTCAGCTTCAACTCTCTCACCAGTTAGAATCAACTCAGTGAACCCCGCAGACGAAATTCCAATCAGGTGATTAAAGAAAGGACCTGATAGAGTCCCCAAGAACATATCTACTAGCTCCCTCTCAGATAGAGGTGGTTGTACTCGTCCCGCCAAGTCTCTCCATTTCTGGGCATATTCTTTGAAACCTTCATTTGAGACCATGCCCATACTCTGTAATTGAGTACGGGTTGGTGCTAAGTCCGCATTATATTAATATTGTTTGTAGAAGGCGGCCGCCAAATCTTCACAATTATGCACATCAGACCTTTCCAACTGGTAAAACCAATCCAGCTGCGTCCCCGATAAACTGTCCTAGAAGAAATGAACCCACAGGTCTTTGTCAGAAGAATGTGGTTGAATTTTTCTGACATAAGATCGTAGGTGCATCTTCGGGCAAGACACCCCATCGTACTTAGAAAACAAAGGCACCTTAAATTTAGGAGGGATTACAATTCCAGAAACCAGCCCTAGTTCCTCAAAATCCAGCCCAGGCACTCTCTGTACCTCCATAGTTGCCAAACGTTCTTCCAAATTCTTGTATTTGTCATCTGCAGGAGGGTACTACTATTCAGAATAGTCTTCATCCTTTTCCTCTTCTTCTTCCTCAGACTCAGATGGTACTACAACTCCCTTTCCTTTTCCTACCCCTTCATCAGATGTTGAGGGGAAACCTAGGACCCTTCTGGCTTGACCTTCAAATCTTCTGCCCAGGGTAGCCACACCAACTCTCTTCTTTTTCTTTTTATCTTTTTCCTTCTCTAGCAAGGTCTTGAGCTCCTCCTGCCCCTTGGCCAAGGTCAAAAGTAGCTGTTGAAACTGTGAATTCTGCGCTTGCAAGTATTTAACCGTCTACTCAATATCCATCTTGCTGAAATAAACAGCAGAGAGATAAGGAAACCTGGTGTGAACACCTGTTTATGCATATGATGAATGATATGTTTCATGTAATGGATTCAAGGATTCAGAAATTCAAATTTGTTTTAAACAAAAAAGAAACACACGTCATATTAATAAGATAGAATTTTTTAGTACATCAATGCCCTATGGGCAAAATAATACAAAATTCTAAGGTGAAAAGACGCTGCGCATCCTCTTTGGTGCAATGTAGGTATTGAGAGTCTGCTCTTCGTGAAGTTGACGAGTGAGTTCCAAAACCTTCTTCTCACTGGCGTAGAATTGGGCTTCAAAAGTATCGCGCTCTCCCTTGAGCTGTATCCAACTCCTTTGTAAATCTTCTAGTGATGTTGGCATGTCAGGATGTAGGAGGGTGTATGGAACCTCTCCTTCCATAACAGGCTCTATAATCACAGGTAGAATGTAGGGGTAAGGCATCATAAGACTCTGGGCGCGGGTTCTTACCCACTTGAGGTAAGGCTCAAGGGGGATGGAATTCTTGTGTCCCAAGGTCTTATTGTCCACCTTGTTGGGCATCCTCCAAGCTCGGATAAACCTTTGTCGAAGTCCTTGTTCGTCGTTGTCGAAGTCAAAAACCAAGTCTGGAATCAGCATGTCCTGTGGGCCATCCCTTCGGGCATACCCAAACTGTCTCAGAGCCAAGAAAGGGCTGTAGGTGATGCCTCCCCTAATGCCAAGTAGAGGGACATTAGGGAATTCCCCACAACGGTCAATGATGACGACATTCTCTTTTGATCGAGAACACCAATGAATATCTGAATGTGTAAGGGTCATCAACCGTTGTGACCACCTCAAACCTTACTCATTCTTCAAAACTGATTGGGGAATATGAGAAATAAACCATCTTTCCAGTAGAGGAGTACAACACATGAGAACACCCCTTTTCCTCATTGTTCGAGTGTGAAAAGAGTGGAGGATATCCCTAAGCAATGTAGGCACCGGGTTGCGAGCCATGAAGACTTTGACAGCATTCACATCTATAAGTTGGTCAGGGTTTGGGAACAAGACCATCCCATAGATGAGAAGAGCTACAATCTACTCAAAAGCTTGTAAGTCTAATGAATTCCAGCATCTTTGGGCCTTCTCAAACAAGAGCTTTGACAAGAAGCCTTTGACACCACTTCTAGTTTCCCAACGGCCTATGACATCAGATGGTTGCAAGTGTAGGGCTTGAGAAACATCTTTAGGCTTTGGATCTCTTTCCGTACCGTTGAAAGGTAGTTGATGGAGAATAGGAATCCTCAAGAGTTGAGAAAATTCCTCCAAAGTAGGCACAAGTTGGTAGTTAGGAAATGTGAAGCAGTGGTGTAGGGGGTCAAAGAACTGGAAGAGAACTTTCACCATGTCTTCCTCAGTGTTGGTTTTGACTAAGTTGAGAAGACGACCATGCCTCTCGGTGAATGGAGAATTCTCAGGAATCCTTGAAGCTAGCTCCTTGAGTTGAGGAGGAATTCTTACAAGGTTGACTTGAATTATTTTCCTGCGAAGTGAATCCATTACCTACAAAACAAGAACAAAGATGAAGATCCAAAATCCTTGAAATGGTTAGTGGATGCATATGATGCTTCATGATGTTCATGATGTTATGCACAAGTATATATGTACAAACAAATCATACAAGATCCTAGTTTCAGGCTTGCATGGGGTTTCATAGGTAAGTACCCTCTTGAAGTTTAGTTGGATCAACCTGTCCTATAAATAGTAACCGGGTTCTAAGGAGCTCAATATCACTGGATTGTTTTCTGTGTTCATTGTTTCAGTTTAGCCACTTTACTGGTGACCTAAATATTCCAAGAAAACAACCCTCAATGAGTGTAGTATCGAGTATCTACCAACTTCGGACTGCACCAAAGCCGAGCATCTCACTACATCCTAAAAGGCCAAGTTGGTCAAGTAAAGGTTCTAAAAGTCCATTAGTGCTTCATTGCATCACTCAGCGGCCCCGTATTCTCTTTGATTGACTCAAAGGCTACCGGTATCCACAAATATGTCGCACTAACATAGTTATTGCTTCAACCATGTCGGTATACCCCGCACAGTTTCCACAACGTATTGCTATTTAGTTATGAATGTTTCCCAAATCCGGGTAGAGGATTCAAACCCAAACAATAGAACCAAAGTGTAAAGCAAACAAGTCAAGCAATTGTAAGCAAATAAAGGTGATCTAAACCCTAAGGTAACTCCACTTTTATATCATCTCCCCAGCAGAGTCGCCAGTTCTGTGATGCAGTGGGAGAACTGACTTGAGGTTTTGCGTTTTTTGTTCGCAAATGTTTCGGTTTAGCAAGAGTCGCCACCGACTTTTATTTTATCCAAAAGGAAAGGTAAAAAAGCACAGGAAAGACCTTTGAAATTGTTTTTGGGTTCGGGGGGTAGATTATGAAAAGGGAAGGTGCTAGCACCCTTTTCATCCATGGTTTTCCATGGGCTCTTAGTTACTTGTTTTAGATCACTTGCTTTTGCTTTTCAATTGTTTGAAATGGTGCTTTGTGTGTGGTTTTGAAAGTATTTTGAAAAGAGACCTTTGTTTAGGCAACCTTTGTAATGATTCTTGTTTGAATGTATACAAAGGTGTTTGTCTTTTTAAAAAATGTTTCAATGGTTGAAAGTTGTTTTGGGAAATTGTTTTGAAATGTGTGTGATAGTTTGAAAATAGCAAGGATGGTTTGCAAATTGATCAAGTAACTAGGAGTTGTCTACCCTACTCAAAGATCTTTCCTACACATTTTTATTCCTTTGATATTGTTGTTTTACCATTGCATTTCGTAAACAACCCTATCTTTGGATGTTAAACAGGACAGGCGTGGGTCATCGTATGACCATGATAGCAATGGTGCTAAGTATCTTAGCAAGTTTAAGGGACTAAGATCATTTGTTTTAAGGAAACATTTTGATAGCGTCATCGAGGGACTATGATCTTTTTTGTTTTTGATTGATTTTGCCAAGATACCTAGCATGCATACCATGGCCATTTTAAGGCAACAAAGTGGATGAAACCCTAGGGGTGTTTGTGTGCATTGTGTTTTCATTTTTCATGCATATTTGTCTTGTATTTAGGTCATGCTATTTGTTTGATTTTGGTCTTTGCATACAAAACCCTAATTTTACTATCATGCATATAATACGATAAATTGCGTAAAAGTAAATCTAAGACTATTAAAACAATATTATGGGAAGGGGGATACAAGTTTTGCATAAGGGATATTTGCACAAAATAAAACCCTAAAACTATTACAACCATATTGAATTTATACAATAAATAAATGAACAATTATTTAAATGTACAAATAAAATGTAAATATGCACAAATGTTTTTTTTGTATTTATTTTATGTATGTAAAATAAATTTATTTATGTCCTAAAAATAAGAAAATAAAATGATTATTTTTGAAAGGGTGAAAACCCTAATTTTTGTTTTAAAAGAAAATATGCTTTATATTATTTATTTATTCATTTTTGTTTAAGAAAAATAATAATAATATGTACAAAAATGTTAAAAATTAAAATGTGTGAGAAAATAATATTTTTAAGTGTATAAATAATAAAAATAAAAATAAATAATATTTTTATATTAATTACAAGTTTATTTAGAAAAATAAGTTATATTATTATTAATAAACTATTTTTATGTCCAAAAAATAAAAAAATAAAAAAATAAAATACAAAAAATTAAGAAAATATTTTTGAGATTTTTCAATGTTTAGAAAAAATAAATAAAGTCAGAAAATATAAAAGAAATGAAAAATATACAAAAATAAAACAAATGGGCCAAGGGGGTGCAGAAAATAAAGAGGGTGGTGCAAATAGCCAGAAAAGCCAGGCCCAGCCCAATGTCACTTCATCCCTGTCCTTCAAACCAGAAAAACGTGCGCACCATGTACAAACTGTAACTCTTGCATACGTGCTTAAAAATGAAATCTTGCAACATGAAACTTGTAGCTTGTTAACTCACGATTTCAATGATATAAAAAACTTGATCTAACTCCAAGAAACCAGGGAGAATTTCAGTGGCCTTAAATCTTGACCTAGTTTTTCAGCAACTTCAACTATCAAATACTCCTAGCTCAGTTAATATAAATGAAATCTACGCATATGTACATCTCAAGCACATTGAAGACTACATTTTTGCTTCACAAACCTAAGCCTAAGGATGTCTAAATAAGGAGATAGAAAGTTGGAAATTACCTTGTTCAGTAAAGTTCGAATATGGCAATGTAGCAACTTTGAATAAGGCCTGAAGGACTTATGAGCTTGCTTTAAGCTCCCTCAACCTTTCCTAATGCTCAGCTTGCTTTGAAATGGCTTGAATGTCCCTATAGAAGTCAACCTGCAAACTCAGAAATTGAAAATGGTGAAGCACAAAACTGGGGTTACAGTTGCTTGAGAAGGGCTTGGATAGTTCAAATGGGATGTATGGAATGTGTCTGAAGTGGTTCAAGACAAAACGCACGAGGCAATTTGGTTTTGGCTTGAGTTCTGCAGAGCTTGCCCTATTTTGGGCAGAAATGGAGTTTTTGGTGTATTTGGGTGTTTAGGAACTTGGAAAATTGTGTTTTGGCTTTGTTACAATATGCTGAGCTTGTTTGGAATGAGTCCAAGACTTGCTCTTATCAGATTTTCAAGTTGTGTTCACTTTTGCAAGCTTTCTTGTTTTTGAAGAAAAGGTAAGTTGACAAAGGCCAAGGTTGTACAAGATAGCTCAAGGTCTGCATAGGGTTGGTGAACTTTTTCTGATGTTTGTGGGGTTGGTTTGCAGAAGTTGTTTAGGTCCATGGCTCAAGATAAACAAGGTTTGTATAAAGTGTGCTTTATCAAAGTAGCAATGTAACCTTTTTCCCATTTTTGGATTAATTCCTTGTGTAAAGCTTCAAAGATCAGAACAATGTCTTTGTCCAATGTATTTGAATTTAATTAAGGAGTGTGGAAAGGATTAAGACCTGTAAAACAAGTACAAGCATGATCCAAACTGATTTGCAACTTGTGCCAATGTGAAAATGCCATGGACAAAAGTGAGAAATGGCCATTTTCATTCCTTCGATTCTCCCTAACCATAAATGATCTTGGAGAGTTCTTTGACATTTTGGAAAGAATGGAACATGCTCTGTAAACCATATTTGAAATGCATTTTGATATTCCACTTGTAACTATGTGAAAAGTTGCCATGAAGATAGGTCAAAATCCTGCCTAAACTAGGGCAAAAGTTCACTAAGTTAAAAGTTTTATGGACCCTTATTCACAAAATCATAACTTGAGATCCAAGCATTTTTTCGGAAAACTTTGTGAATAAAAGTTGTAGATTTTGAATCTAAATGCATCATGGTGAAAAAGATGAGAAAATTTGGGGAAAAATAAGAAATTTTCATATCTTAGAAAATTTCTAAGTTATGAAATTTTTCAATCTTAAACCCTTATTTCCAAAATTAGGTTTCTTGGTGAACAAGTTTCATGTTTTGACACATCTTGATGAAAAATGACCATTGGCACTTGATTTTGACCAAAAAGTCAAAGTTTGACTTTTCAGTGTACATTTGATTTTTTATCAGTTGACTGGAAAATTCATCTGTCAATCCAATGCATTTGAGATCTTTTGAACCTTGTGATTAGGTCAAGATGATGCCATTGAGTCCTTGAAACTATGTTTGAACCCAATTTGCCATTGGCTAGGTTAAAAATCAGAAATTGTCCTTCTGCAGTCAAAACCCTAAAAATGACCATTTTGCCCTTTTGATGATCTGATCAAATTTCTTGAGGAGTTGTGGTCCAAACTTGATCAAATGGTTCATATGAGTCTATAATGTTGATGTGGATAAAAAATTATGAGGTTTGACTGTAAATTGGTCATATTTGACTTTTTCCCCAATATAGTTGATTTTTAGGTCAACTGTCCAATTGACTGGGCGAAAATTTGATTCAAGGCTTAAAACTTGGTATGGGAAATCTTAGAGGTCCAACATGAAGTATGAAAGTCACATGAGGCATTTAAAGTCCAAAAATACCTGTGCAAACTCAAACCCTAATTTCAGGTCATCGGTGCAAGGAGATGTCTTGAGCTGAGCAAACCCTAATCTGGTCTTGAGTCCAAAGAGTCTTGAGGGGAAAATCTTGATAAAATGAGAGGTCAAATTTTGGGGTACAACACTTATGCTGCATAACCTCTACTTTGCAGGCCTCAAACTTGTTAGGAACTCCATAATTAATTGCTTGCACAACTGTTTGAGGTCTCATTTCAAGCATTCAATGCAAGGTCATGCTTTATATCCATTTTGGGAAGAAAGTGCACATTGTCATTTTGATAAAATGGATTTTTGCACAAAACTTGTTCTTGAGCCTTGCAATTGATTTCTTCTGATCATACAAGCCCATAACTCAAGATAAACTTGTTAGACACTTACAATCACTCAGCCCATGGTTGTACTTCCTCTTGAAATTTGTTTTCCCACTTTTCTTCAAAATCAAGTAACCTAGCAATTAGCTTGTAATTTGTACTTCTTACTCTCCAAAGCACTAAAACCTTTTTGTTTATACATACACAAGTCATTTTCCACAAATCCCACGCATGCTTAAGCCCTGAAAACACCAAGAACACAGAATCACCAAAAACACTTCAAAACTTGCCATTTCTGAGTTTTGAATCTAATCTCCAAATTTACTCGTGCGTTTCTTGGCCTTTTACTTTCAAAAGCTTCTAAACAACATACACAAATAATCCCAACACCTGCAGCACCACTGTAACACCTCCATCATCATCCACCATTTTCAAAAACAACACCTTGCACCTTGACTTCTCTAGAACTCACCCGACACTTTCAGCTCAAGCTAAGCATCCCATTAGCTTCCTGGGAACTTGAGGAAGCTAATCCAATCATTGAAACTCAACAAAAGCTACTCAAACTCCAAACCCGATACCCTCTTGCAAGGTAAGTTTTCTAACTTTTGAACTCTTCATACATGCATCATTAATGGTTTATTTGTGAATGAAAAATGTAGATATCATTGCCCTAAAGCTAACCATGTCCATAGTTTTAATTTATATTGCTTGAGCTTAGAGAATTTTAAGATTGAAGTTTCTGAAATTTTTAGGGTTCATATTAGGGCCATTAAAATCCATGCTTATCTTTGAGCTATAATTTTATTGCTTTGCATTTCTGAAATCGTGAGGAAATTTGCTACGAGTTTCCTGTTTACAGTTTTCATTTTTGTTGAGATTTGAATAAGATACAGAGGCTCTGGCTGGGCGTAAGGTTGAAGATGAAGATCAGGCCATGGAATTGTTTACTATCATATATTTATTGTTTTGATTATATAAACGGATGTATAGCCACCCTAGTGGTAGAAGCGCGCGCCTGTGACTATAGGGACCTTGGTTCGAGCCCCAGTGGTACCCTTTTGGATTTTTTTTCTTCATATTTTTCACATTGTGACTTTTCTTTTTTTGGAAGCGCTGGGCCTCTATCCTTGGGGTTATGTTTTTTTTCACTTCTGACCCCCTGTTGGCTATTCACACCCTGGCCCATTTTATTTTCTTTTTTTCATTTTTATTTATTTTTGTTTTCTTAAATATATTATCTAACACTAAAAAATCAGAAAAAATTTAAAAAATATTATATTTATATTTTGATAAAGTTTGTTTATTTTTTTACACAAAAAATTATTTTATTTAACCATACTTTATTTATTTTACTAATTATTTTGTAAATTTAATTAAAAAACTAGGGTTTTAGTTATTTCCTTTTACACCATTTAAATATATTATTTTAAAATATAAAAAAGACCAAAAATATTTTATTATACTATAAATTATTTTTAAGACAAAAATACCAAAAATATTCTTCTCATGAACTTAATTTCTTTTTTTTAGTTAACATTTAGATTAGGGTTTTATTTAAATTCTTTTCCTAGTAAATTTAGGCTTACTTTTTATTATTTTAATTAATTATTTTCTTTTAATTAATTAAGTTAAAACAAAGTCCCTTTTCCCTAAAAAATCCAAATAAACATCCATTTTCTTTACATTTATATTCTTGTACATTTATTTATTTTGTACATTGTTTATCCAATTCTTGTATATATTCAATATGGTTGTAATAGATAACTAGGCTTTATTTTTTTGCAATCCCCATTTGTAATTTGTACACCCCCTCCCACAAGTATTGTAATAGGGTGGTACTTTTAAATTCCGCAATTTATCACTTTATATACAAATGCTAGTAATTAGGGTTTATATGGAAAGACTAAAACCAATCAACTAGAAAACCCTAATCAAAGACAAAACCAAGCATGAAAACAATACACCTGCACACAAGCACCCCTAGGGTAAATCCACTTGGTTGCCTTGCAAAATGACCATATTACGCATGTGAGGTATCTTAGAAAAAACAAGCAAAATATAAGATCATAGTCCCTCGATGACGCAATCAATGTTTCCTTTCAAATGATCTTAGTCCCTAAATAATAATGCTAAGATACCTTGCAACATTGCTAATCATGGTTATACGATGACCCACGCCCGTCCCATTTACATCCAAAGATAGGGTTACTTAACAAATCAATGGTAAGATAATAATGTCAAAGGAAAAAGGAAATGAACATGAAAGACTTTTGAGTAGGTAGAATGATCCTAGTTACTTGCTCACTTTCAAAACAAAACATCCTTGCTATTTTCAAAAACAAACACCTACACTTTCAAAAACATCCTTTCAAACTTGAAAACATTTTAAAAAGATCAACAACTTTGTATACATTCTTACAAACGAGAATCATTACAAAGTTTTCCTAAACAATGGCCTCTTTAAAAAATACTTTCAAAAACCACACAAAGCACAATTTCAAACAAAAAAAGCAAGTGATCTAGCAAGTAACTAAGAGCCCATGGAAAAGCGTGGATGAAAAGGGTGCTAATACCTTCCCTTTTCATAATCTACCCCCCGAAATCAAGAAATAATCTCAAATGTCTTTCTTGTGCTTTTTCACCTTTCCTTTTGGATAAAAGAAAAGTCGGTGGTGACTCTTGATAACCGCAATATTTGCGATCAAATGCAAAACACCCAAGTCAGTTCTCCCACTGTATCACAGAAATGGAGACTCTGCTAGGGAAAATTCTAAAAGTGGGGTCACCTTAGGGATATATCATATTTATTTGCTTTCATTGTTTGTCTTGTATTCTTTACATTATGGTTCTTTGTTTGGGTTTGAATCCTCTACCCGGATTTGGGATACCTTATAGGTAATTAGCAATACGTTATGGAAACTGTGTGGGGTATAGCGACATGGTCTAAGCAATAGCTACGTTAGTGCGACATATTTATGAGTACCGGTAGCCCTTGAGTTAATAAAGGAGAATACGAGGCCGCTGAGTGATGTCATGAAGCACTAATGAACTTTTAAGAACCTTTACTTGACCAACTTGGCCTTTAGGACGTAGTGAGATGACCGGCTTTGGTGCAATCCGAAGTTGGTAGATACTCGATACTACACTCATTGAGGTTTGGTTTTTTGGGATATTTTGGTCGCCATTAAAGAGGCTTGTGCTGAAACAATGACCAAAGAAACAAACCAGTGATATTGAGCTCCTTAGAACCTGGTTACTATTACTAGGACAGGTTTGAGCCAACTAAACTTCAAGAGGGTACTTACCTATAAGACTCCATGCAAGCCTAAACCTAAGGACTTGTTTGCTTTGTTTGTGTATATTTACTTGTACATAACATCATGAACATCATAACATCATACTCATATTCACTAACCATTTCAAGGATTTCTGGGATTTATCTTTGTTTCTGTTTTGTAGGATATGGATTCTATTCGTAGGAAAACTATTCAAGTCAACCTTGTAAGGATCCCTCCATAACTTAAAGAGCTAGCATCAAGGATTCCTGAAAACTCTCCACTTACCAAAAGACATGGTCGCCTGCTAAACATTGTCACCTCCAACACTGATGAAGACATGGTGAAGATGCTCTTTCAGTTCTTTGACCCTTTACACCATTGCTTCACATTTCCTGATTATCAACTTGTGCCAACTTTGGAATAATTCTCCCAACTCTTGAGGATTCCCATTCTCAATCAACTACCTTTCAACGGTACGGAAAGAGATCCAAATTCAGAAGATATTGCTCAAGCTCTACACTTGAAATCATCTGATGTCACAACTAATTGGGAAACAAGGAGTGGTGTCAAAGGTTTCCTAGAAAAGTTCTTGTTTGAGAAATCCCAAAGCTGTTGGAACTCTTTGGATCTGCAAGCTTTTGAGGAAATTGTGGCTCTCCTCATCTATGGGATGGTTTTGTTTCCAAATTCTGACCAACTCATAGATGTGAACGCTGTCAAAATCTTCATGTCCCATAACCCGGTACCTACTATGCTAGGGGACATCTTACATTCTTTTCACACTCGCACTATGAGCAAAAGAGGTGTTCAAAAGATCAACAACTTTGTATACATTCTTACGAACGAGAATCATTACAAAGTTTGCCTAAACAATGGCCTTTTTACAAAATACTTTCAAAAACCACACAAAGCACAATTTCAAACAAAATCAAGTGATCTAGCAAGTAACTAAGAGCCCATGGAAAACCATGGATGAAAAGGGTGCTAATACCTTCCCTTTTTATAATCTACCCCCCAAACTCAAGAAATAATCTCAAAGGTATTTCCTGTGCTTTTTCACCTTTCCTTTTGGATAAAAGAAAAGTTGGTGGCGACTCTTGCTAACCACAACATTTGCGATCAAACGCAAAACACCCAAGTCAGTTCTCCCACCGTATCACAATAGTCCCCAGCAGAGTCGCCAGTTCCGTGATACGGTGGCAGAACCGACTGTTATACTGGTTTTGCGTTTGTGTTTGCAAATGTTGCGGTAAGTAAGAGTCGCCACCGACTTTTCTTTTATCCAAATTAAGGAAAGGGTGGAAAGAACAGGAAAATACCTTTTAGAGAATTTTCTGAGTAAGAGGTGCAGATTATGGAAAGGGAAGGTGTTAGCACCCTTTCCATCCGTAGTTTTCTACGGGCTCTTAGATGCTAGCTCATTTGAAAATATCTTGTGCTTTGTGATTTGAAAAAATTAGTTTTAAAAATGCCTTAGTGCGGAGATTCGCTTTATGATAACTCTTGTATCAGTCCTCAAGGGTGTTGATAAAGCATTTTTTTGAAAGTGTTTTGGAATGTTTTGTGTAAGTGGAAAAACGTTTGTTTTTGAGAAAGCATCTAATAGCTATCTACTTGTACGAGAAAAAGTCGTTCTTTTCGTCTTTTCCTTTAGACAATTCTATCCTACTATTAGTGAGTAAGTAGCCCTATCGTTGGATGTATGAGGGACATTCGAAGGGACGTTTTTATAGTCACAAAAGCAACTTGGCAAGAAGCTTTAGTAACTACCCTAGGGTTCTAAGATCATATTTTTATAGAGACAACGTCGAGAGGGTCATCGAGGGACTTATGATCTTTTTGAACCAGAGGGTAGCCACTAAAACCTCCCACGTTTCGAGAGTTATGACTATTTTCCGAAGGCAACCGAAGTGGGGTACCCTAGAGGTGTATATGTGAAATGTGTGTTATATTCAAATTATTTATCTTTGTTATTAGGTTTGCTAGCGTTTTGATTTTAATCTTTTCCATACAATCCTATTAGTCATACGTCTAAAAATTAATATGAAAGCAATAAAAATGCAGGAATTGTAAATCCTATGCTATTACAGTGCTTCGGGGAGGGGGTATATACATGTCCAAAAATGGGGGGGAAATAAAGATAGCGATAAAGTCCTAGTTTAATCTATTACATAATGTCAGTAGATACATGAATATGGGAAAAAATTGAAAGAAAATATTGAATGCGTGCGAATTTAAAATAATGTCTAAGCCCTAAAAAGAGTTCTAAGTGGAAGAAATTTCTTTTTCGTTGTTTTTTATTAGGAAAAATAATTAAACTAAATCTAAATTTAATTAAGAAAATAAATATTAAATGAAATTAAACTTAATTCTAATATTTTTTGTATTTTTTGTTAAGAAAATATTTGAATTATAAGAACCTAGTTCTAATTATTTTTAAATTATAAAATAATGTCAAGATAATTAAATTAATTAATTTATCGAATTAAAATTAATTAGAAAAATCCTAAGCCTAATATTTTTTTATGGTTTTTTTGTTGATTTTACGATTATAATTAAAAAGACTAAAAAAGGAATAAACAAATAAAACAAAAACAAGTATCATGTTGGGCCTGCTGTTACAAGCAATTTGAGGGTATGCTTTTGATATTTGCTAGGCCCATGAGATTACAAGCCCAGGTCACGTTGGATCCATTGAAGACAATCTTTGATGGCACACGATAAATCTGCGCATTTGGAGAGTTAGATTTCCATCTGTTGACATCTGATGCTCCAACTATGAGGGTATATAGTGAGCGCTTGACTATGCAACACATGGAATCTGCAAAGCAATGTTAGAAAAATAAAATCGTGAGGCCTGGGTATCGAACCCAGGCCCTTTCGATTGCCCATATTTTTTCACCATCTGATCTAGATTTGAGATTCGAAGGAATCCACTTCACATGTCTTAGTGATGGTATCCTGTTGCTTCAGACTTTACATGTAACATATTAACAATCATGCAACATGAATATGCAATCGAAATTAAGTTACATGGGAAATTAAATTGAGGTTTAAGGTTCGTTACCAGTGGGGTGCTTCAATTCTGGCAACCTTGTTGGAATTTCGGAAGTTTTGTGGAGCTCTTGTGGGGCAGTGTGTGTGTGCAGTATGTATGTTGTGTGTAGTGTCTCTGTCTCTAGTATCCTGGCGAATGTTCTCCTCCCTTTGGAGAATGTGTGTCGCTTTGTATTTAGAGGAATGTGAGGGTGCATGAAAATTTCAAGGGACTGTCATTTAACTAGGCTTTGAAATTCATGATACAAGAATCCAACACATTGATGATTGGCCATATTTGGATAATTCTTGCCATTTTGAAACCTTGAGTGAAACTGGACACATTTGACTCTTTCGAATACCTTCCAGCCTTGCTCTTCAATTAGCCCTGAGTTTCTTCCTTCAAATGGCTCAAGCATTGCTCTGTGATTGACTCTGAGCTACTTCCTTCGAATAGCTCAAATTCTCATCATTGGGGACTCTTCGATTGAGCCCCTGCTCAGCTAGCCCAAATGAAAACTCTTTTCTGGCCAATCAAAACTTCCTTTGACATGAATGTGCTTTTGCAGGAAGCTTGAGTATGACAATATGTTGGATTTTAGGCCAACAAGCATCTTTGCATACTTCTCTTTCGTTTTGACCAACTAGATCCAATCTTTGACCAAACCCTTTTTTCAGACAACACTATATGTCATTTGAATGGGCCTTTAAATGCTTCTTCGAATGGATCCTTTACATGTCCTTCGAATGGGACTTTTGAATGCTTCTTCGAATGGATCATTTACATGTCCTTCGAATGGACCTTTTTCCTGGTGTGCTGGCAAGTTGAGGGGTCTTGGCCTTGTGCATTGAAAGCAAGCATAGAGGAAGTATTTGCCTTATGCATTGAAGACAATCATAGAAGAAACCTTTTCCCTTATGAATCGAAGGCCAGTTGAAAGGAGCCTTAGACTTAATGAATCCAAGGCAAGCATGAAGAGGCCTTTGACTAGTGAGTCGAAATAAACATGCAGGAGGCCACTGCTAGTAAATCGAAGGGAACTTGAAGGGGGTTCTTTCCTAAATGAAACTTGGACCAAGGCTTGCTCGAAGGGGAAACAACATGCAATCGAAGCTGATGGGAAAATTCTTGATCGAAGGGTTTTATGTTCCCAATCGAAGCTTGTTGACATGCCAATCGACGGACCCTTTACTGTGAAATGCCAATCGAAGGACATTGTTCAGATGCCAATTGAAAGAAATTATTGACATGCCAATCGAAAGAAACTGTTGACATGCCAATCGAAGGACACTGTTGACATGCCAATCGAAAGACACTTGACCATCATTCAAAAAAATTCATTTTCTTTATGCAGGTGTTTGTAGCTACCCATGTAAGAGAAAACCTTGGGAAACAATGAGAGGGCAAATTTTGGGGTACAACATATACAAAATGTTTGTTTGAAAAGTGTTTTGAAAGTGTGAGGTGTAAATGGTTTTATTTGTGAGTAGGCAATTACGAGCAATCTACCTACTCAAAAAGTCTTTGTTCTTTTCCTCCTCCTTTAGATAGTGCTACTTTACTATTGGTTAATAGAAAGCCTTATCATTGGATGTGAGGGACAGGCGTGGGTCATTGTATAGTCATAAAAGGAAACTTGTAAGATGTTTTAGCAATTGTCTTAAGGGACTAAGATCATTTACCAAAGGCAACATTGAAGGGTTATCGAGGGACTATGATCCTTTAATCGAGGGTATTTTTCTAAAACATTTCATGTTCGAGTGACATGACGGCTTTATCCGAGGCAACAAGTGAGGTTAACCCTAGAGGTGCATGTGCGAAGTGTGTTTGATTTCAAGTATTTATTTTTGAATTAGGGTTGTCTAATATTTTATTTTTAAGTCTTGTCATGCAAACCCTAATTACTAGTAATAATAAGGAAAGCAATATATTATGGAATTTAAATGTCTTACGCTATTACAATGCTTTCGGAATGGGGGTACAATTTTGTGAATGGGGGGATGAAAGAAATAAAGTCCTAATTATTATTACAAACCATTGAATATGAATTACAACAATAATTATGCGCAAAATGTAAAGACGAAGAAGAAATTTCTTTTAGGGTTTTTGATGAAATTTTTTAGAGATTAACCTAATTGAACTAATTAATTCTAATTATAGAGAAGTTAATTAACAAAACCTAAAATGTAAGTTTAATAGAAATTAAGAAGAAAATAAAACCTAGGTCTAAGTAATTTGTTTAGGAAAATAATTTGAATGTTAGTATTAATTAAAAAAATATCCTACAATGTAAAAGAAAAAAATAAAAATAAAATACTTAAATTGAATTATTTAATGAAAATATATGTTTTTGTATTTTTGGTTTTAATAAAATAAATAAATAATAATAAAAATATAAAGATATATGGGCTGTGTGTTAAAAGGTAAAAGGAGGTTAGAAATAAGCAGAGAGAAAAAGCCCAATATGTTTTTGTAATCAGAAAAATAAATAAAATAAAAAAGTGTGAATAGGCATGCGCTTTAAACAATAAAATAGGGGGTGAGAATCAGAAATAATTTAGGCCCAAAACAACAGGTCCAATGCTTGTTTGTGATTCAGTGTGGATGGCTTCTTGAGCTGCACCATGGGCTTTCCTTGTGGTGTGTTAGATAAGACCCTATGATGATCCTGTGGTGATGTAATGAGGGTGTATAGCGCGCGTACAAATCCTGCTTGTATTGAATCTGCAAGGAGAAAATATAAAAAACCAAAAGGGTACCACTGGGGCTCGAACCCAGGTCCCTATAGTTCAAGGCCTTACGCACGCTCTCTCTACCACTGAGGTGGCTATTTCATCTGTTTATAGAAAAATAACTAATAAATATTTTACAAACTTATTTCTAAATGTAACTTCATCCCTAACCTCGCTCCAACTTCCATTGACAAGATTTTTGAATTTCTGAACTCACTCATTTCTCAACCATTTGCAAAAGTATGAACATGAAACTTGCTCCATTTTTCAATACGAATTCAACCATATAAATTTCATGAGCTATAAATCAAAGATTAATGAGAATTTTACTAGTACCAAATAAAAACCTAATTTTTTTAGAAAGTTCATCTTCAAAATTCGCATCACTCATGCAACACAAATGAAATTTAAGGGCCTGGTTAACTTCAGGGTTATGATGTCTACATTTTTTATTCACAAAGTAACCATTAATGATGCTTGTTGAGAGAGTTCAAAGTTGAGAAAACTTTCCTCAAAATTGGAAATTGTGTATAGAGTTTGATCACTTCTGGAGGTGTGGTAATGATCTGAATAGCTTCACTAGACTCCAAGAAAGATAATGCAACTCTTACTTTATGTTGTAAGTGGCTGAATCGTGCTGGAGAAGTCAATGTGCAGAGTTGAGTTTTTGAATTTGGAAGATGATAAAGATGGAGTTACAGTTGTGAAATAGGGATGGGGATGAGTTATATTTGATGTATGGAAGCTTTGAGAATGATTTAGAGGGAAAACGCACGGGTGGATTGTGAGATTGGAGTTTTTGGCTAGAAATGACAAGTTATTGAGGTTTGGATGCAGTTATGAGTTTTAGGGAGTTTTAGGGTGTTTCAAAGATTTTTAATTTGTGTGTTAGGTTGCAAATGACCTCTCTATTTATAAGAAAGAGGTTTTGAAGCTTGAAGGGATCAGAAACAAGAGATCACATGTTTTGGTCTTGAAACTTGTTTTTGAAGTAAGCTTGACAAACATAGTTCCAATGAATGGTACAAGGACTTGTAGGGTTGTTGACATGCTCTATATAAGTTGCTTCTGGCTTTGATATTGTGTATGCGCGAAAGGAAAAAATGCAAAGCTCAAGAAGAGTTAACTTTGTGTTTAAAGCTACTTTTCCAAAATGGTAATGTTACCTTTGTTTTGTGCCAAAAATGGATTAATCACTTGGACAATGGCTCAAATGCTTGGACAATGGCTCCATAAGTTGTGTAAGCATTTGATTATTGAGTGATTTTCAAGTTTGAATCCTGCAAAGTAATATTTATACAATATGGCTTAAGATTTGTTCAAGTGTTCTTCCTGAAAATGACCTATAATTCAAGAATGGATGCCTAACTTCTTCTCTTCGAAACTCGAGGGTCAAAAATGATCTCTTCAAGTTCTAGGACATTTTGGAAAGCTTGAAACATTTTCTACAACCTCCATGTTGACCACTTTAACAAATTCATCTTGGAACTAGGTGTAAATTTGTCAAGAAGTTAGGTCAAAAATCTGCCTAGACTTGCTAAAATTTCACTAATTGTTCTATGAAAAATGTCATGACTTTATGAGCTTATATCTTCAAATCGAAACATTTTTTGGAAATCAAACTTAAGGGACAAAGATTTATAATTCATCAAGATCTACAACTTTCGTGTTGAAAGTTTTCCTTGAATCATCTTGCATCTTGGTAAAAAATTGTCATGAAGTATTGAAATTATCAAGGTTAAAAATTCTAAGAAATTTTCTAAGTATCGAAAACTTTGACTTTTTGTGGAGTTTCTTGAATTTCTTGATTCTTTATGATCAAGTTTTATATTTTTGAATGTCTTGATTAATTTTGATTTTTGAAATTTAATGTTGACCAAAAAGTTAAAGTTTGACTTTTTGTGTATCAATTGACTTTTCATCATTTGATCAAACTTCAACTATCAATCCATTTATCTTGAGAAATGATTTGAGCCATGAAATTAGGTCAACATATTGTGTTTGAGTCCTTTTGATTATGCTTTAAACCATTAGGTCATGTACTAGGTCAAAAATCACTGATCAATCATTCTCAATCAAAACCCTAATTTGGTCAATTTGCTCCTTTGATGATTTGAATGCTTTTCTTGAGGCATTGTGATCAACCATTGATCAATTGATGAATATGACTTCAAAATGTTAATGTTGGCCAAAAATGTTAGTGGAATTTTTGGTGTACTGTTTGTACTTTATTCTTCTAGACTAAGTTTCTTGATATTTATCTTCTGATGATGTACTTCTGATTCTAAAGTATTAAGCTTGGAAGAAATCAATTTCTTTGTCTTCGTTCTTTTGATGAATAACTTATGAGTAGTTTATAAACTGCTTTGTTGTTTTAACATAGGAATATTATATTTGTCAGAACCATGATTTGTCTTCAGAAATAATAGCAACAACTTTTCTGAAATACGAATCTTGTCTTATGGTCTTAGAACTAGTCTTGAAGGCGTATGTCTTATCTGATCTGAGAGATGAAGATTGAGTGAGAAGATGTTTCATTTCAAAATATTTCATTAGTGGATTATTGTCTTCAGATATATATGCAATAGCTTATCTGGTAAAAAAGTCTTGCCTTTGTAGGCGAAAGCTTTTCTGAAGTTGATATCAAAAGCTTTTCTGATGCTTGGATCTTGAAATCAGATATTGTGGCAACATCCTTTCTGATTCTCAAGTCTTTGAATTCTTGAGCTTTGGTTGTTCTTCTTACTAGATTGATTCTGATTGAAGAATGATCCAGAAGATACTTAACTATTTTAGAGTCAAAGTCTTTTAGATATTGGAACATTGTCTTCAGATATACAAGCAACAACTAATATTAGGAACAACTTCTTTGTATGAGTGTGAAATATTTTCTGATCCACAATGTCTTGAACTGATCTTGATTTTTTATAATCAGTTTTTTTGAGTTGTATGTCTGATGTCTGATTTCTGATGCAGAAGCTTATATCATTACATCTGATTTTCTGGTTAATTTATCTTGATATAATATTTGATTTCTAATGACAACTTTTCTGAACTACATATCTGATGTCTAATTTCTGAAGCAAAAACTTATATCATTACATCTGATTTTGACGTTGAATTCTTTCTTTCTGATCTCTTGAATTCTGATATTTGAATTGAGTTGAAAGCAACATCTTATGTCAGCTACATCTTGGATTTTGATCATGATGTCTTCCTTTCTGAGATCTGAGATCTTTGTTTCTGATATCTTAAGATCTTCAATTCTAAGCTCTGATTTCTGATATCTTTGTTTCTGAGCATCTTCATTTCTGATATCTTCATTCTTGATATTGAGCTGTAATCAAAATCTTTTATTAGCTACTTTTTTTATTTATGATATATTGACTTCATAGCTCTTGATTATGATCTTGATTTTGATGCTGAGCTGATCTTTGAATCTTAACTTCTTGTCTCTTTGATTTCTGATCTTTTGAAGCTTGATCTCTTCTTAAAAACTCATAAATATTCATTTCTTTTCGAACATTCAGCATTCAACATAACTACTGATGTTTCATTAGAAATGAACTCAATGGTTCTTCTTCTGAGTGATAAAGTGGTTTTGATGATATCTTGATTAAGACTATCCAGAATTCTAATATCTGCACACTCAATGAAACCATTAGAACTAAATTTGTTCTACATAAAATATATGCATTGTTATCATCAAAACATAGAGATTTAAACACATATCCAAATCTTGTTCTAACAATCTCACCCTTTTTGATGATGACAAAACCATGTATTTTGATGGAACAATTTTACAGGGTTAAATCATAAACAAAAATAATATAAGAGTTTAGAAAACTCCCCCTGAGTTGAAAACTCCACTGGGATAAAGAATCTCCCCCTGATTCATAAACTTATGATCTTTCAGAGTTTTAAGAGCATTGTTATCATTTATGAATCTTATCAACATCATTGATTTAACCTTTAAGCTTATCAGATTATCCATGCTTTCTCAGAATATTTGAAACAATGGTTATTTTATATCAGAACTTGATTTATCAGAGTAAATGCAACGTTTCATTTGAAATTTTCTTGTAGAAACCATGTGCATTCTAATTAATTTTGCAGTTTATATCATGTTAGAATGTCATGTAAATCATAAGGTTTAGAGAATGGATATCAATATAAATAATTACTCTTTCTCCCCCTTTTTGTCATAATATAAAACATATAAGAAATGCTTAATTGATTTTGGAGACATTTTAAGCATGCAATAGTAAGTTCATAAAGAACACAATATAATTGTAGAGGAAAGCATTTTTAAAAAATTAAACACATATTCCAAAGATAAAACATATGCAACACTTGTAAGATACATCGAAAAATAGAATGAGGACCCAAATCAGAGTGCCTAAGACTTAGAAGATCTTTGGCTTTGCTGAAGAAGTTTTTCAAGTGTTCCTTGAATGGATTTGTTGAATTCAGCTTGTTCTTTTAGCATTTCTCTGGTCATTGTCTGGTATTTTTTATAGCATCAAAAGAACTTTGAAGACGTGAGAAAACACCAGAATTTCTTGAGAGTTCTGCTATTTCTCTTTCCTCCTCTGATTTTCTTGCATTTTCTGCTTTAAACTTTTCAGCAACTATCTTTTCAGCAACTTCTCTTTCTACATCTGCTTCTTTTTATTCTGCCTCTTTCTCAACTGCTTCCCTTTCAGTATCCTCTTGAGCTTCAAGAGCCTTACGTATCTCTTGAGCATACTTAGCATATTTGTTTTTCATTTTAGCGGTTAGCCTTCATATTTTCAAATATTCAACATTCATCCACCTGACAAACCTTCTCTAGAAAACTTTTACTTTAGAAGAACTGTTGCTTGAACCAGACTTTTCTTTGAGTCTCTTCATTTTTATTTCAGCATTGATTTTGTGCTGAGATAGTTTTCCAACAAAATCAAATTCAGGAACAGTTTTTGGGTGATTGGTGATGAGGGTAACATATGGAGAACCAACCAATTCTGAGATGATAATTGTTGTGGCAATGGAACTTTGAGAGGATTGTGGTAGTGAGTTGGATTTTTCGCTAGGAGTTGTCTTTTCTAATGGTGATAGAGTGGAGATATTTGTAACTATGGTGGAAGTTGATGGAGGAGGTGGAGGAATTAATGAGGAAGCTAGGTTTGTATTGGGGTTTGTAGTAGTGGTTTTTAATGCAATTGTGCTATCAATATTTTGATTTGTGATAGTAATAACTTTTTTGGCTCTAATGTTCTAACAGTTTTTAAATTCTTAACCTTGGATTTCTTCATAGGAGAGCTGGTTTTTATTTTGAGATTTTCAGAAGATTTTTCACGAGCTGCATCATACTCTTTTGCAGCGATGTCAGTTCCTTCAACTTCAATTCCACTAAGACAGGCTTCACGGTCACTAGATGAAACGTCTTTTATGAAGTGAGGATATCCATCTACTGGTATCCTTTGAGTTTTAATGCTTTGAGGATATGTAGATATTGTTGATGGTATAACTTACCAACCTTTTTCTACTACACTCATATATCTCAGATTTGTCCCATTAAAATATTTTCCAGTTTCTGTGACTAAGTCTTTCACAAGACAGTGTTAAATGAGATGTCCCACTACACCACTCTCAACAAGAATATCTGAAATTAATCTTCCAAATGGAATATAATCATTTTTAGAATTTTCATTATCTCTTGTTTCTATAATAGTGTCTTTCAGATAGTTGAAAAGAAGAGATGTAAGACGTACCTTAGTTCCTTTCAACAGATAGAAAAGATTGAACTTTTGATCAGCGTTCATATAGTCTGTTAAACTTTTACTTGGTCTAGGATGAATGAAACCCAGAATAATCTTGATCCATACTCGAAGGTTCTTAAGGAGATTCATGACTTTAGAGGGTATTTTTCCTATAGTAAGATTTACTGCTTGCTCAGTGAAGATAGCGGGAGCTACGACATCTGTTAGATAATTTGACTTTGAATTAATGCGATGAACCACTATTCCTTTTGCTTCCTCCATTCCAAACAAGATATGAATTTATTTTACAATGATGACAACCTTCATACCCATAACATATGAGATGAAGTATTTCTCATGTTCTTCAGTAAATTTCCGGAATTCCCTTACAAGGTTTTAGTAGATAGAACCATAGAGACGGTTGAAGTAATTTCTCCTTCCTTGAAAGTTCAGTTGTTCGGTGATATCTATTGTGTTGTTTTCCAAATTCTCAAATTATACTAGTAGTTCTTGTAAAACTTATAGTTTATCTACCGGAGAATAAAAACGAACACACTTTAGATGATCAAGAATATGATCTTGTTGTTGTTGAGTTAAAGATGAGTGTTGTTGCATTGTTGAGGGTGATGGTGGTGTAGAACTTGAAGCCATTTGTTGAGGATATTTTTATTTAGAAACTAAAATGTAAGCAAGTTTGCACGCTTTCTCTTGATGAACATCCATGAGTGAGAGGTTTCAGAGAAAAAATTTCTCTAGGGTTTTTGCAAAGTGAAAAGTTGTAGTGTGTGATGGTGAATATTTTTAGGAAAACAAAACAAGCAGAATGATTACTAGATTTAAGATAATGTATCAAGTGAGAGAGTAATGATTATTTTTAACCTAATCTCAAGAAAATCCCATTGTTCAAGATGTCAATCAATCGGCGCATTTATGACTATTTTAACAAGTTTCACAATAAACCAAAGCCACACATTTGAAAAATGTGTAAGGAAAATATATTAATTTATAATAAAGTTATTTCTAACTAAATATAAAAATATAATTTAAAAAAATATGTAATTAGAAAGATATGATCGATTAAGAAGATAATTATGTCTTCTTATTTCCTTGGATTCTGATGGTTCTCATGCACAGGTGTACTTGTTTCTGATCCTTTTGATGAAATACTTTAATACTTAGATATTAGATTCTTTCTGAAGAGTTTTATCATAGCATTTTCTTACTTCATACATATCTATTGACTTTCCCCTTGATGAGTGATTAGAGACAGTTGTCATAATATTTATTTCATCATTTTCCTAAAGAATGACTCTTATTCTGACAATAGGATTTTTCTTCTAAAGTAACTCCTTCAAAAACACGGTTTGATTGTCTTTTTTGGAACTGATGAGTTCATATCATGTTTCAGTGTAATCTCATCTCTTCCTTGGTTTCAGCAGTTTCCTTGTATGAGTCCAAAGTGATAGTCTGATGACAGAGTCACAAGTGTAAGACAAATGTCAAAGTAGTAAAAAGTTATCGAACCACAAGAACCAATGGTTAAGTACCGACCTCTGTTTTATCGTTGTATATCTAGAGAAATCATACTTTTGGTATTTTAGGAACAACTTAAGTGAAAAAACACTTTAGTGGAAAAATAGCTTAAATAAAAAGCACTTAAAATATATAAAGCAAACAGGACTTTAGGGTCATGACTCCTATTTCTGAATTATCTGTTTAACTTCGGCACTTCTATTACGAGAGTTTCGACACAATTTTATAGAAAAATAGATCATTATTGACAATACATACTTTCGCCAGTGCATTGTGGTATCTCTGACGAACGAGCCGCTCGTCGACTTTCGCTCGTGCATAAACGTTTGTCAGTGATTGTTACTTTTGCACAACTATTAAAATGGAACAATTTCTCAATCTCGTCCTATCACTTTCGTGACTTAGGATTCAACCATTTAAAAAATGCTTTCCAGCGTTTACACTTATCCTTTCAGATCAAGGTAAACACCTAAAAACACTCCTACTTTCGTAGCGAGGTTTGAATCAAAAACTCGGTATTTGAAATAAAAGGACGAGATTCTCGTATTCGACTTATGCTAATTGTGATCGGTGGGAATGAGAACTGACTGTTTTGGATATGCTAGTTCGCGTTTGCGTTTGTTTTCGCAAAGTGTCGCGGTAAGCAAGAGTCGCCACCGTCTTTTATTTTATCCAACAAGGAAAGGACAAAAGCACAGAAAAATTCCTTTTCGAGATGCTTCTCGGGTTCGGGAGGTAGATTATAGAAAGGGAAGGTGTTAGCACCCTTTCTATCTGTGGTTATCCACGGGCTCTTAGGTACTTGCTCACTGTGTTTTCAAAAGTTTGCTTTTCTTTGTGTTTGTGGTTTTGAAAAGAGTTTTTGTTTTAAAAGGGGTGTAAGTGCGAAAAGTTTTGTTTTGTTTTTAAAAGGAGCAAGTACTTAAGAACATCTACCTACTCAAAAAGGAATTAAATTGTGCTAATGTCCTTTAGACAATGCTATCCCACTATTGAGGAGTAGGTAGCATCGTCGTTGGAGTTTTCGGGTCAATTCGATTTAAGGGACGTGTGGTCACTAAAGCAATGTTAGGATGCTTTAGCGGTAACCCTAATGTCTTAGATCATTTTTATCGAGGCAACCGTTTCGAGGCAACTTTGATCTTTAGACAGGAGGGGAACCTCTAAGACTTCCTATACTCAATGACCACGTTCGAGGCAACCAAGTGAGGTGTACCCTAGGAGTGGCATGTGCAAGTGTGTCAATTTTCAGTTATATTATCTTGGCATGTCATGGTGAGCTACGATTGATTTAAAATTAAAGGTTAATCTTGTCATGCAATCCTAGTTAGCATACATCTAAACAGTTAATATATGTACATGAATTTAAAGTACGGGAATTGTAAATCCTACGCTATTACAAAGCTTCGGGGAGGGGGATTATTTACATGTCCAAAATTGGGGGAATAAAGCAGTAAAGTAAAAGTCTTAGTTAATCTATTACAAACCAATAAGCAGTTACAATAAAATAAACGCGCGTGAATCTGAACATAACCTCTAAAAAATCCTAAGAATAAAATCTTTTTTGTTGTTTTATTTTATTTTGGGAAATGCTAAATGTTCAATTAAGTCAAATTTAATTAATTAAAAAAAAACTGATTAAAATTAACTCCAAAACATACTTAATATTTTTTGCCTTTTTTTTTATGAAAAGGATTGAATTCAAATAAATCCTAAGTCTACTGATTTTAAAATTGAAGAAAATAAGTTAAAATAATTAACTAAATTAAATCCTAATTCTAAGTTACTTATTTTTATGATTTTTATGTTGATTAAAAAAAAATGGTCCAAACGAAAATGAAATCAGGCAGTAAATCAAGAAAAACAAAATAATTCTAGAGGCATGGGTCGAAAGAAGTGTGGGTTGTCTTTCGACCCAATGAAGAGGATGGATCGAAGATGCATGAGGGGTTGTACTCTGAGGGTGTTCGATCTAGATATGTCATCCTTCGATCTGGAAGTCCTGGGTCCAGTTCGAAGCTAAGCTGCTGAGCTTCGAAACTCTGAACAGGATCCTGAGAATATATTTCCTGCAAAAACGAAACACATGTTAAAGGTCCAGGGGGGACTTTACCCCCTGATTCGAATCTCCTCCCCATTCTCACCTGCTAAATCTGGGTCTGGGTTTATTTTATCCTGGGATTCGAAGGATACACTCAGATTGTGCCCAAGCAATGGCACAATCTCATCTCTACGCTGTAGCTTATATGTAGCACATTAAATCATTCACAAACAACAGTAATAACGTGAATATGCAATCAGAGATCGAAATGCGTTTGAGATTAGATTTCTTTTTACCAAACAGAAGTGCTTTGATCTGTGATTCTGAGTGTGGAATGGCTTGTGCAAGTATTGGGTATGGCTTCCTGGAAGTGCTGATGATTTTTGGAAGCGTATCTCCAAGTTCTCCCTGTTTCTTTTCTCTATTTTTTTTGGTATATTTTCGTTGTTGTTTTTCCCCTTTTGCAACACATGTGATCTCTTTATATAGAGGGGGTAGAGAGGACAGGAAGACAAAGGTTTAAATGACCTTGATTATGTGTTTGACAGCCATGAATGAGAATCTATAACGTTGGCCAAACACATGAGATCTTGTCCCTTTTTGAATTTTGAATGATATGTAATTGAATGCTCCCTTTCGAATGGGCTGATGGCCTCCTTCGAATGCTCCCTTTCGAATGGGCTGATGGCCTCCTTCAAATTCTTTTCGAAAGCTTCTTCAAATGGACCCTTTGAATGCCTCTTCGAATGGACCTTTTGGAATTCCAATCGAAGGACACTGTTATAATGCCAATCGAAGTACTTGTCCATAATGCCAATCGAAAGGCTTGACATAATTCCAATCGAAAGGCTTGTCCATAATGCCAATCGAAAGGATCCTTCAGAACACCAATCGAAGGGTCTTTCAGAATACCAATCGAAAGCCTTGACATAATGCCAATCGAAATGCTTGTCCATAATTCCAGTCGAAGAGCTTGACATAATGCCAATCGAAATGCTTGTCCATAATGCCAATCGAAGAGATCCTTCAAAATACCAATCGAAGGGTCTTTCAGAATGCCAATCGAAAGGTCTTTCAGAATGCCAATCGAAAGGTACTTAAAGGACCATTCAAAAAATTTCTTTTTCCTTAGGCAAGGGTTTGTGATCAACCATGTAGGGGAAGACCTTTGAAAACATGAGAGGGCAAATTTTGGGGTACAACAGTTGCCCCTGTTCAATTTTTCTTAAACCTGAGGATATAGATTGGCTTTCGAGCCTTTCGTGATCCGAAGGTGGAAGATAATTGAACACTAGAGTGCCCAGAAATTTGCACTCGCATGGTGTAGTATCAGCAATGTGATGTCGGGAATGGGCTTACAGATGCCATTTGGAGATTGTTGGTAGGAGATGGGCTTAAAGATGCCATCCAAAAGTGATTGTTGGACTGTATCTATAAGCTAGAACGGGATGATTGCCAGAATTGCGTCTGCATCTGGAGCGTATCTGAAATGAGTGACAGAATGACGTCCGAATCTGGATCGTATCTGGACTGTATTTTGAATGAATCTAGGATAAGTATCAGAATGTCAGCCATATCTGGATCGCGTCTGAACTGTCTCTTCTGACAGGGTGTCTCCTTTGACGAGTTGTCTCTATTGACAGGTTGTCTCTATTGACAGGGTGTCTCTTTTGACGAGTTGTCTCCATTGACAGGTTTCGCCTCAGAAAAATATTTAGGAATCGATTTAACTGATTTTGTCTCCATTAACTGGCTTTGCCTCAGAAAAATCTTTAGGAATCGATTTAACTGATTTTGTCTCCATTAACTGGCTTCGCCTCAGAAAAATCTTTAGGAGTCGATTTAACTGATTTTGTCTCCATTAACTGGCTTCGCCTCAGAAAAATATTTAGGAATCGATTTAACTGATTTTGTCTCCATTAACTGGCTTCGCCTCAGAAAAATCTTTAGGAATTGATTTAACTGATTTTGTCTCCATTAACTGGCTTTGCCTCAGAAAAATCTTTAGGAATCGATTTAACTGATTTTGTCTCCATTAACTGGCTGTGCCTCAGAAAAATATTTAGGAATCGATTTAACTGATTTTGTCTCGATTAACTGGCTTCGCCTCAGAAAAATCTTTAGGAATCGATTTAACTGATTTTGTCTCCATTAACTGGCTTTGCCTCAGAAAAATCTTTAGGAATCGATTTAACTGATTTTGTCTCCATTAACTGGCTTCGCCTCAGAAAAATCTTTAGGAATCGATTTAACTGATTTTGTCTCCATTAACTGGCTTTGCCTCAGAAAAATCTTTAGGAATCAATTTAACTGATTTTGTCTCCATTAACTGGCTTCGCCTCAGAAAAATCTTTAGGAATCGATTTAACTGATTTTGTCTCCATTAACTGGCTTCGCCTCAGAAAAATCTTTAGGAATCGATATAATTGATTTTGTCTCCATTAACTGGCTTCGCCTCAGAAAAATCTTTAGGAATCGATTTAACTGATTTTGTCTCCATTAACTGGTTTTGCCTCAGAAAAATCTTTAGGAATCGATTTAACTGATTTTGTCTCCATTAACTGGCTTTGCCTCAAAAATCTTTAGGAATCGATTTAACTGATTTTGTCTCTATTGACATAATTGAGAATTTAACTGCA
Source organism: Vicia faba (assembly GCA_948472305.1). Lineage (NCBI taxonomy): Eukaryota > Viridiplantae > Streptophyta > Magnoliopsida > Fabales > Fabaceae > Vicia > Vicia faba. The sequence goes on along the minus strand of OX451740.1, from coordinate 359,062,831 downwards.
TCTTTCCTGAAAGGTAAAGGTCAGTCATATGCAATGCATGATATGGATCAAGCAATGATGTTCTCAACATAAATGAGATTATATGGTATGATGCGTATATGCATGTATGGAAATGTGATGTTTTAGTTGGGGAAAATAAATCCCAAACTGCTGGAGAATAGAGTTGAGTTCTTCGTTTCCACTGGGGATGATGAACGAAGATGATTGCAAGAATAAACCTGCAGGAGAGGATGACTCTGTTGGGGAATAAACATGATGAAGATATTACTCCGAGGGGAATTACTCTATGGGGAAGAGATACTTTGCTGAGATTTTAATGATAAACTCCGCTGGGGATCCCGGTGATAAGCTCTGTTGGGGGATTTTGATGATGAACTCCGCTGGGGATGGATTACCGTCGCTGGTGATATTGAATCTGTTGAGGATAGAAGTCCTGCTTGGGGAAAGAAAGAACTTCGCTGGGGATGATCTTTCAGTTGCAACTTGCCGAGGATAACCCGGTTAGAATCTTGTGAGGATAACCTTATGAATTTGGCTGGGGAGATACGTTTGTATCCTGCAGGGGACAAGTTTCCAGAATCTACTGGGTAAAATGATTTGACTCTGGCGGGGAAGCTTTTTTAGACTGCGCTGGGGCAATGACTCCATTGTGGTATCTTATATTCTGCTGGGGAACATTCTTATATTTTGTTGAGGAATATTAAGACTGTCGGGGATGCTCTTATACTTGTTGGGGAATACCTTTATACTCTGTTGAGGAAGATTGAGACCTTCTGGGGATACCAAGCCTTTTCAGGGCTGATGGTAGATTAACTCTTCTTGGGGAGAGTATTACTGGTTTGTTCGTGGTTGTGAGCCTCAGCTGGGGAGGATTAACACCACTGTCCTTTTCTTACTCTGCAGGGAGTGTAGATATTACTGGGACACAGAATGAGGATATGACAATGACTTTGCATCGAGACTTTTCTGCCCCTGTATCTGCGGGAGAAGGAGGCCTATGAGGTGCTTGATAACTTCCGATCAGCATGACAAATCTTCTTCTGGTAGGCAAGTGACGAGATGACGAGACATATTCGTACGCTTTGATCCCTAATTTTTTCCTGGACCGCCCTTTCGGGTTTTCAGTCCATCGGGATACCCTTTTTTGCCCCAGCTGCCTTTTCAGGTTTTCGACTTGCCGGGTGTATAAATTTTTTCCATTTTTATCCCTTATTTTTGCCCGAACCCTTTTGGTTCGCCGGGAAGCCCTTATTTTTGCCTAGGCCAGTCAACCTAGCGGGTCTTTGATTATGCGTAGTATTTTCTGATTATGTCCATGCTCTCAGGATGTAGGGAGGTGTCAATGTCAGTAGTGTTGTGTTTCCATACTACCAGAAGATGTTTGATCATGCAAGATTCGTTGCTGGAATTCATGTCCAATTCCCCAAGTGATTCAGATGGAGATCTACCCCTGGCTACTCTGCACTTCTTCAGAGATTTCTTGAAATCTTGACTGGGCTGCCCCAGGTGTGCTGGATAGTGATGTGTCATGCCCCCTTGTTGATAGGAGATTTGTCAATGGAAGTGTCATACTTTTTGAAGTGATTTTGTTCACTGAGAGGGCTTTCGTTCATCGGATATTCGTTGTGTGAATTTCTCCGCTGTTAAACAAATATCCATATGCAAATAATGATATTCAAGTAATGCAAAGTTTATGCTTGTCTCGAAGTTTTGAAAAATGCATTTTTTAGCAGAAAACTTTTTATAAGACAAATTCAACACAAGATTTAGGGCAAAGCCTTACAGGAGTCAGGATACCTTTTGCAACAGTATGCTTTCGAACTAACCCATGCTTCAGTTAGGACTTTTGAAGGGTTGTAACGTGGCTTGGTTCACGGTTTAAGAAACAAAGGATAAAGGCTCAAATTTTATTTGTACCCACCCGTTCTTCGTGATGTTCTTCAATCCTAAGCTCAGTTAATTGTGCATTTGAACTCCAAATGAGTCTGGAACGACGTTTTTGGTGATGGTTCACACAAGTTGAATTTGTTGGAAGGCAGTCATTTTTGTAATATTTTTCATGTTGTTAAGGATTTGTAGTGACCTCGTTCTTTTTGACTTGTTATCCCTAACTTTTGCCTGACTGTTCCTGTTTTCGAGATTACAGTCAGCGGGATGCCCCAGCTTTCTTAAGCTTCCTTTATAGGTTTTGGCTCAGTGGGCTTTTCTCTTTTGAGAGATTGACTGCCTATGAGATAAGGAACCACCACTGTTTTTTATTCTAGAGGAATTCTTTTGATGTCGTCCGTTGTATTATGAACTGAGAGTTTTGCGACTTCAATGCGCATCTTTTGAATTAACTGAGAGACTACCCTGCCCCAGGTTTAAATTTGTGAAAAGAAAAACTCCAACTTCTTTGGCTCAAAGGGGTTGACTAGGGATTATCTTCCTTATAACTCCACTATTTAGGATTTGAAACAATGCCTGTACATCGTCAGCGGGGTCTGTTCAAAAGCATACTGTAGAGACTTTGGTATCATTTTCGTCATCCTCCCTCTAAAGGCTTGTAACTTTTAGCAAGAGTTGAATGAGTAAAAAGCATAGTTTAAATGTAATTAAAATGATTGGATCAAATCAAGACAAACATGTGCAATGCATTAATGAAACAAAGTTTGGCATTAATAGATAATTGTTTGAATAACAAAGAGATTATAACTTGAAAATTCAAATGAACAAAAGCTTTCAATGACTCGTCATAGGAGCAGTGATTATGTTTGGAGTCTCCGGAGGGTCAAACTTGATCTCCTTTGCATCAATTAAGTCTTGGACCTTATTCTTCAAAGTCCAACAATCATCCGTATTATGCCCCGGGCTCTCGGAGTGATAAGCGCAGCGGGCGTTAGGGTTATACCTTGCTAACGTTGTATTTGGATTCTTTGGAGCTTCTTTCAGAGTCACCAGATTGGTCTTCAGCAATTGTGGCAGAATCTGAGACAAAGTCATGCTGAGACGGGTGAATTGCCTTCGAAGTATCTCGTCCCTTTGTTGGTTGTGATGCTGAAGAGCACCAGTAGGTTTTGAAATAACAACCGCATTGACAGCTTGGCGGTGTTCAGGTCTATTCTGTCTTTTTGAACTGTAGACAGCACTGGACTCTTTCTTCCCATTGTAGGGCTTTTTCTGAACATCAGAAGGTGCAGCTTCTTGAATCTTCCCACTTTTGATGCCAGCTTCGATCCTTTCGTCGGGCAGTATTAGCTCGGTGAACCCGGGTGAAGAGCTTCCGATCAAGTGGTTAAAGAATGGACCAGACAGGGTCCCCAAAAACATATCAACAAGTTCACGATCAGCTAAAGGTGGTTGCATCCTTCCAGCAAGGTCTCTCCATTTTTGAGCATACTCTTTAAATCCTTCACCCGTCCCTATTGACATACCCTGGAGTTGGGTACGCGTAAGAGCGAGGTCGGAGTTGTACTGATACTGCCTGTAAAATGCAGTAGCCAAATCTTCCCAGCTGCAGATACTGGCTCTGTCCAACTGATAGAACCACTCAAGCTGAGGCCCTGAAAGACTGTCTTGAAAGAAATGGATCCACGAGTTCTTATCAGCAGTGTAAGGCTGGATCTTCCTCACATTTGACCGGAGGTGCAGCTTTGGACAGGAAGCTCCGTCATACTTGGCAAAGGCAGGTGCCTTGAATTTATGGGGAATCACCACCCCAGATGATAGACCCAGATCTCTGAAGTTCAGACCGGGCACCTTCTGTATTTCCATAGCGTTCACACGATCTTCCAGCTGTTTATACTTATCCTCAGTAGAAGGATACTGTTCTTCATCATAGTCCGTCTCGTTGTCGGAGACTATAGGGCTAGGAGCCCTCCTTTCTTGTGGATTGTCTTTCCCTCCAGATGGGGTGGTTAGATCAACTTCACTCTGCAGCTTGTTTCCAAACCTGCGTCCAGTATTGAACAGGATGGTCCTCTTCTTCTTCTTCTTCCTCTCCTTCAGAATTAGGGTCTTCAAGTCCTGTTGACCCTTAGCTAGGCTCATGACCAACTCTTGAAATTGGGCATTCTGGGCCTGGAGGGCCTGGATAGCTTGCTCAGTGGAAGGTTCAGTAGACATGATGATTGCTGAAATAAACAGCGAAGAAGATGAGAAACCTGTAATGGTACCTGTAATGCAATGATATGTATGATATATGTATGCAATGTTTTCAAGGATCTCGCGGGGTAAACAAGAAACTTGTTAGATTTTGAATTTTGCAGCTTTGATTGAAGAAACTTCATGTTGTTAAGAGTCCTTCTTCAAGAGTCAAGCTCACCATATCGAGTGGGTCATAGCCCCTGACTCAAGTTATCTTGTTTTGATTTCCAAACAACCTTGGCTAGAGGAAAATAAATCCCCTTTGCCCCTTGCTAGACATTTGGTTCATCATGACCTGCATCACAAACCTTTGAGATCCTTGAAATGGTTTAAGGAAATGTTAAGGTATGATGTTGTGATGTGTATGCTATGCGTTTAAGCAAAAGTGTGAAGTGATGTAAGTAAGCCCTGCAATAAATCCAGATTATTGGATAAGGACTGTAAACAAAACCTGCAAGGAACTCATGTTGTCAGATAACAAGAATGTGCAAGTAGTTCAAGTTTGAAGGCACACAAGTCACACAAACAACCTTAAGTTTAGGATGGCATGGGGTTTCATAGGTAAGTACCCTCTTGAGTGTAGTTGGCTCAAAACCTGTCCTATAAATAGTAACCGGGTTCTAAGGAGCTCAATATCATTGGATTGTTTTCTATGTTCATCGTTTTGGTTTAGCCACTTACTGGCGACCAAAATATTCCAAGAAAACAATCCTCAATGAGTGTAGTATCGAGTATCTACCAACTTCGGACTGCACCAAAGTCGGTCATCTCACTACCCCTAAAAAAGGCCAAGATGGTCAAGTAAGGTTCTAGGTCATTAGTGCTTAGTGACATCACTCAGCGGCCCCGTATTCTCTTTGATTGACTCAAAGGCTACTGGTACTCACAAATATGTCGCACTAATATAGCTATTGCTTCAACCGTGTCGGTATACCCCGCAGAGTTTCCACAACGTATTGCTATCTATGAATGTTTCCCAAATCCGGGTGGAGGATTTTATAGAACTCCGATACAAGCCCACAAAATTTAAAGCATACAAAGCATACAATTTAAAACATAAGTGATCTAATCCTAAGGTACACCTCACTTATATAATTCCCCAGCAGAGTCGCCAGTTTTGTGATCGGTGGGAATGAGAACTGACTGTTTTGGATATGCTGGTTCGCGTTTGCGTTTGTTTTTGCAAAGTGTCGTGGTAAGCAAGAGTCGCCACCGTCTTTTATTTTATCCAACAAGGAAAGGACAAAAGCACAGAAAAATTCCTTTTCGATATGCTTCTCGGGTTCGGGAGGTAGATTATAGAAAGGGAAGGTGTTAGCACCCTTTCTATCCGTGGTTATCCACGGGCTCTTAGGTACTTGCTCATTGTGTTTTCAAAAGTTTTCTTTTCTTTGTGTTTGTGGTTTTGAAAAGAGTTTTTGTTTTAAAAGGGGTGTAAGTGCGAAAAGTTTTGTTTTGTTTTTAAAAGGAGCAAGTACTTAAGAACATCTACCTACTCAAAAAGGAATTAAATTGTGCTAATGTCCTTTAGACAATGCTATCCCACTATTGAGGATTAGGTAGCATCGTCGTTGGAGTTTTCGGGTCAATTCGATTTAAGAGACGTGTGGTCACTAAAGCAATGTTAGGATGCTTTAGCGGTAACCCTAATGTCTTAGATCATTTTTATCGAGGCAACCGTTTCGAGGCAACTTTGATCTTTAGACAGGAGGGCGACCTCTAAGACTTCCTATACTCAATGACCACATTCGAGGCAACCAAGTGAGGTGTACCCTAGGAGTGGCATGTGCAAGTGTGTCAATTTTCAGTTATATTATCTTGGCATGTCATGGTGAGCTACGATTGATTTAAAATTAAAGGTTAATCTTGTCATGCAATCCTAGTTAGCATACATCTAAACAATTAATATATGTACATGAATTTAAAGTGCGGGAATTGTAAATCCTACCCTATTACAAAGCTTCGGGGAGGGGGATTATTTACATGTCCAAAATTGGGGGAATAAAGCAGTAAAGTAAAAGTCTTAGTTAAGCTATTACAAACCAATAAGCAGTTACAATAAAATAAACGTGCGTGAATCTGAACATAACCTCTAAAAAATCCTAAGAATAAAATCTTTTTTGTTGTTTTATTTTATTTTGGGAAATGCTAAATGTTCAATTAAGTCAAATTTAATTAATTAAAAATAACTGATTAAAATTAACTCCAAAACATACTTAATATTTTTTGCATTTTTTGTTTATGAAAAGGATTGAATTCAAATAAATCCTAAATCTACTGATTTTAAAATTGAAGAAAATAAGTTAAAATAATTAACTAAATTAAATCCTAATTCTAAGTTACTTATTTTTATGATTTTTATGTTGATTAAAAAAAACAAATAAAATGGTCCAAACGAAAATGAAATCAGGCAGTAAATCAAGAAAAAACAAAATAATTCTGGAGGCCTGGGTCGAAAGAAGTGTGGGCTGTCTTTCGACCCAGTGAAGAGGCTGGATCGAAGATGCATGAGGGGCTGCACTCTGAGGGTGTTCGATCTAGATATGTCATCCTTCGATCTGGAAGTCCTGGGTCCAGTTCGAAGCTAAGCTGCTGAGCTTCGAAACTCTGAACAGGATCCTGAGAATATATTTCCTGCAAAAACGAAACACATGTTAAAGGTCCAGGGGGGACTTTACCCCCCTGATTCGAATCTCCTCCCTATTCGCACCTCCTGAATCTGGGTCTGGGTTTATTTTATCCTGGGATTCGAAGGAGACACTCAGATTGTGCCCAAGGAATGGCACAATCTCATCTCTGCGCTGTAGCTTATATGTAGCACATTAAATCATTCACAAACAACAGTAATAACGTGAATATGCAATCAGAGATCGAAATGAGTTTGAGATTAGATTTCTTTTTACCAAACAGAAGTGCTTTGATCTGTGATTCTGGGTGTGGAATGGCTTGTGCAAGGATTGGGTATGGCTTCCTGGAAGTGCTGATGATTTTTGGCAGCGTATCTCCAAGTTCTCCCTGTTTCTTTTCTCTATTTTTTTCTGTATATTTTCGTTGTTGTTTTTCCCCTTTTGCAACACATGTGATCTCTTTATATAGAGGGGGTAGAGAGGACAGGAAGACAAAGGTTTAAATGACCTTGATTATGTGTTTGACAGCCATGAATGAGAATCTGTAACGTTGGCTAAACACATGGGATCTTGTCCCTTTTTGAATTTTGAATGATATGTAATTGAATGCTCCCTTTCGAATGGGCTGATGGCCTCCTTCAAATGCTCCTTTTCGAATGGGCTGATGGTCTCCTTCGAATGCTCCCTTTCGAAAGGGTTGATGGCCTCCTTCGAATGCTTTTCGAAAGCTTCTTCGAATGGACCCTTTGAATGCCTCTTCGAATGGACCTTTTGGAATTCCAATCGAAGGACACTGTTATAATGCCAATCGAAGTACTTGTCCATAATGCCAATCGAAAGGCTTGACATAATGCCAATCGAAATGCTTGTCCATAATGCCAATCGAAAGGATCCTTCAGAACACCAATCGAAGGGTCTTTCAGAATACCAATCGAAAGCCTTGACATAATGCCAATCGAAATGCTTGTCCATAATTCCAATCGAAGAGCTTGACATAATGCCAATCGAAATGCTTGTCCATAATGCCAATCGAAGAGCTCCTTCAAAATACCAATCGAATGGTCTTTCAGAATGCCAATCGAAAGTTCTTTCAGAATGCCAATCGAAAGGTACTTAAAGCACCATTCAAAAAATTTCTTTTTCCTTAGGCAAGGGTTTGTGATCAACCATGCAGGGGAAGACCTTTGAAAACATGAGAGGGCAAATTTTGGGGTACAACACTAATTTACACGAATAATTGATAAATAGTGTTAATGACCCTTAGTCTCTAAAGGACTACTCACTCACGGTGAGGAATAGCATAAACAAAGAAATTTTAACATAAGAAAACATGATAAATAAAATAAAACCTGAATTAATAAAGTAAATTCGATCCAGTGCTCCAATGGAGACTTGAGTTACAAAGCGTGAAAAGAAAACTTGAAATCAAAACTGGATGCTTTGTCCTTACAACTTGTGAGACTTTATAGCCTATTCTAAACATATAATAAATCTTTATTATCAATAACCATTACATTAGGAAATATCTTAGACTAATTCCCATTAAAAATAGGATAAACTCAAATTGGAAGGTGAAAATGTCCCAAATCAGCCGCAAATTGAATCGAAAAAGGGAAAAAAAGATGAAAGTTGTGCCTGCCTGTTACGGGTTGTAACACGCATTACGGGCATCCGTAACATGCCACATATATTTGTCCAAGGCGCATGAACGAGGGGGTCTTTAGTCTGGAGCCTGTTAGGGGCCATAACGTGTGTTATGAGTACCCGTAACTGGCCTTTGGTTTTTATATTGGGCGCACAAACTTTCCCCTTCTTGATTCACATGTGTTACGACCTGTAATGAGCATTACGGGTGGCGTAACATCCTTCTGGTTTTTGTACAAGGAAACTATGACTTTTGCGTTTCCTTCATGTTTCATCCGATTTGATTCTCTTCACTTCCAGAATATATGTTAGGGCCTGAAAATAACAAAAGAGCAATATCAAATCATAAAACATAGTAAAATGAAGGAAAATGGATAAAAACAACGAAATAGAAAATTGAAACTAATGATAAAGGCGATGTAAAAACCACTTATTAAACTCCTCCAAACATAGATTGTTGCTTGTCCTCAAGCAACATAGCTTAAATAGAAGGTTTTGGACCAAGAAAATCGTCAAATGAAAGAGATTATGAAAGATGAAGTGTACCGGTACTCATACGTGAGTCTTTGTTCAAAAAATTGATAAGGACTAGTTCTTATGGTACTCATCTGACTCCAAGAGTCTATACAAGAACACAAACCACAGTGACTATGGACCTAGGCTTCCCTTTTGGATACCTCTCTAACTATGCTTTGTACGTAATTCTCATCTCCGATTTTCCTCCCTTTTCCTTCAGACAATCAAATTAAGGCAATAAGAATTATGATAATCATCACATGCACAAGACCGATCAATAATTTTTGTTTATAAACCAGATAAGAAACAATTGCCATCTTTATTTACTGATGAAATTTTCTAAACTTTTAAGTTTATACATTGTCCTTATTTATACGACGTTTGGGGTTCAACCAATGTTGGGCTGAATAATCGGGTGAGGGTTACTTGACTTAGAGGCTTTGTTGCATTTTACTGCCTTTTCTTTATTTTGGTGTTAAAATTATTTATTTCTCAACCAACCATACATACATGTGAATCTAAATTATGCCAGACTGTCAAGATAAACTAATCAGGGAGTACTTCTCAGGGTCTGAGTACTATGGTACCAACCTACACATTAGACTCATATCTCTTTTGAGGAAACCTAGGGTGTTCAAGCAAAACCCTGTTTTGTCATACTTTTTTTTGGTTTCCCTAACCTCAACCTTTCATCTCTAAAAATATTTATACTTTCTCAGTTTCCTCAAAATCAAAGCTCTTTTGAAAAAAAAATTATTTCGGTCCTTGTTTGAGAAAAAGGTGAGAAGTGGTATTTTTGAAAAAAAATGAAGAGAATCAAACACACAAGGATAAATCAAGAAAAGTATAATCGAAGTAAAAGAAACTAAATCCACAAAACTTGAACTAATCATTGTCCTCAATGTTTTGGCGTAAGCGAGGTAGGGTAGAACTCACAAGGTCCTCACTCAGGAGGTGCAAAGTGGTCTTTCAACTTTTTCAACTTCATCACCTTTTCACGCTCCTCCTTTGCGAGCCTTTTTATTAGCTGAAAACAAAAACACACAAACAATAAAATCTATTAGCAACAAAAAGCGTGGGTTGCTTCCCACATAGCGCTTCGTTTAACGTCGCATGGCTCGATAGTTCATGAGTGTAGGCACTCATGGTGGTTCTTTCGAGAAATATTCCCCAATCACACTCTAAATAATATTTTGTTTCTGTTGTACCCCAAAATTTTCCCTCTCATTTTCAAATTGAATTATTTCAATAGGTATCCCCATCTTCCTAGGGTTCTCAGTTGCTCAAGGATGCTCAAGAATTGATCAGACAAATTCTCCTCCTAAGCAATGGGTCCACAATTAGGGTTTTGTGTTTCTCAAGGAAAATTGGATTTCAAAGGTCTCAAGTGGTCTCCATGGATCTCCGTAGGCCTTCAACAATGTTCATGTCAAGTTTCAAGTCTTGCATCACATGTTTGCTAGATGATTGAAAATCAACTGTATTGGGTAAAAAGTCAACTATGGTCAACATACAGTAAAACTTCAAGATTTTTGGTCAACAACAATATTTTGAAGTGATATTAATTGTTTGATCAATGGTTGACCATGATTCCTCAAGGAAAGCCCTCAAATCATCAAAAGTCAAAACTTGCAAAATTAGGGTTTTCGTAGGAGAAGTCAACTTAACTTTGACCAAGCATAATTTTAACATGCTTCATCAAATTTTCCCCAACAAAAGCCCATTTTGAAGGAAATGCAATTCTCTACAACTTTGCATTTGTCTTCTCAAGTCCAAAAAGTGCTTCATTTGAGAGATATGAGCCCATACAAAATAAGTCATTTCAAAAGTCAATAAAAAGACACTTTTTGTCAAGGCAACTTACATCAAGATAAAGCCTCCAAATGCAAAATTGATCAAAATAGAAATTGAAAGAGGACATCTTGAGCTTTCCAAAAAGTCAAAGATCACCTTCAAAATATGAATATTTAGAGAGTTATGACCATTGCAAGTTGGGAAATTTTGTAGAAAATGCATGAAGTGCAAAGTGAGTAAACTTGAAAATTTGAACCAGTGGGCCTAACTTTTGATGTTCAAACATGCAATGAGTTAGAGGACCTCTAAATCCATTCACATATTTTTATGTTTTTTATTTCTTTTATTTTAATTTTTATTAATTTAAATGCAAATAAAATATAAAATCAATTGACCAATGCATGTGGGCTTTTTTTTTTATTAGTTCAGGCCCAAGACAACTCATGATAGCCATGCAAAACCGTCTGAGCTCATATGGAAAGGATTTCTCAAAATGGAAGTTTATAAATATGTTTGATTATTGTCTAATCTTGTCCATGATTGCATTGTCTTATGCCATATTTGTTCACCCTAATCCTTTCTCTATATAAGCACAACAAGACCATATGTGATGACCACACATCCTTTCTTCTAAAAGCTTGCCAAAATTCTCAATTTTTTTCAAAACCGTCGAGTTTCAAAAACTTGTGTTACAAGCCCCTCATTCCAAATTTTCACTCCAATCACTCCCAGGAACACTGAAGGGTGGGTTTGGATCTGTTTCCATGATCCTAAGCATGCGAAATTGTACAACATAGCATAACCGATTTACAATTTTTTTCAAAATTTATATCTTTGATTTTATCTTATTTTAAACAGATTTGATGCTACTAACGAGTTTCTGAGACACGATTGAACAAGTTTGGATCAATATTTTGATCCCATGCAGTTAAAACTATGAGATGTCATAGTTTCTCCGATTGGTTTCGTGTGGTTCGAATCTCAAAATGCAGGAACTTTTGGCCAAAACTAAGCCTATATTTGAACTCAGTGGGGGTCGAATTAGGGGTACTAGGATCTTTTTGATCATTAACATGTTGAATTCATAGGTTTTTCATTTTACAGGTCGCTGAAGAAGACGACTGGGGCTAGGGCTCCGGCGCCTCTCCGGCCATTAGCATCAGGATTCATATTTATTGTTCTGATTTGGTTTATGCTAGCGGATGTAAGGCCACCCCAGCGGTAGAAGCGTGTATTGCAAAGGTGTTAGTGTACCAGGGCACGGGTTTGATCCCTGCCCCTGGTATTATTTTTTTCATGTTTTCTCTTTGCAGATCCAATACCAGCCAAGCTAGCACACGCATCATACACCCTCTCATCACTCTCCTTTGGATCACAACAGATCCATATCTAATGGACTCAAAGCAAGTCCTCACAATACACCTCCTGGAGCTGCCTCCCACTAGATTTAACGCTGGAGTTCATTGGGCCTAAACTCTTTTCCTTTCAGCACCCCCAAATTCCTTCTTCAGGCCCATTACATTTCTTATATATATATATATATATATATATATATATATATATATATATATATATATATATATATATATATATATATATATATATATATATATATATATATATATATATATATATATATATATATATATATATATATATATATATATATATATATATATATTTTCACGTAATTAATTTTTATTTAAATAAATTTAAAATCAACTTAGATTTAGGTTTTTTTCTTTGATTAAATAAATTAAATCAACTTAACTTTTTTTAATTAATTTAATTTTTAATTGGAATAATTAACTTAGTTTCTTTAGGTTTTTTATTATTATTAATAATCAAATTCTTTTATAAATTAAAATCAATTAGGTTAGATTAATCATCTTCTTTTTTTTATCAATACATTGTCCATATCTTTCCCTTTTTACAATCTCCACGCGCTCTTTTATTTTCGTATTAGTTTTCTTCTTCTTATAAATATGTAATTGTTGATGGTTTGTAATAGCAGAAACTAGGGTTTACTATTCCTTCCCCCCATTTTTTGTGGTTTTGTACCCCCCTTCCCTGAAGCCCTGTAATAGTTTAGATTTCTTTTTCCGCATTTTACCACTTTCCTTATAACTGCTAGATGTATTCTAATAGGGTTTGTATGACAAGATCTAAAACAAAATGATAGATAACCCTAAAATGCAAGATAAATGAACTGAATTAAAACACTGTTCACACACGCATCTCTAGGGTGATTCCACTTGTTGCCTTCGGATAAAAAAAAGTCATGTCCCTCGAACGTAGGGATACCAGTAGCAAAGACCCTCGATTGAAAATCATCATAAAGATCATAGTCCCTCGATGACCCTTCGATGTTTCCTTCGGTGAATGATCTTGTCCCTCGATGTTACCTACAAATATATGATTATAGTCCCTTCAAATTGATAAAGGTATCCTTATATATTACCTTCTGTGACCATAACGATGACCCACGTCGGACCCTCAAACATCCAATGAAAGGGCTTCCTACTAACCAATGGTAGGATAACACTATCTAAAGGAAGAGGAAAATAACAAGAAATACTTTTGAGTAGGTAGATAGCTTTTAATCGCTTGCTCACAAAAACATATTTTTTCACACAAACACTTTTCTGAAAGATTTTCAAAACAAACACTTTGTATGCGTTCTCAACTGATAAGAGAATCATTGAAAAGTTTCCGAACTTAGGCGTTTTCAAAATATTTTTAAAGACAAAGCATTTTTAAAAGTGAGCTAGCGATTAAGAGCTTGTAGATAACTACGAATGAAAAGGGTGCCAACACCTTCCCTTTTCATAACCTACCCCCCTTACTCAGAAAATTCTCGAAGGTCTTTCCTATTCTTTTCACCCTTTCCTTTATTGGATAAAAGAGAAGTCGGTGGTGACTCTTGCTATCCGCAAAATTTGTGATAAAACACAAAACCAAAAGTCAGTTCTCCCACCATATTACAGTTTCCATGGCCACTTATCAAGCCATCTCTCATATCCCTCACCCTTATTTTCTTCTTTATATGGGGTAGTTCATACTTCGGAACATGTGGGGGGTGGTTATGGTTCTATAATATGTATCAAATTTTTGAGTTTGGATTTAATTCTTTCATCCCCCACGTCAAAGGTCAATCTTCCCCTCTCAACTGTTAGAACAATATTTGGTTCTTCAATATTATCTTTGAGTTTTGATGATAACAAATGAGTATGTTTGTATGAACAATTGTGATACTCTAATGTTTGTTATCTTTGAGTATTTAACAAACAGGTTCTGCTTCTAATGAATGGCATGTCCAAGACAGTAGAAGAGAATTAGTTTCGCTTCTGCCCAACACAAGTTTTGATAAACAGTAGTAAGACACTCCATAAGTTTCTGAATTATAGGCCTTGATATTTGTATAAAGAAACAATTCAGAAGATCTGAAGATAGAAGTTCTGCTTAAGTCCATATGCTGAAGTCTCATGCTTATAAAAACAACATGTTCTAAATAAACAAGTTATAAGATATAAATACATAAGTTCTACTTAAGTCCAAATGCTGAAGACTCAAGCTTCTAAAGACAACGTGTTATAAAGAAACCAGTTAGAAGATATGAAGACAGAAGTTCTACCAAAGTTCAGATGCTAAATTCTCATGTTTATAAAGACAATGTGTTCTAAAGAAACCAGCTAGAAGATCTGATGAAAGAAGTTCTACTGGAGTCCAGATGCTAAAGACTCAAGTTTCTAAAGACCCATGGTTCTAAGAAAAGGGTTATAAAGACCAAGTGTTGAAGACTCTGACGATAGATGTTCTAAAGACTCTGAAGACTTAAAGTTATGAAGACCCAAGGTTCTAGAAAAGATTCTCACAACCAAGTGCTGATGACCCTAGATACGCAGTTCTGAAGACTCTGAATACTTGTAGTTATGATGACCTTATGTTATGCTCTCTCTTCTAAGCTCATGCTCGTAGAAGCATCTGAAGTACAAAAGGAAAGAAGATAACTTTAACGTGGTACAATAGTACATGGTACAATAAAAAACGTTTCATTCCACTACCATGAAGGATGGACGTTGTGTATGATCTTGTCCCCTGTGTGATTCAAGCTTCCAACTTTCTGGAAATTCCAGAAATACCCTCCAACGATTATAATATTTAATTGACTATAAAAGGGCTTGAAGACTAAGAAAAAAAGCTACTAATACACTATTCATTCACGCAAAACGGCTTATTGTGTATAGCTACTAGTTTCTTAAGTCATTGTTCATAAAAATAGTTTACATATTCAGCTTGTGTAGAAGCAATATTCTTCTAAACAAAACTTGTATTCAAACTGTTGTTTGATTTTTTTTAAGGGACCAGTTAGGTCAGAATCCTTGAGAAGTATAAGATTAGTGTGTCTTAGAGGCTATAATGTTAGTCACTTGCAGTTAGGTTACGCATTGTAATAATCAGTTGGGTTATTGGAGTAAGTCCTTGTTGATAAGGCGAAATCACCTTGGCAGGTGGACTAGACTAGCTTGATAGTTTTCAAGTGAACTAGTATAAACATACCTTTTTCTTTACTTTATGTTCTTAATTATTGTTATTATCAAGAGTGGAGAAAAGTATTTTAATTAAAGGGTAATATTTTTAAGGAATTTTTTTGACTTAAACCCAATTCAAATGCCCATCCTTTCTTGTATTTTTCACACCTTCAATTGGCACCAAAGCTCTGGTTCTGAGGAGATAAAAAGTTTACATTTTTATCAACACTTAACAGTATTCAGTACTGATACTGTGTGTGAAAAACCTATGACTATATCTACTTCCACTGTTGATAATAAGGATAATGATATAGATCACTATATTTTAAAACCTATTATGTTTGATGGGGAGAAATTTGACTATTGGAAGGATAGAATCTAAAGTTACTTTCTGGAAAATGACTTGGATCTATGGGATTTGGTAGTTGATGGATACACTCACCCAGTAGATGATGAAGGTCTAAAGATTGCCAGAAGTGAAATGACAGAAGCATAAGGTATATAGAAATCACTACAAAGCAAGCACCATTCTTCTAAGTGCTATCTAATACAATGAATATGAGAAGATCACAGATAGAGAGACTGCAAAGTCTATCTTTGGTTCTCTTCAGATGACGCATGAAGGTAATGCACAAGTAAAGGAAACAAAGGCTCCGGTCTTAATTAAAAAATATGCAGCCTTCAAGATGGAAGACGACGAATCTGTGGAAATGATGTTTTCAAGATTTCAGACTCTAGTGGAAGGACTTAAGGTTCTGAATAAAGGTTACTCTACATCAGATCATGTTAAGAAGATTATGAGAAGTTTGCCTAAGAAATGGAGACCAATGGTAACTACTTTGAAACTTTCAACAGATCTGAACAACACCTCTCTTGAGCAGTTGATTAGATCTTTAAAAAGTCATGAAATAGAGCTTAATCAAGATGAACCTCGGAAGAGGGAAAAACCAGTTGCTCTAAAGTCTAAGTTTGGAAATACCAAGGCTTATCAAGCTAAGGAAGAAACTGGAGAAGATTCAGATGATGAAGAAATTTCGTTCATATCCAGAAGAATCACTCAAATTTGGAAACATAGACAAAGAAAACTCAAAATTCAATGAAGGACATATGGAAGAGATGAATCCACTTATGTTCAGAAGAAAGCTTCTGAAAAGGAAGTCACATGTTTTGAATGCAAGGAACTTGGAAATTACAAAAATGAATTCCCTAAGATCAAAAAGGATAAGAAACCTAAGAAGGCATACAAAGCTAAGAAAGGTCTAATGGAAACATGGGATGATTCAAAATCTGAAGATGAATATTTTGATGAAAAGCATGACAACATAGCATTCATGGCATAGACTAGTACGAGTGAAGCAACATTAGAAGACGAACGAACACTTGATGATGAGTCAGACTCTGGTGACGACAAAGAGGTACTTTCTTCCTTATATCGTTTTGAACTTGAAATCGGTTTATCAGAACTAATGAAAAGGCATCAATCTCTTCTAAGTAAACATAAAACCTTGAAAAAGAGTTTTGTAGTTACTTCTGAGAACTCTACTAAAGATGAGAAAAATATTTCTGATTTAAAGGAAACATTATTTGCTTTAGAAAAATCAAACATTTCTCTGAAAAGTAAAGTTTCTAGATTAGAAGAGGAGATTATCTCTAGCACATATTTTACTGACGAAGTAATCAGGTATGATAGAGCTTTTCAACACTTCCTAGCTAAAAGCATATATAGAAGCAAAATGGATTCAATTATCTATGGAGTTAGTAGAAATGGAAGTAGAGGCTTGGAATATTCAGGATCATTAAAGAAAATTGATGAAAGTCTAAGTATCAAACTAAAACCTCTTTCTGAACATTTTGTGCTTGATGGCACAAAATTGAAATGTATAGAACAAGAAGGTTCAGATATCACTGTGACACAACCAAATACATAGAAGGAAACTTCTTAACCAAAATATCATGCACAAAATCCACTAGATTATCCTGATGCACAAGATTCCAATGGGGTCATAACCTCTAGAACTTCTAACAAGAGAGGACCCAAAAAATGGCTACCAAAGGATCAAATAATCTATGTTGCAGATGTTCTTGATGGTACAACTGAAACACCAATCATGGCACCTGGAAAGTGGATGCTTGCAAAACTTGAATGGAGAAAGGAATATGTTCCAAGATTTGGAACTTAAGTCTGGAGGCGTTGTCAGCTTCAGAGGTAACCAGAAGGGAAAGATCATTGGCTCTGGAACTATTGATGTGAAGATAAAGTTCTCTGAACCAAAGGAAAAAACTCAAGAAGATAAAGAATCAGAATCTCCTACTTTTGATATTATTGTTGTTCCTTCTGATCAAACCCAACAAAAGAAAAGCATAATCTCATCATCTCTTTTTGAAGATCTAATTCTAGGAAACAAAGATGCTCTAGTCAGAACAAGATCAACGTTCAAACCTTCTGAAGAATAGTAGTCTCTAAGTTTAACAAAGGTATTGTATTTCTTTCAGAGCCTCAGTAATTAGAAGATGTTTCGGCCAAAAATGTATTTGATTAGATGGAAACCTTGTGGTTCTATAAATTCTGAGGATATCAAAATGTGTCACCTAATTAGATATAGTGATTAACACGTGTAATCCTTGGTTATGCTTAATCATCACACTCTACCTAGGCTATGCAATGAACAATGTGCGTTTTTCTTGGAACTGATTAAAATCATAATTATTACTTTCATTTAATGCGCCTAATAATTAAGTCTATATGTGTTTATTTTTTATTTTTCTCTCACTTCTAAAATACTATAACACACACTTCACTTCACTTTCACACTTTAGAAACCCTAAACCCTCTTTTTTTTTCTCTCAAACCGTTCAAAAAGTTATATGTGTTCATCATCACTCTTCATCAAGATCATCACCTTCGTCAACAAACTTCATCATCTTCAACAGTTCAACATGATGAAGGCTCAACAATAAGAGGTTGTTCAGTTTGCTAAAGAAATGGAACAAGTCCTAAATCCTTATGGGTCGTCTTCTTCAACTATTCCAACCATTTCTTATTATCCTATGGAAACTGGTTCATCTTCTCCATCAATTATTGATGAACACCATATAAAACAGAAATCTGTTCAAGTTCACTGTAATCTGAAACCACATGAGTTAAATGTTCTTCATGAATATATGGTGGATTTCAATAACCTTCCTGCAAATAGTGCAAACCTAATTTCTGACTTGAATGCTCAAGGATGAGAGAACTTCTTCATGCGTCTTACTGGTCCTATTTATGATTCTTTTGTTAAGGATTTCTGGATTCAAGCGGATTGTGACAATCTTCACGTAGTTGCTCATGTGCTGGGTGTGAAAATTTTTATTACTGAAAAGTCTATTGCTGATCATATGGGCATGCCACATCTAGAAGGTAAATGAATTTATAAGATGCATAGAAAATCTATATATGTGAAGGAGACGATCAACAAATCCATCTCCAAGAACTACTCTCCTGAGAAAACTGGGTATAAGAGTAAATATCTCCATGATGAACTTAGAATCTAGCACAAAATCATTCAGAATTGTATCAACCCCAGACCTCCGTCTAGTTCTTCTGAATATTTTAACATCAATCAGAAGTACATTGTTGTACCCCAAAATTTTCCCTCCCATTTTTATCAACATTTCTCATCACAAGGCTCTTGGAACTCAAGATCAAGTTAGGGTTTGCTCTACTCAAGACATCTCCTTGCATTGATGACCAAAACTAGGGTTTGAGTTTGCACAGGTATTTTTTGACCTTCAATGCTAAAATTGACTTTCATACTTCTTTTTGGATTCCTAAGTTTGTCCATACCAAGTTTCAAGCCTTGAATCAAATTTTTGCCCAGTCAATTGGACAGTTGACCTAGAAATTAAATATATTGGGGAAAAAGTCAACTGTGGCCAATTTATAGTCAAACCTCATAAATTTTGACCCACATCAACATTATGAACTCATATGAACCATTTGATCAATTTTGAACCACAACTCCACAAGAAATTTGATTAGATCACCAAAAGGGCAAAATGGTCATTTTTAGGGTTTTGACTGTACAAAGGCAATTTCTGACTTTTTGACCTAGCCAAGGGCAATTCAAGCTCAACCAAGGACCCTAAGACTCAATGGCATCATCTTGACCTATTCATCAAGTTCAAAATATCTCAAATGCATGAGATTGACAGATGAATTTTTCAGTCAACTGATCAAAATTTGATTATATACTGAAAAGTCAAACTTTGACTTTTTGGTCAAAATCAAGTGCCAAGGGTCATTTTTCATCAAGATGTGTCAAATTATGAAACTTGTTCATCAATAAACCCAAAATTGCAAATTAGGGTTTGAAATTGAAAAATTTTCATAACTTAGAATTTTTCTAAGTTATGAAATTTTCTTAATTTTTCCTAACTTTGCCCCACATTTTCACCATGATGCAAATGGATTCAAACAAAACTTACAACGTGAAAGTTTTAGTCCTCCGCAAAGTCTACAACTTGATTCACAAAGTTTTCTTAAAATAAGCTTGGATCTCAAGTTATGATTTTTGGAACAAGGGTCCCTAAAACTTTTAACTTAGTGAAATTTTGCCCTAGTTTAGGCAGGATTTTGACCCATCTTCTTGGCCATTTTTCACATAGTTCCACTTGGAGTCTCAAGTTGCATTTCAAATATGGATTATAGAGCATGTTGCAAGCTTTCCAAATTGTCCAATAAGTCCTCAAACACATTTGTGTTTAGGGAGAATCGAATGCTTGAAGTTGGCAAAAACTCACTTTGTATCCATGGCCAATACATGTTCACTCAATAGGCATTTTCAAACCAGCATGCTTTGTACTAGTTTGCAGGCCTCTAAACCATTTTACACTCCTTAATTGAATGAAAATCCACTGAGCTAATGCATTATCTTGTCCATTTGGACATTGCACACAAAACTAAGCCTTAATTAGAAAAAAGTACATTTCCATTTTGAAAAAGGTTTGCTTTATGTCAATACATGATCTTTGAAGCATGGGGCCAAGATCTGAGAAGCAAAATCAAATCCACAAATTGCAAGTATCAAGAGGATTGTATGCAGCATGATATATGGCTGGTACAGGCCTGTGATAATAGGTTACACATCTTTGCTTCAAAAACAAGAAATTGTCCAAACACTTGCCAACTTGAAAACCAACCATTGTTAGCTTACACAAACATTACAAACAACTTTCACCCAAACCTTTGAGCAAGAAACACGAGCACTTAAGCCTCAAAACCTCCCATATCCAGAAATCACTCTTCTTTGGCAAAACAGGGCAGGTGCTGCAACTTGAGTGCCATAGCTCATTTGGCTCGTGTGTTTTGCTCCTTTTTGCTTCAAACACCTTCCATTCAACTCACTCAAGCTATCCCAAACCTCCATTGCCAACTGTAACTCCATTTACAGAGTTCCCCATTTTCATTTCAAGCTTGTGCAGGTTGAGTTCTAGAAGCTGATTCAGGGACATTCAAGGCAAGCTAGCTATTGAAAAAGATCAAGTGGAGTTCAGGAAAGCTACCAGACACCTCAAAACTTGTTGAGAAGCTCTGCATTGTCCTACACGAATCCAACTGAAACAGGTTTTTCATCACTTTCTATCTCTCTATTTAGGAACATTTAGCTTTAGGTTTATGAATAAAAAATGTAGTGTTCATTGCTAGGAAGCCATGCATATGCTCAACTTTCATTTATATTAAGTGTGCTAGGAGAATTTCATCCATGAACATGCTGAAAAAACTAGGTCAGATTTTAGGGCCAGAGAAATTCTCTCTGGTCTTTGAGAGTTAAGATTAATGCTTTATATGGTTAGAATCGTATTGAAATTCTCTACAAGTTTTGTGTTATGTGTTTTTGCAATGGAGCTCGTATGCAGGATATCCATTTTGAACCAGGCATGCGCGCGTTTCTGTCTAGAGGAAGAAGATGAAGTTGGCTTGGGCTGGGCCTGGCCAGTTTTGCTTCTAACACCCCTTTTTTCAGTTTCACACCCCCTAGCCCAATTTCTTATATTTTTGCATTTTTGAATTTTTGTTTTCTTTTTTGACTTTGTTATTTTATTTCCAAACATAAAAAATGCTTAAAAAATATTTTCATAATCTTTTACATTTATTTGGCATTTTATTTTGATTTTTTTAACAATTAAAGGCCTTTAAATACTTTTATAATTTATTTAAAACTTGAAAATAATGTAAATGATACTTTTATTTTATTTCTTATTTTTATTCACACTGAAAATATTATTTAAAATATAATTTATTTGTGTACATATTTATTTAATATTATACATATTAATATATATATATATATATATATATTATATATATATATATATATATATATATATATATATATATATATATAATATATATATATATATATATATATATATTATATATATATATATATATATATATATATATATATATATATATATATATATATATATATATATATATATATATATATATATATATATATATATATATATATATATATAGTATATATATATAATATATATATATATATATATATATATATATATATATATATATATATATATATATACTTTTTTTTTTTAAAATACTTAGAATAAAAAATACAAAAATATTACATTTTTATTTTTATTATTATTTATACTAAAAAATACTTTTTTTTTCAATATATTTTATTTTTGTACATATTAATATATTTCTTGTATATAAATATATATAATATTTATTTTCTTAAAGAAATTAGGGCTTCATCCCTTAAACAATAAAGTAAATCTTTATTTATTTCTTTACACTTTTACATTAAAAATACTTTTACATACATAAACAAATGAAAATTCTTTTTTTTTGTATAATACATTTTATTTGATATTTATTTATCTTGTTTATTTAAATATTGTACATTTAAATATTTATGCATTTGAGATTCAATTTGGATGTAATAGTAAATTAGGGTTATATTTCTTGTCAAATACCCACCCCCCCCCCCCCCCCCCCCCCCTTCAAATTTGTACCCCCATCCCCATAATCATGTTGTAATAGCTTAGAATTTAAATTCTCACACTTTTACGCTTTCAATTATGCCATGATTAGAGAATTAGGGTTTGTATGTAAAATCCAAATTAACAATAGTTTGACCTAATCAAAGACAAAAATGCATGAAAATCAAACACAATGCACACTTGCACCCCTAGGGTTACAATCCACTTGTTGCCTTCAAAAATGGGTCATGGTATGCATGTTGAGTACTTTGGCAAAACAAAAATAAAACAAAAGATCATAGTCCCTCGATGACGCTATCATGGTTGCCTAAACAAAATGATCAAGTCCCTCAAGAAAATTGCCAAAGATACTTGACACAATTGCTATCATGGTCTATACGATGACCCGCGCCTGTCCCGTTTAAACATCCTAACACAAGGTTGTTCACCAAATGCAATTGTGAAACAACACTGTTAAAAGGGTTAAAAACATAAGAAAGATCTTTGAGTAAAATAGGGTAGACAACTCTTAGTTACTTGGTCAAAAGCTTGCAAAACATCCTTGCTATTTTCAAACACACTTCACAATACAATTTCAAAACAAACTTTCAAAAAACATTGGAATCTTTTCAAAAGATAAAAACACCTTTGTATACATTCAAACAAGAATTATTACAAAGGTTGCCACAATGATGGCCTCTTTTCAAAACATCTTTCAAAACCACACACAAAGCACCATTTCAAACAATTGAAAAGCACAATTTCAAACAATTGAAAAGCAAAGCAAGTGATCTAAACAAGTAACTAAGAGCCCATGGATAACCATGGATGAAAAGGGTGCTTGCACCTTCCATTTTCATAATCTACTCCCTGAACCCAAGAAAACATCTCAAAGGTATTTCCTGTGCTTTTTGACCTTTCCTTAGGATAAAATAAAAAGTCGGTGGCGACTCTTGCTAAACCAAAACATTTGCAAACACAAACGCAAAACCTCAAGTCAGTTCTCCCACCGTATCACAGAACTGGCGACTCTGCTGAGGAAATCCTTTAAAAGTGGAATAACCTTAGGGTTTAGATCACCTTTTGCATGCTTATCTTGTTTGCTTTGTTTGCTTTACATTTGGTTCTCTTGTTTGAGTTTGAATCCTCCACCCAGATTTTGGGAAACATTCATAGGTAAATAGCAATACGTTGTGGAAACTGTGCGGGGTATACCGACATGGTTGAAGTAATAGCTATATTAGTGCGAAATATTTGTGAGTATCGGTAGCCTTTGAGTCAATCAAAGAGAATACAGGTCCGCTGAGTGATGTCATGAAGCACTAATGAACTCTTAGAACCTTACTTGACCATATTGGCCTTTTTTAGGGGTAGTGAGATGACCGGCTTTGGTGCAATCCGAAGTTGGTAGATACTCGATACTACACTCATTGAGGATTATTTTCTTAGAATATTTTGGTCGCCAGTTAAGTGGCTAAACCAAAACAATGAACACAGAAAATAATCCAGTGATATTGAGATCCTTAGAACCCGGTTACTATTTATAGGACAGGTTGAGCCAACTAACTTCAAGAGGGTACTTACCTATGAAACCTCATGCAAGCCTAAAACTAGGATCTTGTGTGATTTGTTTGTACATATGCTTGTGCATACATCATGAACATCATAAAGCATCATATGCATCCACTAACCATTTCAAGGGTTTAGATCTTCATCTTTGTTCTTGTTTTTTAGGTCATGGAATCTCTTCGCAGGAAAACAATTCAGGTCAACCTTGTGAGAATCCCTCCTCAACTCAAGGAGCTTACTTCCAAGATTCCAGAGAATTCTCTCTTCGGTGAAAGACATGGTGGACTTCTCAACTTGGTCAACTCCAACATTGAAGAAGATATGGTGAAAGTTCTCTTCCAGTTCTTTGACCCCCTACACCACTGTTTCACATTCCCTGATTACCAACTAGTACCTACTTTGGAGGAATTTTCTCAACTCCTGAGGATTCCTATTCTTCATCAACTACCCTACAACGGTATGGAAAAAGAACCAAATCCTGAAGATGTTTCTCAAGCCTTACACTTGCAACCATCTGATATCAAAGGACATTGGGAAACCAGAAGTGGTGTCAAGGGTTTTCTGGAAAAGTTTCTGTTTGAGAAGGAAGAAGACTGTTGGAATTCTCTAGATCTGCAAGCTTTTGAAGAGATTGTAGCACTTCTCATCTATGGGTTGGTCTTGTTCCCAAACCCTGATCAGCTTATAGATGTGAATGCTGTCAAGATTTTCATATCTCGGAATCCTGTGCCTACATTGCTTGGGGACATCCTACACTCATTTTACACACGAACAATGAGGAAAAGAGGTGTTCTCATGTGATGTACTCCTCTTCTAGCAAGGTGGTTTATTTCTCACCTTCCCCAAACAGTTTTGAAGAATGAGCAGGGTTTAAGGTGGTCACAATGGTTGATGACCCTCACGCATTCTGATGTTCATTGATGTTCTCAGTCCCGAGAAAATGTCATCATCATTGATCATTGTGGAGAGTTCCCTAATGTCCCATTACTTGGTATTAGGGGAGGCATCACCTACAACCCATGTTTAGCTCTAAGGAAATTTGGATATGCTCGGAGGGATGGCCCTTATGATATGATGATCCCTGACTTGGTTTTTGACTTCGACAAAGATGCGCAAGGACTTCGAAAAAGGTTTATCAGAGCTTGGAGGATGCCCAACAAAGTGGATAGTAAGACACTGGGGCACAAGAATTCCATCCCCCTCGAGCCTTATCTCAAGTGGGTACGAACCCGTGCCCAGAGTCTTATGATGCCATACCCTCACATTCTCCCCGTGATCAAAGAACCTGTTATGGAAGGAGAGGTTCCATACACCCTCCTACATCCATACATGCCAACATCATTGGAAGAATTACAAAAGAGTTGGATCCAGCTCAAGGAAGAACGAAATACTTTTGAAGCCATCTTCTATGCCAGTGAGAAGAAGGTTTTGGAACTTACCCGCCGACTTCATGAAGAGGAGACTCTCAACACTTACATCGCACCAAAGAGGATGCGTAATGTCTTTTTACATTAAGAATTTTGTAATATTTTTCCCATGGGGCATTTATGTACTAATAAATTTCTTCTTAATATGACGTGTGTTCTTTTTGTTTACAACAAATTTGAATTTCTGAATCCTTGAATGCATTACATGAATAACATATCATTCATCATATGCATAAACATGTCTTCACACCAGGTTTCCTTATCTTTCTGCTGTTCATTTCAGCAAGATGGATTTGGAGCAGACGGTTAAGGATCTGCAAGCACAGAATTCACAATTCCAGCAACTCCTCATGACCTTAGCAAAGGGTCAAGAGGACTTAAAAGCACTGTTAGACAAATATAAGGAACCAGAAAGGAAGAAAAAGAAAAGAGTTGGGGTAGCCACTATGGGAAGGATATTTGAGCATCAGGCTAGGAGAGTTCTGGAATTTCCCTCGACGTCAGATGAAGGGGTTGGTAAAGGAAAAGGAACTGCGATGCCTTCCGAATCTGAAGTTGAATAAGAGGAAGAGGAAGAGGATGAAGATTACTCCGAACAGTAATATCCCCCGGCGGATGATAAGTATAAAAATCTTGAGGATCGGTTGGCAGCCATTGAGTTGCAAAGGGTACCTGGTTTAGATTTTGAAGAACTAGGGTTTGTCGCTGGGATCGTCATTCCTCCCAAGTTCAAAGTTCCTACATTTGCTAAGTATGACGGTTTGTCCTGTCCAAAGATGCATCTGAGATCCTACGCCAGAAAGATCCAACCTCACTCCTCTGATATGGATCTTTGGGTCCACTTTTTTCAAGATAGTTTGTCCAGCACGCAATTGGACTGGTTCTATCAACTTGAGAGGTCGGATGTTCATAACTGGGAAGACTTAGCTGCTGCCTTCTACCGACAATACCAATACAATGCAGATTTAGCGCCTACTCATACTCAACTACAAAGTATGGGTATGGCTTCTAATGAGGGATTTAAAGAGTATGCCCAGAAGTGGCGGGATTTGGCTGGAAGGGTGCAGCCACCATTGTCGAATAGAGAGCAGGTTGACATGTTTTTAGGGACTCTGTATGATCTGTTCTTCAATCATTTAATCGGGAGTTCCTCTGCAGGATTCACCGAATTAATTCTGACCGGTGAAAGGGTCGAGGCTGGCATTAAAAGTGGTAAAATTCAGAAAGATGCTTCCGCTTCCACTGCTATTAAGAAGGCCTTCCCAGCTAAGAAGGAAGTTTCTGCTATTCATACCCAGAGAAACCAAGGGAGAACAGAGCGCCGACCAACGGTGGGGGCTGTTATGATCCAAAACTCTTCAACAACCTCGAAACAATTAACCAAGAGCTAATCAGCAAAGGGTAGAAAGGACACAACGACAATTCACCCAAATCAACATAACAACGGCTCAAGTCCTCCCTCATTTTTTGAAACTGAACCTTACCAACTTGAAGGAAGCGCCGAAAAACCCTAATACCTCCTCTCCTTATTATCACTCCAATGCGAAGTGTGCGTACCACTCTGACAGTGTAGGGCATGATACCAATAACTGTTGGGCTCTTAAGAACAAGATACAAGACTTGATAGACGCCAAGGAGGTAGAATTCGATGCGCCCGAAAAGCCGAATGTGATTTCTGCCCCAATGCCCAAGCACGGCCATAATGCCCACGCCATTCTGGAGGATCTTCATGTTACCATTGTTGATGACCTTTTGACTCCGTTACCTGTGATTAAAGTGAATTTGATGAAAGCCGGGATATTCCCGGGCTGTGGAAAAGACTGTTACTTCTGTTCAAACTTGCAAGCTGACTGCCCACTGTTGAAATCAGGCATCCAACGCCTGATAGATACCCAAGAGATCCTCTTTCAAAAGACTCATGTTGATACTATCACTCATGTTACTCCTGCTACCTTTGATACTACAACCAATGACATTGCCATAATAACCATCTTCGATGATCTTTCCAAGACCTACAAAAGGCCTGTTAAGATCACGCTTGATCCTAAGTTTGTGCCGTCGAAAATCACCATGCCGGGGCCTGTCTCGTATAAATCTAACAATACGATACCATGGAACTACGGAGGAGAAATCTTCTACCATGGTATCAAGCAGATTGAATCAGTCCAAGAGAATTCTGATGATGAAACCCCTGATATAGGGAATATTCCGGGAACGAGCAAGATAACTCGCAGTGGAAGGATCTTCTCTCCTGAGATTGCTCCTCCACAAGCAATCTTCGGACCCTCGAGAGTTTCTGTGCCTGTCAAGCCATCTGTGCAAAGCCCGGTAATTGAAGAACTTGATGTACCCGAAGCTAGACCCTCTGACGTTACTTCCGATAAAGGTAAGGGGATACTAGAAGCGCCTGTTAGGACGAAGGCTCAGACTGTGGTAATCCCCGAGACCACCCAGAAAGAGATGGAAGAAATCTTAAAGATAATCAAAAAGAGCGACTACGATGTCGTGGAGAAACTAGGGAAGACCCCTTCCAAAATCTCCATGTTGGCTCTCCTACTCTGCTCTAAGGCTCATGCTAAGGCCTTGATTAAATTCTTAAAGATGGCACACGTGCCTCAAGAAACTTCGGCTGACCAGTTTCAAGAGTGCGTGGCTAGCCTTACTGCTGATAATGGTCTTGGTTTTTCCGATGCTGATTTGACTCCTAAGGGAAGGAAGCACAACGACGCGCTGCATGTCTCAGTAGAATGCAGGGGAACCACACTTGCCCATGTCCTGGTGGATACCGGTTCATCTTTTAATGTGCTACCGAAAAAGGCGTTGGACCGATTGGACTGCGAAGGTTTGACCCTAAAACCCAGTAACATCGTTGTTAGAGCCTTCGACGGTTCTAAGAGGATGGTTCATGGAGAAGTGGACATTCCAATCAAGGTGGGCACAGAAATTTTCAACTCTACCTTTTATGTGATGGACATCCGTCCTTCATATTCATGCTTGTTGGGAAGGCCGTGGATCCACAATGCTGGGGCAGTCACTTCCTCTCTGCACCAAATGCTAAAGTATCTGATTCAGGGTAAGATCATAACAGTTCACAGTGAGGAAGAGTACATGATAAGTCACCTCAACTCCTTTCGCTATATGGAGTTAGATGGCGAATTCATAGAAACGCCTTTCCAACATTTTGAGGAAGTTTCTCCTGAGGTCGCAGTTGCAAAGACAATGACTGATGTGCCTATCGTTTCCAAGCCTGTATCTAGGATGGAATCCCTCAAGGATGCAGAGGCTGTAATCAAAGAAGGAGGGAGTACAGTGTGGGGGCAACTGCCTGATTTTTCTCACAAGACGGACAAGTTCGGACTAGGGTTTACTGCTGCTAGATAGAAAGTTGTGCATCGTTCCAAGGCTGGAGGACCACCCGTAAAAATCACTCACCATGGAATTAATGCCTTAGAAGATGATGATGAAGAAGACAACTTTGAAGATTGGATCTTTCCAACCGTTAAAGGAGGATTAAGCAACTAGGAAGCGAAAGACTTCGTGCCCATCACTTTCATCAACCAGTAATTTATCTTTGAACAATTTCCTATTTTGGTCTGTAATAATTAAACAATTCGTACACTATTTTCACCTTATGCCTTACCCGGGCCATATAGGTCCATTTGTAAGGGCTTGATTTCTTCATTATCATATGCCATGTTTAATGAATCATTGGATTTTTTCATCTATAAACTGTTGTGTTCATTTTCTTTCCTTTTTAAATTTTGTTTTGTTTAAGGATGGCTATCCCTTACACACACACACACTCACAAAATGCAGGTACCCATCCACTCCGGATTCCATGGGTGACTATTCTGCTTTAGCCTTCGGTGACTCTAAAGATTTGGTCGATCATGCCGAGTACGAAGGTGATGAAGACTGTGAAGTGCCTGGAGAGTTAGCCAGACTTTTGCAACAAGAAGAGAGGGTTATTTTGCCCTATGATGAGTTGCTAGAGACCATCAACTTGGGAACAGAGGAAGACAAGAAAGAGGTTAAGGTGGGTGCCAACCTGGAGCCAAGTGTCAAAGAGCGTCTAGTTCAATTGCTGAATGAATATGTGGAGATATTTTCCTGGTCCTATGAAGACATGCCGGGACTAGATACAGATATCGTGGTTTACCGTCTCCCTACAAGAGAAGACTATCCACCGATCAAACAAAAAGTCCGCCGAATGAGGCCCGACATGTCTGAGAAGATCAAAGCTGAGGTAATGAAGCAGTTCAATGCTGGCTTTCTGGTTGTTACTTCCTATCCAC
This sequence comes from Vicia faba, assembly GCA_948472305.1. Classification (NCBI taxonomy): domain Eukaryota; kingdom Viridiplantae; phylum Streptophyta; class Magnoliopsida; order Fabales; family Fabaceae; genus Vicia; species Vicia faba. Next base: position 359,033,306 of record OX451740.1, on the reverse strand, counting down.
AATGGGTTGCTAACATTGTGCCCGTGCCTAAGAAGGACGGCAAAGTCAGGATGTGTGTGGACTATCGGGACTTAAACAGGGCTAGCCTTAAAGATGATTTTCCATTGCCACACATTGACATCTTAGTTGACAACACATCTCAACACAAGGTATTTTCCTTCATGGATGGATTCTCGGGATACAACCAGATCAAAATGGCCCCTGAAGACATGGAGAAGACTACTTTTGTTACGCAGTGGGGTACCTTCTGCTACAAAGTGATGCCATTCAGACTGAAGAATGCCGGGGCAACCTATCAGCGAGCTATGGTAGCTTTGTTTCATGACATGATACATCATGTGATCGAAGTCTACGTAGACGATATGATAGCCCATTCACAGACAGAAGAAGAACACCTTGACCATCTGCAAAAGCTGTTTGTCAGATTGAAGGAGTATAAGCTCAGACTGAACCCTAGCAAGTGCACTTTTGGAGTCAGGTCTGGTAAACTTTTGGGATTTATCGTCAGCAACAAAGGCATTGAGGTTGATCATACTAAAGTCAAAGCTATACAAGAAATGCTTGCCCCCGCACTGAAAAGGAGGTTAGAGGTTTCTTGGGACGCTTAAACTATATTGCGAGGTTCATCTCTCACCTGACATCTACCTGTGAGCCAATCTTCAAGCTGTTGAAGAAATGTCAGGTGGTCGAATGGAACAACGATTGTCAAGTTGCTTTTGATAAGATCAAGGAGTATTTGCTAGAACCTCTTATCTTGATGCCACCCGTCGAAAGAAGGCCGTTAATCATGTATCTAACTGTTTTGGATAATTCAATGGGGTGCGTACTGGGCCAATATGACGAGTCTGGTCGAAAAGAGCATGCCATTTATTACCTTAGCAAAAAGTTTACCGACTGTGAGACTCGCTACTCACTGCTCGAGAAAACTTGTTGCGCTTTGGTATGGGCTGCTCGCCGGCTAAGACAGTATATGTTGACACATACCACTTTGCTGATTTCTAAAATGGATCCGATTAAGTACATCTTCGAGAAGCCTGCTTTATCTGGAAGAATCGCTAGATGGAAAATGATCCTGATTGAATATGATATTCAGTACACTATCCAAAAGGCTATAAAGGGGAGTGTACTTGCTGACCATCTAGCTCATCAAGCCGTCGAAGATTACCAATCTATGAGATTCGACTTCCCTGACGAGGACATTATGACATTGGACAACATTGAAGGTAACGGACCGTATGACGGACCTGAACAAGGATCCTGATGGACCCTGTACTTTGATGGTGCTTCAAACGCACTTGGCAACGGTATCGGTGCGGTACTTATCACTCCAGAAGGTTGCCATACACCTTTCACTGCTAGACTCTGCTTCAGCTGTACCAACAACATGGCTGAATATGAAGCTTGCATCTTTGGTCTCAAGGTTGCAATTGACCTAGGAATCAAATCTTTGGTCGTATTCGGGGACTCAACTTTGGTTATCAGTCAAATCAAAGGAGAGTGGGACACTAGACATCCTAATCTTTTCCCATACAAAGAACATGTCTTGACATTGTTGCCTCATTTCGAGCAGATTACCTTTGAGCACTTCCCGCGAGAAGAAAATCAGCTAGCCGATGCTCTGGCTACAATGTCTTCCATGTTTAAACTCAACTGGGATAATGAGGCTCCCCAAATAACCATCGAGCGAATGGACAAACCTGAGCGCTGTCATGAGATTAATACCGAAGAAGTAGTGGAACAACCCTGGTTTCATGAAATAAAAAGGTATCTCCAGACTCGAGAATATCCTGAAGGAGCTTCCATCAATGACAAAAGGTTCTTAAGGAAATTTGCTGCCAAGTTCTTCCTTAGCAATGGTATCCTATATAAGCGCAGCCATGATTGTGTTCTACTTCGTTGTGTGGACAAGGCTGAAGCAGAGTTGATCATGACAGAAATACATATCGGCACATTTGGCACCCACTTAAGCGGACATACGATGGCTAAGAAGATTCTAAGGGCAGGCTACTACTGGTCTACCATGGAAGCTGATTGTCATCAACATTCCCGTACTTGCCACAAATGTCAAGTCTATGCTGACAAGGTACATATTCCTCTAGTTCCTCTCAACGTTCTAATAACTCCTTGGCCATTCACGATGTGGGGGATCGACATGATTGGAGAGATCAAGCCCACGGCATCCAATGGACATCGCTTCATCTTGGTCGCTATTGATTACTTCACCAAGTGGGTCGAAGCATCTTCCTTCACCTCCATTACAAAGAATGTGGTTGCCCGCTTCATCAAACAGAACCTCATATGCTGGTATGGTATCCCCGACAGGATTATCACAGACAATGGTACAAATCTGAATAACACTGTGATCACCACTCTGTGCGAGCAGTTCAAGATTCAACATCACAATTCATCTCCCTATCGGCCAAAGATGAACGGTGTTGTTGAAGCCGCAAACAAAAATATCAAGAAGATCATTCAAAGGATGATAGTCACTTACAAAGACTGGCATGAGATGTTACCGTTTGCTCTGCACGGATATCGTACCACGACGCATACTTAAACCGGGGCAACCCCCTTTTCTTTGGTATATGGCATGGAGGCTGTTTTACCTATGGAAGTTCAGATTCCTTCCTTGAGGATCATGAAGGATACTGGTTTGAGTGAAGACGATTGGATTCAGACCCGGCTTGACCAACTTAATTTGATCGACGAGAAGCGACTTGCTGCTGTTTGTCATGGTCAGACGTATCAGAAACGAATGATCAAGGCTTTCAACAAGAAAGTTAGGCGTCAGGTATATCAAGTCGGAGATCTTGTAATCAAGCGGATTATCTTGCCGCAAAGTGATCCCATGGGAAAATAGACTCCTACTTACGAAGGGCCATTTGTGATCAAGAACATCTTTTCTGGTGGGGCAATGATTCTGACCACCATGGACAGCGGCGACCTACCGCATCCTATGAACGCAGACATAGTCAAAAGATACTACGCATAAAATGACCTGACAAGTTGAAAACCCGGAAGGGCGACTTGGGCAAAAAAGGGTTTCCCGGTGGATCGAAAACCCGAAAGGGCGGTCCAGGCAAAAGTTAGGGAATTAAAGCGTATGACTATGTCTCGTCGGATCACTTTAAGGACAATCTCTTAACCAACAAGCTCCAAGCTTCTGATCAATCCAATCATCCGCGGACGAAGCAACGAATAGACAAGATACTCAGAGTTGTGAAGGCTATAGCAGAATGGGACCCCCATGGAATTGTTACACATAGCCATCTTTCTTTTGTATAAATTTTTCTCAATTTTTACGAAAACATTCTCTTACTAGGATGTCTGTCTCCTTTGTACAAAAATAATTACAAAAGTTAATACAAATACTTCAAAGTGCAGAAATTTGCTTGCCTTCCTTTTCTTTTTACACTTATGTTTTATTTGAAAACGTCCAATGGTTTGCTAAATAGGCATATACATTTTGAATATAATCATTGCTTACAAATAAAAAGAAATAGGAAAGGATAATTACTAATAGGTTGAAGGTGTAGGAAGATGTATTTGTGCTATCCCAGAAGAAATCGTCTACAGTATGTCATTCAGATCCTCAACAAAGCTAAAACCTTGAAGTATATATCCCCAGCGGAGTTAAGTTTCAAGATCCTCAGCGGAGCCAGAGTATTATAAAACTTTATCCCCAGAGGAGTTAAGTTTCAAATTTCCCATCAAAGATTAAGTCTCCTAACTATCGATCCCCAGTGGAGCCCGAAAACCCTGAAATACATGTCCCCATCGGAGCTAGAATACTCTAAATCTTCTTCACCAGCGGATTCAAATTTCCAACTATCAATCCCCAGCGGGAACTATTCAGCTTTCCCCAACTTCCCCAGCAGGTTATCTTAAAAGTCTGAGAATTAATTAGATAACAATTAACTCTTTGTCTTATCCCCAACCAGGAATCCCAAATAGATTGGCATACAACCCAAGATCTTGATCTCCTAAGCAGAATAAACACTCTCCCCACAAAGTTATTTCCCAACAGAACGAAAATTCTAGTTCCTGTTTCTCCATTTGAAGCCTCCCAGGTTTTAATTCCCCAATAGAGATCGTCGGATTTTTCCTTATTTCCCCAGGAAAGTCATGAAGGATTCTCACATCCCCACAGAAGTTGTCAAAGCTCTTGTTAATCCTCACGAGTCACCAAGGATTTTCAGTCCCCAGCAGTGGTCCCAGGATTTCTCATCTTCAACAATCAAAGATTTTTGGAATCCCCAACATCGGTCAAGGACTTACTTCCCCCGACAGCAGTCAAAAAATTCATTATCTCCAGTTATCAAGGATTCACTTTCCTCAGCAAGACGGCTAATCAACTTACATGCACATCCATTACATTCATATAATCATAAAAATTGATGAAACATATTTTATTGCATCATACATATCATGCAACATAACTTTGTGCTTTAGCTAACATTCTACCCTTTTCAGGATAAAATTAAAAAGCTATATTTAACAACTATTCAGAGATTTCAGATACAGTATAGATACACCCCCAAACACGGTGGTCATTCTACTACTCATTCAGACTTCAGCAATCTGATACAGACTAGATACGCTCTAGACACGGAAGCCATTCTATTTCTCATTCAGATTCAACTATCAACTTCAAGTTCAGATACACTCCAGACACGGAAGTCATTCTGTCACTTGTCCGGATCCCAGTTACAGTACAGATACACTCCAGACACGGAAGTCATTCTGCTACTCATACAGATCTCAACTTCAGATACAGTCCAGATACGCTCCAGACACAGTTGCCATTCTGTCACTCATTCAGAATTTATCCCCAGCACATAGATGCTCCATACACGGATGTTTCTCTGTCACCCATTCAGAATACAGATACACTCCAGACACCGCAGTCATTCTGATATTCATTCAAGAATCAAATACAATTACATCTCGGATATGCTCTAGACATAAACGCCATTCCTTTGCTCATACAAACCCAGTCTCCAGATACAACTTAGATACGTTCCAAATACGGATACCATTCTGATGTTCATTCTACTATTTTTCAACAAACAAGTTTTGGATGGAATCTCTAAGCCCATCTCCAGCAAGATTATACCATCTCCAAATGGCATCTTTAAGCCCATCCCCTCAGCTACATTTTTGACGAGTGAAAATTTACGGGCACTCTAGTGTCCAATCCTCTTTTACCTTCGAGTCACGAAAGGCAAACTTGCCAATCTAACTCTTCAGGTTCAAGAAAATTGAATAGGGGCAACTGTTGTAACCCAAAATTTTCCCTCCCATTTTTATCAACATTTCTCATCACAAGGCTCTTGGAACTCAAGATCAAGCTAGGGTTTGCTCTACTCAAGACATCTCCTTGCATTGATGACCAAAACTAGGGTTTGAGTTTGCACAGGGATTTTTGGACCTTCAATGCTCAAATTGACTTTAATACTTCTTTTTGGATTCATAAGTTTGTCCATACCAAGTTTCAAGCCTTGAATCAAATTTTTGCCCAGTCAATTGGACAGTTGACCTAGAAATCAACTGTATTTGGGAAAAAATCAACTGTGGCCAATTTACAGTCAAACCTCATAAATTTTGACCCACATCAACATTATGAACTCATATGAACCATTTGATCAAGTTTGAACCACAACTCCACAAGAAATTTGATCAGATCACCAAAAGGGCAAAATGGTCATTTTTAGGGTTTTGACTGTACAAAGGCAATTTCTGACTTTTTGACCTAGCCAAGGGAAATTCAAGCTCAACCAAGGACCCAAGGACTCAATTCAATCATCTTGACCTATTCAACAAGTTCAAAAGATCTCAAATGCATGGGATTGACAGATGAATTTTTCAGTCAACTGATCAAAATTTGACTGTATATTGAAAAGTCAAACTTTGACTTTTTGGTCAAAATCAAGTGCCAAGGGTCATTTTTCATCAAGATGTGTCAAATTATGAAACTTGTTCATCAAGAAACCCAAAATTGCAAATTAGGGTTTGAAATTAAAAATTTTCATAACTTAGAATTTTTCTAAGTTATGAAATTTTCTTAATTTTTCCTAACTTTGCCCCACATTTTCACCATGATACAAATGGATTCAAACAGAACTTACAACATGAAAGTTGTAGTCCTACAAAAAGTCTACAACTTTGATTCACAAAGTTTTCTCAAAAAAAGCTTGGATCTCAAGTTATGATTTTTGGAACAAGGGCCCCTAAAACTTTTAACTTAGTGAAATTTTGCCCTAGTTTTGGTAGGATTTTGACCCATCTTCTTGGCCATTTTTCACATAGTTAAACTTGGAGTATCAAGTTTCATTTCAAATATGGATTATAGAGCATGTTGCAAGCTTTCCAAATTATCCAAGAACTCCTCAAACACATTTGTGGTTAGGGAGAATCGAATGCTTGAAGTTGGCAAAAACTCACTTTGTATCCATGGCCAATACATGTTCACTCAATTGGCATTTTCAAACCAGCATGCTTTGTACTAGTTTGCAGGCCTCTAAACCATATTACACTCCTTAATTTATGCAAATCCACTGAGCTAATGCATTATCTTGGCCATTTGGACATTGCACACAAAACTAAGCCTTAATTAGAAAAAGGTACATTTCCATTTTGAAAAAGGTTTGCTTTATGTAAAAACATGATCTTTAAAGCATGGGGCCAAGATCTGAGAAGCAAAATCAAATCCTCAAATTGCAAGTATCAAGAGGATTGTATGCAGCATGATATAAGGCTGGTACAGGCCTGTGATAACAGGTTACACATCTTTGCTTCAAAAACAAGAAATTGTCCAAACACTTGCCAACTTGAAAACCAGCCATTGTTAGCTTACACAAAAATTACAAACAACTTTCACCCAACCCTTTGAGCAAGAAACACGAGCACTTAAGCCTCAAAACCTCCCATATCCAGAAATCACTCTTCTTTGGCAAAACAGGGCAAGTGCTGCAACTTGAGTGTCATAGCTGATTTGGCTCGTGCGTTTTGCTCCTTTTTGCTTCAAACACCTTTCATTCAACTCACTCAATCTATCCCAAACCTCCATTGCCAACTGTAACTCCATTTACAGTGTTCCCCATTTTCATTTCAAGCTTGTGCAGGTTGAGTTCTAGAAGCTGATTCAAGGACATTCAAGGCAAGCTAGCTATTGGAAAAGATCAAGTGGAGTTCAGGAAAGCTACCAGACACCTCAAAACTTGTTGAGAAGCTCTGCATTGTCCTACACGAATCCAACTGAAACAGGTTTTTCATCACTTTCTATCTCTCTATTTAGGAACATTTAGCTTTAGGTTTATGAATAAAAAATGTAGTGTTCATTTCTAGGAAGCCATGCATATGCTCAACTTTCATTTATATTAAGTGTGCTAGGAGAATTTCATCCATGAACATGCTGAAAAAACTAGGTCAGATTTTAGGGCCAGAGAAATTCTCTCTGGTCTTTGAGAGTTAAGATTAATGCTTTATATGGTTAGAATCGTATTGAAATTCTCTACAAGTTTTGTGTTATGTGTTTTTGCTAGAGGAAGAAGATGAAGTTGGCTTGGGCTGGGCCTGGCCAGTTTTGCTTCTAACACCCCTTTTTTTCAGTTTCACACCCCCTGGCCCAATTTCTTATATTTTTGCATTTTTGAATTTTTGTTTTCTTTTTTGACTTTGTTATTTTATTTCCAAACATACAAAATGCTTAAAAAATATTTTCATAATCTTTTACATTTATTTGGCAATTTATTTTGATTTTTTTTAACAATTAAAGGCCTTTAAATACTTTTATAATTTATTTAAAACTTAAAAAAATGTAAATGATACTTTTATTTTTATTTCTTATTTTTATTCACACTGAAAATATTATTTAAAATCTAATTTATTTTTGTACATATTTTATTTTATATTATACATATTTAATATATTTAATATATATATATATATATATATATATATATATATATATATATATATATATATATATATATATATATATATATATATATATATATATATATATATATATATATATATATATATATATATATATATATATATATATATATATATATATATATATATATATATATATATATATATATATATATATATATATATATATATATATATATATATATATATATATATATATATATATATATATATATATATATATATATATATATATTAAAATACTTAGATTAAAAAATATACACATATATACTTTTATTTTTTTTAAAATACTTAGATTAAAAAATAAAAAAATATTACTTTTTTATTTTTATTATTATTTATACTAAAAAATACTTTTTTTTTCAATATATTTTATTTTTGTACATATTAATATATTTCTTGTATATAAATAATATATAATATTTATTTTCTTAAACAAATTAGGGCTTCATCCCTTAAACAATAAAATAAATCTTTTATTTATTTTTTTACACTTTTTACAGTAAAAATACTTTTACATACATAAACAAATGAAAATTCTTTTTTTTTTGCATAATACATTTTATTTGATATTTATTTATCTTGTTTATTTAAATATTGTACATTTAAATATTTATGCATTTGAGATTCAATTTGGATGTAATAGTAAATTAGGGTTTATATTTCTTGTCAAATACCCCCCATTCAAATTTGTACACCCATCCCCATAATTATGTTGTAATAGCTTAGAATTTAAATTCTCGCACTTTTACGCTTTCAATTATGCCATGATTAGAGAATTAGGGTTTGTATGCAAAATCCAAATTAACAATAGTTTGAGCTAATCAAAGACAAAAATGCATGAAAATCAAACACAATGCACACTTGCACCCCTAGGGTTACAATCCACTTGTTGCCTTCAAAAATGGGTCATGGTATGCATGTTGAGTACTTTGACAAAACAAAAACAAAACAAAAGATCATAGTCCCTCGATGACGCTATCATGGTTGCCTAAACAAAATGATCAAGTCCCTCAAGAAAATTGCCAAAGATACTTGACACAATTGATATCATGGTCTATACGATGACCCGCGCCTGTCCCGTTTAAACATCCTAACACAAGGTTGTTCACCAAATGCAATGGTGAAACAACATTGTTAAAAGGGTTAAAAACATAAGAAAGATCTTTGAGTAAAATAGGGTAGACAACTCTTATTTACTTGGTCAAAAGCTTGCAAAACATCCTTTCTATTTTCAAACACACTTCACAATACAATTTCAAAACAAACTTTCAAAAAACATTGGAATCTTTTCAAAAGACAAAAACACCTTTGTATACATTCAAACAAGAATCATTACAAAGGTTGCCACAACGATGGCCTCTTTTTAAAACATCTTTCAAAACCACACACAAAGCACCATTTCAAACAAGTGAAAAGCATCATTTCAAACAATTGAAAAGCAAAGAAAGTGATCTAAACAAGTAACTAAGAGCCCATGGATAACCATGGATGAAAAGGGTGCTTGCACCTTCCCTTTTCATAATCTACTCTCCGAACCCAAGAAAACATCTCAAAGGTCTTTCCTGTGCTTTTTGACCTTTCCTTAGGATAAAATAAAAAGTTGGTGGCGACTCTTGCTAAACCGAAACATTTGCAAACACAAACGCAAAACCTCAAGTCAGTTCTCCCACCGTATCACATACATGTTGTACTATTTGATAACCCATAAGAAGATGTGTCTTCCCACTCTTATGTTTTATTATTTGAGATACTTTGTTATAAAGACCATAACCACTGATGATTCCAAGAAGAAAATTTCAAACTATATTCCTTTTGGACGTCTCAACACTGACATCCTGGTAGAAAGTGGCTTGGTGAAAACTCTGGTTGAAGAAGCTAAGTTTATTGAGGATCTGGCTTCTAGTCATGGAGATTCCTTCAAGGGACAGACTCTTAAGAATATAAGGCTAATAGAGGAAGTCATTGCTAAACCTCTACCCGTTCCCTCTCAAAGCATCGAAATCTCAAGAATTCTAGTGAATAAATACCCTTTGTTTACCAAGGGAGATAACATGTCTAGCATTACTATCTATGTCAGGATGATGGAAGCAAAAGGATATGATATGTCCAATTTCAACTATTCTAATTTACGTCCTACTCAAGAGTATGCTGACTCTTCCAGAGGTAAAAGGAAGAAGAGTTCAGAAGCTTCTGAACCTGGAAAGAAGAAGAAGAAGAAGTCTGAAACTTCTAAGTCTGGAACTTCTAAGACTGAAACTTCATGACCTCATATTAGACCTCTAAATACATTAATGTATTTTTGTGGTTTTTATTTCTTTTTATTTTGATTTTATTTAATTAAAATCAAAGTAAATAAAATAGAATACCAAATAAATGTACAAGGCGTGTGGATCTGTTTTTGAATCAAATCATAAGTCCAATATCACATAATTATGCTGGAGAAACCGTGTGGGATCATGAATATTTGATTTGGCCAAAAATAGAAGTTTTTTGTGAAAAATTCAAATCAAATCTCTTCACCATGAAATACAAATATTCATCTCACTTTTGTTAACCTAATTCTTCCACTATAAATACACAACAACTTCAGATGGCAAAGGACATGCATGCTGCCTCCAAGAAGCAACCCTAAAAATATCAAATTTTCTCAAAACTAGGGAAACTCGAAACCCTTATCTCCATCCTTTACCAATCAATCCCAAGCATTCCATTAGCCTCCTGAGACCTCCAAGAGTCGTTCCCAATCATTACCCAAGCTTGAAGCACGCCATAACTCACCAACCAGGTATCACCGGTTTGACAACCTTCCATGAATTCAAACTTTTAATTCATGCAATTTAAATGAATTTGATGCATACATTCATGTTCATATTTATGTGTGGAATTGTTTTGACGTATTACTTGTAAGGTTTGACGCAGGAATGGAGATCTGCCATTCTTAGGACAATTTGAAATACTTTCTCCGAAACTCACTCTACAAGCATTTTAAGGTCAAACAATTTCTACCATTGGATTCGCAAGGGTCAAATTAGGGGGATAGGGTTCATCATGTGTTTTGATTTTACGTGATTTGCAGGTTTGAAACTGGATCTCGTCGGAGAAGACGACCGGAGTTTGACTTCAGCGTCTATGTGTTTTGTTTGACTCCGGTAGGGCTTACGTGGCGTGAAGGCGCTTAATGATTGGTCATCACTTAAGTTGCTGGGGTCCACTTTTGACTCGTTTGAAAATTCAAAAACTAATGGGCATTTTATTATTTGTTGTTTAATTCATAGTCAGTTAACGCGAAAACAATAATTGGCGTGGTGGTAAGTGATATGTTTGGCATAGTAAAGGGCGTGGGTTCGAGCCAGCCTTTTGTCAAAATTATTTTGTTTCTTTTTCAGGATTTATAAAGCAGGTTCATCATATGGTGATTGACTCTCATTCTTAAATACAAACAACACCAGGGCGCAGTGGATAGAGGGGCATACCTTTGAGGCTGAGGGCTTGGGTTCAACTCCCACCCCATGCGTTTGTTTTTTCTATTTTTACTAACCCTAGTTTTCACTCTATTTTACTAATTACTTTCTAATTAACCATTAATAAACCTTAAACTTTTTTCAAAACCATAACAAATTAGGATTATGTTTTTTTAGTTAGTAATTAAAATTTTGACATATTTTTATTTTTAATTAATTAAGTTAATTAGTTTTTTCTTAATATTAAAATTAATTAGAAATAATTAAGTTTTTATTAATTATTAACTTAAATTATTGTCTACAAAAAAACACCAAAATAATATTTTCTAACACATAGGACTTTTAGGGCATTTAACATTATTCTAACAATCTTTTTCTCGTCTTTTTCTATTTTGAATTTCTAGAACAAGTGTATAGGTCACACTCTCAAATTTAATAGCTTAGATTTATATTCCCGCATCTTTTTTCTATTATATATTTGCTCCGAGGATGTAATAGTATAGATTTACTTTCCTGCAAATTTCTATACTTATGTATCTCTCCTAAAGCAATGTAAAAGCGTAGGAACTTTACATTCCACATTTTAATTTTATGTACATATTTAATTGCTAGTAAAATAGGGTTTGTATGGCAGGACTAAAACCAAATCTAGATAATCCTAATTCAAGACTAAATAACTGAAAGTAATATACTTTGCACACTTTCACGTCTAGGGTAACCTCTCTTGTTGCCTTACAAAACATTGGCCATGTGCCTCAAAAGTGGGAATACTTTAACAAAAGACCCTCGATTTAATGATATCATCATGGTCCCTTTCGAATAAAGATCATAATCCCTCAATGACCATTCGAGTTGCCTACAAAATGATCTAGTCCCTCGATGATCCTACGAGAAAAATGATGACAGTCCCTTCGATACAATTGCTAAAGTATCCTTACATGTTGCCTTCTATGACCATACGATGAGCCTACGCCTATCCCTTCACATCCAATAGATAGGATTACCTACCAACTAAAGTTATGGATAATACTATCTCCAAAGGAGAAGTAAAATAACAAGAAAGACTTTAGTGGGTAAGAACTCTTGAATGCTTGGTCACAACCTTTTTCACAAACAAATACATTTTTACACATCACTTTAAAACAAATATTTTCAAAAAAACACTTTGTATACATTCTTGAGGACCGACACAAATATTATTACAAAGTTAGCCTTACATTGGTATTTCAAAATATTTTCAAACAAATCACACACACAAAGCAAGTTTAAAGTGAGCTAAGCAATTAAGAGCTCGTAGATAACTATGGATGAAAAGGGTTCTAACACCTTCCCTTTTCATAACTTACCCCCTGAATTCAAAATCTATCAAAGGCCTTTGCTGTTCTTTTCACCTTTCCTAAATATTAGATAAAAGAAAAGTCGATGGAGACTCTTATTAACCGCAACATTTGCGATACAACCAAAAAATTCAGTTCTCCCAACGTATTACAAAACTGGAGACTCTGCTGGGGAGTGTCTAAAAGAGGGGTTACCTTAAGATTTAGATCACTTTACTTGCTTTTATTATATGCTTTGTCTGGTTTACTTTAAGGGTTCATGCTTGGGTATTATTGCTTGTGTGAAAGATCCTACACCCGAATATGGTGATTCCTTAGGTAAGCAGCAATAGATCATAAAGATTGTACGGTGTATACCAATATGATTAACATGATAGCTATAGTTAGTGTGATACTTTGGTTTGTAGTGATGTTCCTTGAGTCAGTCAAGGATAATATTAGGCTTCTATGTGGTATCATTAATACTAACTTTCTTTTAGAACCTTAATTAACCCATCCTGGCCATTAGAAAGTAGTGAGATAGCCGGCTTAGGTGCAGTCCAAAGTTGGTTGATACTCGAGGCTACGCTCATTGAGATTCGAATTTCGGGATGTTTTGGTGGCAAGCAGGTTGCCGTGCTAAAATAAAGCCTTCAAGAAAGATCTGTGATATGAGACTCTTAGAACTCGATTACTATTTTAGGACAGGTGGAGCCAACTTAACCTCAATGAGGAAGGGTATTTACCTATGGACTTCATAAAATCCTTTAAACCTAAGGCTCTTGTATGACTTGTTTGTGTTTTCTACTTATTTAGCATGAACATAACCTCATAACATCATATCATTATAACATAATATTTTCACTAACAATTTCAAGGACCTAGGGATTTATCTTTGTTCCTTGTTGCAGGTTATGGCCTCCACTCGCAGAAATACTGTCTGAATCAACTTTGTAAGGGTACCTTCCAAGCTTAAGGAGTTAGTCTCAAAGGTTCCTGAAAGCTCTCAATTCACCAAAAGACATGGTTATCTACTCAGTTTGGTTACCTCGGGTTTTGAAGAAGATATGATGAGTGTTCTGTTCCAGTTCTTTGATCCTAAGCATCACTGTTTTACCTTCCCAGATTATCAGTTGGTACCCACAATGGAAGAGTTTTCTAAGCTACTTGGAGTACCTATTCTTGTCAGACGCCCTTCACCGGTTTAGAGAAAGTTCTAAAACCTGAAGTTATTGCAGCAACCTTACATCTGAAGCGGTCAGACATTGTGTCTAATTTAGAAACAAGAAGTGGAGTTAAAGGTATTCTTGCTAAATTTATTATAGAGAAGGCCTAGTTGTTTCTGGATTCTATAAGCTTTCATGCCTTTGAGGAGATCTTGGCTCTATTGATCTATGGTTTGGTACTATTCGCTAATCCAGACCAACTCATAGATGTGAATGACATCAAAATATTTCTTACTCATAATCCTGTGTCTACTTTGCTTGGAGATATTTTGCACTCTCTTCACGCTCGTAATATGAGAGAGCAAAGGACTGTCATGTGTTGCATACCTTTACTATCCAGGTGGTTTATTTCACACCTTCCTCGATCAGTGATGAAGAATGAATAAGGTTTGAAGTGGTATTAAAGGATGATGTCACTCTCTCATTCAGATATCTATTGGTGTTCCCGCTCACAGGAGGACATCACTATTATCGACTTCTGTGGGGAATTCCCTAATGTGCCACTCCTTGGTATAAGGGGAGGTATTACTTACAATCCTTCTCTAGCTCTACGTCAATTTGATTATGCTCGAAGAAACAGTCCTCCGATAAGACGGGAAACCGACTTAGTTGAAAGTAGGAGGAGAATAATAGAGGGAAAGAGAGAAATTGACATTGCTAATCCTTCAGTTAATAGAAGAGGGCCTTTCCAAATTGTTATTACATCACAAGCTCAACAACGACCTCGTCAAAAATAACGAGGTAATCAGCGGCAACAAGATACCAAAAGACAATTTGCCAAAATCAATACGTCATTTTATCAAGCATTGCAACACATGTTGAAGATGGAGCTGATTACATTTAAATAACATCCTTAGAACCCCAATACTTCCTCTCCCCGTTATAATTCCAATGCAAGATGTGCATATTACTCTGACAGTCCTGAACATGACACTAACAGCTGTTAGGCGTTGAAAAATAATATTCAAGACTTGATTGAAGCTAAAGTAATTGATTTTGAAAGAGTTAAATATTTTGATAGCGACAACGACTCGGACGCCAACAATGAAAGTTTCTAGTTCATTGGATTTTTATTTGCAAATTCTCTTGTTTGTTCAAACATTTATCTTTATGTCAAACTTTGGTTTTCCCATTAATGCATTGAATATGCTTCTTTTGAATTAATCCATTCATTTCACTATATTTAAATTGTGCTTCTTACTTCCTTTTTGTGATATTCAACTCTCGTTAAAGCTATAAGCCTTTAGAGGGAGGATGACGAAAACGATACCATAATCTCATGCAGTATGCTTTTGAATAGACCTTGTTGACGATGTACATGCATTGCTTCAATTCCTAAACAATGGAGATATAAGGAATTTAATCCCTAGTCAACCCTTTTGAGCCTACGAAGTAGGAGTTTTCTTTTTCACGCAAATTGAAACCCTTAAACATAACCTGGGGAAGGGTATTTTCTCAGTCAAATCAATTAGGAATTCATAAGATTTACCTTCATACACGACGAGTAATGTCAAAGATACTCTTATAAATCGAAAATCGATGATGGTTCCACGTGATTATTAAGTCAGGCGGTTATTATCTTTCAAAAGAAAAGCCCGCTAAGTCAAAACCTATGAAGGAGACTTCGGAAACAAACTGGGGCATCCCGCTGACTGCAATCTCAAAAAAAACAGTTCATGCAAAAGTTAGGGATAATAAAGTCAAAACAAGGTCACTACAAGTCCTCGACAAAAGAAAGATGTTACAAGAAAAATGAATGCCTTCCCAAATAAACTTCGGGTTTCAAAACCATCACTAAAGTATCAGTTCTATAATTCCAAACTATATTGGAACCTAAATGCATAATTAACTGAGTATAGGATTGAAGAACATCATGGAGAATGGGTTGGGTACAAATAAACTTTGAGCTTTTATCCTTTGTTTCTTAAACTGTGAACCAAGCCACATTACAACGCTTAAACGTTCTAACTGAAGCATGGGTTAGTTTGAAAGCATATTGTTACAAAAAGGTATCCGGACTACCATAAGGCTTACTATAAATCCTGAGTTGATATCACATTCTTAAAATTTTTGTTTTACTAAAAAATTCATTTTTAAACTTCAAGACAGACATAAGATTTATATTTTAATACAACTGTTTGTATATGACTAAGTGTTTGACAGTAGAGATATTCACATAACAAATATTCAATGAATGAAAATCCTCCCGATGGACAAAATTACTTCAGATGATTGTTGTACCCCAATTTCCCCCCCTAAGATTCCTCTATCATATCATATCAACTCGATCATAACAAGATCACATTAGGGTTGGTTCTTCCTCTTTTTTCCTATCTTTAAGTTTGCTCTTGAGGAATCTCCAAGCACCTTGGTTGTGTATTTTGTATATGTGTTGTTGACTAACTTCTAATCCAAATACAAAAAATATTTGTCTTTGTCTTTGTATATTTTTATTTTGTAGGTACCAAGTCGAAGCATCTGACAAATAAGGATTTATGGTATTATTTTCCTAAAATCTCTATTTTGCAAAGAAAAAGAATTAAAAATTTTCATTTTTTTCACTGATACAATAGATTGCTCTTAAAGTGCAATCGATTGCACATAGTGTATTTTGCGACATTTTTGAAAAAAATACACTGTGCAATCGATTTGCACTGTAGTGCAATCGATTGCACAGCGTGAAAATTAAAAAAAAAATCAGCATTTTAAACTTGTCAAATTTTGGCTCTAATTTTTCTTCACTTTTGAAATATGTATCATTAATTCAAATTTTAGTGCCAATCTTTTATTTTTAAAAAGAATTATCATTAATTCAAATTTTGTCTCTAATATTTGAAAGAATTATCATTAATTCAAATTTTGGCTCTAATTTTTAAAAGAGTTATCATTAATTCAAATTTTGGCTCCAAGAATCAATTACCAAATTACCATTAATCCCAATCCTAAAATTCTATAAATTGAGCTCTCATTTCATTCAAATTTCAAGCTTTTGATAGCCAAATCCACCTTGCTAAAAAATCTCTCAATTCTCTCCATCTACCAAATTCACTCAAAGCTCCATTTTCAAAAAGTTAGTAAGCTTTGCATTGAAGCTTACTAATCTTTGAGCTAAACCTTCATCCAAATACTTTTTCTCCATCAATTCTCTACATCCAAGCATGGTCAATTGATTCTTGTGGTTGAATTGAAGCAAATTCTTGAAGTTGTTTTGATAATTCTCTAGATCTACCTTTGGTAAGTTGGATAATTCATCTTTCACAATGTGATCTCTTGGTGATCTTTGGGATTGATTCTTTGAGCATTATTTTGTGAATTCAATGGTGTTATTTTCTCATAATTTGATGGAATTTTCGTGCTAGAGTGGATCCATGATCATAAGGTGTTTGGTGGAAAGTTTGAACAAGAAACCGGCCTTTAAAAATGTTGTTTTTGCTACTGTAACAGTGTGCAATCGATTGCAGTAACTGTGCAATCGATTGCACAGAAGCAATATTGCACAATTTTTAGAAAACTGTACTGTGTAAATCGATTTACACAATAGTGCAATCGATTTACACAGGGACATAATGTATTTTTTGCCCTGTTTTGGGGTAGCTTTGATCCAAAATGCTTTTTCTACTCACTCCTTTTTGATTATTGGTTTGGATTACAATTTTAAATGTCCAATTTGTCTTTAAACTCAATGGACTTTGTGATGTAGATGAAGTTGGATAAATGTTCATCAATTCAAATCTACCTAAGAGTGAATTATTTAATTCATTTTTGGTGCTTTGGATTAATGATATGTTTAGTTCTTTAATCCATCTAGAGGAGTGGTTGAATTTAAAGATGAAAGAATTTTGAAATGGTGATCCAAATTAGCCTATCATTTCCCTCCCTCTTCATATTATCCCTTTCTTTTTTTTAATTGTGCTACATGTTAAGGGATGGTGATCTATATATCATTTATCCAAACATGAAGTACATAGATTGCTATTGACCGGCCTCAAAATAGGTGTGACTTCTACATAAATCCACTTACGATTGCTTAACATAGCGCTAAATTTTGTCCCGATTCGAATAAATGATCATTCATGGCCCAAACTTATGATTGCAAGCCCAAGTATGTTAATTTGATCTCTTTGATCCAATAACCTTGAGATTCATTGTGTGGAGGTTTTGGTTCTACCAATCCTCTAATGGATCTACAACACCTTTGGTCAACGCGGTTTACTTAAAAATCGTTGATCATTACATGTTGCCTTGTGAGAATTCCAAAATGGATGATATACTTCACAAAAAGAAAATGCAACTTGTTGTGTGGAGGCTTTGGTTCTACCAATCCTCTAATGAGTTCCAAATGCAAGTTTCAAGATGGTCATCCAACTAACCACTAATTACTAACAACTAACTTTACTTTACGCTTTTATTTTCATGCTTTATGTACCATTTACTTTTAGCATTTTACATTTCATGCTATTTTCATCTTTGCTCACTTGAGTATTTACTTTTATGTCATTTTTATTTTGCTCACTTGAGCTTTTCTTTCTTTTTAAAGACACCTAATAATCAACATGAACCATAAAAATCATTAATGATACTTGGACTGCATGGCTACTATCCTTTGCATTATGGAGTGATAGACTTCTTGGACTTAGGATTAGAGACCTTGGCCTATCTTGGAGACTTTGTGACTTTATTTGATATTTTGTCTGGAGTTCTTGAGGTTTACCTCAAGACATTGGGTTGTTTGTTTGTTTTGTGTGCAGGTTATTGAGATTACGATCTTTGTTTGTAATCTGGAATTCACCCGTATACAGCCGTTACTCTGCCCAATTTTTTGCGAAGACTTAAAACACTTGAAGTTTGGTTCTCTCAAGAGGTCTAGTATCTTTGCTTGCTTGGTTTCAATCCGAAGAATGGGAATTCTATATTGACTCATAATGTCAAGTATTGGCTTCTTGTTGGTTAGATGGTTCTTATCCCTAGCTTTTACCTTATGCTTTAGGATAGCCTCTTCTCCTCCTCCCATCTTCTTTAATTTCAAAAATCTTCTCCCTCCTTTAAAAAAAAAACTCTTCTTGTTTTGAAACTTGAAACATTTTCATAATAAACTTGGACTTAGGTCCATGCATCTTCGTAACATTTTCATAAATAAATTTCAATCAATTTAATAATACCTTGACGTTTTTTTTGTGAGAAGACTAAAATTCAATCAATCTCATTTCAAACCATTTTGCCACTTTGCCTTTTATCTTTAAACTTTTCTCAAAAAGAGTAGACTCTTGTCAATCCTTGTAGTGATGCAAACAACTATACTTCTACAATATGTAGTGAAGTGAGATATTTTCCACTTAGGTGTTGAGTGAGGCATTGTTGATTTTAAAATCGAAGCCATATCCTCCACTTTGAGATGATGCAAATTTTCCTTTCTCATGATTGTGGGTAGTAAGTATGTTTTTCACACGGACAATTGTGATGATGTCTTATCTCATAAAATCAACCAACACACTTGTGTTTCAAATTTTTAAAAGAGGAACTATGTGTACCCTGATCCCCTATTGCATGAAAGGTGGTACGTAGGCACTAAAGGTTCGCAACCGCGGCGGGTGCAAAAATCATAAAAATATTTCTTTTCTCACCTCCACCATCCATTTTATATACAACACATTTTTATAGACAAAATATACAGATTTTTCAAAGAGGTTCCTGCGAAGTACCGTAGATGTTTAGGGTGCTAATACCTTCCCTTTGCATAACTCACCCCCTTACCTTGAATCTTTCCCCCTCTTTTTGGGTTATTTTCTCTTTTCCAATTCCTTTGGAAACAATAAAGCGCGGTGGCGATTTTTATTTTGATTTGTATAAAGTCTAGTCAATCCAATGGCTTAGTCTTGCACATTTCTACCGCCACAGAAAAATGGCGACTTCATTGGGGAAAGATTGACCTCTTGCTGGTCGATCCCTAAGTGGGTTAAACCTATCTTTGTTTATATCTGTATATGTGCTATTGTTGTTTATGTGTTATATTTTGTATATATGTTTGTCTAGATTTTCCTGGTTTACAGGGTGTTTGGTAATTACTCATAAGTCCTATACCCGGACTTGGGCAAACTTTAAGATAGGACGGGCGGTATAGTCATGTTAACTTTGAGGGAGTAATCCCCAAAAAGGAGGCATGAGATCCCCCACTCAGTGGAGGCCCCTTTGACTGTAGTGTCGTTTACCGTGTAATCGGGAAGACGTACTGCTTTCGACCTGGGAGCCTGCCGAAGCTGAGGACCGTAGATTACCTAACCCCTCTTGGCCTTTTAGGTGTAGTGCGGAAGCTATAACGGAGTAATCCGGAAGTAGTTGTCACGCGATACTACGCTCGGACGAGTCTTTCTTGAGAATATTACTAATTACCGAGTTAATTGGGAAGTTGGTAATATCCGAAGGAAGGATGTAGACTCTGAGAACCTCTAGAACCTTGTTCGGCAGGTGATAACATTTTAGACCAATACCTTATGGGTAGTACCTTCGACCTCATGCTCGTGACGTTGAATCTATGAACCCTATATGTGTGATCTTTTGTGTGATTGTTGCATCATGCATCCATGCACTCATAAGCATCTTTGAAGAAAACAATATTTCAAGGGATTTAAAGGTTGACTATTTGTGAATATCTCAGGTACTTTTAAACCATGGATTCTGGAAAGAGAAAGACCGGGAAATACAGTTTCAAGGATCCTAAGATAGATGAGTTGATCAGTCTAATTCCTGAGATCGAGTGTTCTGCAGACTTTTGGAAGAAGTATGGATCCATTATTCCTCTCATGAAGCTGAAGATGAAGGAGGGTTTTCTCTCAACTTTGGTCCAGTTCTATGATCCAGTGTATCACTGCTTTAATTTTCCCGATTATCAGTTGATGCCAACACTGGAAGAGTATTCCTATCTATTGGATTTACCTGTTACCGATCGCGTTCCTTTTACTGGTTTAGAGGGTGAGCCAAAACCACATAAGATTGCTGCTTTGATTCATCTGGGGAAGTCTAAGGTGGAAGCTCATATGACTACCAAAGGAGGGATTAGAGGATTACCATCTCAGTTCTTATTGGAGAAAGCTCGTTACTTTGCCAGGATGAAGAGTACAGTTGCTTTTGAGGCTATCTTTGCTTTACTCGCCTATGGATTATTCTTATTTCCTAATGTGGACAAGTTTGTCGACATTAACGCTATCAAGATTTTCATGATTGGAAACCTGGTTCCTACATTGTTGGGTGATGCTTATTACTTTGTTCATCTTTGGAATTCTTATCATGGGGGAATGATTATCTGTTGCACGCCTTTGTTGTATCAGTGGTTTACCTCTTATATGCCTCAGTCTGATGCTTTTTGGGATGTCAAGAAGGAACCCCGTTGGGCTCCTAAGATCATGGCACTTACTCACTCGGATATTGATTAGTATCATCGAGCTTACCAGGATGCAGAGATTATTGACAATTGTGGTAGTTTCCCCAATGTGCCTCTTCTTGGTACAAAGGGAGGAATTAACTATAACCCTGTTCTTGCACGGCGACAACTTGGTTATCCGATGAGGGATAAACCGAACAATATTCATCTGAGTAGTTTCTTTCTGAAGGAAGGAGAAGACCACAGGGAAGCTAGGGAGCAGATTGCGAAGGCCTGGCGTCACATTCATAAGAAGAGTAGGGAGGATTTGGGATCTAGGGGTGTTGTTTCTTTGGAGACATATCTTCAGTGGGTCCGATCGAGAGCCATTCAGTTGAAGATGTCGTATACTCGGGAGAAACCCATGTCTGATTTGTTTGTGAAGACCACTCCTCCCTTATTAGATTATCTAGAAGAGTTGCAGCTTGCTTTGGTTAGGATGCAACAGGAAAGGGATGCTTGGAAGAACAAGTTCCAGACTTTAGAGAGTTCCTACAGATCAGACCTGAAGGAGAGAGATGATTTGATCGAGATCCTTGAGAGTCGAGCAGTAGAATCTATGGAGAGGCAAGGAGATTTATTTTCTCCTAAGCCTCAAACAGGTGTTGTTTGTTCACTTCCTGATTCAGATGATTGGAAGGAGGTTACCATCAAACATGGGGAAGAAAACCAGAGGTTGAGAGCTCAGATTGCCAGGCTCACAGGGAAGCGCATTCGTACAGATTGATCTCTATCAGTTCCTTTTCTCAGGATTTTAGATTGTATTTTCATCTTGTACTTGGGATCATTGAAACTTGTAACCCATTTAGAAGTTATTATAATAAAAGTTTTCAGTATTTCAAATGCGTTGTTATTTTGATGTTTGCAATATGTCTGTAAATCTTAAATCCCTTGAAATATTAAATGATAAAATAATAATAATCATATACATTGCATATCATGCATCATATTGCACATGTTTTTGCATTTGTTATGCATATCCAGGTGCCTTACCCAGCATATTTACTTCATTCAGCAAGCTGACTCATCACTACAACACTCGGGCTAATTTCAAAAAGAAGATGGACAACTTAGAACAGGAGAATCGCGAGCTGCGCGAAGAAGTTTCTGCTTTGAAGGCTGGCTTGGCCAACTTGACTACTCTGATGGAAGCTCTGGTGGTTGCTCAGAATAAGCCACCGAGTGTTCAACCTCAACAAACAAGGGCGAGTACTGAAGTTCTGATTGTTCTTGTATCCGCTGCTCCGGCTGTTGTTCAAAACCGTATGCCTCAGGGTTATTCATGGGGAATTCCAGAGAATTTTGAACCTGAAGGTTTCAATCTGGGTCCTCAAGATGCTCCAGTGGTTTCAAATGTTGTTACTCCCGCACCTCATGTGGTGCATACTGTTCCTGCTGCACCTCCTTCGGTGAATTTGGTTCCGTTTGTTAATGAAGATGTGTGTCGTCCTTTCCCTCCGCCGAGTGAAGACTTGGGTCTTTATGACAGAATGGATGATTTCCAAGAGCAGTTTGATAGAATGCAAAGAGAGATGAAGGCTCTTAGGGGAAAAGAGTTGTTCGGGCAGAATGTGAATGAGCTGTGTTTGGTCCCGAATGTTAAAGTGCCTGCTAAGTTCAAGGTCCCGGAATTTGAGAAGTACAAGGGAAACACTTGCCCTCGTGCTCATTTGGTGATGTATGTGAGAAGGATGTCTACCCATACTGATGATCAGCATCTGCTGATTCATTTTTTCCAGGATAGTCTGACCGGTGTTGCATTGAAATGGTACACGAGTTTAGACAGCGTCAACATCCATACTTTTAATGATTTGGGAGAAGCATTCATTAAACAATACAAGTACAATGTGGACATGGCGCCTGACCGTGACCAGCTTAGGGCCATGGTTCAGAAAGACATAGAATCATTCAAAGAGTACGCACAGAGATGGCGCGAAGTGGCTGCACAAGTGATTCCGCCCATGGAAGAGAAAGAAATGACCGAGATTTTTCTAAAGACGCTAGGAGCTTTCTACTATGAAAGAATGGTAGCAAGTGCCCCAAGTGATTTTACAGAGATGGTAGGAATGGGTGTCCGCCTAGAAGAGGCAGTAAGAGAAGGTCGTTTGACAAAGGGTGAAGGATCTGGAGCTGTCAAGAAGCTATCTTACGGGTTTACAAAGAAGAAAGAGGGGGATACAAATGTTGTTATGCAAGAGAGAAAGGTAAACGCTCCTAGAAGGAATTATCAGCGTCATCAGCAAGTCGCCTTAGTTACTCCTATTATGAATGCCGCTCCAACTACCGTTGCTTATCAGAGACCATCCCAGCAGGGAAATCAATGGTATAATCAGAGAAGGGAGAACTATGATCCTATTCCCATGAGCTATGCAGAGCTATTACCAGCATTGGTTCAGAAGAAGTTGGTCCAGACACGACCACCTCCCGCTGTACCATCACCATTGATGTGGTATTACAAAGCAGACCAGACGTGTGCCTTTCATCAGGGAGCACCAGGACATAGTGTTGAGAATTGTTATCCTTTGAGGACTGAAGTGCAAAGTTTGTTGAAGTCTGGAATTTTATCTTTCAAAGACGTGGGACCTAATGTGAAAGATAATCCTCTACCCAAGCACGGGGGAGTGAATGCTGTGAATATGGTGGCCGGTTGTCCAGGCGACTTTCAAATTTTTGACATTAATCTGGTTAGAGGAGATTTGGTGAAGATGCACGCAGATATCTATAAATTCAGTTATTATACGCATGACCATACCGGTTGTGCTGTTTGCAGTACAAATATACAGGGTTGCGAGAAGATAAATGCTGATTTGCAGGAGATGATGGATGAAGGTTTAATCCATATAATCAGGCCTAGGGCAGAATATGAAGAGGAAGTGAATATGGTTTCTGGATGTCCGGATGAATTCAGAATTTTTGATGTGGATCATTTGAATGAGGATCTAGTGCAGTTACATGCTACCTTCTGCCATACTGCTGGTCAGGTGGAACACCAATATGGATCTTGCATAATTTGTTGTCGAAATCCCCGAGGATGTTCTGTTGTGAGGGAAGGTGTTCAGTTGCTGTTAGACAATGGAACCATCAAGATCACAGGTCAGAGAGATGATTATCATGAGATTGATATGGTTGAAGTCTGTTTGATGGAAGAGTCAGAGGAAGAGTATGCCTCCATAGATGAGTATTTCTCTTCAGACGAAGATTTGTTTGCCGGAAATGAATTTTTGATGGCTGATTGTGTTGAGGAAGGGGTGAATGTCATTGTACCTTGTTTTGGTGCACCCACTCATCTTGAGGTGGAGTACCATAGCAAACTAGCTGTTGCCCCATTGGTAATTAGTCTGCCAGGTCATGTTCCCTATGAATCAGATAAGGCTGTGCCTTACAAATACAACGCTACGATCTTAGAAGATGGGGTGGAGATTCCCCTCCAGCCGATGCCAGATGTTGGAAATATAGCTGATAATAGCAGAGTGACCCGTAGTGGTCGTGTATTTGCACCGGTCATTCGAAGAGATGTTGTTGCTGGAAAGAAGATTGCTGAGAATGATAAGCCTAAGAAGTCTGCAGGAGGGACTAATGGAGCTACATTAGAGAAAGAAGTGGATGATATCTTGAAGATAATTAAGATGAGCGATTACAGAATTGTAGATCAACTATTGCAGACTCCTTCAAAGATATCTATTCTAGCCTTATTGATGAATTCCTCTGCTCATAGAGAATCGCTGATGAGAGTACTAAACCAAGCTTTTGTAGAGAATGACATGCCATTAGATCAATTCAGCAGCGTAATTGGAAACATTACGTCATGTAACAATTTGAGCTTTTGTGATGATGAGTTACCAGATGAAGGGAGGAATCACAACCTGGCCCTCCACATATCCATGAATTGTAAGAATGATTCGCTGTCCAATGTGCTAATTGATAACGGATCCGCGCTGAATGTCATACCGAGAAGTACCCTCTTGAAGTTAAAGTATCAAGGAACATCTATGCGCCCGAGTGGCATCATTGTGAAGGCTTTTGATGGGTCGAGGAAATCTGTCATCGGTGAAGTGGACCTGCCCATCCATATAGGACCACATTTGTTCTTGATAACCTTCCAGGTTATGGATATTATTCCCGCATATAGTTTTTTGCTTGGACGGCCATGGATACACGAAGCAGGGGCTGTTACTTCAACTTTGCATCAGAAGCTAAAGTTTGTGCGCGAGGGGAAGGTAGTGATCATAAATATGGAGAGGGCGTTGTTGATATCCCATCTATCCTCTTTCAGTATTGTAGAAGCAGATGAGGCTGCTATTGGAATCCAGTTTCAAGCCCTATCCATTGACAACATAAGGAGGAATGAGAATTCTGTAGTTTCCCTGAAGGACGCGCAACAGGTTGTGCGCAATGGTCATAATGCAGTTTGGGGACGACTGGTGGATCCACCCGTGAACAAGAACAAAACTGGTTTGGGTTTTTCTTCGAAGAATGGCAAAGGCGAAAGTTTGAAGTCAAAGTCTCCTGTGAACAGTTATCATGATGTTTTCCGCAGCGGAGGCTACCTCCATCCAATTGGTTCTGGAATCAATGCTGTTGAAGAAGATGAAGTAGAGCAGGAAGTACCGAATTTTGTGACGCATGGAGTCCGAGTTCAAAACTGGGTCACCATTGATGTTCCTTCTTGCATACATATTTCAAAGTAATTTGTTTTGTTAATCTGTTTCTTTCTTTGAAAAGCTTTCACTCTGCCCAAGGTGAAAGTATTGTATGGGCTTATCCATTTGCTTTGATTTTTAAGATCATTAATAAAAGTTGTCTTTGCTTCCAAAAATATGTATTTATTTTCTGCTTTTTCTTGGGAAATGGTAATCAAATAAAAAAAACTCTTTCAAAATAAATGATAACTGAAAATTAATTTGCATGATCACTTGTTATATGTGTCAGTTTCTAAAAGCAATCATAAATCATATGTGCAGATTAATTAAAAAACCCGTTGAATAAAATGACCCTGCACCCTCTCCCAACTTTGAATGTCCTGTGTTTGGGGCTGAAAAAGAAGATTATGATGATATTCCAGAAGAGGTCTCACGGTTTCTTGAGCAGGAGGATAATACCATTCAGCCATATAATGAGTCTCTGGAAGTGATTAATTTGGGTTCAGAAGAAGATCCGAAATAGATTAAGATTGGAGCATCGTTGCATCTTGATGTGAAGAGCGGGTTGATTGAGTTGTTGAAAGAGTATGTGGATATTTTTGCTTGGTCTTATCAAGACATGCCTGGTCTAGATACAAACATTGTTGAGCATCATTTGCCATTGAAGCCAGAGTGTCCTCCAGTTAAACAAAAGTTGAGAAGAACCCACCCAGATATGGCAGTAAAGATCAAAGAGGAGGTCCTAAAGCAGATAAATGCTGGTTTTCTTGTGACGTCAGTGTATCCTCAATGGATTGCCAATATTGTCCCAGTACCGAAAAAAGACAGAAAAGTCCGCATGTGCGTAGATTACAGAGATCTAAATAAAGCTAGTCCAAAAGATGATTTTCCATTGCCTCACATTGATATGTTAGTGGATAGCACAACAAAATTCAAAGTATTCTCGTTCATGGACAGATTTTCCGGGTATATTCAAATAAGAATGGCTCCAAAGGACATGGAAAAAACAACGTTTATCACACCCTGGGGAACATTCTGTTACAGAGTGATGCCCTTCGGGTTGAAGAACGCTGGTGCAACGTACCAGAGGGCTATGACAACCCTATTCCATGATCTGATGCACAAGGAAATTGAAGTATATGTTGATGATATGATTGCCAAATGCCAAACTGAAGAAGGGCATATAAAAGATTTGTTGAAGTTGTTTCAGCATTTGAGGAAGTTTCGTCTCCGCTTGAATCCAAATAAATGCACCTTCGGAGTTAGATCGGGGAAATTGTTGGGTTTTATTGTTAGCCAGAAAGGAATTGAAGTTGATCCTGATAAAGTCAGAGCAATTCAAGAAATGCCAGCACCAAGAACTGAAAAGCAAGTCAGGGGTTTCCTCGGGCGTTTGAATTATATTTCCAGATTCATTTCCCACATGACTGCAAAGTGTGAACCGATCTTTAAGTTGTTAAAGAAAGATCAAGGTTGTGTATGGACGGATGACTGCCAAAGGGCATTTGAGAGTATTAAAGAGTATCTGCGTGATCCTCCTATCTTGCTCCCTCCTGTAGAAGGAAGACCGCTGATTATGTATCTAATGGTGTTAGATAAATCCATGGGTTGTATTCTGGGACAACAGGATAAAACGGGAAAGAAAGAGTTCGCCATTTATTATCTCAGCAAAAAGTTCACTGATTGTGAGTTACGGTATTCCACGCTAGAAAAGACATGTTGTGCTTTGGCCTGGGCAGAAAAGCGTTTGCGGCAATATATGTTGAATCATACCACTTGGTTGATCTCCAAAATGGATCCAATCAAGTATATTTTTGAGAAGACTGCTCTTACGGGAAGAATTGCCCGCTGGTATATGTTGTTGTCTGAATATGATATTGAGTACCGCACTCAAAAAGCTATTAAATGTATTGTGTTGGCAGATCACCTTGCTCACCAACCGGTGGAAGATCATCAGTCTGCAGAATTTGAATTCCCTGGTGAGGATGTGATGTTATTGAAAGTGAAAGATTGTGATGAACCATTGCCTGAGGAAGGCCCTGACCCTGAATCTCATTGGAGTATGATTTTTGATGGAGCGGTGAGTGCTTATGGTAAAGGAATTGGTGTTGTGATTGTCACTCCTCATGGATCGCACATTCCTTTTACTGCGAGGCTAACATTTGATTGCACTAATAATATGGCGGAATATGAGGCTTGCATCATGGGTCTTGAGGAAGCTATTGATCTCAGAATCAAAATTCTAGATGTGTATGGTGATTCAGCTTTGGTAATAAATCAGATTAAAGGAGAATGGGATACTCGTTACCCTGGCTTGATCCCTTACAAAGATTATGCTAGAAGATTGCTACCCTTCTTCAATAAAGTTAAATTCCATCACATCCCTAGATATGAAAATCAAATGGCGGATGCTCTAGAAACTCTGGCTTCCATGTATCAAGTGAATTCTTGGAATGATATACCCCGTATTACAGTTCGACGGCTGAATAGGCCCGCTCATGTGTTTGCGACATAGGATGTAGTAGATGAAAAACCTTGGTATTATGATATCAAGCATTTTCTTCAGACTCAGGAATACCCGACTGGTGCATCGAGGAAAGATAGAAAGACATTGAGAAGATTGGCAGGCAGTTTCTTCCTCAGTGAAAATGTGCTATATAAGAGAAATCATGACATGGTCTTGCTCAGATGCGTGGATAGACACGAAGTAGACATGTTGATGCATGAGATTCATGAAGGTTCATTTGGCACTCATGCTAATGGACATTCGATGGCTAAAAAGATGCTAAGGGCAGGTTACTATTGGTTGACAATGGAATCTGATTGTTGCAAATTTGCAAAGAAGTGCCATAAATGCCAGATTTATGCAGATAAGATCCATGTGCCTCCGACACTTATCAATGTAATTTCCTCTCCATGGACTTTTTCTATGTGGGGTATTGACATGATCGGGATGATAGAACCCAAATATTCAAATGGACACCATTTCATTTTGGTAGCGATTGACTACTTTACCAAATGGGTAGAGGCTGCTTCTTATGCCAATGTTACTAAACAAGTGGTTGTGCGTTTCATCAAAAACAATATGATATGCCGGTATGGTGTGCCGAGTAGAATCATCACTGACAATGGCTCAAATTTGAACAACAAAATGATGACATAACTGTGTGAAGAATTCAAGATTGTCCATCACAATTCGTCTCCATACAGGCCAAAGATGAATGGGGCTGTTGAGGCTGCTAATAAGAATATCAAGAGAATTATCTAGAAAATGGTTATTACTTATAAAGATTGGCATGAAATGCTCCCTTTTGCTCTGCATGGATATCGAACATCTGTCCGCACTTCAACAGGAGCAACCCCGTTCTCCCTGGTATATGGAATGGAAGCTGTACTCCCTGTTGAGGTAGAGATTCCCTCGTTACGTGTGATAATGGAAGCCAAGTTGACAGAGGCTGAATGGGTCCAGAACAGGTTTGACCAATTGAATTTTGAAATTCTGGCTGCAGATACTCAATGTCACGTTCAATGTTATGACACCGTATCTGACTTACTATATGACAGTAAATACAAAAGCAATAAAGAACACAGTCAATTGTTTACCCAGTTCAGTGTGCAACAACACCTACTCTGGGGGCTACCAAGCCAGGGAGGAAATCCACTATAAGAGATTTTAATTCAGGAATAAACCAACCAGTTTATCTCCTTCACTTAAGACCTACCCAATGCAATTCCAATCTAAGTACAACTTAAACCTGAGTTCCTACTCACTCCCCCTCAATCACAGCAGTGATACATAAACCAATTTGACTTAAGAATTGATGAAGACACTCTTCAAAAACAAACACTTGATTAAGCTTCACAGCTTTTTAATCAAGCAACACAATCACTCGTGCTTCACAGCTTTGAGTGATGCACACAACTAACTTGACTCTGCTTCACAGCTTTAGTCAAGGAACATTCAAACACTCTTGCTTCAAAGCTTTGAGTGCTACACAACCCTTACAATTAGAAACCTATTCCAAGGCACTTATCACAATGATAATTGCTTGGAGTACAATAATCAAATCTATACAGATTACAAATGATCTTCTAATCAAAAATCGATCCTTGAAAAACAGCAGCTCTGTTGAATATATAGCAGCTGCAACTTCAGTTAGGGTTTCCAAAAACCTAGGGTTAATTCCGTTTGACCTAAAGACCAGGTCACATGACTTTATTAACCAGGTTAGGGTTGAGCTAGGTTACCCCTCAGAAAACGCAGGATTCTGTTCAGGAAGGACTGAGTTATTTCCTGAAAAAACTCAGACTTATCCAATCCTGCAATCCAGTTAGTTCAGAACAGGATGTCATAACATCTGTTATGACATCTGAGAAAACCTGTCTACTGATTTAGCAAAATGTGATCATTTTGCAAAATGCTCAGATACACACTTATAAACATCAGTATTTGAATTACAATATTTTTCTGCAAAGGTACCTAATGAGTCAGTACAAACTGAACTAGAATGTTATGACATCAGTCATGACATTCACACATACACTTGGGATTTACCAAAAATGCAAGCCAATACCTAAACACCTACAAACTCCCCCTTTGGAAGATTTTTGGCTAAAGACCCTAAACAATCAGAGATAGATAGCAGCAGAAATGAGTGACAGCAGAAAAATAGAATGTCAAGTACTAATTAAGTAAGTACCAAAATATTCTCCCCCTCTTTAGCCACAAATGGGCCAAAGATACATGTTCATAAAATTATACAGTTATCCAAAGCAAAATAATAAGAGCAGCAGCAGAAAACAACTGAATACACTTCCAAACTCCACCAGATATCAGCACCAACCAGCAACACCACCAAACAGCAATCAACCTTCAAGCACTGTCATCAGACTCAGAGGAGCTAGTTTCTTCAATGTTGAGATGTCCTTCAGCTTCTACACCTTCTTCCCTTCTGTTTTCTTCAGCTTCCTCCTTTTCTAGCCTGGCAATTAGAATTTCTAGGGTCCTTTTTCTAGCATCCAGCTCTTTGCAAGTTTCTTTTAAAACAGCTATGACATCTGATGTCTTGGACTGGGTCTTTACAGACGATGTCTCAGCTGATGTTATGACAATGTCTGGAGCATGAGATCCCTGAAACAGTTTGTAGTGCAGGCCAAGGGCAGGAGCTCTTTTGCAGACTGTATCTCTTGCCACAAGGATATCAGGGTATTGTGCAAGGATGATTCCACAAAGGAGGGAGGGAAAGGCAATTGGTCCTTTGACAGCATAACTGCCAGCATGCTTTAAAGTTTGTTCAAAGATGTACCTCCCATAGTCAAAAGCAGTCTTGGTTCCCACAGCATAGATAAATCTCCCCAATCCTGTGGAGATAGTTGATTTGTGATTTGTAGGCACCCAGTTGGCTGCACCTATTTTATGCAAGATGGCAAATTTCATGCTGAGTTTACTAGCATTCAGCTTCCCTTTCAAGGGCCAGCACTTTACTTGCCTGGCTGTGATGGTTAGACAAACTTCATTGTCAGTTGCCTCTAGATCAGGACAGTCCTCATTTGTTCTTCCAAGAAACTTGTTGATTTATGATGGAGAGAACTTGACCCTTCTTCCTCTAACAAAAACACTTTCAAAGTCAGCTGACCTTCCATCAGCACAATCATTTGACAAGTTCACTACAAACTCCTTGACCAGATTTTCATAACATTTGTTAAACTTTATCACTGTCTTCATTAGCCCAGCATTCTTGATCAGGTCCATGATGTCTTTGCACTCCAAGGCATCATTGTTGAGTTCTCTCTCTAAGGCTATTCTCTTTAAGCAAACATACTTCCATCTGTTTGCATTGTCAGGATGATGAAAAGAGATGTTGTCTGTTGGCACTTCAGGCACTCTAGCAATCTTGCTGGAGGGGAGCTTCCTTCTGATGGGAGTTTCTTCAATATCAATCTCAAATTCTGATTCCTCATCAGAATCAGAAGTTTCAGGTTCTTTACTCTTCTTAGAGATTGGTTGTCTAGCAGTATGCACCTGGGCCTTCTTCCCTTTTGTCTGAATACTTTTCTCAGCCATGCCTTCAGCCTTGGATTTCTTAGCATCAGGTTTATCATTCTGACTACTCTTTCTTTTCATCAATCTCCTAGCTATGCTAGGGTTCACATTAGCAATCAGTTCATTATCTGAGTAATCTTCATCCACATCAATGATAGGTGGATCAGCAGCCTTTTCAGAGGGGTTCTGAATGTTGTCTTTTGGTGTCACAACATTCTCAGTGACATCTACATTTTCAGAAACTTCCACATTTGGACTTTCTGATTGATTTAAAGGGATAGAAATCCCCGGTACAGATTGGTTGCCACTCAGTATACTAGTAACCAGCCTAGCAATAGCTTGGTGAACTTGAACTGATCCTTCTCTATTAGGTACAGAAGACGAAGGATGAGA
The DNA here is from genome assembly GCA_948472305.1 of Vicia faba. NCBI lineage: Eukaryota > Viridiplantae > Streptophyta > Magnoliopsida > Fabales > Fabaceae > Vicia > Vicia faba. Next base: position 359,000,851 of record OX451740.1, on the reverse strand, counting down.
AGAATTACCAGAGGCTGAAGCTTGAGCTCTTCCTGCATGTCTGGTTCTGAGCTTTTTGACTCTGGCTGGGTCAGTTGCCATCTCCCTGAGAGGAGTGACCTCAAGAACTTCAGATTCTATGCATGTAGTGATTGCCCTAGAATCTTGGTCAGATGATGACGATGATGAGGAAGACGAAGTCGCCATGGTTGAAGACGATGTCTGAGACATTTTGATTGACTTTGTGTAATGGTAGCAGTTTGAGAAAAATCTTTGATTGGGAGGAGGAAACAGGTTGCAAGGATGAGAGAGGTAGGGGGTAAAAGGGAGTCTCTTCAACTTCTTAAAGCTTTTGAAGGAATTGTGAAAGAATATGATTAACCCACTAAATATAGACTTAATAAAATTAATCCCTTCAACCCTTGTTTTAAGCAAAATTAATTGCTATAATTTCTCATGTTGGTGAATACCCAACCTGCCCCTCAAATTTTCAAGAACCTTGGTAGAAGAATCAGTCAGCTGAAGCTTAGAGAAACTATGTTCCAGTTTAAATGACTTCTTCTCTTCAAAGTCAATAGGGTTCAAGGAAATGTTGATTGTTTTCAGATTGTCACAACACAATGTCACAACATCTTGTGTAACATTGTACTCAGGGAGCATTTGTTTTGACCAGATGTTTTGAGAACAAAATTTATTAGACTTGTTATTTCCAACATCCTTGTCAAGATGACTTAAGGTTCTGACAACACATTCTTCTTCAAGTTTATTTGCCACATCACAGATATTATCAACCTGTAGTTTTGGAGTTCTTCTGACAGCTTCCATAGAAATAGCTCTTTTCATTCTTCTTAGATGAAGGAGACCAAGCTTATGCTGCCACAGTTTCATCTCTTTTTCTTCTTTGATGATTTGACACATAGTGGAGATATCAGTGTTCTCAGGCTGCCACACGTAACAGTTATCTTTGGATTTGATTCCTCTCATTACAACTTCTAGTTTTTCATTAATTACTAGACATTAAGATCTTGAGAAGTTGACCTTGAATCCTAGATCACATAATTGACTGATACTAATGAGATTAGCAGTCAACCCTTTTACCAGCAGTACTTTATTCAGACTTGGAACTCCAGGGCAGTCCAAATTACCAACTCCTTTGACTTCACCTTTAGCACCATCTCCAAAGGTCACAAAACTGGTGGTGTGAGGCATAACATTATTGAGGAGATTTTTGAATCCAGTCATGTGTCTGGAACATCCACTGTCAAAGTACCAATCTTCCTTTGCAGAGACCCTCAGGGAAGTGTGAGCTATCAGTGCAGTAGCCTTTTTCTTCCATTTAGTAGCATGAGGTACCTTTTTAGACTTAGGTTTGACACCTGAGTTCTGATTAGGATATCCATGTAGTCTGAAGCAGAAGGGCTTTATGTGACCATATCTCCCACAATGATGACATTTCCATCTTTGGTACCTCTTCTTCATATGTCTCTGTTCCTGATGTTGAGAGTTGTGTTGAGACATTCGTTTTGACATTTGCTTACCAGTACCAGATTTCTTTGCTTCCATAAATCCTAGTCCAGATTTATTTCCCACATTTTGTCCAACCTGAAGGATCTCTTCCAATTTGTCTGTTCCATTGGTCAACATCTTGACAGATTTGGTCATTTGATTCAGTTGTGAGTTCAGCAATTGAACTTCTCCTTCTAGATGACTTATAGTTTCAAGATTTGCCCTTTTTTCAGCCTCCAGCTTTATAATGAGTTTTGATTGTTTCTCATTCTGCACACAGACTTCAGCACTTCTGATACACAATTTCTTGTAGGTATCAGCCAGTTCTTCAAATGTCACTTCTTCATCACTAGTGTCACTTTCAGAAGTACAAACACTAGTTAGGGCAGTAACTAGTTTGGCAGATTCTTCTTCAGAATTACTTTCTGAATCATAGTCAGACCAAGTAACAGTCATTCCTTTCTTTTGCTTCTTAAGAAAGGTAGGACATTCAGCTCGAATATGTCCATATCCTTCACATCCATGGCATTGAATACCTCTACCTTGGTTTCCCTTATCTTCTGACCTTGGTCTTCTGCTGGAACTGTCAATGTCAGAGGGAATGTTATGAACATTAGACCTTGACTTTGGGTCCATTCTTTTGATGAGCCTGTTGAACTGTCTTCCAAGCATGGCAATAGCTTCTGATATGTTTTCTTCTTCATCCTCCTTGTATTCAACATCAGTGTTGGATACAAGTGCTATGCTTTTGTTCTTCTTGTCACCATTATCAGTGATTCCCATCTCAAAAGTCTGAAGAGACCCAATAAGTTCATCCACTTTCAATTTGCTAATGTCCTGGGCTTCCTCTATGGCATTTACCTTCATTGCAAATCTTTTAGGAAAGGATCTGAGAATCTTCCTCACCAGTTTTTCTTCTGACATCTTTTCTCCCAGTGCTCCTGAGGTGTTGGCAATCTCCAAGATGTTCATGTGAAACTCATGAATGGTTTCATCTTCCATCATTTTTAGATTCTCAAATTTGGTAGTCAACATCTGAAGCCTTGACATTTTTACTTTGGAAGTGCCCTCATGAGTAGTTTTGAGAGTGTCCCAAACTTCCTTGGCCAGTTCATATTGATGTACTAGTCTGAAAATGTTTCTATCAATTCCATTGAACAAGGCATTTAAAGCTTTTGAATTTCCCAGAGCTAACTCATCTTCTTCTTTACTCCAATCTTCCTCAGGCTTCAGACTGATTGTCCCATCTATCTCAGTTATGGTGGGATGAATCCATCCTTTGTCAGCAGCTCTCCAAGCCTTTTTGTCCAGAGATTTTAGGAAGGCAATCATACGAGGTTTCCAGTAGTCATAATTGGTTCCGTCCAGAATGGGTGGTCTATTTCCAAAAACTCCTTCTTTGTCCATAGTGCCAGAAAGTGATATCCCTAGATCTCACCCAGTAATACAGGCAGGGTGCCTGCTCTGATGCCAATTGAAATTCTGGCTGCAGATACTCAATGTCACGTTCAATGTTATGACACCGTATCTGACTTACTATATGACAGTAAATACAAAAGCAATAAAGAACACAGTCAATTGTTTACCCAGTTCAGTGTGCAACAACACCTACTCTGGGGGCTACCAAGCCAGGGAGGAAATCCACTATAAGAGATTTTAATTCAGGAATAAACCAACCAGTTTATCTCCTTCACTTAAGACCTACCCAATGCAATTCCAATCTAAGTACAACTTAAACCTGAGTTCCTACTCACTCCCCCTCAATCACAGCAGTGATACATAAACCAATTTGACTTAAGAATTGATGAAGACACTCTTCAAAAACAAACACTTGATTAAGCTTCACAGCTTTTTAATCAAGCAACACAATCACTCGTGCTTCACAGCTTTGAGTGATGCACACAACTAACTTGACTCTGCTTCACAGCTTTAGTCAAGGAACATTCAAACACTCTTGCTTCAAAGCTTTGAGTGCTACACAACCCTTACAATTAGAAACCTATTCCAAGGCACTTATCACAATGATAATTGCTTGGAGTACAATAATCAAATCTATACAGATTACAAATGATCTTCTAATCAAAAATCGATCCTTGAAAAACAGCAGCTCTGTTGAATATATAGCAGCTGCAACTTCAGTTAGGGTTTCCAAAAACCTAGGGTTAATTCCGTTTGACCTAAAGACCAGGTCACAGGACTTTATTAACCAGGTTAGGGTTGAGCTAGGTTACCCCTCAGAAAACGCAGGATTCTGTTCAGGAAGGACTGAGTTATTTCCTGAAAAAACTCAGACTTATCCAATCCTGCAATCCTGTTAGTTCAGAACAGGATGTCATAACATCTGTTATGACATCTGAGAAAACCTGTCTACTGATTTAGCAAAATGTGATCATTTTGCAAAATGCTCAGATACACACTTATAAACATCAGTATTTGAATTACAATATTTTTCTGCAAAGGTACCTAATGAGTCAGTACAAACTGAACTAGAATGTTATGACATCAGTCATGACATTCACACATACACTTGGGATTTACCAAAAATGCAAGCCAATACCTAAACACCTACAAACTCCCCCTTTGGCAGATTTTTGGCTAAAGACCCTAAACAATCAGAGATAGATAGCAGCAGAAATGAGTGACAGCAGAAAAATAGAATGTCAAGTACTAATTAAGTAAGTACCAAAATATTCTCCCCCTCTTTAGCCACAAATGGGCCAAAGATACATGTTCATAAAATTATACAGTTATCCAAAGCAAAATAATAAGAGCAGCAGCAGAAAACAACTGAATACACTTCCAAACTCCACCAGATATCAGCACCAACCAGCAACACCACCAAACAGCAATCAACCTTCAAGCACTGTCATCAGACTCAGAGGAGCTAGTTTCTTCAATGTTGAGATGTCCTTCAGCTTCTACACCTTCTTCCCTTCTGTTTTCTTCAGCTTCCTCCTTTTCTAGCCTGGCAATTAGAATTTCTAGGGTCCTTTTTCTAGCATCCAGCTCTTTGCAAGTTTCTTTTAAAACAGCTATGACATCTGATGTCTTGGACTGGGTCTTTACAGACGATGTCTCAGCTGATGTTATGACAATGTCTGGAGCATGAGATCCCTGAAACAGTTTGTAGTGCAGGCCAAGGGCAGGAGCTCTTTTGCAGACTGTATCTCTTGCCACAAGGATATCAGGGTATTGTGCAAGGATGATTCCACAAAGGAGGGAGGGAAAGGCAATTGGTCCTTTGACAGCATAACTACCAGCATGCTTTAAAGTTTGTTCAAAGATGTACCTCCCATAGTCAAAAGCAGTCTTGGTTCCCACAGCATAGATAAATCTCCCCAATCCTGTGGAGATAGTTGATTTGTGATTTGTAGGCACCCATTTGGCTGCACCTATTTTATGCAAGATGGCAAATTTCATGCTGAGTTTACTAGCATTCAGCTTCCCTTTCAAGGGCCAGCACTTTACTTGCCTGGCTGTGATGGTTAGACAAACTTCATTGTCAGTTGCCTCTAGATCAGGACAGTCCTCATTTGTTCTTCCAAGAAACTTGTTGATTTATGATGGAGAGAACTTGACCCTTCTTCCTCTAACAAAAACACTTTCAAAGTCAGCTGACCTTCCATCAGCACAATCATTTGACAAGTTCACTACAAACTCCTTGACCAGATTTTCATAACATTTGTTAAACTTTATCACTGTCTTCATTAGCCCAGCATTCTTGATCAGGTCCATGATGTCTTTGCACTCCAAGGCATCATTGTTGAGTTCTCTCTCTAAGGCTATTCTCTTTAAGCAAACATACTTCCATCTGTTTGCATTGTCAGGATGATGAAAAGAGATGTTGTCTGTTGGCACTTCAGGCACTCTAGCAATCTTGCTGGAGGGGAGCTTCCTTCTGATGGGAGTTTCTTCAATATCAATCTCAAATTCTGATTCCTCATCAGAATCAGAAGTTTCAGGTTCTTTACTCTTCTTAGAGATTGGTTGTCTAGCAGTATGCACCTGGGCCTTCTTCCCTTTTGTCTGAATACTTTTCTCAGCCATGCCTTCAGCCTTGGATTTCTTAGCATCAGGTTTATCATTCTGACTACTCTTTCTTTTCATCAATCTCCTAGCTATGCTAGGGTTCACATTAGCAATCAGTTCATTATCTGAGTAATCTTCATCCACATCAATGATAGGTGGATCAGCAGCCTTTTCAGAGGGGTTCTGAATGTTGTCTTTTGGTGTCACAACATTCTCAGTGACATCTACATTTTCAGAAACTTCCACATTTGGACTTTCTGATTGATTTAAAGGGATAGAAATCCCCGGTACAGATTGGTTGCCACTCAGTATACTAGTAACCAGCCTAGCAATAGCTTGGTGAACTTGAACTGATCCTTCTCTATTAGGTACAGAAGACGAAGGATGAGAAGAATTACCAGAGGCTGAAGCTTGAGCTCTTCCTGCATGTCTGGTTCTGAGCTTTTTGACTCTGGCTGGGTCAGTTGCCATCTCCCTGAGAGGAGTGACCTCAAGAACTTCAGATTCTATGCATGTAGTGATTGCCCTAGAATCTTGGTCAGATGATGACGATGATGAGGAAGACGAAGTCGCCATGGTTGAAGACGATGTCTGAGACATTTTGATTGACTTTGTGTAATGGTAGCAGTTTGAGAAAAATCTTTGATTGGGAGGAGGAAACAGGTTGCAAGGATGAGAGAGGTAGGGGGTAAAAGGGAGTCTCTTCAACTTCTTAAAGCTTTTGAAGGAATTGTGAAAGAATATGATTAACCCACTAAATATAGACTTAATAAAATTAATCCCTTCAACCCTTGTTTTAAGCAAAATTAATTGCTATAATTTCTCATGTTGGTGAATACCCAACCTGCCCCTCAAATTTTCAAGAACCTTGGTAGAAGAATCAGTCAGCTGAAGCTTAGAGAAACTATGTTCCAGTTTAAATGACTTCTTCTCTTCAAAGTCAATAGGGTTCAAGGAAATGTTGATTGTTTTCAGATTGTCACAACACAATGTCACAACATCTTGTGTAACATTGTACTCAGGGAGCATTTGTTTTGACCAGATGTTTTGAGAACAGAATTTATTAGACTTGTTATTTCCAACATCCTTGTCAAGATGACTTAAGGTTCTGACAACACATTCTTCTTCAAGTTTATTTGCCACATCACAGATATTATCAACCTGTAGTTTTGGAGTTCTTCTGACAGCTTCCATAGAAATAGCTCTTTTCATTCTTCTTAGATGAAGGAGACCAAGCTTATGCTGCCACAGTTTCATCTCTTTTTCTTCTTTGATGATTTGACACATAGTGGAGATATCAGTTTTCTCAGGCTGCCACACGTAACAGTTATCTTTGGATTTGATTCCTCTCATTACAACTTCTAGTTTTTCATTAATTACTAGACATTCAGATCTTGAGAAGTTGACCTTGAATCCTAGATCACATAATTGACTGATACTAATGAGATTAGCAGTCAACCCTTTTACCAGCAGTACTTTATTCAGACTTGGAACTCCAGGGCAGTCCAAATTACCAACTCCTTTGACTTCACCTTTAGCACCATCTCCAAAGGTCACAAAACTGGTGGTGTGAGGCATAACATTATTGAGGAGATTTTTGAATCCAGTCATGTGTCTGGAACATCCACTGTCAAAGTACCAATCTTCCTTTGCAGAGACCCTCAGGGAAGTGTGAGCTATCAGTGCAGTAGCCTTTTTCTTCCATTTAGTAGCATGAGGTACCTTTTTAGACTTAGGTTTGACACCTGAGTTCTGATTAGGATATCCATGTAGTCTGAAGCAGAAGGGCTTTATGTGACCATATCTCCCACAATGATGACATTTCCATCTTTGGTACCTCTTCTTCATATGTCTCTGTTCCTGATGTTGAGAGTTGTGTTGAGACATTCGTTTTGACATTTGCTTACCAGTACCAGATTTCTTTGCTTCCATAAATCCTAGTCCATATTTATTTCCCACATTTTGTCCAACCTGAAGGATCTCTTCCAATTTGTCTGTTCCATTGGTCAACATCTTGACAGATTTGGTCATTTGATTCAGTTGTGAGTTCAGCAATTGAACTTCTCCTTCTAGATGACTTATAGTTTCAAGATTTGCCCTTTTTTCAGCCTCCAGCTTTATAATGAGTTTTGATTGTTTCTCATTCTGCACACAGACTTCAGCACTTCTGATACACAATTTCTTGTAGGTATCAGCCAGTTCTTCAAATGTCACTTCTTCATCACTAGTGTCACTTTCAGAAGTACAAACACTAGTTAGGGCAGTAACTAGTTTGGCAGATTCTTCTTCAGAATTACTTTCTGAATCATAGTCAGACCAAGTAACAGTCATTCCTTTCTTTTGCTTCTTAAGAAAGGTAGGACATTCAGCTCGAATATGTCCATATCCTTCACATCCATGGCATTGAATACCTCTGCCTTGGTTTCCCTTATCTTCTGACCTTGGTCTTCTGCTGGAACTGTCAATGTCAGAGCGAATGTTATGAACATTAGACCTTGACTTTGGGTCCATTCTTTTGATGAGCCTGTTGAACTGTCTTCCAAGCATGGCAATAGCTTCTGATATGTTTTCTTCTTCATCCTCCTTGTATTCAACATCAGTGTTGGATACAAGTGCTATGCTTTTGTTCTTCTTGTCACCATTATCAGTGATTCCCATCTCAAAAGTCTGAAGAGACCCAATAAGTTCATCCACTTTCAATTTGCTAATGTCCTGGGCTTCCTCTATGGCATTTACCTTCATTGCAAATCTTTTAGGAAAGGATCTGAGAATCTTCCTCACCAGTTTTTCTTCTGACATCTTTTCTCCCAGTGCTCCTGAGGTGTTGGCAATCTCCAAGATGTTCATGTGAAACTCATGAATGGTTTCATCTTCCATCATTTTTAGATTCTCAAATTTGGTAGTCAACATCTGAAGCCTTGACATTTTTACTTTGGAAGTGCCCTCATGAGTAGTTTTGAGAGTGTCCCAAACTTCCTTGGCCAGTTCATATTGATGTACTAGTCTGAAAATGTTTCTATCAATTCCATTGAACAAGGCATTTAAAGCTTTTGAATTTCCCAGAGCTAACTCATCTTCTTCTTTACTCCAATCTTCCTCAGGCTTCAGACTGATTGTCCCATCTATCTCAGTTATGGTGGGATGAATCCATCCTTTGTCAGCAGCTCTCCAAGCCTTTTTGTCCAGAGATTTTAGGAAGGCAATCATACGAGGTTTCCAGTAGTCATAATTGGTTCCGTCCAGAATGGGTGGTCTATTTCCAAAAACTCCTTCTTTGTCCATAGTGCCAGAAAGTGATATCCCTAGATCTCACCCAGTAATACAGGCAGGGTGCCTGCTCTGATGCCAATTGAAATTCTGGCTGCAGATACTCAATGTCACGTTCAATGTTATGACACCGTATCTGACTTACTATATGACAGTAAATACAAAAGCAATAAAGAACACAGTCAATTGTTTACCCAGTTCAGTGTGCAACAACACCTACTCTGGGGGCTACCAAGCCAGGGAGGAAATCCACTATAAGAGATTTTAATTCAGGAATAAACCAACCAGTTTATCTCCTTCACTTAAGACCTACCCAATGCAATTCCAATCTAAGTACAACTTAAACCTGAGTTCCTACTCACTCCCCCTCAATCACAGCAGTGATACATAAACCAATTTGACTTAAGAATTGATGAAGACACTCTTCAAAAACAAACACTTGATTAAGCTTCACAGCTTTTTAATCAAGCAACACAATCACTCGTGCTTCACAGCTTTGAGTGATGCACACAACTAACTTGACTCTGCTTCACAGCTTTAGTCAAGGAACATTCAAACACTCTTGCTTCAAAGCTTTGAGTGCTACACAACCCTTACAATTAGAAACCTATTCCAAGGCACTTATCACAATGATAATTGCTTGGAGTACAATAATCAAATCTATACAGATTACAAATGATCTTCTAATCAAAAATCGATCCTTGAAAAACAGCAGCTCTGTTGAATATATAGCAGCTGCAACTTCAGTTAGGGTTTCCAAAAACCTAGGGTTAATTCCGTTTGACCTAAAGACCAGGTCACAGGACTTTATTAACCAGGTTAGGGTTGAGCTAGGTTACCCCTCAGAAAACGCAGGATTCTGTTCAGGAAGGACTGAGTTATTTCCTGAAAAAACTCAGACTTATCCAATCCTGCAATCCTGTTAGTTCAGAACAGGATGTCATAACATCTGTTATGACATCTGAGAAAACCTGTCTACTGATTTAGCAAAATGTGATCATTTTGCAAAATGCTCAGATACACACTTATAAACATCAGTATTTGAATTACAATATTTTTCTGCAAAGGTACCTAATGAGTCAGTACAAACTGAACTAGAATGTTATGACATCAGTCATGACATTCACACATACACTTGGGATTTACCAAAAATGCAAGCCAATACCTAAACACCTACAAATTTGATTGAAGAGAAGAGGATGACAGCTTTATGACATGGGCAGTTATATCAGAAAAGAATGAAGAAAGCATTTGATAAAAAGGTCAAACCTTGTGAATTCAGAGAAGGCGACCTCGTGCTCAGGAAGATCATGTCTTTTAACACTGATTCTAGGGGCAAGTGGACTCCAAATTTTGAAGGCCCGTATGTTGTCAAGAAAGCCTTCTCTGGTGGCGCATTAATTCTTGAAACTATGGATGGCAAGGAGTTCCCACGTCCCATGAATGCTGACGCAGTCAAGAAATACTTCGCCTAAAGAAATAAAAGAACAGCTCGCTAAGTTGAAAACCCGAAAGGGCGGCTTAGGCAAAAAGGAGCATCTTGGTAGGCTGAAAACCCGAAAGGGGAGTCTAGGCAAAAATTAGAGACATAAACAGAATGAATTTCCCGCTAAGTTGAAAACCCGCAAGGGCAGCTTAGGCAAAAGTTAGGGATTTTTCTTGGCAAGTAACTACGTCAGACAAGACTTGATCGTTGAAGCAACAATCTTCTCGGATCCTCTCCATACTTTAACAAAAGCTACTGCTCAGGACTTCAAAAGTTGTTAGGGGAATGGTGGTCATTGTATCTCAATGTATCTTTTCCATTATATATTACCATTTCCCAAACTTTGTAATCATCCATGGAGTCTCGCCATTCGCAGACTACCATTCTATTAATAAAATTCGAGCTTTTGCCCAATTCTTTGTGTTCTTATTTTTATTTAGCTTGCAAAGACTTCATTTATTACTGATAATAACTTTCAAAGCAAAAAGATTAAAAAAAACAAAATTGACTTTTCAAAAAGAAAGACATCTTTACAATTCAATTTACTTTGGGATTTGTGATGAAACAATGACAACAAAAATGGCGATCCCTGGAATGAACAAACTCCGGTTGTTTTAAGAATATTTACTTCCTTCGTGAAGGTTTTTCTCAGGACATCTTGTTGGTATATACGCAATCTTTGTGTGTTTCTCAGATAATTAAAGACGATACCAGTTGGCGTAAGGTACAATATTAGGTTTCTGATCCCATGATCCCCGACCAAGTCTTGGTTCGCTTTTGATTTTGGGTTTGCATGGTCAGAAGCCTCTGTCCCAGGTTCCCCAGCGAAGTTTTCCCTCATATGATGAAAGGTTTTATTCCCTTGCTGTGCTAAGATATCGCTCTTTTTGCAGTATTGGAATTAGTGTTGACTTCTTGATTTCCCAAGAAGACTACACCAGGGCATCTTTTGTTGGAATAGGTTTGGTTGATATGAAGACTCAGTCCAGTATTTTCCAATGAAGGCCTTGTTTATTTGATAGAAGTCCTTTTCCCCCAGTGAAGAACGTATCTTGGTTTCCCCTCGATGATGTGGTGTCGACCTCCCCAATGAAGTCAGCATGAAGTCCCCGGTAGAGGTCTCGATGATGAAGTATTGTCTCCCTTAGTGAAGTCCGTATGTTTTTCTTCCTTCAAAGTGGGCCTGATTTCCCCAGTGAATGTTTTGACAATTTGGCTTCCATTTGCCTTATTCACAATCAGTATCGAAATCCCCAGTAGGAGTACGGACTGTGAAACATTTGTTTTCCCCATGGAAGTCTGTGTGTTATTCCCTGGGAAGGTTATCCCAGGGCATCTCTTGTTGGAATGAGTATTCATGATGAAAAGTTTTCCCTCAGTTTTTTTTTCTCCAGGGAAGTGGGTTTGAATTCCTCAGTGAGGTTTGGTTGTCTCGGCGTCAGTCTGCTTTATTTGAGACTAGTTTTTCAATCTTCAGTAGGCACGTTGTTTTTGGAAAACTGGTTTCTCCGATGAAAACGGAAGAAAGATGTTCTATCCCAGTATCTATTTGATTTAGCTACATCCGGATTATGTTTCTCCTCAGTGAAGTTAGGACAGACAATAGGTTTGGTTTCCGCAGTTGCTTTTACCTTTCTTGGATTGATCTTTCTGGTTGAAGTTTAGACCAATGTTGTTAGTACCTGAGGCAGTTTTGTTCGATTATGCATCCTTTTACCAGCATATGCACGATATCACTCATACATTCATACATGCATCATGCATTGTTACAAATCATTTTTTATTGACATTGTGTTCAAACCTTCCTGCAACGCTCCTTGCTTAGTTGGATTTGGTTTTCCCTCTTAATGTTTATTTCTCAAAGGATGTATCTTCTTTGGCCGTCTTGCTCTAGTTTGTTTCTAATTGGATTCGTGGTTGCATGACAATATTATTTACTCTGGATTTCTGAGGACTTTGAGCTTTGATTTGTGCATTTATTTTGCACGAGAAGACTTTATCTCTTCAGCAGGAATAATGTGGCATTTCCCCAGGAAGTCATATCTCATTTCCCCAGGAAGTCATATCTCATTTCCCCAGGAAGTCATATCTCTTTCCCCAGGAAGCCACATTTCTATCCCCAGAAAGTCGTTTCTTTTTGCAATCCTCCATGATAACAAGCAACGGGTATCTTTGTTTGAGCAACTCGTGCTTCCCTGTACAAGTCGACGTAACTTTTTTTGCTATTTCCTCTATGAGTGGTTAGCTTGCAGTCCGTCGTCAGTTTACGCCAGTGGATGGCAAGACTTTCAAATTCACAGAAATTGCTCGTTGTGAAATCTTTGCAAGTGGAAGTCTATTTATTTGAGACAGCTTACATATTACCCTTTCCAGGCGGAGTTCCTTGGTTAAGGAAGAAGTTGAGACCCGTTCTAGGTGAAACACTAGAAGTTTGGGGAACATATGATATTTTTAAAATCTACCTTCAGTGAATGTTGGTAGTGCATCGGTAATGAACGTCGGTGTTTCTTATCTTTTTGCTATCATCAGTGAACGGTGGTGGTTCCTCGTCAGTGAACGGCGATGGTATGATATTTTCAAAATCTACCTTTAGTGAACGTTGGTAGTGCATCGGCAGTGAACGTCGGTGTTTCTTATCTTTTTGCTATCATCAGTGAACGGTGGTGGTTCCTCGTCAGTGAACGGCGATGGTATGATATTTTCAAAATCTACCTTCAGTGAACGTTGGTAGTGCATCGGCAGTGAACGTCAGTGTTTCTTATCTTTTTGCTATCATCAGTGAACGGTGGTGGTTCCTCGTCAGTGAACGGCGATGGTATGATATTTTCAAAATCTACCTTCAGTGAACGTCGGTGTTTCTTATCTTTTTGCTATCATCAGTCAACGGTGGTGGTTCCTCGTCAGTGAACGGCGATGGTATGATATTTTCAAAATCTACCTTCAGTGAACGTTGGTAGTGCATCGGCAGTGAACGTCAGTGTTTCTTATCTTTTTGCTATCATCAGTGAACGGTGGTGGTTCCTCGTCAGTGAACGACGATGGTATGATATTTTCAAAATCTACCTTCAGTGAACGTTGGTAGTGCATCGGCAGTGAACGTCGGTGTTTCTTATCTTTTTGCTATCATCAGTGAACGGTGATAGTTCCTCGTCAGTGAACGACGATGGTATGATATTTTCAAAATCTACCTTCAGTGAATGTTGGTAGTGCATCGGCAGTGAACGTCAGTGTTTCTTATCTTTTTTCTATCATCAGTGAACGGTGGTGGTTCCTCGTCAGTGAACGGTGATGGTATGATATTTTCAAAATCTACCTTCAGTGAACGTTGGTAGTGCATCGGAAGTGAACGTCGGTGTTTCTTATCTTTTTGCTATCATCAGTGAACGGTGATAGTTCCTTGTCAGTGAACGGTGATGGCATGATATATTTTCTCTTCTACCTTCAACTATTGAGTTAGTAGTTTACCGTTATCTGTGAGTCTGTATATCTTCTTCTCTCTACCTTCAGTGAACGTTGGTAGACATCGGCAGTGAACGTCGATGCTTGTTATTCTCCTCTCTGGTTCTATTCTTTTGGTCCACCAGTGATTTATTTTCCTGGTGGGGTTGCTCCTTTGTTTCTTCATTTTTGTGGCATCCCCAGTGTTACTTTACGTCTCTTTTGTTCTGTTCATATGCATCCATAATCATAAGCATTGCATGGCATCTTAGAGACAAAAATAGGGCTTGTTTTATATTTAAGTATCTTCAATCGCGTCGACACGAAGATTTGTAACCTTCGTATCTCCGGATAGAAGACACTTAAATAAGGGCAGCTGTTGTACCCCAATTTTTGCCCCTAAGATTCCTCTATCATATCATATCAACTCGATCATAACAAGATTACATTAGGGTTGGTTCTTCCTCTTTTTTCCTATCTTTAAGTTTGCTCTTGAGGAATCTCCAAGCACCTTGGTTGTGTATTTTGTATATGTGTTGTTGACTAACTTCTAATCAAAATACAAAAAATATTTGTCTTTGTCTTTGTATATTTTTGTTTTGTAGGTACCAAGTCGAAGCATCTGACAAATAAGGATTTCTGGTATTATTTTCCTAAAATCTCTATTTTGAAAAGAAAAAGAATTAAAAATTTTCATTTTTTTCACTGATGCAATCGATTCTCTTAAAGTGCAATCGATTGCACATAGTGTATTTTGCGCCATTTTTGAAAAAAATACACTGTGCAATTGATTTGCACTGTAGTGCGATCGATTGCACAGCGTGAAAATTTAAATAAAAAATCAGAATTTTAAACTGTCAAATTTTGGCTCCAATTTTCCTTCACTTTTGAAAGATGTATCATTAATTCAAATTTTAGTGCCAATCTTTCATTTTTAAAAAGAATTATCATTAATTCAAGTTTTGGCTTTAATATTTGAAAGAATTATCATTAATTCAAATTTTGGCTCTAATTTTTGAAAGAGTTATCATTAATTCAAATTTTGGCTCCAAGAATCAATTACCAAATTACCATTAATCCCAATCCTAAAATTCTATAAATAGAACTCTCATTTCATTAAAATTTCAAGCTTTTGATAGCCAAATCCCCCTTTCTAAAAAATCTCTCAATTCTCTCCATCTACCAAATTCACTCAAAGCTCCATTTTCAAAAAGTTAGTAAGCTTTGCATTGAAGCTTACTAATCTTTGAGCTAAACCTTCATCCAAACACTTTTTCTCCATCAATTCTCTACATCCAAGCTTGGTAAATTAATTCTTGTGGTTGAATTGAAGCAAATTCTTGAAGTTGTTTTGATAATTCTCTAGATCTACCTTTGGTAAGTTGGATAATTCATCTTTCACAATGTGATCTCTTGGTGATCTTTGGGATTGATTCTTTGAGCATTATTTTGTGATTTCAATGGTGTTATTTTCTCATAATTTGATGGAATTTTCGTGCTCAAGTGGATCCATGATCATAAGGTGTTTGATGGAAAGTTTGAACAAGAAATTGGCCTTTAAAAATGCTGTTTTTGCTACTGTAACAATGTGCAATCGATTGCAGTAACTGTGCAATCGATTGCACAGAAGAAATTTTGCACAATTTTTAGAAAATTGTACTGTGTAAATCGATTTACACAATAGTGCAATCAATTTACACAGGGACATAATGTATTTTTTGCCCTGTTTTGGGGCAGCTTTGATCCAAAATGCTTTTTCTACTCACTCTTTTTTGATTGTTGGTTTGGATTGCAATTTTAAATGTCCAATTTGTCTTTAAACTCAATGGACTTTGTGATGTAGATGAAGTTGGATAAATGTTCATCAATTCAAATCTACCTAAGAGTGAATTATTTAATTCATTTTTGGTGCTTTGGAATAATGATATGTTTAGTGCTTTAATCCATCTAGAGGAGTGGTTGAATTTAAAGATGAAAGAATTTTGAAATGGTGATCAAATTAGCCTATCATTTCCCTCCCTCTTCATCTTATCCCTTTCTTTTTTTTAATTGTGCTACATGTTAAGGGATGGTGATCTCTATATCATTTATCCAAACATGAAGTACATAGATTTCTATTGACCGACCTCAAAATAGGTGTGACTTCTACATAAGTCCACTTACGATTGCTTAACATAGCGCTAAATTTTGTCCTGATTCGAATAAATGATCATTCGTGGCCCAAACTTATGATTGCAAGCCCAAGTATGTTAAATTGATCTCTTTGATCCAATAACCTTGAGATACATTGTGTGGAGGCTTTGGTTCTACCAATCCTCTAATGGATCTACAACACCTTTGGTCAACGCGGATCACTTAAACATCGTTGATCATTACATGTTGCCTTGTGAGAATTCCAAAATGGATGATATACTTGACAAAAAGAAAATGCTACTTGTTGTGTGGAGGATTTGGTTCTACCAATCCTCTAATGAGTTCCAAATGCAAGTTTCAAGATGGTCATCCAACTAACCACTAATTACTAACAACTAACTTTACTTTACACTTTTATTTTCATGCTTTATGTACCATTTACTTTTAGCATTTTACATTTCATGTTATTTTCATCTTTGCTCACTTGAGTATTTACTTTTATGTCATTTTTATTTTTCTCACTTAAGCTTTTCTTTCTTTTTAAAGACACCTAATAATCAACATGAACCATAAAAATCATTAATGATACTTGGACTACATGGTTACTATCCTTTGCATTACGGAGTGATGGACTTCTTGGACTTAGGATTAGAGACCTTGGCCTATCTTGGAGACTTTGTGACTTTATTTGATATTTTGTCTGGATTTCTTGAGGTTTACCTCAAGACATTGGGTTGTTTATTTGTTTAGTGTGCAGGTTATTGAGATTACGATCTTTGTTTGTAATCTGGAATTCACCCGTATACAGCCGTTACTCTGCCCAGTTTTTTGCGAAGACTTAAAACACTTGAAGTTTGGTTCTCTCAAGAGGTCTAGTATCTTTGCTTGCTTGGTTTCAATCCGAAGAATAGGAATTCTATATTGACTCATAATGTCAAGTATTGGCGTCTTGTTGGTTAGATGGTTCTTATCCCTAGCTTTTACCTTATGCTTTAGGGTAGCCTTTTCTTCTCCTCCCATCTTCTTTAATTTCAAAAATCTTCTCCCTCCTTTAAAAAAAAACTCTTCTTGTTTTGAAACTTGAAACATTTTCATAATAAACTTGGACTTAGGTCCATGCATCTTCGAAACATTTTCATAAATAAATTTCAATCAATTTAATAATACCTTGACCTTTTTTTGTGAGAAGACTAAAAGTCAATCAATCTCATTTCAAACCATTTTGCCACTTTGGCTTTTATCTTTAAACATTTCTCAAAAAGATTAGACTCTTGTCAATCCTTGTAGCGATGCAAACAACTATACTTCTACAATATGTAGTGAAGTGAGATATTTTCCACTTGGGTGTTGAGTGAGGCATTGTTGATTTTAAAATCCAAGCCATATCCTCCACTTTAAGATGATGCAAATTCTCCTTTCTCATGATTGTGGGTAGTAAGTATGTTTTTCACACGGACAATTGCGATGATGTCTTATCTCATAAAATCAACCAACACACTTGTGTTTCAAATATTTAAAAGAGGAACTACGTGTACCCTGATCCCCTATTGCACGAAAGGTGGTACGTAGGCACTAAAGGTTCGCAACCGCGGCGGGTGCAAAAATCATAAAAATATTTCTTTTCTCACCTGCACCATCCATTTTATATACAACACATTTTTATAGCCAAAATATACAGATTTTTCAAAGAGGTTCATGCGGAGTACCGTAGATGTTTAGGGTGCTAATACCTTCCCTTTGCATAACCAACCCCCTTACCTTGAATCTTTCCCCCTCTTTTTGGGTTATTCTCTCTTTTCCCATTCCTTTGGAAACAATAAAGCGCGATGGCGATTTTTATTTTGATTTGTATAAAGTCTAGTCAATCCAATGGCTTAGTCTTGCATATTTCTACCGCCACAATGATGTGTCAAAGAGAAAGACACTTTCATTAACATGCCTTTCATGGACCCAATTGGTTATAAATCAAGGGGCATGACATGTTGTTATCCAACTCATTTGTGGCAGTCATGTCAAGATTCAAAGAATCTATCAAAAGTGTTGAATAGCTAGGGGAAGATCTCTATCTGAATAACTTGGGGAATGTTACATTGATCATGAGATTTAGCAAAACCACTATGAAAATTGAATCTTCGGTATCACCTAATTGCTTGTCTATGACAGTAGTATCAGATGATGTCATTCTACTGTGATAGTTCTTAGAAAAATACTGAGGAAGGTCAAGACTATCAGAAAGTTGGAAATCAATGGTTGATTAATAACTTAAAGCATCAGGTGCACCAGACTAATCCCGGGGGAAAATGGACTCTCGCATACAAAGGGCCACATATGATCAAGAAAATATTTTTTGGAAGTGCTACAACACTTACTACCATGAACAGTGAAAATTCTCCGCACCCTATGAGCGTGGATGTTGTACCCCAAAATTTTCCCTCTCCTTTTTATCAACATTTCTCATCACAAGGCCCTTGGAACTCAAGATCAAGCTAGGGTTTACTCAGCTCAAGACACCTCCTTGCACTGTTGACCTAAATTAGGGTTTGAATTTGCACAGGGATGTTTTGACCTACAATGCCCAAAGTGAATTTCATACTTCATGTTGGACTCACAAGTTGGTCCATACCAAGTTTCAAGCCTTGATTCAAATTTTTGCCCAGTTAATTGGACAGTTGACCTAGAAATCAACTGTATTGGGGAAAAAGTCAATTGTGGCCAATTGACAGTCAAACCACGTGAATTTTGACCCACGTCAACATTATGAACTCATGTGAACCATTTGATCAAGTTTGGATCACAATTCCACAAGAAATTTGATCAGATCACCAAAAGGGCAAAATGGTCATTTTTAGGGTTTTGACTGTGCAAAGGCAATTTTTGACTGTTTGACCCAGCCAATGGAAAATTAAGCTCAAACATGGACTCAAGGACTCAATGACATCATCTTTACCCATTCAACAAGTTCAAAAGATCTCAAATGCATAGGATTGACAGATGAATTTTTCAGTCAACTGATCAAAATTTAACTGTATACTGAAAAGTCAAACTTTGACTTTTTGGTCAATATCAAGTGCCAAGGGTCATTTTTCATTAAAACATGCCAAATTATGAAACTTGTTCATCAAGAAACCCAAAAATGCAAATTAGGGTTTAAAATGGAAAATTTTCATAACTTAGAAATTTTCTAAGTTATGAAAGTTTCTTATTTTTTCCTAACTTTGTCCCACTTTTTCACCAAGATGCAAATGGATTCAAACAAAACTTGTAACATGAAAGTTATAGTCCATCACAAATTCTACAACTTTGATCCACAAAGTTTTCTCAAAAGAAGCTTGTATCTCAAGTTATGATTTTTGGAACAAGGGTACCTAAAACTTTTAACTTAGAGAAAATTTGCCCTAATCTAGGCAGGATTTGGACCCATCTGCTTGGCCACTTTTTACATAGTTCCACTTGGAATTTCAAGTTGCATTGCAAATATGGATTATAGTACATGTTCCAAGCTTTCTAAATTGTCAAAGAACTCCTCCAACACCCTTGTGGTTAGAGAGAATCGAATGCTTGAAGTTGGCAAAAACTCACTTTTGTCCATGGCCAATACATGTTCATAACAACTTGCAATTCTGATCTAGCTAGCTTGGTTTGACATTACAGGCCTCAAAACCAATTTGCACTCTATAATTTAATGCCAATCGATCAGTCTAAGCCTTTGTTTTGTTCATTTGGACATTATACACAAGATTAAGCCTTTAGTAGAAAAAGGCAAATTTCCATTTTTGCTTAAGTATGCTTTATGTCAAACCAACAATCCTTGAGCATTGGTCCAAGATCTCTTGCAGCAAAACAAATCCACAAATCAGAGGGGCCAAGAGCAATGTAGGCAAGCATATTTGACAGCCTATACAAGCCTGTAACTTCACTTCCACATTTGAACTTCAAGGAGAGAAAACTTGCAAAACATAAGCAATCTCTCATATCTGTTAACACAAGCTTAGACAAACATTATAGACAAGTTCCATACCTCCCAACAAGCCTAAAACACGACCCTTTCATCACTCAAACCTCCTCATACTCATAACCACAGTTTTTCTGCAAAACTGGGCAGGTTCTGCATTTTGCAAGCCACAACAAAATTCCATTGTGCGTTTTGTCCCAAGATAGTTCCAACACCTTCCAATCAACTCACCTGAACTATCCCAGGCCCCCATTGCAAGCTGTAACACCTCTAACACATTTTGCCATTTTCATTTCAAAGCTCTGCAGGTTGAGTTCTATAGCACGATTCAAGTTGTTCCAAAGCAAACCAAGCATTGGAGAAGCTTCCTTGGACCTCAGGCAAGCTCAAAAGAAGCTCAAACACCATTGAAGGTTGCTGCATTGTCCAGCTCAAAGTCAACTGAAACAGGTATTTCATGGACTTCTATCTCTCTATTTAGGAATGGTTAGGCTTAGGTTTGTGAATGAAATATGTTGTACTTATAGCCCTGAAGCCATACATATGCTTAGTTTTCATTTACATTAATCGTGCTAAGAGAATTTCACTCATGAACTTTCTGAAAAAACTAGGTTAAGAATTAGGGCCAGAGAAATTCTCTCTGGTCTTTGAGAGTTAATCCAAGTTTTTTATATGGTTGAACTCGTTGTTTGATGCTCTACAAGTTTCATGTTGTGAGTTTTGTCAAAAGATCAAAGAATCAGGAGATAGCATTGGAAGTACAGAACACGTGTGTTGTTTGAACCTGAGGAAGAAGATGAAGTTGCTTGGGCTGGGCCTGAGTTGCTTTTGCTTTTCACACATGCATATTCAGTTTGCACCCCCCTGGCCCATTTGCTTGCATATTTGTCATTTTTTGCATTTTATTTCATTTTTGATTTTGATATTTTATCCTCTAACATAAAAAATACCTAAAAATTATTTTCATAAATTTTTTATTTATTTGGAATTTATTCTAATTATTACTAGTATAAAAAATATTTAAATGCTTTATATTCTTTTTATTAAAACCTAAAATAATGTAAAAAAATATATTTATTTTCATTTATTATTTTTATTCACATTTAAAAACATTTTTTCTAATATACACATTTTTTTATAAATAATTAATTTTTTATCTTTATACATTTAATGTATTTAATACTTATATATTTTATTCTATTAAAAAAGGAAAATAAGAGCAAAAAACATAAAAAAATAATACATGTTTATTTTTATTAATATTACATACCAACAATACCTCTTTACAATATAATTTTATTTTTTGTACAAATTGATATATATATTTGTAAATAAATAATAAATAATGCTATTTATTTAAGAAAATTAGGGTTTTTGCCCTAAATGAAAAAATAATTAAACTTGAATTTTTCTTTATTTATTTTTACTTCACATATTAAAAACACTTTTTTTACATACATAAAAATCATTTTGTACATAATACATTTTATTTGACATTTATTTATTGTATTGTATTCAATTTTTGTACATTTAAATATTGTATCCCGTACATTCAATTTGGTTGTAATAGTAATCTAGGGTTTAATTTCCTGTCAAATATCCCCAATTCAAATTTGTATCCCCCTCCCTATATCATGTTGTAATAGTGTAGCATTTAAATTCTCGCACATTTAAAAGCTTTCAATTATGCCATGCTTAGACCTAGGGTTTGTATGCAAATAAAATCAACAATTAGTTTGACCTAATCCAAGATAAATATGCATGAAAAAACAAACACAATGCACACTTGCACCCCTAGGGTTACAATGCACTTGTTGCCTTCAAAATGGGCCATGGTTGCATGTTGAGTACTTTGGCAAAATAAAAACAAACAAAGAGATCATATTCCCTCGATGACGCTATATGAGTTGCCTAAACAAAATGATCAAGTCCCTCAAGAAAATTGCCAAAGATACTTGAAACTATTGCTATCATGGTCTATACGATGACCCGCGCCTGTCCCGTTAACATCCTAACACGAGGTTGTCCACCAAATACAATGGTGAAACAACACTGTTAAAAGGGTTAAAAAACATAAGAAAGATCTTTGAGTAAAATAGGGTAGATAGCTCCTAGTTACTTGATCAAAAGATTGCAAAAACATCCTTGCTACTTTCAAAACACACTTCACAACACAATTTCAAAACCCTACTTTCAAACATTGAAAACTTTTCAAAAGACAAAAACACCTTTGTATACATTCAAACAAGAATCATTACAAAGGTTGCCACAACGATGGCCTCTTTTCAAAACATCTTTCAAAATCACACACAAAGCACCATTTCAAACAATTGAAGAGCACCATCTCAAACAATTGAAAATGCAAAGCAAGTGATCTAAGCAAGTAACTAAGAGCCCATGGATAACCATGGATAGAAAGGGTGCTAATACCTTCCCTTTCTATAATCTACTCCCCGAACCCAAGAAAACATCTTAAAGGTCTTTCCTGTGCTTTTTGGCCTTTCCTTAGGATAAAATAAAAAGTCGGTGGCGACTCTTGCTAAACCGAATCATTTGCGAACACAAACGCAAAATCCCAAGTTAGTTCTCCCACCGTATCATAGAACTGGCGACTCTGCTGGGGAAAATTCTAAAAGTGGGGTTACCTTAGGGTTTTAGATCACCTTTACATGCTTACCTTGATTGCTTTGATTGCTTTACTTTTTGGGTTCCTTGTTTGGGTTTGTTTTAAATCCTACACCCGGATTTTGGGGCACCTTTTAGGTAAGTAGCAATAAACTGTGAGGGAACTGTGCGGGGTATACCAATATGGTTGAAGCAGTAGCTACGTTAGTGTGACATATTTGTGGGTACCGTTAGCCTTTGAGTTAATGAAAGAGAATACGGGGCCGCTGAGTGATGTCATGAAGCACTAACGAACTCTTAGAACCTTACTTGACCATCTTGGCCTTTTTAGGGGTAGTGAGGTGACCGACTTTGGTGCAGACTGAAGTTGGTAGATACTCGATACTACACTCATTGAGGATTGTTTTCTTGGAATATTTTGGTCGCCAGTTAAGTGGCTAAACCAAAACAATGAACATAGAAAATAATCCAATGATATTGAGCTCCTTAGAACCCGATTTCTATTTTAGGACAGGTTTGAGCCAACTAACTTCAAGAGGGTACTTACCTACCAACCCCATGCAAGCCTAAACCTAAGGACTTGTTTGCTCTGTGTGAATATGATTATCTGTATATACACTTACTTACTTTTGCATACCTGTACATAACATCATACCATAGCATTTTCAATAACCATTTCCAGGTTCTCGAGGGTCTTTTGATGCAGGGTCACGTTGAACCAGACGTCTACCAAAGGGTGAGAGGTTTCATTCTCCTCTAAACAAACACCATCAAAGATAAAGTGCAACAACCTGAATCGGGGGCTATGACCCACTCGACATGGTGAGCTTGATTATCGTGGAAAGACATCCACCGATACAAAGTTCTCCAATCAAAGATGTTGATCAAAGTTCAATCTCTAACATTTTCTTGTGTTTACCCCGAGAGATTCTTGAAAACATGCATCCACATACCATGCATTGTATCATAACAGGTTTTCCTTTTCAGGTTTCCTTATTCTCCTACTGTTTGTTTTAGTAGAGATGGCTCTAGAGAGGACTGTCAAAGATATCCAGGATCAAAACGCTCAGCTTCAGGAAATGTTCTTGAACTTGTCCCAGGGGCAAGAAGAAGTGAAAGCTCTCCTCACAAGGGGCATGGTCCTAGGGAATTCAAGCAGCGTCAGGAATGATCAGTTGGAAGAACTACAGATTGAGCTGGCAACAATGAAGATCCAGATGATGGGACAACTGGTGGGCCAGATGGCTCTCATCCAAGACTTGGCTCAAAGACAAGAAGATCTCAGGGTTCTCGTCAACAAACTGCTTCGAGATAACCAAGTGGAGAAAACAACTAGGGTTGAAGATCGAGTCATCATTCAACCTCCTTTGAGACAAGAAGACAAGGGAAAGGCTCCCCAACTTGCTTCAGGGTCACAAGCCCAGCAACAACCTCGTCAGCGTCAACAGGGTAATCAGCGTAAGAAAAATACGTCTGGAAGACATTTCTCTGAGACTGACATACCATCCTCTCTAATACTGAAACGCTTGTTGGAGGTCAATCTGCTTGCTTTAAGGGATCCTATTCGGAAGCCCAATACCTCTACTCCTAACTATCACCCCGACACATTTTGTGTATACCACTCCCATAGCCCTGGACATGACACCGATGACTGTTGGGCTTTGAAAAACAAGATCCAAGACTTGATTGACGAAGGAGTGCTGGAATTCATGCCGGATGGCGAGATGAAAATCTTACACTAAGGGTT
Source organism: Vicia faba (assembly GCA_948472305.1). Lineage (NCBI taxonomy): Eukaryota > Viridiplantae > Streptophyta > Magnoliopsida > Fabales > Fabaceae > Vicia > Vicia faba. The sequence goes on along the minus strand of OX451740.1, from coordinate 358,976,689 downwards.
CTCCACCTGAAATGACGAAGTTCGAACCAAGATACTTTTGTTCCATTTGAATTTTCAAGTTGTAATTTCTTTTGTTATTCAAACAACTATCTGTTGATGTCAAACTTTGTTTCATTAATGCATTGCATATGTTTGTCTTGAATTCATCCTTTTGTTTTCACTATTCTTAAACTATGTTTCTTACTTTTTTTATAATATTTAACTCTTGATAAAAATCTACAAGCCTTTAGAGGGAGGATGACGAAACAATACCGTAATCTCATACAGTATGCTTTTGAACAGACCTTGCTGACCATGTACAGGCGTTTCTTTCAAATCCTAAACACTTGAGTTATAAGGAAGATAATCCCTAGTCAACCCCTTGAAGCCAAAGAAGTAGAAGTTTTTGTTTTAAACACAAATTGAAACCTTTGATTAAACCTGGGGCAGGGTAGTCTCTCAGTTAATTCAAAAGATGTGTATTGAAGTCGCAAACTCTCAGTTCGTAATACAACGAATGACATCAAAAACATTCCTTTGGAACCAAAAGACCGTGATGGTTCCTTATCTCATAGGCAGTCATTACCTCTCAAAAGAAAAAAAAGCCCACTAAGCCAAAACCTATAAAGGAGGCTTAAGAAAGCTGGGGCATCCCGCTGACTGTAATCTCGAAAACCAGAACAGTCAGGCAAAAGTTAGGGATAATAAACCAAAAGAAAAAGGTCATTAAAAATCCTCAACAACATGAAAAATATTGCAAAAATGATGACTGCCTTCCATAAAATTCAACTTGTGTGGACCATCACCAAAATGTCGTTCCAAACTCAAATAGAGTTCGACGCACAATTAACTGAGTTTAGGATTGAAGAACATCATGAAGAGCGGGTGGGTACAAATATATTTTGAGCTTTTATCCTTTGTTTCTTAAACCTTGAACCAAGCCACGTTACAACCCTTCAAAAGTCCTAATTGAAGCATGGGTTAGTTCGAAAGCATACTGTTACAAAAGGTATCCTGACTCCTGTAAGGCTTTGCTTTAAATCTTGTGTTGAATTTGTCTTATAAAAATTTTTCTGCTAAAAAATGCATTATTCAAAACTTCGAGACAAGCATAAACTTTGCATTATTTGAATATCTTTGTTTGCACATGTTTATTTGTTTGACAGTAAAGAAATTCACAACAGTGAATGTTCGGAGGAACGAAAACTCTCTTGGTGACTAAAATCACTTCAAGTGGGATGACACTTCCGTTACAAAAATCTCCTATCAACAAAAGGGGATTTGATATAGTATTGTCTAGTGAACCTGGGGCAGTCCAGTCAAGATTTCAACAAATCTTTTAAAGTTAACCTGGGGCAGTCCAGTCAAGATTTCAACAGATCTTTCAGAGTTCAGTTAACCTGGGGCAGTCCAGTCAAGATTTCAACAAATCTTTCAAAGCTCAGTGAACCTGGGGCAGTCCAGTCAAGATTTCAACAAATCTTTCAAAGCTCAGTGAACCTGGGGCAGTCCAGTTAAGATTTCAACAAATCTTTCAAAGCTAGGTGAACTTGGGGAAGTCCAGTCAAGATTTCAAGAAATCTCTCAATTGCAGGATAACCTGGGGCAAGTCTCCCTCACCATCACTTGGGGCATTTAAACGTCAATCTCATCGAAGGGTTACGAACAGTCCAAGTTTCCTGGCAGTGCCACAAGCATCTGATGTTAGGGGCAGTGATGAACCTCTCCGAGATCTTTCTGAAAAGAAGTTCAAGCGTCCTCAAGAAGTTTATCACCTCTCTAAGAAGACCAGCAGTCATGGGTTTATTTCCCCAACATTTGTCAAGGATTTTTTCTCCAAAGAAAATTACAAATTGATGGTCGTTAAAAATTTCCTTAATCACCTGTTGTAAGTTACAGTCCTCAAATATTCCTTCATCACCTGTTGGAAGCTACAACCACCAACAGAATAACAGACAACTGAAGCTCCTAAAAATCTGTTTCTCTCAAGAATGAAGATTCTCATCCTTGAAACCTCAGAAGATTGGTATACTCCCAACCTCCTGACCTTTAACAGAATGAAGATTCTCATCCTTGAAACCTCAGAAGATTGGTATACTCCCAACCTCCTGACCCTTAACAGAATGAAGATTCTCATCCTTGAAACCTCAGAAGATTGGTATAATCCCAACCTCCTGACCCTTAACAGAATGAAGATTCTCATACTTGAAACCTCAGAAGATTGGTATACTCCCAACCTCCTGACCCTTAACAGAATGAAGATTATCATCCTTGAAACCTCAGAAGATTGGTATACTCTCAACCTCCTGACCCTTAACAGAATGAAGATTCTCATCCTTGAAACCTTATAAGATTGGTATACTCCCAACCTCCTGACCCTTAACAGAATGAAGATTCTCATCCTTGAAACCCCAGTAGATTGGCATACACCCAATCTTCTGACCCAAGACTTAAATGAAGATTCTCATTTTGGCTACCTCAAGAGATTGGTATACTCCCAACCTCCTGACCCCGACAGAATGAAGATTCTCATTCTCAAAGCGGTATACAATTCAACCCCGACAGAATGAAGATTCTCATCCTCAAAGTAGAATAAACCCCTCCAACAGGATAGCTACTTTTAAACAGTATGGTTATTCCCCACAGAATTATTATTCCCCAAGCAGATAGAAGACCCTCATTCTCAGTACCTCACAAAGTATTCAGATATTCCCCAGTGAAGATCTCCTCAAAACAGGAATCCCCAGTAGATTGGCATACAACCCAAACTCCTGATTCCCCAAAAGTGGTCCCAGGACTTCTCATTTTCAACGATCAAAGGATTTTCAATCCCCAGCTTCGGTCGAAGATTTATATTCCCCGGCAGCAGTCAAAGATATCATTATTTCTAGCTATCCAGGATTTATCTTCCTCAGCAAGACAGCTATTCAGCTCACATGCATAACCATTACATCCATATATCATAAACATGGATTACAATTCATTGCATCATTCACATCATGAAATATAACTTCGTGTTTTAGCTAACACTTTACCCTTTTCAGGATAAGATTAAAAGGCTATTGTTAACAATTATTCAGATACAGTATGGATACACCCCAGACGCGGCGGTCATTCTACTACTCATTTAGACTTCAGTAATCAGATACAAACTAGATACGCTCCAGACACGGCCGCCATTCTATCTCTCATTCAGATTCAACTATCAACTACAGGTTCAGATACGCTCCAGACACGGATGCCATTCTGGCTCTTACATCAGCAGTTTGACTCTCCCCAATGCAGTCGCCACGGAAATCATTTTGTCACTTATTCAGATCCCAGATACAGTACGGATACACCCCAGACACAGCGGTCATTCTACTACTCATACAGGTCTTAACTTCAGATACAGTCCAGATACGCTCCAGACACGGTTGCCATTCTGTCACTCATTCAAAGTTTAACCCCAGCACACAGTTGCTCCATACACTGATGTTTTCCTGTTACCCAGATACAATATAGATACACTCCAGACACGGCAGTCATTCTGATGTTCATTCAAAGTTCAAATACAGTTACAACTCGGATACGCTCCAGAAACGGATGCCATTCCTTTGCTCATACAGACGCAGTCTCCAGATACAGTTCAAATGCATTCCAGACACGGATACCATTTTGATGCTCATTATCCTGACCTACAACATTACAGTTCAACAAACACTCTTGGATGTCATCTTTAATCCCATCTCCAACAAGATTCTACCATCTCCAAATGGCATCTTTAAGCCCATTCCCTCAACAATATTTTGGCGAGTGCAAATTTACGGGCACTCTAGTGTCCAATCTTCCTTTACCTTCGAGTCGCGAAAGGCAAAACTTGCCAATCTAACTCTTCAGGTTCAAGAAGATTGAACAGGGGCAACTGTTGTACCCCAAAATTTTCCCTCTCCTTTTTATCAACATTTCTCATCACAAGGCCCTTGGAACTCAAGATCAAGCTAGGGTTTGCTCAGCTCAAGACACCTCCTTGCACTGTTGACCTAAATTAGGGTTTGAATTTGCACAAGGATGTTTTGACCTGCAATGCCCAAAGTGACTTTCATACTTCATGTTGGACTCACAAGTTGGTCCATACCAAGTTTCAAGCCTTGATTCAAATTTTTTCCCAGTCAATTGGACAGTTGACCTAGAAATCAACTGTATTGGGGAAAAAGTCAATTGTGGCCAATTGACAGTCAAACCTCATGAATTTTGACCCACATCAACATTATGAACTCATGTGAACCATTTGATCAAGTTTGGATCACAATTCCACAAGAAATTTGATCAGATCACCAAAACGGCAAAATGGTCATTTTTAGGGTTTTGACTGTGCAAAGGCAATTTTGACTGTTTGACCCAGCCAATGGCAAATTAAGCTCAACCGTGGACTCAAGGACTCAATTACATCATCTTGACCCATTCAACAAGTTCAAAAGATCTCAAATGCATAGGATTGACAGATGAATTTTTCAGTCAACTGATCAAAATTTAACTATATACTGAAAAGTCAAACTTTGACTTTTTGGTAAAAATCAAGTGCCAAGGGTCATTTTTCATCAAGACATGCCAAATTATGAAACTTGTTCATCAAGAAACCCAAAAATGCAAATTAGGGTTTAAAATGGAAAAATTTTCATAACTTAGAAATTTTCTAAGTTATGAAATTTTCTTATTTTTTCCTAACTTTGTACCACTTTTTCACCAAGATGCAAACGGATTCAAACAAAACTTGCAACATGAAAGTTATAGTCCATCACAAAGTCTACAACTTTGAATCACAAAGTTTTCTCAAAAGAAGCTTGTATCTCAAGTTATGATTTTTGGAATAAGGGTACCTAAAACTTTTAACTTAGAGAAAATTTGCCCTAATCTAGGCAGGATTTGGACCCATCTTCTTGGCCACTTTTCACATAGTTCCACTTGGAATTTCAAGTTGCATTGCAAAGATGGATTATAGTACATGTTCCAAGATTTCCAAATTTTCCAAGAACTCCTCAAACACCCCTGTGGTTAGAGAGAATCGAATGCTTGAAGTTGGCAAAAACTCACTTTTGTCCATGGCCAATACATGTTCATAACAACTTGCAATTCTGATCTAGCTAGCATGGTTTGACATTACAGGAATAAAAACCAATTTGAACTCCATAATTTAATGCCAATCCATCATTCTAAGCCTTTTTTTTCATTTGGACATTATACACAAGATTAAGCCTTTAGTAGAAAAAGGCAAATTTCCATTTTTGCTTAAGTATGCCTTATGTCAAACCAACAATCCTTGAGCATTGGTCCAATATCTCTTGCAGCAAAACAAATCTACAAATCAGAGAGGCCAAGAGAAATGTAGGCAAGCATATTTGACAGCCTATACAAGCCTGTAACTTCACTTCCACATTTGAACTTCAAGGAGAGAAAACTTGCAAAACATAAGCAATCTCTCATATCTGTTAACACAAGCTTAGACAAACATTGTAGACAAGTTCCATACCTCCCAACAAGCCTAAAACACGACCCTTTCATCACTCAAACCTCCTCATACTCAGAACCACTGTTTTTCTGCAAAACAAGGCAGGTTCTGCATTTTGCAAGCCACAACAAAATTCCATCGTGCGTTTTGTCCCAAGATAGTTCCAACACCTTCCAATCAACTCACCTGAACTATCCCAGGACCCCATTACAAGTTGTAACACCTCTAACACATTTTGCCATTTTCATTTCAAAGCTCTGCAGGTTGAGTTCTACAGCATGATTCAAGTTGTTCCAAAGCAAACCAAGCATTGGAGAAGCTTCCTTGGACCTCAGGCAAGCTCAAAAGAAGCTCAAACACCATTGAAGGTTGCTGCATTGTCCAGCTCAAAGTCAACTGAAACAGGTATTTCATGGACTTCTATCTCTCTATTTAGGAATGGTTAGGCTTAGGTTTGTGAATGAAATATGTTGTACTCATAGCCCTGAAGCCATACATATGATAAGTTTTCATTTACATTAATCGTGCTAAGAGAATTTCACTCATGAACTTTCTGAGAAAACTAGGTTAAGAATTAGGGCCAGAGAAATTCTCTCTGGTCTTTGAGAGTTAATCCAAGTTTTTTATATGGTTGAACTCGTTGTTTGATGCTATACAAGTTTCATGTTGTGAGTTTTGTCAAAAGATCAAAGAATCAGGAGATAGAATTGGAAGTACAGAACGTGTGTGTTGTTTGAAACTGAGGAAGAAGATGAAGTTGATTGGGCTGGGCCTGAGTTGCTTTTGCTTTTCACACATGCATATTTAGTTTGCATCCCCCTGGCCCATTTGCTTGCATATTTGTCATTTTTTGCATTTTATTTCATTTTTGATTTTGATATTTTATCCTCTAACATAAAAAATAGCTAAAAATTATTTTCATAAATTTTTTATTTATTTGGAATTTATTCTAATTATTACTAGTATAAAAAATATTTAAATGCTTTATATTCTTTTTATTAAAACCTAAAATAATGTAAAAAATATATTTATTTTCATTTATTATTTTTATTCACATTTAAAAACATTTTTTTTGAATATACACATTTTTTTATAAATAATTAATTTTTTATCTTTATACATTTAATGTATTTAATACTTATATATTTTATTCTATTAAAAAAGGAAAATAAGAGCAAAAAACATCAAAAATAATACATGTTTATTTTTATTAATATTACATACCAACAATACCTCTTTACAATATAATTTTATTTTTTGTACAAATTGATATATATATTTGTAAATAAATAATAAATAATGCTATTTATTTAAGAAAATTAGGGTTTTTGCCCTAAATGAAAAAATAATTAAACTTAAATTTTTCTTTATTTATTTTTACTTCACATATTAAAAACAATTTTTTTACATACATAAAAATCATTTTGTACATAATACATTTTATTTGACATTTATTTATTGTATTGTACTCAATTATTGTACATTTAAATATTGTATCATGTACATTCAATTTGGTTGTAATAGTAATCTAGGGTTTAATTTCCTGTCAAATATCCCCAATTCAAATTTGTACCCCCCTCCCTATATCATGTTGTAATAGTGTAGCATTTAAATTCTCGCACATTTAAAAGCTTTCAATTATGCCATGCTTAGACCTAGGGTTTGTATGCAAATAAAATCAACAATTAGTTTGACCTAATCCAAGATAAATATGCATGAAAAAACAAACACAATGCACACTTGCACCCCTAGGGTTACAATGCACTTGTTGCCTTCAAAATGGGCCATGGTTGCATGTTGAGTACTTTGGCAAAATAAAAACAAACAAAGAGATCATAGTCCCTCGACGATGCTATCTGAGTTGCCTAAATAAAATGATCAAGTCCCTCAAGAAAATTGCCAAAGATACTTAACACTATTGCCATCATGGTCTATACGATGACCTGCGCCTGTCCCGTTAACATCCTAACACAAGGTTGTCCACCAAATACAATGGTGAAACAACACTGTTAAAAGGGTTAAAAAACATAAGAAATATCTTTGAGTAAAATAGGGTAGATAGCTCCTAGTTACTTGATCAAAAGATTGCAAAAACATCCTTGCTACTTTCAAAACACACTTCACAACACAATTTCAAAACCCTACTTTCAAACATTGAAAACTTTTTAAAAGACAAAAACACCTTTGTATACATTCAAACAAGAATCATTACAAAGGTTGCCACAACGACGGCCTCTTTTCAAAACATATTTCAAAATCACACACAAAGCACCATTTCAAACAATTGATGAGCACCATTTCAAACAATTGAAAATGCAAAGCAAGTGATCTAAGCAAGTAACTAAGAGCCCATGGATAACCATGGATAGAAAGGGTGCTAATACCTTCCCTTTCTATAATCTACTCCCCGAACCCAAGAAAACATCTCAAAGGTCTTTCCTGTGCTTTTTGGCCTTTCCTTAGGATAAAATAAAAAGTCGGTGGCGACTCTTGCTAAACCGAAACATTTGCGAACACAAACGCAAAATCCCAAGTCAGTTCTCCCACCGTATCACAGTGGACATAGTAAAAAATAATACTCATGAAAAAGAGACTCGCTAGGTTGATTGGAATAGGAAAAAAATAAGGGCATCCCGACGAACTAAAAGAGTTCGGGAAAAATTAGGGATATATAAATAAAATTGTACACCCGGAAAGTCAAAAACCTGAATAGGCGACTTGGGCTAAAAGGGGTATCCCGGTGGACTGAAAATTTGAAAAAGGCGGTCCAGGAAAAAGTTAGGGATTAAAGCGTATGTCTATATCCCGTTTATCATTAGAAGATTTATCACTCTGATCATCATTAACTAAAGACTCTAGGAGTTGAGATAATGTTCAAGTTATCCATAAATCCCCACAGAGCAATCTCCATGGAACTATCTCTATAGAGCTATCTTCACAAGCTCATCCCCAACGAAGATATATTCCCCAACAAATCTAATATGCCCTTAGACAGAAAATGGGGCATCTTCCAATAGTCCACCTCTATATCCCCGATGGATAGCTTGACATGATCATCTTCCCCAATAGGTCCTCTAGCGGATAAGGAAGTTTGATCATTTCCCCAGCATACGGTGGAAACTTCCTCAGTGCAGCCTATGAAATTCCAATCCCCATCAGAGATTATTTCCTCAATGCGGTCTACAGGATTTAATTCCCAAATGGAGTTTATTTCTCCAATACTACAAATTCCCTGACAAAATTCTCTTCTCCATCCAGATTTCATTAAACGTTGTCCTCCCCAGAAGAGCTGATAACCATATCTAAAACCTGGTTAGATAGTGCATCAGAGGAATATCCATCTCTTTTATCCCCAGTCAGGGTACATAAGAATCAAATCCTTCAATAAGAAGAATGACGAACAATCGACTCTCCTGAATGCTAATATCCCCAAGCCAAAGTCGAAGATCCCCAGCGGAGTATCCTCAAACAGAAAGCGAGAATCCCCAGTAAATTCATTCTACACAAAATTGAAGAAATACTTTCTTCATCCCCAACAGCAGTCTGGGATTTATTTTCCCCAGCTAGACATTGTTACAAGAATCTACTGATACACTCCAACGACATATTTCATCCATACATAATTTACAAAATATCATAACATATGCATACTAAACGCATATAATATTCTCATTTATTTTGAGAGCATCACTACAAAGTACATTTCACGCATCATGACATTGCATAAAACTAACTCTGATTTTCAATTTAGTTCCCGAACAAATAGATATTTTCAACAGTTTATCATCTTTCAAATACAACCATACATTGATTCATTCTGATAAACACATATTTCAAATAAAATCAGTCGAAGATTCAATCTAGATTATCTTCTAGATACAATTCAAATACAATCTAGATATAGATTCACTCTGACACTTATTCCAGATTCTCTTCTAGATACAGTTCAGATACGATCGAAATATAGATTCATTCTGATACTCATTCCAGATTCTCTTCTAGATATAATTCAGATACGATCAAGATATAGATTCATTATGATACTCATTCCATTACATCTTCTAGATACAATTCAGATATGATCAAGATATATATTCATTATGAGACTTATTCTGATCCACCTTTAGATACAGTCGGGTGTAGACTCATTCTAATACATTTTTCATATACAGTCAGCTGAAGACTCATTCTGATCCACTTCTAGATGCAATCAAGCGTAGACTCATTCCAATACATTTTTCAGATACAGTCGGGCGAAGTCTCATTCTGATCCATTTCTAGATACAGTCAGGCGTATACTCATTCTAATATATTTTTCAGATACATTCGGGCGAGTACTCATTCTGATCCACCTTTAGATAATGTCAGGCATAGACTCATTCTAATACTTTTTCAAATACAGTCGAGCATAGACTCATTCTGATACTCCTGTCAACAGTTATGCAAGAACACAATTTCTTTGGATGGAATCTATAATCCCATCTCCGACGACATCCCTTCACCTTTCCAAATGGCATCTTTAAGCCCATTCCTGATACAATCAACCCGCAACATTACTTCGTGCATCTGCGAGTGCAAATTTCTGGGCACTTATAAGTATTCAATCCTCTTCCACCTTCAGATCACGAATGGCGAACATGCCGATCTAACTCTTCAAGTTTAGGAAGATTTAACAGGGGAAGCTATTGTACCCAAAAATTTTCCCTCCCATTTTCAAGACAAATTAATTCAAGACAGGTCCTCATGGTCATGAAGGTCTCAATTGCTCAAGACTTATCAAAGATTGATCATATGAACTCTCCTCTTAATCAATTGACCTACAACTAGGGTTTTGCTTATCTCAAAGGAAATTTAGTTTCTAATGCCTCAAATTTACTTTGTGGTTTCTCATATGTCTCTAATTATCGTCATGCCAAATTTCAAGCTTTACATCACAAGTTTGCTCAGTCAATTAGTCAGATGATTGAAAATCAACTATATTAAACAAAAAGTCAACTTTGACCAATCTACTGTTAAAATTTAGAATTTTTGGTCAACATCAAAATTTTGAAGTCACATTCATCATTTGATTAAGGTTAATCATGATTCATCAAGAAAACTCAAGATTCATCAAAAGTCAAAAGTTACTAAATTAGGGTTTTCTTAAGAAGAAGTCAACTGAACTTTGACCAAGAACAACTTTTACATACTTCATTAGAAATTCCTCAACCAAAGCCTAAGTTGAAGGAAATTAAATTATCTACAACTTTATATCTCTAAGCTCAAGGCCAAAAATGCTTCATTTGAGAGATATGGGCCAAAATATTACAGGTCATTTTAAAAGTCAACAAAAAGACATTTTTGGTCAAAGCAATTTACATAAAAATGAATGAATGATTAACAAGAAAGTTGTACGAGATATCTTGAAGTTTACAAAAAGTCAAAGATCATCTTCATATGACAAAAATTGAGAAATTTATGATTGGTGCAAATAGAGCAATTTTGAGAAAATGCATGAAGTTCAAATTGAGAAAACTTGAATTTTCAGGCTAACGGGCCTATGTTTTTAGGTTCAAACGTGTTCATGACCTCATATTAGACCTATAAATTCATTCATAAATTTTTTTGGTTTTAATTTTTTTTATTTTATTCAATTAAAAGCAAAGTAAAACAAATAAAATACTAAATAAATGATACAAGGCGTGTGGATCTGTTTTTGAATCAAATCATAAGTCCAAAATCACATAATTATGCTGGAGAAACCGCGGGGGATAATGAATATTTTATTTGGCCTAAAATAGAAGTTTTTTGTGCAAAATTCAAATCAAATCTCTTCATCATGAAATATAAAGATTCATCTCACTTTTGTTTACCTAATTCTTCCACTATAAATACACAACAACTTCATATGGCAAAGGACATGCATGCTGCCTCCAAGAAGCAACCCTAAAAATCTCAAATTTTCTCAAAACTAGGGAAACTCGAAACCCTTATCTCCAACCTATATCAATCAATCCCAAGCATTCCATCAGCCTCCTAAGACCTCCAGGAGTCGTTTCCAATCATTACTCAAGCTTGAAGCACGCCATAACTCACCAACCAGGTATCACCGGTTTGATAACTTCCTTGAATTCAAACTTTTAACTCATGCAATTTAAATGAATTTGATGCTTAAATTAATGTTCATATTGATGTGTGGAATTGTTTTGACGTATTACTTGTGAGGATTGACGCAGGAATGGAGATCTTCCATTCTTAGGGCAGTTTGAAAATTTTTCTTCGAAACTCACTCTACAAGTATTTTCAGGTCAAACCAAAGCTATCATTGGATTCACAAGGGTCAAATTAGGGGGATATAATTCATCTTGTGTTTTGATTTTACATGATTCATAGGTTTGACACTGGAGCTCGCTGGAGAAGATGACCAGATTTTGAATCTGACATCTTTGTGTTTTGTTTGACTCCGGTATGGCTTTCATGGCATGAAGGCGCTTCATGATTGGTCATCACTTAAGTCGATGGGGTCCACTTTTGACTCGTTTGAAAATTCAAAAACTAACGTGTGTTTTATTATTTGTTGTTTAATTCATAGTCAGTTAACGCGCAAACAACAATTGACGTGGTGGTAAGTGATGCATTTGGCATAGTAAAGGGCGTGGGTTCGAGCCAGCCTTTTGTCAAAATTATTTTGTTTCTTTTTCAGGATTTATAAAGCACGTCCATCATATGGTGATTGGTTCTCAATCTTAAACACAAAAACACTAGGGCGCAGTGGATAGAGGGGCATACCTTTGAGGCTGAGGGCGTGAGTTCAACTCCTACCCCATGTGTTTGTTTTTTCTATTTTTATTAACCCTAGTTTTCACTCTATTTTACTAATTACTTTCTAATTAACCATTAACAAACCTTAAACTTTTTTCAAAACCATAACAAATTAGGATTAGGTTCTTTTAGGTAGTAATTAAAAATTTGACATATTTTTATTTATTAATTAATTAAGTTAATTAGTTTTTTCTTAATATTAAAATTAATTAGAAATAATTAGGTTTTTATTAATTATTAACTTAAATTATTCTCTACAAAAAACACCAAAAATATTTTTTCTAACACATAGGATTTTTAGGGCATTTAACATTCTTCTAACATTCTTTTTCTCATCTTTTGCTATTTAAATTCCTAGAACAAGTGTATAGGTCGCACTCTCAAATGTAATAGCTTAGATTTACATTCCCGCATCTTTTTTTTCTATTATGTATCTGCTCCGAGGATATAATATAGTAGATTTACTTTCCCGCAAATTTCTATACTTATGTATCTCTCCCAAAGCCATGTAATAGCGTAGGAACTTTACATTCTGCACCTTAATTTTATGTACATATTTAATTGCTAGTAAAATGGGGTTTGTATGGAAAGACTAAAAGCAAATCTAAAAAACCTTAATTCAAGACTAAATAACTAAAAGTAATACACTTTCCACACTTGCACATCTAGGGTAACTTCTCTTGTTGCCTTACAAAACACTGGTCATGTCCCTCGAAAGTGGGGATACTTTAGCAAAAGACCCTCGATTTAACCATATCATCATGGTCCCTTTCGAATAAATATAATAATCCTTTGATGACCCTTCAAGTTTCCTACAAAATAATCTAGCCCCTCGATGACCCTACGAGAAAAATGATGATAGTCCCTTCGATACAATTGCTAAAGTATCCTTACATGTTGTCTTCGATGCGCATACGATGACCATATGCATTTCCCTTCACATCCAATAGATAGGATTACCTACCAACTAATGTTATGGATAATACTATCTTCAAAGGAGAAGTAAATAACAAGAAATACTTTAGTGGGTAAGAACTCTTGAATGCTTGCTCACAACCTTTTTCACAAACAAATAAATTTTTACACATCACATTCAAAACAAATATTTTCAAAAAAACATTTTGTATACATTCTTGAGGACCGGCACAAGGATTATTACAAAGTTAGCTTTACATTAGCATTTCAAAAATATTTTAAAACATATCACACACACACAAAGCAAGTTTAAAGTGACCTAAGCAATTAAGGGCCCGTAGATAACTACGAATAAAAAGGGCGCTAACACCTTCCCTTTTAATAACTTACCCCCAAAAATCAAAATCTATCAAAGGTCTTTCCTGTTCTTTTCACCTTTCCTAAATATTGGATAAAAGAAAAGTCTCTGGCGACTCTTGCTAACTGCAATATTTGCGATACAACCAAAAAATGTCAGTTCTCCTATCGTATTACACCTTGGATGAATGCATTAAAATTTATAGAATTAAGGCTAAGAAAAAGTTTAATAAGTTAATGACAGAGGAAAGTACGAGTATTGAGCCTTGAAGGTGTGAAGAAAATACAAGAAAGGGGGTTTTGAATTCAGTTTTTCACTTTTTAATAAACTTTTGCTTCTAAGCATTATTTGTTGAACAATGCTTCTGAATATTTCTTCCAAGCAATGCTTTTAATTAAGTTATGAAAACATAAACTATAAAGAATAAGCAAGAGTAAATCCCTGGTTCACTTGAGAAATCCCCAAGCTAATCCAGTCCACCCGCCAAGGTGATTTCGCCTTAATCAAGGACTTAATCATCTACAACCAAACTGATTACAATCGCACGGGAATCCTTCAGTGACTAACACACAATGAAACTTTCAGTGATCCAACTAGATATATCATTCATTGACCCAAGAGAATCTGACCCCTCAAGATCTCCTACCAGCATTTCCTTGCAATGATATCCATCAGTAATCTCACAAGACTGACCTATACTCAGTCCCCTTTGAGATATGACTAACATTGACCCAATAGAAACCACTACCAGGATTTCATAATAACCTTCAGTCTCTATCTTCTTGAGAACAAACCTTCACTCAGTCTCTCAAGGAACTAATCAACAACAATTGATGGGTTTATTGTGTTTAAATAAATTCTTCTTCTAAGCAGATTACACAAGTGTTTTGAGCACATATTGTTTAACACTTCTACAAGCAACAACTCAGGTGTTAAAACAATTTACATGAAGAGATATGAACACAAACACTATTCGAGCAACAACTCTAGTGTTCATTACATGATTGTACAAAGATGAATATAATTTAAGTTCAAGTGCAGCATCTTGTAGTCTTCTTGTCTTCATTTTCTTTATTGAGAAAGCTATGAGAAAAAACTCCTCGCTTCTTCATATTTTTACCTAGAAGTATTTGATAAGAGTTTGAATATCATATTGTTAAGTTCTTCTTCATCATCTTCTTGATTTCTTTTGGGTTAACTTCAATATGTTCAGCGTAGCAGCTCTAACAATATTTGAACACCAACAACATTTTAAACATATGATTATTTTCTTATATATCCAAGCAAAGTAGAGTCGTTGGCTATTTGAAAAAGAGTCATTACGAATAGTACTGCTACGTCCTTTTCTCTTCAATAATTCAAGCTAGTGGAAAGGTAGTGAAATAAGGCTTTTTCATATTGTGTACTATTGTATCATGTTAATGTTATATTCTTTCCTTCTTCACTTCAGAGGCCTCTTTGAGCATGAGTTTAAAAGCAGGAACATAACATAATGTCTTCTGAAATTCAAGTCTTCAGAGTCTTCAGAACTGCGTCTTCAGAGTCTTCAGCACTTGGTCATGAGAACCCTTTATAGAGAACCTTGGATCAGAAGAGCTTCAAGTATTCAGAGTCTTAAGGTCTCGTCTTTAGAGTCTTCAACACTTGGTATTGAGAACCTGTTGTAGAGAACCTTGGATCATAAGAGCTTCAAGTCTTCAGAGTCTAAAGAGCAGCATCTTTAGAGTCTTCATCACTTGGTCTTGAGAACCCATTGTAGAGAACCTTGGATCATTATAACTTCGTGTCTTTGGAATCTTCAGAACTCCCGTCGTTAGAATCTTTAGAACTTGGTTCTTTAAGAATCCTTTTAATAACCTTATTATTAGAAACACAAGTCTTCAGCATCTGGACTTCAGTAGAAACATTGTCTTCAAATCTTTTAACTTTGTTTTCCTAAAATAGGTTGTCCTTTTAGAAACTAAGTTTTTAGCATCTGGACTTCGGTAGAAACATTGTCTTCAGATATTGTAACTTTGTTTCTATGGAACACATTGTCTTTAGAAACTTGAGTCTTTAGCATATGGACTTAAGTTAAAAACTTTTGTCTTCAGATCTTCTGTCTGGTTTCTTTAGACAAACATCAGATCCTACAAGTTAGAGCCTTCTGGAGTGTCTTGCTACTGCTCAACAGAACTTGTGTAGAGGAGAAGAGAAACTAATTCTCTTCTAATGTCTTGGCCACGCCATCCATCAGAAGAAGAACCTGTTTGTTAAGTACTCAACAATAACAAACATTAGAGTATCAAAATTGTTCATACAAACATACTCATTTGTTATCATCAAAACCAAAGAGATAATATTGTAGAACCAAATCTTGTTCTTACAATCTCCCCCTTTTTTATGATGACAAAACTATGTATTTTGATGCCACAATTTTGTTCATATAATCAGAAAAAGTGAAAATATAAGGGTAAGGAATACTTATCCGTTTTATGATACTCCACCTGAGTCACAAACTGGGTGAGGATTAGATATCGTAAGTGTGAACCTTTTGGGTGAACCCCCCTGGTTGCAATAGATAAGATATTGAATCCTTAGAAGTCTTGATTAAGATTCCATCTATTCAGATGCCATCGACAACTTGATTTAGATGCAAAAATGCTAACTGAGCTTGACTCTTTTAGAGTTCTGATTTGTCATGGCTTCTTCTTATGGAGCTTTCTATCAAAATTATTTAGACAGACTTCTACTTCTGATTTGCTCATATATGTTTCTTATCTTCTTCTGAATGTTATGATGCTAGGATCAAGATGACTTTATCTTTCAGAAGGTTCTTCAACTTCTGAACAGTGTTGGTTCTATCTAATGAGGAAAAGACTATTTATTACTTGTACACTTTACTCAAAGTGCTTTCATTATGACCTATCTTTAGAAGGCCTAGTTAACTTGCTTAGAGTTCCTTGGTAAAAATACATAAGCACTTATTAGTGGTAAGATTCATCAAAATCATAAATGTTTCTCCCCCTTTTTGACATCATCAAAAAGATTAATGCATGTGTAATACGGTGGGAGAACTAACTTTACTGGTTTTACATTTTATCATAATGTTGCGGTTAGCAAGAGTTGTCACCGACTTTTCTTTTATCCAACAAAGGAAAGGGTGAAAATAACAGGAAAGACCTTTCGAGAGAATTTCCTGAGTAATGGGGGTAGGTTATGGAAAGGGAAGGTGTTAGAACCCTTTCCATGCATAGTTATCTATGGGCTCTTATTTGCTAGCTCGCTTTGAAAATGCTCTTTTGCGTAAGTGCGTTTTGAAGATTTTTTGAAAAGACGCCTTAGGGCGGCGAAGTTTGTAATGTTTCTCGTTTCGGCGAGAGCGTATACAAAGTATTTTTTGTCGTTGAAAATATTTAGAAAAGATGTTGTGTATGTGTGAAAAAATTGTTTTTGAATGTTTTTATGAGCAAGCAACTAGGAGCTATCTACCTACTCTAAAGGTTTGTTCTTTTCCTCTTTTCCTCTTTTCCTTTAGACAGTGATATCCTACTATTAGTCAGTAGGTATCCCTATCATTGGATTTTTGAGGGACGGGCGAGGGTCATCGTATAGTCACGAAAGCAACTAGTAAGATACTTTAGTAATTACCCTAAGGTTTTAAGATCATATACTGAGGCAACGTCGAAAGGGTCGTCAAGGGACTTATGATCTTTAAACCAAAGGGTCACCACTAAAATCTCTTACGTTCGAGAATCGTGATTGTTTATTCTGAAGGCAATAAGTGGAGGTACCTTAGAGGTTCGCATGTGCGAGTGTGTTGTGTTTCAATTATTTATCTTCATATGTTAGGTTTGCTAGCGTTTACTTTTAGTATTTTCATACAAGCCTATTAGAATTCATCTAACAGTTAATATTAGTACGAAATTAAAGATGTGAGAATTTAAATCTACACTATTACAAGGCTTCGGGGTGGGGGAATTACAAACCAAAACGGGAGGAAAGAAAAGTGTAAAAGTCCTAATTAAAACTATTACATCCTTTATACTTTTTCATAATTATGAAAAATAATGCGAATAAATAAATAGAAGCACGGGGGAAGAAAGAAAGAAAAATGAAAGGATGGATAAAAAACCTAAGAAAAATTTCTAAGTGATAAAAGAAATATTTTTGTTGTTTATATTTGTTTTAGTAAAGTATTTAAATTAAATTAAGAAAAATAAAACCTAATTCTAATTGATTAATTAATTTTAAAAAAAGTGATTACAAATGATTAACTAATATTAATTTAATTAATGAAAATCTAAGTCTAATTATTTTTCTGATTTTGATTTTATGATTTTTAGGGAAATTAAATTAATTGAAATAAAAGAAAACAACTAATAAAAGAAAAAGACAAAAAATAAAATTGGGCCAAGTAGCAAAACAAGTAATTAGGGGGGTGCAGAAATTTGAAATCCCCTAAGCCCAATAACACTGACCTTGGCGTTGTAGCAAGACATGGGGGAGAAACACCATCTTCTCTGATGATGTATTTTTTTTGAAAACCTACAAAACAAAAACAAAAAAATAGCTCAAATCCTTGGACCTAAATCGCATACTGCGAGTTCAAATATGGCATTAGTTTGGCCTGAAACGACCTGTAGACTGAGATCTGAAACTCAATTGTTCTTGAGCCCTAACAATGGCATTTTAGTGTTTCTGCACCAAACCTTACATGTGACATGTTAGATCCATTCTAAATATTGATAACAACATGGATGTATGCATAGAATTACTTTAAATCACATGATTAGAGAGTTCGAGGAATTAAAACCTTACCAAACCGGTATGATCGGATATGGGAGTTTTGGATGTGGAAGGGCTTGGTTATCGGCCTGGTTCAACTCCTGGAGCCTCAGGGATATGATTTGATCACTAGTTTGGACTGATCACGCCTAGGAATGCAGTTATGAATTTTGCAACTTTGAGAATTTTTTCTTGAGAATTTTGTGAAGCTTTCTTTGCAATGTTATTTTCGTCCCCTTTAAGATTGCAATGTTGTGTATTTATAGAGCAGTAGGATGCTAGATAAATATGGTAAATATTCACACCATTAAATCCACCAACATGGCAAGGAATCACACCATTAAACCATGGTTTAAAATAAAAATCAAGTTTTGAAAAGTTTCCAAACTTCATAATCTCTTTCCATTTTTGTTTTCTGCATGAACCTAGTCATTTGTGATGTACCTTGCATGAATTTGGGCCTCTTGAATGATCAAAATAAAGCCCACTTAAGCCTTGATCAATTTATTTGATATTTCACTTGATTTCTTTTATATTTAAATGAAATAAATTCAAATAAATAGAAATAAAAATCAAAATAATGCATGGATAGTTTTAGAGGCTCTTGGATTTGTCATGAGTATGTTTGAACTCTAAAAAGTTAGGCCCAATAACTTAAAATCACAAATTTGCTCAATTGAGATTTCATGCACTTCTTGAAAATTGCCCAAATTGTGCAACTCATAACTTGCTCAATTTTCTTTTTTTAAGATGACCTGTGACTTTTTGGAAATCCCAAGATGTCCTATACACTTTCTCTTTTAATCATTTTTGCATTTGGAATTATCTTGATGTAAGTTGCCTTGACAAAAATTGTCTTTTGTTGACTTTTTAAAAATGACCTGTAATGTATGAGATCATATCTTCCAAATGAAGCAATTTTTGGACTTGAGAATTATACCAAAGTTGTAGAGAATATAATTTTCTTCAAAATGGACTTTGGTTGGGGAAAAGTTGATGAAGCATGAGAAAGTTATGCCTGATCAAAATTCAGTTGACTTCTCCTAAGGAAAACCCTAATTTGGCAACCCTCGATAAACCCTCGATAAAATGATTTTAGGACTTTTCTTGGGGAATCATGATCAACCCTCGATAAAATGATGGATATCACTTTAAAATGTTGATGTTGACCAAAAATCTTAAAGTTTGACTGTATGTTGTCCATAGTTGACTTTTTGATCAATATAGTTGATTTTCAAGCATTTGAGTCATTGAATGAGCAAACTTATAATGTAGGGCTTGAAACTTGACATGAAGCTTTTTGAGGACCTATGAAGACACATGGAATCTATTTGAGACATTTGCTAACTAAATTTACTTGAGATATTTCAAACCCTAGTTATGGGTCTTTGGTCTAGGAGGAGCACCTTGACTAATCAAACCTTGAGTGTTTCGACCATTTGAAGAGCCTTGAAAGAATGCTTTAAAGAAAAATGGAAGGGAAAATTTTGGGGTACAACAGCATGTGTGAAAACATAGAAGCTTAAAAATATTAAGAGCTAAAACATATTAAAATAATATGTCAATTAATCATCAAGATAATCCATTAAAAAATAGAAGATGCAAACAAAGAAACTAAAAATATAGTTCTTAAAATAATAGGAGAAAACAAAGAAAAACAACAAAAATTCTAGGTTTCAAAAGGAAAAACAAACGAGAATACTAGAGCCTAGGTTCCAGAAGTTGTAGGAGCAGATGATGAAGGTTCATAAATCTTTTCCATAATCATCTTGAGCAAAGTTTGAACAGATTCATTGAACTTGTCCTGAGCTTTGAAACTTTCTCTGAACATTTTATGATCTTCCCTCATTTCATCAATGGGTGTTTTCAGATTGTAGGCAGACTCATAGTTGGATACCATTAGGGCTTGCTGCTTATCCTTTTCTTCAGCAACCTTTGAAGCCCATCTGTCTTCCTCTACAACTTTGGCTTCTTCTTCTGCTTTCACTTTTGTGCTTCAGCTTCAACAAGACGAGCTTTTTCTTTAGCTTCTGTTTACTTAGCAGCAAATCGTTGAAAAGCTTGAATTCGTTCCTGTGATACGGTGGGAGAACTGACTATGGTTTTGCGTTTGTTTTTGCAAATGTTTCGGTTGAGCAAGAGTCGCCACCGACTTTTTTATTTTATCCTAAGGAAAGGTTTAAAAAGCACAGCAAAAAACCTTTGAGATTTTTCTTGGGTTCGGGGAGTAGATTATAGAAAGGGAAGGTATTAGCACCCTTTCTATCCATGGTTATCCATGGGCTCTTAGGTACTTGCTTAGATCAATTTGCCTTGGTTTTCAATTGTTTGAAATGGTGCTTTGTGTGTGTGGCTTTTGAAAATGTTTTGAAAAAGATGCCTTGTCTAGGCTACCCTTGTAACAATTCTTTACTCGAATGTTTTACAAAAGGTGTTTGTCTTTTTGAAAAGATGTTTCAAGGTTTTCGAAAGTTTGTTTTGAAAGTGTTTGTGAAGTGTGGTTTGAAGAATAGGCAAGTGTTTTGTTTTGCAAGTTGACAAGTACTTAAGAGCTATCTACCCTAAAGTTCTCAAAGATTTTTGTTATGTTTTAACCCTTTTAACAATTTTGTTCCACCATTGCATTTGGTGGACAATCTTGTGTTAGGAGGTGAAAGGGACGGGCGCAGGTCATCGTTTAGACCATGATTGCAATAGTGTTAAGTATCTTTGGGCAATTTTTTCTTTGAAAGGGACTTGATCATTTTAGGCAACTTTTCGAAAGCGTCGTCGAGGGACTATGATCATTTGATTGTTTGTTTTACCCAAAGAAACCTAACATGCAATATGGCCCATTTATTGAAGGCAACAAGTGGAATACCCTAGGGGTGCAAGTGTGATATGTGTTGTCCATTTTCATGCTTGATTATCTTGAAATTAGGTCAAACTATTTTTGTTCTTTTTATTTGCATACAAACCCTAATTCTAGCATGGTATATTTAGAAAGCGTTAAAGTGCGAAAAGTAAAATTCCTACACTATTACAACACAATATGGGAAGGGGGGTACAAATGTTCAAATGGGGGATATTTAGACAAGAAATTTAAACCTAGCTATTACATCAATTTTGGAATATTTACAAGATAATTAATTGCATCAATTAAATGGAAAATAAAATAAAGATGCAAAAATGCAAAAAGGGTTTTTACATGTATGGAAAAAAGATATTTTTTATGTCAAATAAACAAAAATGAATAAAATAAAAAAAGTAACATTTTTGGAGTTTTTGTGTTTTAAGGGTTAAAACCCTAATTTCTTTAAACAAATATATTAACTATTTAATATGTATAATATTTAATAATTATATACAAAAATAAAATAAAATGAAGTATATTTATAAAAGAGTATTTTTTATGTCAAATATTAATAAAATAAAAATGTATATATTTTTTGTATTATTTACCAAAATGTACTAATATATATAAATATCTCTATTATTTACTAAATAAACATTATATATACAAAAATAATAATATTTAATATTTATAAAAAAAATATATTTTGTATAAAAATATTTTCAAAAGAAAAAATGAAATAAAATCAGAAATAAAGTATATTTGCATTATTTTTCTAGCTTTTTCTAAACAATAGTATATGTATATTATTTATGTACAAATGGTTCATATAAACAAATAAATGCCTAAAAATATAAAAATGGTGTAAAAAATATTTTTCATGTTTTTAATATTATTAGCAAAAATAAATAAGTCAGGATAAAAAAAGAAAAGTCAAAAAATCATGCAAATAAACAAAATGGGCCTAGGGGGTGTAAAACCAAAAATATGGTGTGAAAAGAAATAACACAACAGGCCCAGCCCATGAAGCTTCTTCTTCAACCTTCAGACAAAAAGATGTCAAAAACGCGCGCCTGTTTTCCAAGTTCAAACATCTGGATTCTTTGATCTTTTGCACAAACTCACAACATAAGAAATGCTAAGCATTGAATCACGATTCTAAATATATAAAGAACTCATCCTAACTCTCAGAAATGAGAGAGAATTTTAACATTCCCAAATCCTGACCTAACTTTTCTTCCATATTCAGACCTTAAATTCTCATAGCTCAGGCAAAATAAATGAAAAGTAAAAGCATGTGAAGATTCAGGGGCATGAGTAGAACACTTCTTATTCACAAACTTAGAGCTAATGATGCCTAGACTAAGAGTTAGAAGTTCAAGAAGATACCTGTTCAGTTGAAGTTCTATCTGGCAATGGGGGAGCTTTCAGAGCAAGATGATGATCTGTATAGCTTGCCTGAAGTGTGGTGATGTTATTCCAATGCTTACTTTGCTTTGAAACACCTTGAATCGAGCTATGGACCTCCAACTGCAAAACAAGAAAGTGAAAATGGTGGAACTGGTTAGAGGAATTACAGGTCGTGTTTTGTGCTTTGGTTAGCTTCAAGTGATGCTAGGGAATGTGTTTGATGAGCTTTTAGCAAGGAAGCATGAAAGGAATGAGTTGTGGGATTCAATCTGCAGACTCTGCCCTGTTTTTGCAGTTTGAGAGTGATTCTGGGAATGGGAGTGTTTGGGACCTTGTTTGCTCGTGTTCTAGCTTGTGCTTGATGATTAGAAAGTGTATACAATATTTGCTTAGGCTTTTTTTTGCTGAGATCAAAGTTATGTTGTTATGATGTGTTTCTTAACACTTAAGCAAGCAAAGGCCACTTGAGTTTCTAGGCTGATAGAGACCCCCTAAACATGCTGCAAAACCTCTCCTTGATCAGTGTGTTTTGTTCATAATCTTGTGCCAAAGTGATTTGATATGTACTTGTGGATTTGCAACTTTGACATAAAGCTTACTTTTGCAAAAATGGCTATTTCACTTTTTCCATTTATGGCCTAATCCAACATGTAATGCTTAAACTCATGAAACAAGGCCTTAGCACAATGAACATGCATTAAATTATTGAGTGTTGGATGGTTTAAGGGCCTGTAATCAAGTGGCATGCTGGTTTGAGAAATTTGCACAAGTTATGAACATGGAAATTGGCCAATTCAAGAGTGAGTTTTTGCCATATTGCAAAATTCGATTCTCTCAAGTCATGAGTTTGTTTGATGAGTTCTTGGACATTTTGGAAAGCTTGAAATGTTTAATACAATCCATATTTGAAATGAAAATTTAAATTCCAAGTGGAAGTATGTGAAAAATGGTCTTGAAGTTAGGTAGAAAACCTTGCCAAAATAGGTCAAATATTCACTAAGTTAAGAATGGTTTAGTACCCTTATTCCAAAAATTGTAACTTGAGATACAAGCCTATTTTGGGAAAACTTTGTGAATCAAAGTTGTAGATTATGCAACAAGCTAAAACTTTCATGTTTTGACTTTTGCTTGAATCCAAATGAATCTTGGTGAGAAAGTGAGGCAAAGTTGGGAAAAAGTTAGGGTTTTTTCATAACTTAGAAAAATTCTAAGTTATGAAAAATTCTCATTTCAAACCCTAATTTGCAATTTTTGATTTCTTGATGAACAAGTTTCATGATTTGGCATGTTTTGATAAAAAATGAATCTTGACTCTTGATTTTGACCAAAAAGTCAAAGTTTGACTTTTCAGTATACAGTCAAAATTGATCAATTGACTGGGAAATTCAACTATCAATCTTGTGTACTTGGGATCTTTTGACCTTGTTGAGCTTGTCAAGATAATTCCATGGGGTCCTTGAGTCCATATGTGAGTTTGTTTTGCCATTGGCTAAGTCAAACAGTCAAAAATTGCCTTTGTGCAGTCAAAACCCTAAAAATGACCATTTTGCCCTTTTGGTGATCTGATCAAATTTCCTGTGGAATTGTGATCCAAACTTGATCAAATGGTCCATGTGAGTTCATAATGTTGATGTGGGTCAATTTTCATGAGGTTTGACTGTCAATTGGCCACAGTTGACTTTTTCCCCAATACAACTGATTTTCAAGTCAACTGTCCAATTGACTGGGCAAAACTTGGAATCAAGACTTGAAACTTGATGTGGATAAACTTGGGAGTCCAATATGAAGCATGAAAGTCATCTTAGGCATTTTAGGTCAGAACATCTTTATGCAAACACAAACCCTAATTTGGGTCAACAGTGCAAGGAGAAGTTTTGAGCAGATGAAACCCTAACTGGATCTTGATCTTTAGGGACTTGGTGATGAGAAATCAATGAGAAATGGGAGGGCAAATTTTGGGGTACAACAGTTGCCCCTGTTCAATCTTCTTGAACCTGAAGAGTTAGATTGGCAAGTTCGCCTTTCGTGACTCGAGGGTAAAAGGAGATTGGACACTAGAGTGCCCTAAAATTTGCACTCGTCAAAGCAAGGGATGCGGGAATGGGCTTAGAGATGCCATTTGGAGATGGGCTTAATGATGCCATCAGGAGGAATGACAGAAACTTGTCGGGGATGGGCTTAAAGATGCCATCTGGAATGAGTATCAGGAAGGTGTCCATGGTTGTGACCATCTCTGAACTGGGGATATGACTAAGCAATAGATTGACATCCGTTGTTGGGAGGAATCCGTAAACTGTTTTCAAAAGTCTTGCGAAGAAACTGAACAAGTGATAGGTTAACATCCGTTACTTGGAGAACCCGTGAACTGTTTTCAGAAATCTTGAAGTTGAATAAGCAATAGAGCAGCATCCGTTGTTGGGAAGCGTCTGTAAACTGTTTTCAAAGGTTGTATCTGAACAAGTGATAGATTAACATCCGTTGTTGGGAATAATCCATAAACTGTTTTCAGAAGTCTTGAGAAGAAACTGAACAAGCGATAGGTTAACATCCGTTACTTGGAGAACCCGTAAACTGTTTTCAGAAGTCTTGGAGTTGAATAAGCAATAGAGCAGCATCCGTTGTTGGGAAGCGTCCGTAAACCGTTTTCAAAAATTGAGAAGAGTCTGAACAAGCGATAGATTAACATCCGTTGTGGGGAAGAATCCATAAACTGTTTTCAGAAGTTTGGAGAAGAATCTTAACAAGTGATAGGTTAACATCCGTTACTTGGAGAACCCGTGAACTGTTTTCAGAAATCTCGAATTTGGAGGAAGAACCGGTGTAGGGTTCCCTGATGATGAGCTCGTGTAACACTGCATCTGGATAAATCTGGAATAAGCATTAGAATGTTGTCGTGTCTGGGTCACATCCGAACTATTCCTGGAAAGAAATCTCGAAAGATGATGATTTTAGTCTTTCGACTGATCTTACCTGAAAAGGTAAAGAGTTAGTTATATGCAATGTCATGATGCATGATACAATGTATGTTATGTGATATGAATGTAAATGAATGCGCGTGTAAGCTGGAGAGCCGTCTTGCAAAGGATAGATGAATCCGAGATGGCTGGAGATAACAGTATCTTGACTGCTGCCGGGAAGAATAATTCCTGGTCGTTGCTGGAGAAAAAGGAGCTTGGGTTGTATACCAATCTTCTGGGGAATTCCTGATGACTTCTACTGGGGAATACCAATCCAACAGACTCATGCTGGGGAGATAAGACTGAGAATCTTCAGCTTGGTGGGAAGTGTCTCTGGAGACTTCACTGGGGAACTCAAGATTTGCCCTCCCAAAACTCTGCGGGGAGAAGGTTCACTAGTCTGGCTTCGCTGGGGAATGATAATTTGAAGTTTTAGCTCGACTGGGGATACTGAAACTTAGTTCTGAGGGGAATTGAGTTCCGGAGGATTCTCTGGCTGGGGATTGTAAAGATAGGTTCCTCTGGGGGATTGTATTGATAAGTTATGCTGGGGAACTCTGATGAACTCCGCTGGAGGTAGGAAGAATTTTGGCGAGTGCGATCTTCCGTGGCAATAAGCTGAGGATAACCCAGTTATAATCCCTTGTGAGGAATAAATTTAAATAAAACTCGGGAGAGACGTCCGTACTCTGCATGGGATAAGGTTCTAGAATCCACCGGGGATAAGCTTCAGGGTTTGCTGGGGATATGGATTCCAAATCTCCTGGAGGTTTCCTTTTGAAGGGTATCAAGATATCCAACTGTATCTTCAACCTATCAGCAATCCTCTTTCTTGATTCATAAGGAAATGATTATGTTCAAATGCATATGCCTTTTTAAACAAAACATTGGACGTTTCTCAAAAATAAACAAATAGTGCAAGAGAAAAGAAAAAGGAAATGACACAAATTTATGGGAAAAGTATTTGTATTGACTTTCTATGAGTATATTTGTACAAAGGAGACAATCATCCTAGTAAGAGGATTTTGTCGTAAATATTGACAAATTTATACAAAATAAAGATGGCTATGTGAAATAATTCCATGGGATTCCATTCAGCTATAACTTTCACAACTCCGAATATTTGTCCATTCAATGCTTCGTTTGCCGATGACTGGATTGATCAGAAGCCTGGAACTAGTTGATGAAGAGATTGTCTTTGAAGTGATCCGACGAGACATAGTCATACGCTTTAATTCCCTAACTTTTTCCTGAATCGCCCTTTCGGGTTTTCGATCCACCGGGAAACCCCTTTTTGCCCAAGCCGCCCTTTCGGGTTTTCAACTTGCCGGGTGTACAGATTTTTTTTATATTTTTATCCCTAACTTTTGCCTGAACCGCCCTTTCGGGTTTTCGGTCCACCGGGATGCCCATTTTTGCCCAAGCCGCCCTTTCGGGTTTTCGACTTGTCGGGTTATTTTATGCGTAGTATCTTTTGACTATGTCTGCGTTCGCAGGGTGCAGCAAATCGTCGCCGTCCATGGTGGTCAGAATCATTGCACCACCAGAAAATATGCTCTTGATCACAAATGGTCCTTCGTATGTAGGAGTCCATTTGCCCCTGGGATCACTTTGCGGCAAGATAATCCGCTTGATTACGAGATCTCCGACTTGATACACTTGACGTCTGACTTTCTTATCGAAGGCCTTGATCATCCGTTTTTGATACGCCTGACCATGGCATATAGCAGCGAGTCGCTTCTCGTCGATCAGATTGAGTTGATCAAGTCGGGTCTGCATCCAATCATCTTCATTCAAACCTGCATCCTTCATAATCCTTAGAGAAGGAATCTGAACTTCCATAGGCAAGACAGCTTCCATGCCATATACCAACGAAAATGGGGTTACCCCGATTGAAGTACATGTCGTCGTACGATATCCATGTAGAGCAAACGGTAACATCTCATGCCAGTCTTTGTAAGTGACTGTCATTTTCTTAATGATCTTCTTAATGTTTTTGTTCGCAGCTTCAACAGCACCGTTCATCTTCGGCCGATAGGGAGATAAATTGTGATGATAAATCTTGAACTGTTCGCACAAGGCGGTGATCATCGTGTTATTCAGATTTGTACCGTTGTCTGTGATGATCCTGTCTGGAACACCATACCGACAGATGAGATTTTGCTTGATAAAGCGGGCAACCACATTTTTAGTAACAGAGGCGAAGGAAGCTGCTTCGACCCATTTGGTGAAATAGTCAATGGCAACCAGGATGAAACGATGTCCATTGGAAGCCGTGGGCTTGATCTCTCCAATCATGTCAATGCGCCACATTGCAAAGGGCCACGGAGCAGTCAGAACGTTGAGAGGAACCGGAGGGATATGAACTTTGTCAGCATAGACTTGACATTTGTGGCAAGTACGGGAATGTTGATGGCAGTCAGCTTCCATGGTAGACCAGTAATAGCCTGCCCTTAGGATCTTCTTAGCCATTGTATGCCCGCTCAAGTGAGTGCCAAATGTGTCGCTGTGTATATCAGTCATGATCAACTCTGCTTCAGCTTTGTCTACGCATCAGAGTAACACACAATCATGGCTTCGTTTGTAAAGGATGCCGTTGCTCAGGAAGAATTTGGCAGCAAATTTCCTTAAGAACTTCTTGTCATTTACGGAAGCTCCTTCGGGATAATCTCTGGTCTCGAGATACCTTTTGATTTCATGGAACCAAGGTTGTTCCACTACTTCTTCGGTATTAATCTCGTGACAATGCGCAGGTTCATCCATTCGCTCGATGGTGATTTGGGGAGCTTCGTTATCCCAGTTGAGTTTAAACATGGAAGACATTGTAGCTAGAGCATCTGCTAGCTGATTCTCTTCTCGCGGGAAATGCTCGAAGGTAATTTGCTCGAAATGAGGCAACAATGTCAGGACATGTTCTTTGTATGGGATAAGATTAGGATGCTTGGTATCCCACTCTCCTTTGATTTGACTGATAACCAAAGCCGAGTCCCCAAATACGATCAAAGATTTGATCCCCAAGTCTATAGCAGCCTTGAGACCAAAGATGCAAGCTTCATACTCAGCCATGTTGTTTGTGCAGCTGAAGCAAAGTCGGGCCGTGAAAGGAGTGTGACAACCTTCCGGAGAAATGAGTACTGCGCCGATACCATTTCCAAGTGCATTTGAAGCACCATCAAAGTACAGGGTCCATCGGGATCCCTTTTCGGGTCCGTCATACGGTCCGTCACCTTCAATGTTGTTCAAATTCATGATGTCCTCGTCTGGGAAGTCAAATCTCATGGGTTGATAATCTTCGATAGCCTGATGAGCCAGATGGTCAACTAGTACACTCCCCTTGATAGCTTTTTGGGTGGTGTACTGGATGTCATACTCTGTTAGGATCATTTGCCATCTGGCTATCCTTCCGGATAAGGCGGGCTTTTCGAAGATATACTTGATAGGATCCATTTTGGAAATTAACAAGGTAGTATGAGTCAACATATACTGCCTTAGTCGGCGAGCAGCCCATACCAAAGCGCAGCAAGTTTTCTCGAGCAGTGAGTAGCGAGTCTCACAGTCGGTAAACTTTTTGCTAAGGTAATAAATAGCATGCTCTTTTCGACCAGACTCGTCATGCTGGCCCAAAACACACCCCATTGAGTTATCCAAGACGGTCAAATACATGATCAATGGTCTTCCTTCGACGGGTGGCATCAGAATAGGGGGTTCTAGCAAATACTCCTTGATCTTATCAAAAGCCGCTTGGCAATCGTCGTTCCATTCGACTACCTGATATTTCTTCAAGAGTTTGAAAATTGGCTCACAGGTAGAAGTCAGATGAGAGATGAACCTGGCAATATAGTTCAAGCGCCCCAAGAATCCTCTAACCTCCTTTTCAGTACGGGGAGCCGGCATCTCTTGTATTGCTTTCACTTTTGCTGGATCGACTTCAATGCCTTTGTTGCTTACAATGAATCCCAGAAGTTTACCAGACCTAACTCCAAAAGTGCACTTACTTGGATTCAGCCTGAGTTTATATTCTTTCAACCTGGCAAACAGCTTTTCTAGATGTTCAAGGTGCTCCTCCTCTGTTTGTGACCGAGCTATCATATCGTCTACGTAAACTTCAATCTCATGATGTATCATATCATGAAATAAAGCTACCATGGCGCGTTAATAAGTTGCCCCTGCGTTCTTTAGCCCGAACGGCATCACCTTGTAACAGAAAGTGCCCCATTATGTGACAAAAGTTGTCTTCTCCATATCTTCGGGGGCCATTTTGATTTGATTGTAGCCCGAGAATCCATCCATGAAGGAAAACACTTTATGCTGAGCTGTATTGTCGATCAAAATGTCAATGTGTGGGAGTGGAAAATCATCTTTGGGGCTGGCCCTATTCAAATCCCGGTAGTCCACACACATCCTGACTTTGCCATCTTTCTTGGGTACTGGCACGATGTTAGCGACCCACTGAGGATAGGACGTAACAGCCAAAAAGCCAGCGTCGAATTGCTTCATTACTTCTGCCTTAATCTTTTCAGACATGTCAGGCCTTATTCGGCGAACTTTTTGCTTGATCGGTGGACAATCCTCTCTTGTGGGGAGACGGTGAACCACGATGTCTGTGTCTAAACCCGGCATGTCTTCATAAGACCAAGCGAAGATTTCAACATACTCATTCAACAACTGTATCAGGCGTTGCTTGACACTTGGCTCCAGATTGGCACCCACTTGCACCTCCTTTCGATCTTCCTCGGTCCCTAAGTTGACAGTTTCCAATGACTCTTCGTGCGGTAAGATGGCCCTTTCCTCTTGTTGTAGAAGTATGGCTAGTTCCCCTGGTACTTTACAACCTTCGTCATCTTCATACTCGGCTTGATTGACCAGATCTTCAGAGTTATTGAAGGATATAGCAGAATAGTCACCCATGGAACCCGGAGTGGATGGGTACCTGCATTTGTGAGTGTGGGTGTGTGTAAGGGATAGCCATCCTTAAACAAAAAATGCAAAAGGAAAGAAAATGAACACAAGCAGTGTATCAAATGAAAAACGTCCAATGAATCGTTAAACATGGCATATGGATGTGAAAAATAATCAAAACCCTTACAAATGGACCTACATGCCCCGGGCAAGGCATGAGGTGAAAAGATAGTGTACGGATTGTTTGAAAGTAAAATATTACAGACCAAATAGGAAATGTTTAACAGATAAATTACTGATGAATAAAAGTGATGGGGACAAAGTCTTTTGCCTCCCAGTTGCTCAATCCTCCTTTGACAGTTGGATAAATCCACTCTTTGATGTTGCTCTCTTTGTCTTCGTCCTCCAAAGCGTTGATTCCATAGGGAGAAATTTTGACTGGCGCTCTTTCAATCTTCGAACGGCGCATAGCTTTCTGGCCTGCGGAAGTGAACCCTAATCCAAATTTATCGGTCTTATGTGGAATATCAGGTAACTGCCCCCATGCTGAATTCTTCCCTTCCTTTATTGCGGCCCTTGCGTCCTCCAGAGATGCCATCCTGGCCATCTGCCTCGGTGTCTCAGCTGCCAACTTTGCTACTGTTATCTCAGGAAGGACTTCTTCGAAATGCTGAAAAGGCGTCTCAATGAACTCCCCTTCTACCTCCACGTACCGGAAAGAATTCAAGTGGCTAATCATGTACTCTTCTTCTCCATGGACAGTAATGATCTTTCCCTTGACAGGATACTTCAACATCTGATGTAAGGAGGAGGAGACTGCCCCAGCATGGTGTATCCAAGGTCTACCCAGCAAGCAAGAGTATGACGGACGGATGTCCATCACATAGAAAGTGGATTTAAACACCTCAGTGCCTATCTTGATGGGAATTTCAACCTCCCCATGGACCATTCTCTTTGAACCATCGAAAGCTCTGACAACAATATCACTCGGCTTCAACTCCAACCCTTCACAATCTAGTCGGTCCAAGGCCTTTTTAGGCAATACATTCAACGACGAACCGGTGTCGACCAAGACATGTGCGAGAGTAGTTCCCCGGCACTCGACTGAAATGTGCAAAGCATCATTGTGGTTTCTACCTTTAGGAGTTAGGTCGGCATCAGAGAAACCTAATCCATTGTCCGCAGTCAGGCTAGCCACGCAATTTTGAAATTGATCCGCAGAGGTTTCCTGGGGCACATGGGCTGCCTTCAAGAATTTTATCAGGGCTTTAGCGTGCGCTTCTGAGCAAAGTAGTGCCAGCATGGAGATCTTGGAGGGGGTTTGCCCCAGCTGTTCTACCACATCGTAATCACTCCTTTTGATTATCCTTAAAATCTCATCC
Source organism: Vicia faba (assembly GCA_948472305.1). Classification (NCBI taxonomy): domain Eukaryota; kingdom Viridiplantae; phylum Streptophyta; class Magnoliopsida; order Fabales; family Fabaceae; genus Vicia; species Vicia faba. The sequence continues at coordinate 358,944,900 of OX451740.1, read as the reverse complement.
ATTTCCTTCTTGGAGGTCTCCGGGATGACTAAGGGTTGAGCTCTCGTCCTGACGAGCTCATCTTGGATTCCCTTACCCTTGTCAGTAGCGGTAGGAGAGACAGTACTAGGAACAACAACATCTTCAATAAAAGGGGCTCTAGCAGAGAGTTTTATTGGTGCAGGGATGACCTTGTCAGCTGATGAGGGTCCAAAGATTGCTCTTGGAGGGGCAATCTCTGGAGAAAATATTCTCCCGCTCCTGGTGATTTTGCTCGTGCCCGCAATGTTACCAATGCTGGCTTCATCATCATCATCCGAACTTTCTTCAGTTATTTCGATTTGTTTAATACCATGGTAATAGACGTCGCCGCCGTAGTTCCATGGTATCGACTTCTCAGAAACATAGGGGACTGGCCCTGGCATTGTTATCTTCAAAGGAACAGATTTTGTAGCTGGTGTAATCTTAACAGGCTTTTTGAAGGCCTTGGCAAGATTGGCGTGAATGGTTATGATTAAGACATCTTTAGTATGGGTTGGAATAGCAGAAACTTTTTCAAACAAAATTTGTCGACTATCCATAAGGCCTTGGATGCCTTTCTTCAGTAACGAACAATCAAACGGCAGAGAGTAACAACAATAGCAGTCTTCTTTACATCCCGGGAAGATCCCGACCCTTAACAGATTCAACTTAATGGTTAACAATGGAGTAGTCAGATCATTGACATCAGCAACATACAAATCTTCTTCAATGGCATTGACATTTCGGCCGTGCTTCGGCATGGATGCAGATATCACATTAGGCTTCTCCGGAGCGTCAAACTCCACCTCCTTCGCCTCTATCAGGTCTTGGATCTTATGCTTGAGTGCCCAACAATCATTGGTGTCGTGTCCGACACTGTCAGAGTGGTAGGCGCATTTAGCATTAGGATGATAATGCGGAGAGGACGTATTCACGTTCTTTGGTGCCTCTTTGATAGTGGCGAGATTCAACTTTAACAGATGGGGAAGCACTTGCGTTGGAGTCATATTAATGCGGGTGAACTGCCGTTGTGGCCGTTCTACCCGTTGTTGATTTGGTCTGGACTGGTTATAGCGAGGCTGCTCACTTGAAGGGTTTTGAATCATTACGGCCCCCACTGTCGGTCGACGCTCCGTCTTCCCTGCTCTTCTCTGAGAATATACCACAGTTGTTTCCTTCTTAAAGGGCTTCTTCTCAATACTTGCAGCAACACCCTTCTGAATCTTTCCTGACTTGATGCCAGCTTCTATTCTTTCGCCTGTTAAGATCAAATCGGTAAACCCCGCGGAAGAGTTACCAATTAGATGATTGAAAAATGGCCCAAATAGGGTCCCTAGAAACATATCTACAAGTTCACCGTCGGTTAAAGGAGGCTGCACCCTGCCAGCCAAATCCCTCCATTTTTGTGCATATTCTTTGAATCCCTCGCCTGTTCCTAGTGACATACCCTGAAGTTGGGTACGAGTAGGAGCAAGGTCAGAATTATACTGGTATTGTTTGTAGAAAGCGGTGGCCAAATCCTCCCAATTTCGGACGCTGGTTCCCTCTAGCTGATAAAACCACTCCAACTGAGCTCCAGAAAGGCTGTCTTGAAAGAAATGAATCCAGAGGTTTTTATCCGCCGTATAGGGTTGGATATTTCTTACGTAGGACCTGAGATGCATTTTTGGACAGGACAGCCCATCATACCTCACAAATACTGGCACTTTGAATTTTGGGGGAATCACAATCCCGGCGACCAAACCCAAGTCTTCAAAATCCAAACCCGGTACTCTTTGTAGCTCCATGGCGGCCAACCTGTCTTCTAAACCCTTATATTTATCATCAGCTGGAGGGTATTTTTAATCATAATAGTCTTCATCCTCTTCGACCTCTTCTTCTTCCACATCGGACTCGGAAGGTACCGCAGCCCCACCTCCTTTGCTGGTTCCTTCATCAGAAGTAGGAGGAAATTCGAGCACTCTCCGAGCTTCTCTGTCAAATCTTCTCCCCAAAGTAGCCACCCCGAGTCTCTTCTTCTTCTTTTTCACTGGGTCTTTATTCCCCAGCAAGGTCTTGAGATCCTCCTGACCTTTAGCCAAGGTGGTCAAGAGTTGTTGAAACTGTGCATTCTGAGCTTGTAGGTCTTTGACTGTTTGCTCGAGATCCATCCTACTGAAATAAACAGCAGAAAGATAAGGAAACCTGGAGTGAGACCTGCTTATGCACATGATGAATGGTATGCTTATGTATGCAATGCATTCAAGGATTTAGAACATTCAAAATTGTTGCAGACAAAGAAGAACGCACGTCATATTAATAAGAAGAAATTTGTTAGTACATAAATGCCCCATGGGCCAAATATTACAAAATAACTTCTCAAGGCAAAAAGACATTGCGCATCCTCTTTGGTGCGATGTAGGTGTTGAGGGCCTCTTGCTCATGGAGTCGGCGGGTAAGCTCTAAAACCTTCTTCTCACTGGCGTAGAAGCTAGCTTCAAAGGTATTCCGTTCTTCCTTGAGCTGAATCCAACTTTTCTGCATTTCCTCCCACGATGTAGGCATGTCTGGATGTAGGATGGTGTAGGGAACCTCTCCTTCCTTGACGGGCTCTTTAATCACCGGGAGTACATGAGGATAAGGCATCATTAGACTTTGGGCTCGGGCTCTTACCCACTTGAGATAAGGCTCAAGAGGGATGGAGTTCTTGTGTCCCAGAGTCTTGCTGTCAACCTTGTTGGGTCTTCCCCAAGCTCTGATGAATCTTTGGCGAAGTCCTTGCGCATCGTTGTCGAAGTCAAAAACTAGGTCAGGAATCAACATGTCATGAGGGTCATCCCTCCGTGCATATCCAAATTGCCTCAAAGCTAGGCAAGGGTTGTAGGTGATACCTCCTCTGATTCCAAGTAAAGGAACATTAGGAAACTCTCCACAACGATCGACGATGATGACATTTTCTCTGGACCGAGAACACCAATGTACATCAGAGTGAGTAAGAGTCATCAACCATTGGGACCACCTTGAGCCTTGGTCATTCTTTAGGACAGATTGTGGAAGGTGCGAAATAAACCACCTTGCAAGGAGAGGAGTACAGCACATGAGAACACCCCTCTTTCTCATTGTTCGTGTGTAAAATGAGTGAAGAATGTCCCCAAGCAATGTTGGTATTGGATTTCTGGACAAGAAGATTTTGACGGCGTTGACATCTACCAATTGGTCAGGATTTGGGAACAAGACCAACCCATAGATAAGGAGGGCCACAATTTCTTCAAAGGCTTGTAGGTCCAATGAGTTCCAACATTCTTGTGCCTTTTCAAACAAGAATTTTGCTAAGAATCCTTTGACGCCGCTTCTGGTTTCCCAATGCCCCTTGATGTCGGATGGTTGTAGATGTAATGCTCGAGCAACATCTTCCGGCTTTGGTTCCTTTTCCGTACCGTTGAAGGGTAGTTGATTAAGGATAGGAATTCTCAGGAGTTGAGAAAACTCCTCCAAAGTGGGCACCAGCTGGTAATCAGGGAAAGTGAAACAGTGGTGAAGGGGGTCAAATAACTGGAATAGCACTTTCATTATGTCTTCTTCAATGTTGGTGTTGACTAGGCTGAGCAGTCTACCATGTCTTTCACTGAAGGATGAGTTTTCCGGAATTCTTGAGGTGAGCTCCTTGAGTTGAGGAGAGATTCTCACAAGGTTGACTTGAATGGTGTTTCTACGAGGAATTTCCATGACCTACAAAACAAGAACAAAGATGAAGATCCAAACCCTTGAAATGGTTAGTGAATGCATATGATGCTTCATGATGTTTATGATGTATGCACAAAACATATGTACAAGCAAATCACACCAAACCCTAGTTTCAGGCTTGCATGGGGTTTCATAGGTGAGTACCCTCTTGAGTGTAGTTGGCTTAAAAACCTGTCCTATAAATAGTAACCGGGTTCTAAGGAGCTCAATATCATTGGATTATTTTCAATGTTCATTGTTTTGGTTTAGCCACTTAACTAGCGACCAAAATATTCCAAGAAAACAACCCTCAATGAGTGTAGTATCGAGTATCTACCAACTTCGGACTGCACCAAAGTCGGTCATCTCACTACCCCTAATAAAAGGCCAAGATGGTCAAGTAAGGTTCTAGGTCATTAGTGCTTAGTGACATCACTCAGTGGCCCCGTACTCTCCTTGATTGAACTCAAGGGTTACCGGTACTCACAAATATGTCGCACTAATATAGCTATTGCTTCGACCGTGTCGGTATACCCCGCACAGTTTCCACAACGTATTGCTATCTATGAATGTTTCCCAAAATCCGGGTGTAGGATTGCAAACCCAAACAATAGAGCCAAGATATAAAGCAAACAATTCAAACAATTAGTCATGCAAGAGGGTGATCTAAGCCCTAAGGTTACTCCACTTTAAAAATTCTCCCCAGCAGAGTCCCCAGTTCTGTGATACGGTGGGAGAACTGACTATGGTTTTGTGTTTGTTTTCGCAAATGTTTCGGTTGAGCAAGAGTCGCCACCGACTTATTTATGTTATCCTAAGGAAAGGTTTAAAAAGCACAGCAAAAAACCTTTGAGATTTTTCTTGGGTTCGGGGAGTAGATTATAGAAAGGGAAGGTATTAGCACCCTTTCTATCCATGGTTATCCATGGGCTCTTAGGTACTTGCTTAGATCAATTTGCCTTGGTTTTCAATTGTTTGAAATGGTGCTTTGTGTGTGTGGCTTTTGAAAATGTTTTGAAAAAGATGCCTTGTCTAGGCTACCCTTGTAACAATTCTTTACTCGAATGTTTTACAAAAGGTGTTTGTCTTTTTGAAAACATGTTTCAAGGTTTTCGAAAGTTTGTTTTGAAAGTGTTTGTGAAGTGTGGTTTGAAGAATAGGCAAGTGTTTTATTTTGCAAGTTGACAAGTACTTAAGAGCTATCTACCCTAAAGTTCTCAAAGATTTTTGTTATGTTTTAACCCTTTTAACAATTTTGTTCCACCATTGCATTTGGTGGACAATCTTGTGTTAGGAGGTGAAAGAGACGGGCGCGGGTCATCGTTTAGACCATGATTGCAATAGTGCTAAGTATATTTGGGAAATTTTTTCTTTGAAAGGGACTTGATCATTTTAGGCAACTTTTCGAAAGCGTCGTCGAGGGACTATGATCATTTGATTGTTTGTTTTACCCAAAGAAACCTAACATGCAATATGGCCCATTTATTGAAGGCAACAAGTGGAATACCCTAGGGGTGCAAGTGTGATATGTGTTGTCCATTTTCATGCTTGATTATCTTGAAATTAGGTCAAACTATTTTTGTTCTTTTTATTTGCATACAAACCCTAATTCTAGCATGGTATATTTAGAAAGCGTTAAAGTGCGAAAAGTAAAATTCCTACACTATTACAACACAATATGGGAAGGGGGGTACAAATGTTCAAATGGGGGATATTTAGACAAGAAATTTAAACCTAGCTATTACATCAATTTTGGAATATTTACAAGATAATTAATTGCATCAATTAAATGGAAAATAAAATAAAGATGCAAAAATGCAAAAAGGGTTTTTACATGTATGGAAAAAAGATATTTTTTATGTCAAATAAACAAAAATGAATAAAATAAAAAAAGTAACATTTTTGGAGTTTTTGTGTTTTAAGGGTTAAAACCCTAATTTCTTTAAACAAATATATTAACTATTTAATATGTATAATATTTAATAATTATATACAAAAATAAAATAAAATGAAGTATATTTATAAAAGAGTATTTTTTATGTCAAATATTAATAAAATAAAAATATATATATTTTTTGTATTATTTACCAAAATGTACTAATATATATAAATATCTCTATTATTTACTAAATAAACATTATATATACAAAAATAATAATATTTAATATTTATAAAAAAAAATATATTTTGTATAAAAATATTTTCAAAATAAAAAATGAAATAAAATCAGAAATAAAGTATATTTGCATTATTTTTCTAGCTTTTTCTAAACAATAGTATATGTATATTATTTATGTACAAATGGTTCATATAAACAAATAAATGCCTAAAAATATAAAAATGGTGTAAAAATATTTTTCATGTTTTTAATATTATTAGCAAAAATAAATAAGTCAGGATAAAAAAAGAAAAGTCAAAAAATCATGCAAATAAACAAAATGGGCCTAGGGGGTGTAAAACCAAAAATATGGTGTGAAAAGAAATAACACAACAGGCCCAGCCCATGAAGCTTCTTCTTCAACCTTCAGACAAAAAGATGTAAAAAACGCGCGCCTGTTTTCCAAGTTCAAACATCTGGATTCTTTGATCTTTTGCACAAACTCACAACATAAGAAATGCTAAGCATTGAATCACGATTCTAAATATATAAAGAACTCATCCTAACTCTCAGAAATGAGAGAGAATTTTAACATTCCCAAATCCTGACCTAACTTTTCTTCCATATTCAGACCTTAAATTCTCATAGCTCAGGCAAAATAAATGAAAAGTAAAAGCATGTGAAGATTCAGGGGCATGAGTAGAACACTTCTTATTCACAAACTTAGAGCTAATGATGCCTAGACTAAGAGTTAGAAGTTCAAGAAGATACCTGTTCAGTTGAAGTTCTATCTGGCAATGGGGGAGCTTTCAGAGCAAGATGATGATCTGTATAGCTTGCCTGAAGTGTGGTGATGTTATTCCAATGCTTACTTTGCTTTGAAACACCTTGAATCGAGCTATGGACCTCCAACTGCAAAACAAGAAAGTGAAAATGGTGGAACTGGTTAGAGGAATTACAGGTCGTGTTTTGTGCTTTGGTTAGCTTCAAGTGATGCTAGGGAATGTGTTTGATGAGCTTTTAGCAAGGAAGCATGAAAGGAATGAGTTGTGGGATTCAATCTGCAGACTCTGCCCTGTTTTTGCAATTTGAGAGTGATTCTGGGAATGGGAGTGTTTGGGACCTTGTTTGCTCGTGTTCTAGCTTGTGCTTGATGATTAGAAAGTGTATACAATATTTGCTTAGGCTTTTTTTTTGCTGAGATCAAAGTTATGTTGTTATGATGTGTTTCTTAACACTTAAGCAAGCAAAGGCCACTTGAGTTTCTAGGCTGATAGAGACCCCCTAAACATGCTGCAAAACCTCTCCTTGATCAGTGTGTTTTGTTCATAATCTTGTGCCAAAGTGATTTGATCTGTACTTGTGGATTTGCAACTTTGACATAAAGCTTACTTTTGCAAAAATGGCTATTTCACTTTTTCCATTTATGGCCTAATCCAACATGTAATGCTTAAACTCGTGAAATAAGGCCTTAGCACAATGAACATGAATTAAATTATTGAGTGTTGGATGGTTTAAGGGCCTGTAATCAAGTGGCATGCTGGTTTGAGAAATTTGCACAAGTTATGAACATGGAAATTGGCCAATTCAAGAGTGAGTTTTTGCCATATTGCAAAATTCGATTCTCTCAAGTCATGAGGTTGTTTGATGAGTTCTTGGACATTTTGGAAAGCTTGAAATGTTTACTACAATCCATCTTTGAAATGAAAATTGAAATTACAAGTGGAAGTATGTGAAAAATGGTCTTGAAGTTAGGTAGAAAACCTTGCCAAAATAGGTCAAATATTCACTAAGTTAAGAATGGTTTAGTACCCTTATTCCAAAAATTGTAACTTGAGATACAAGCCTCTTTTGGGAAAACTTTGTGAATCAAAGTTGTAGATTATGCAACAAGCTACAATTTTCATGTTTTGACTTTTGCTTGAATCCAAATAAATCTTGGTGAGAAAGTGAGGCAAAGTTGGGAAAAAATTAGGGTTTTTTCATAACTTAGAAAAATTCTAAGTTATGAAAAAATCTCATTTCAAACCCTAATTTGCAATTTTTGATTTCTTGATGAACAAGTTTCATGATTTGGCATTTTTTGATAAAAAATGAATCTTGACTCTTGATTTTGACCAAAAAGTCAAAGTTTGACTTTTCAGTATACAGTCAAAATTGATCAATTGACTGGGAAATTCAACTGTCAATCTTGTGTACTTGGGATCTTTTGACCTTGTTGAGCTTGTCAAGATAATTCCATGGGGTCCTTGAGTCCATATGTGAGTTTGGTTTGCCATTGGCTAAGTCAAACAGTCAAAAATTGCCTTTGTGCAGTCAAAACCCTAAAAATGACCATTTTGCCCTTTTGGTGATCTGATCAAATTTCCTGTGGAATTGTGATCCAAACTTGATCAAATGGTCCATGTGAGTTCATAATGTTGATGTGGGTCAATTTTCATGAGGTTTGACTGTCAATTGGCCACAGTTGACTTTTTCCCCAATACAACTGATTTTCAGGTCAACTGTCCAATTGACTGGGCAAAACTTGGAATCAAGACTTGAAACTTGATGTGGATAAACTTGGGAGTCCAATATGAAGCATGAAAGTCATCTTAGGCATTTTAGGTCAGAACATCTTTGTGCAAACACAAACCCTAATTTGGGTCAACAGTGCAAGGAGAAGTTTTGAGCAGATGAAACCCTAACTGGATCTTGATCTTCAAGGACTTGGTGATGAGAAATCAATGAGAAATGGGAGGGAAAATTTTGGGGTACAACAGTTCCACTTTGTCCTGGACCAACTGAGCTTCTGCATCCATCATAGCCTCTGAAAAACCTTACAGTTTTTCAAACTCTGACGACATCCTTTTTTGAAACATTTTCCAGGAATTTTTCAGATCCCGAGGTTTACAACTGGTACATGCTTCATCTTGTAGCTTAGCTACTATGTTCCTAACCTTGCTTTTAAACATGTTAATGAATTATGAAAAGGTTTTTGGAAAGGGTTCTTCATAAATGATTATTGCACGTTCAAGTTAATAACGAGAAATCGTACCATATAATTACTATGCTTTTCACCGATTTTATAATACATTAAGTCGTCTAACTCTCGATTATTCCGAGTTTATTTGTATTTTTACAGGTATAACATTTGTCAACTCAAACCAATGGAAAAGGACTACATGAAGGAGGCTAGACAATAAACAAAGAGAAAAAGAACTAAATCTGCAAAGTTTGGAGATTTTGGAGCAGTGACGACCGTCACACCCTCGTGACGGGCGTAACGACCCCCAACTTGAAGAAACGCTCGTCACACATCATTGACGAGCGTAATGCGCTATTTAAGCGCATTAGGACCGTCACCCACCTGTGACGACCGTCACGCGCGTAAAGATGAACGTTGTGAATTGGTGAGACGTGGGCAACGCCAGGGCAGACTTGTTCTCCTATTTTTCCTCCACTCAGTAACCATGCTCCCTATATTTCCTCCACTCAAGCCTTCTCTCAAGACACTTTCAACTTCTATTTTCTCTCCTATATATATGTGTGGTAGTGCAAGGATGCAAGGGTCGAAGGAATTTTCCCATAACAAAATTATTACTTTTGCAATTATTTTTATTTCTTTGTTTTAGAGCATTTTCTACGTACTGTAATTCCTACTTCCAGTATTATTTTAAGCTTTAGTTTTTTGGTGTTAATTCTTCATTCAAGAATTAACACAATTTATTTACTTCAATCAAGCTGCAAGGAATATTGTAACATTTCAAGATTACCATAGCAACGTTATTTCCAGGTTTTTATTGCAATTAATATTTATTCATTTTTCGTATTATGCCAGTTATTTTTATGAATTATATTTTGAATTGCATTGTTGTTAAATCTATTATGTCCAGCTAAATTATTCGTACCTGTATGTGACTCTTAAGAACCGAAAGAATTCAGTGATACCTTGGCCAAAAATATTTATTTATAAAACAATTTCTGGTTTCCAATTTCCATGCTTAATTTAACTACCCTTGTCACGAGAGTGAGAGGTTAATTAACATGATTTTGCCACGAGAGTGGGAAATTAATTAAGGCAGGAACCTGCATGCGAGAGATGGGGTTCAACCCAAATAGTGGTAACGAAACATTAATTTTTAAATACACGAGAGTGTTTTAATAAATTAATTAAACTCAAATTGTTTTCAAAAAGTGTTATTAAATTTAAAGTGCATCCACTAGGTTTAGTAGCATAACTTATTTCATGAACACGAGAGTGTATGTCTCAGGTTTTTAAACAATTAGTTTTTACCGAAATACTTTATAGGCCAAGCGATTCACCGAATTCCCGAAGTCCGACTATCACATACCGGTATAACTATTACTATTATTTTTAATTAAACTGTTTCCCCCCCTAAAATCAAATATTCATCGCTTAGTTAAACAAACTGTAGCATTAGATCGTATGCGATTGATCCTCAGTCTCTGTGGATTCGATAATCATTTAAAACTAGAACGACTAAACTGTATACTTGCAGTTAGTATCCCGATAGACTCATAAAGTCCCGATCAAGTTTTTGGCGCCGTTGTCGGGGACTGATTAGTCAATTAAGTACGATTCTTCTGTTGCGCGTTTAGACTAGGCAACAGAAACCTTATTTCGATTTTTATGCCAAATACTCACTCCCGAAGCGAGCCTTTGCATCTACAAATCTTGTCCCAATTACTATGTATCACCCAGATTTTTTCTACAACCCCCACTCTGAGTATTTAAAGGAATCACAAGAATCCCATAAATCCGACCTCGAAATACTATTGGAGAATTTTAATGCATCACAGACTCATTCTCGCGCGAATTACCTTTCCAACCACCAATCCTAATGTTTTGAGAAATCGCAAGAATATTATAATTCCAACCAAACTTATCCTCAACCAAATTTCCCCTACAATCACTACACCCAATATTTTGAGGAGACGCAAGTATCCTATAAATCTGACCTCGAAATATTAATGGGAAATTTTAATGAAACATCAATGATGACAAAGCGCTTTATGGAAACACAAAATGTGACTCTAACTCAATTTGAAGAATCAGAAGAATCGCATGATTTCAACTTCGAAACATCAACGGAAGATTTCGACGCGACGCTAATTCACTCTAGGTTAGAATCTCTGATGGAGCACTTTGTAGAGACACAAACTGTCCAGAACGAGGAGTTTAGAAAACAAAGTCTTCAAAACAGTGAAAACCTTAGGCAACTGACCATTGTGGTTGAGTCGCTCGCAACCCACAACATAGCCTTAGAGACTCAAATCTCCCAGCTTGAACAAAACCCTCTAGGACCCTTCCCTGAGGAGAAATTGGATGTTGTAACAACCAGTAGTGAAAAACAAGTTGAAAATCCTAAGGAGAGTGATAATGAGTTTGAGGAGAGTAATGATGTGGACGAGGAGAGTTCAGACGAGAAAAGAGTAAAGATTGAGAAAAATCCTCCAACACCATCTAAAAGGGAGGTTGTAGAAGAAGTAGAAAAGGGAGCACCTATTGTTATGCCTCACCCCTATACCCCACCATTTCCTTTCTCGAAAAGTTTTATGGAAGCTCAGATAGACTCCCAATCTAAAACATATGTGGAGGTATTGGAAAATATCCACACTAATGCACCCTTGTTGGAAGTCTTGCATAAAAAGAGAAAATTAGAGGACCGTGAAACTAGGGATATAATTATTGTTAAGAAGGTAAGGTTAACCTTTGAGGTGGTGGATGAAATCACTAAGCCCAAACTTGAAAAGTTGATACTTAGGATAGATCCATAACCACCACCACAAGTTCAGAAGAATGCACTACCCCACAAAAGAAAGAAAAGAAAAGGTGAGGGATATGTGAGATGGCTTGATAAGTGGCCATGGAAAACGATGATTACTAAAATTTCAACCGAGGAGTCATTCTCGAGAGAACCACCATGAGTGCTTGCACTCCTGAGCCGTCAAGCTATCGACGTTAAATAAAGCGCTTAGTGGGAGGCAACCCACCTGTTTGTTTTTGTTATTATTTCGGTTTGTTTTTATTTTTGATTGTCTATTCCGTTTCTTCATTTATTTCTTTTAAAGCATTATTTTCATTATTTTGTTTTTATTTTTATTTTATTTTATTTTATTATTTTTTTTTATTTTTTTTTAAATTTTTATACAACTGCTGCTGATTTTCGAACAACTTTACAGGTTTTCTGAAAAGGTCTTTTTCTATCCTACCTTCTCCCCTGATTTGCTTTCCCCCTTTGCTATTTACTATGGAAAACACTTTTAGAGGCAGGAACCAAATGAGGAGGTTTGAGGAATTATCACATAGAAATATTGGTATGACCTTATATTATGATGAACCCACAATGGACACTTTAGGCATTAAGGATAGTGTCCATTATCTGTTTAGCCAGCTGGGGTGGGAAAAAGCCCACATTAAATCTAGGTTTGTTACATACCGCGAGCTCACCCTTGAGTTTCTGAGCTCCTTAGTTCATATACCCGAGCGCGATTTCAGAACTAGAAAGGGATTTATAGCCTTCAGGTTATTTGGTATTGAATTTGCTTACACCCATAAAGAATTAGCCGGCCTTCTAGGATTCCCTAGCGGGTCTTTTGCTTTTTCTACCACCCAGGCAGAGTTAATGGATTTTGAGCTAGACTATTTTTGGGGGACTTTAACCGGAAACTACCACCCTGAGCCGGATAGCATGGATAATAATGAAATACACAAGCCCGCTATCCGCTATTTCCATAAGATTCTAGCACATACCATTTTCGGAAAAGAACAGAGTCGCACTGCCGTATCTAAAGATGAGATATTTTTGCTGCAGTGCATGACCCAAGGCCGACCTGTAAATGCAATGTCATTCTTGATGCAGACATTTACCCGCATTTCTGAGAACCCTAGCGAGCCAATCATCATAGGAGGCCTAGTTACCATGATTTCTAACGCCCTCGGACCTAGATACCAGCTACATAGGTGCACACAATTTGGTTCAATCGGCCCTATGAACATTGATTTTTGTTTCCACCTACGAATAATAGGTAACCTAGGTCCTGCACCCTTCGATTACTTGATAAGGGACGAAGTAGTCACGGTATTTACACTTCCTAACCATGCAAAAACAAGTGCCCACAATCGCGACAATTGGCTGTATGAGCTTAACCCTCCCGTCCACCCTTCGATACTTGAGACACCCCAATCCTACCAAGTTTATGATACCACAATGTCTGATGAGAGTGACCCCGAGACCCCTCCTGGTTACCATGATGGTAACAACATCGTAGAGGATGTTGATGCCCATGCAACAACAAAAGGAGAATATGCTGAAAATTTGAATAAGATCTTTTCTACGCTGGATGTTTACCAGACGGGCATCAATGGAATCAAGAACGAGCTGCAGGATATGCGTATGGACGTGATAAGCTTAACTGATATAACTGTGGAACAATTTTATCACATACATGCAGCTTTCGAAGACTTGAAGACGCGATTGGGATGAAGCAACAGAATTAGCACATATTTTTACCTTGTGTTTTATGTTTCTAGGAAGTTTATGATTTCATTTTAAACAAGTTTACTCTTTACAGTTTTTAAAGTTCTGTTAGAAACATACATTTATTTCAATTTCAGTTTATTTTCATTTTATTTCATTTTTAGTTTATTTTCATTTTACTGTGTGTTACATCTAATATTATATTCACTGATCATATTATCATTTTGCAAATTTTTGTTATACGATGTATGTTGGAAATACTCTGTATGTATTGAATTATTGTGTTATAATGTTTTGGAATTATACTGTTTCGTCCATTTCATAAATATGATTCTTTGCACCCGTAATGCTCGTAAAGTCCCCATGATGAGCGTAACACGTGTTTCACCGTGTTACACCCGTCAGCCCAATGTGATGACCGTCACGCGCGCCCAATAGCAGATCCTGCTATTATAGAAGCCGTTCCACCTTCCTCTTATTCTTCCCTTTTTCCCAAAACCGTAACAGTACCCATTCCAATTTTCTCTCAACTTCCAACACTCTAACACCTAAACTCCATCAACCCACTACTCAATCCACATTCCAAACCATTTTCACGATTTAATCTTTTGCATGTACTATGGACAACAACCAGCAAATCCCCACTCTCACTTTCAGATCCGGCGAACAAGGCGAAACCCAACGGGTCAAATTCCAGAAGTTCCAACGCTGCGGTCTCCAACCTACACAGTATGTTGATCTTGAGTATTTGAGGAATTTGGGACTACTTGACAGTGTCCGACAATTGTTGCAGAGTGTGAATTTATGGAACCTGTGCCGCGAACCGCAACCCATTTATGAAACTCTAACTCTTGAGTTTTTGAGTTCCTTTGTTTACATCACTCCGCCAGGCGCCACGAACCAACTGTCAGGCCTGGCAAAATTCCGCATGTTTGGCGTTAAGCACGAGTTGCCCCAATCCGACATCGCGTGACTTTTAGGCTTCTGTTCGGACGAAGGTGTCCATCTCCGGGTGCCGGATAATTTTGGTGAGGAAGCTTTCAACTTATGGCACAGTATGACGAACATCCGTGCGGATCCTACGCCCACCTAAATGCCACCCACATTCATAATCCAGCCATCCGCTCTTTCCACCGCATCCTCAGCAACACAATCTTCGCCCGTGACAGCAACCACAAGCTCAACTCCAAGGAGCTCTTCTTTATGCATTGCGCGTTCACAGGGCAAAAGATCAACGCCGCCCCGTTCTTACTCGCTCACATTAACTCTATTTGTGCTAGAGGCGGAAAACCATTTTATTTCGGAGGGCTGGTCACTTCACTTGCTATAGGTCTGAACTACGGTGCTGCTCTCGCTACTATGCCTTCTATGGCACCGGCTTTGCTAACTTTGGATCACTGCAAAGCCGCACATCTCATTTACGAGCGGGAGGATGGAAGATTCCACCCTGTAATCAGGAACACCGTTTATCATAACATCATTTTGCCATGCAGGGACCGAATCGATCCACGAAACCGAGCAAACTGGTTGTTCGATCCTGCAACTCCCGCAGAGTGTGCACCTGCTCATGAAGACCAACCTGCAGCCCCCGCAGACGAAATGCAAGAAGAGCTGGATAGTGCTCCTCCTGTCCACGAAATTCCAAGATCGTCATCTGCACCTCCTCCTATTAATCTTGAAGACATCCTCCGCGCCATCCATATGCAAAACCAAATGAACGCAGCACTTGAAAGAAGGCAACATGAGCAATTTAAGTCTTTGTGCGCTCAAAACGCTCAGATCTTGACTGGGCAGCGCAACATGAATGAGAGGTTAGATGAGGCCCTGTCAGAGCTTAACGCCTTAAGGCTGGACGTCAACACCCTTGGTTTCCAAGATACTGACACAGAAGCCACACCTACCAGACGCTCTCGCACCAGGAGTAGAGGACGTGATCACCAGTAGTTCTTCTTTATTTTTTATGTAGTTTATTAATTTTTCTGTTTCTTTTCCTTTCCGTTTGTTTTTTTGTAATTGTACTTCCCCACCTACATACCGCAACATTGAGGACAATGTCGGATTTAGTGTGGGAGAGGTACCTTTCCTTCCTTTATAAACTAGTAATTTTTATGATATATCTCGATTTAAATTCTTCACTTTATTCAGCCATACCAAAAAATTTTATCTTCGCATTAGCCCGACATACCTATTTTAACGAAATCCCCAGTTAGGGAAGCCGAAAATGACATAACAAGATTTATACGGTTATGACATCATAGACTTCCTACTTACGTGATCCGTTTCAATAACCATTATATCGACATCTAGAGTTTTTAGTTCTACAGTAACCCCTAGTAGTTTATACTAGCATTCAGCACCGTCTTTACACAAACCACGTGGAGAATCGATGAATATAAGTGCTTGATGCCTGATCAATAAAATATCCTTCCTATCTCGTTGCTAACAGAAAAGAAATTTTGTGCACCAAAATATACGGTCACATATAAGAGTTGAGAAAATAACGAAGGAATCCAGTGTAGGTTGGTTCAGAGGTATCTGGTTCTGAACTCGGTAGGGCGTGCTATGGCTCGATCCCCCATAACCTCCAACTTGGATAACATATGTAGGGTTGCCACATTCATGTACCAGACCCCGTGCTAAAAGGATCAAAGTCACTAACCGGTTACTCCACTACGTGCGTGCTAAGACAAAGGGCTTAACGTGATTGTGCCAGAACAAAACTGGGTGAAATAGATACGAGGAACTCTGGGCAGAATTATAACGGAACTGTTGGATAGCTCGTTTGAAATGGAAGCTTACGACTAAGCTTATTGCTTGTGTCATTAGCGTATCTTTAGTGTTTCACTCAAGTATTGGTCGAACCGACGAGGATTTCCCGAAATTGCTTTAAAAATCCAAGGTATGTCATGCTTATGCGCTTGACAAAACTTGTCTGACCTTTCGAATGACTATATGCTTGAGGACAAGCAAAGGTTTAAGTATGGGGGAATTTGATAACGAGAAATCGTACCATATAATTACTATGCTTTTCACCGATTTTATAATACATTAAGTCGTCTAACTCCCGATTATTCTGAGTTTATTTGTCTTTTTACAGGTATAACATTTTCCAACTCAAACCAATGGAAAAGGACTACATGAAGGAGGCTAGACAATAAACAAAGAGAAAAAGAACTAAATCTGCAAAGTTTGGAGATTTTGGAGCAGTGACGACCGTCACACCCTCGTGACGGGCGTAACGACCCCCAACTTGAAGCAACGCTCGTCACACATCACTGACGAGCGTAATGCGCTATTTAAACGCATTACGACCATCACCCACCTGTGACGACCGTCACGCGCGTAAAGATGAACGTTGTGAATTGGTGAGACGTGGGCAACGTCAGGGCAGACTTGTTCTCCTATTTTTCCTCCACTCAGTAACCATGCTCCCTATATTTCCTCCACTCAAGCCTTCTCTCAAGACACTTTCAACTGCTATTTTCTCTCCTATATATATGTGTGGTAGTGCAAGGATGCAAGGGTCGAAGGAATTTTCCCAGAACAAAATTATTACTTTTGCAATTATTTGTATTTCTTTGTTTTGGAGCATTTTATACGTACTGTAATTCCTACTTCCAGTATTATTTCAAGCTTTAGTTTTTTGGTGTTAATTCTTCATTCAAGAATTAACACAATTTATTTACTTCAATCAAGCTGCAAGGAATATTGTAACATTTCAAGATTACCATAGCAACGTCATTTCCAGGTTTTTATTGAAATTAATATTTATTCATTTTTCGTATTATGCCAGTTAATTTTATGAATTATATTTTGAATTGCATTGTTGTTAAATCTATTATGTCCGGCTAAATTATTCGTACCGGTATGTGACTCTTAAGAACCGAAAGAATTCAGTGATACCTTGGCCAAAAATATTTATTTATAAAACAATTTCTGGTTTCCAATTTCCATGCTTAATTTAACTACCCTTGTCACGAGAGTGAGAGGTTAATTAACACGATTTTGCCACGAGAGTGGGAAATTAATTAAGGCAAGAACCTGCATGCGAGAGCTGGGGTTCAACCTAGATAGTGGTAACGAAACATTAATTTTTAAATACACGAGAGTGTTTTAATAAATTAATTAAACTCAAATTGTTTTCAAAAAGTGTTATTAAATTTAAAGTGCATCCACTAGGTTTAGTAGCATAACTTATTTCATGAACACGAGAGTGTATGTCTCAGGTTTTTAAACAATTAGTTTTTACCGAAATACTTTATAGGCCAAGCGATTCACCGAATTCCCGAAGCCCGACTATCACATACCGGTATAACTATTACTATTATTTTTAATTAAATTGTTTCCCCCCTAAAATCAAATATTCATCGCTTAGTTAAACAAATTGTAGTATTAGATCGTATGCGATTGATCCTCAGTCTTTGTGGGTTCGATAATCATTTAAAACTAGAAAGAATAAATTGTATACTTGCAGTTAGTATCCCGATAGACTCATAAAGTCCCGATCACAAGTTCAGAAGGAGTAGCTCCAGAGTTGATAATTTCATATGGTAGTTCAGACAGATCATCAAGATCGTATATTATTCAGAAACTTGTATTAAAAAAGGTTCGAGTGAAAAAGTATCAGAGGGTGCAGTAGATGTAGCATCAGCAGGGATTTGTATGGTGTAGGGTGAGAATCAGATGGATCAATAATAGGTTTATTTATGTTTTAGTTTTGGTTTGCGAATGAAAATTGAAACAATGTTTGGAATTGTGGTATTTCATTTGATGATTCAAACATAGGGTTGTTCAAACTGGTAGTTGTTGAAATGGATGAGAATAGTGGGGCCAAAGTAGGTGGTTGAGTTGAAGTGATAATTATAGAGGTGAATATAGATGATGATGAAAGAGGTATAATAATGGATGAATTGATAGTTGGTAGAAAAATAGTGGATGAGACAGTTGATACAGAAACAATTGTTGACAAAGGTGAAATAGTAAGAGATGATGGTTTGAAAATGACTTGTGGATTGGACATGGTTGATTCAGAGAAATGTGTCATTGTAGTTGTTAAAGATGCATTAACATATTCAGGAGCATTATTGGAAATAATAGTAGGAAAACATAATACTTACATGATTTTCCAGATCCAGAAGCTAGACCCTGAGATTCAGAGGATTCAGTTCTTTGTTTCTTCTTTCCCTTTTTCTTTGTCTCAGAAACCTTTGATAATTCTTTTTTTTTCTCTCTTGAAGTATCAACAAGAATTGAATCAAAAGTAGGAGTATCAGTCTTACTAGATGTTTCAGACATTGTTGTTCCCATTATTGTTTCTTGAAGAAATCTAGCTTTCTTTTTCTTCTTCTTCTTCTCTGGTTCAGAAGTGTTTGATCTTTTCATTCTTATTATTACACCACAATCAACTTCTTTAGTAGGAAGTTTAGTGTAATTAAAATTGGACATATCATGTCCTTCTTCTTCCATCATCCGAACATATATGGCAACAATTGATACATTATCCATCTTGGAGAAAAGAGGATAGTCAATAATTGGAATCCTTCTTTGTGTAATGTCTTCAAACGATTTATCTAAATGTTTAACTTTAATCTTATCAACTATTTACATGTTCCTCAAGTTTTGTGCAGTAAATGATTCTCCAATGTTGACAGACAGATCTTCTGTGTAATTTGCTTCTTCCACCAGATATTTTACTAAACCACTTTCCACAAGAATGTCAGTCAGAAGAGGTTCACAAGGGACATGTGTAGGAACATTCTTCTTTTGATTTGTAGTGGTTCTTGTCTTCTTAACAATATCCTTCAGATGATTGAATAAGACATATGGAAGATTGATCTTCTTCTTGGTTAACAAATAGTACAACATGAAATTCTGGATGAAATTGAAGTAATCAGAAGAGTTTGAAGTAGGTATAGGGTTTATACAACCCATAATGATCTTGTGCCAAACTCCGAGGTTTGGATGAAGATCCTTGCTCTTGTATTTTGTCTTCTCATCAAGGTAATTATTGAACAATACTTAATTGAGTGACTTATTTGCAAACTTCAATTTACTCTTTGTAGTCTTAAACTTCTTCTCCATCTTATATGTACATTTTCCTTCCAGAAACTTCAAACCTAGAATATCGGCAATGTACTTTTCCATTATGACAATCCTTAATCCAATCACATCATAGACAATATGCAAATCATCACAATAAGAATTCTTCCATAAGTCTTTTACTAAATCTCCATAAACAGGACCATGAAGTCTTTTAAAGTAGTTTTCCCATCCATGAGATTTTAATTCTTCTTTTAGGTCAACCCCATTATCAACAACAACTCAGGTGTTAAAACAATTTACATGAAGAGATATGAACAAAAACATTATTTGAGCAACAACTATAGTGTTCATTACATGATTGTACAAAGATGAATATGATCTAAGTTCAAGTGCATCATCTTGTAGTCTTCTTGTGTTCATTTTATTTATTGAGCAAGATATGAGCAATAACTCCCTGCTGCTTCTGATTCTCTGTGGGAAAGATTCAGATAATGGTTCAACTTTGAAACCCAGAAGCTGAAAGAATTGAGCTATGAAAGGGATCAACAGAACTTCAGTGATCAGCTGAAAGCCTTCAAAGATCAAGTTCTAAGCCATTGGGACAAGAGAGAAATTATTCTGCTGGAAAATGCTCCCTGGAAAGAACACCAACCTTCAGAAGCCACTGAACCAGATTCGGATAGTCATCCTCTGACTACTGCTCCAGAAAAAGTGATTGCAACAGAAGAAGTTGTTCAATCAAAAGAGGTTGCAGAGTGTTTTGAACGACATGCAACCCCTGAAGATACACCAGCTTCGTCTCTAGTCATGCAAACTCTGGAAGAGTTAAAAAAGGAGAATGCCTTAATCCATGCCAGACTGGATAAGCAAGAAGACACAAAAAAAGAGATCAGGGATATATTGGACAAACAAGAAGATACAACAAAATAAATCAAAGATATTCTGGGAAAGCAGGAAGAATCAAGCAATAAGATTAAGAGCTTGTTGGAAACGTTGTTCACACTACCTCCCCCTCTTTCTTAGATTTTCTTTAACTGTTTATCTGTATTTTTCATCTTATTCTCTTTGTTTCTGAAAAATGTCATTGCATTCTGTTTTCAATATAAATCATCTTTTTGACTCTGATTATATTGCTTTTTGATACCTGACAAAAAGGGGGAGAATGTAAGATATTTTCAATAACAGTATACCGGGACAAGTCTCAAACATTCTGAATATCTTAACCTCTATGTTTTCTTAAAAGCTTGAACAGGAACATACTCTGATATGGACAGAAGGAGATGCATCAAAAGCTCTTATGAGAAGGAACTTCAGGGAAGTAACTCATCTCTATCTGAGTAATCAACTCAGGGGGAGACTCTCTTAAGCTTTTTGTTCTATATTTTTTCATTGAAAATCCTAGTTTTTGTCATCATCAAGAAGGGGGAGATTGTTAGAACATAGTTTGATTCTACAACCCTTAATTAGAGTTTTGATGATAAGAAACACAAAGAACAAATATGCACTCTAAATTTGTGTTATTTTGTATGCAGAAGTTCTGATAGAAATAGCATCAAAAGTTAAGCTATAGAAACTTTCAAGCTGAGACAATCAGAATGTTCTGAAGAATGATGACCAAAATCTGCGCTAAAGTAAAGGATACTCTAATTCTGAACAGAAGTCTAATACACCATCAGATCCTCATATTTCTGAGTCATCAATGTTCTGAAGTAAAAGCAGCATGCAAGATTCTAGTTCTGAAGCGTTACTTTTCAATTAAGACAGTATCATATGCAACGACTTCATTCAGACAAGAATCTTCTCAATATGGAAATAGCATTGAGTGTCCATTATCACGCTTTATGTTGGACAAGATTTCCACGCCTTTATAAACAAGCCTAAAGGACAAATCGTTTACTATTTTGACAACTACTCCGCATACATCTTAAACGCTGCAATCTTTCATATTCACTTATACACTCAAATTGTGTAATATATCACAGTTGTGATACAGTTTTTGTAACAAAAAACAATAGTACACAGTAAACCAGTTTCTTTTGATTAAGCTAGTTTTCCTTGAGATAAATCGCGTTGTGGTTGTACTCAAGAAGACTTTGGCAGTTGTCAAAGTAGTATTGTAATCAATTTTTGATTAGTGAATTAAGTCCTCGTTGGAGAGAGGAGAAATCAACTTGGAGGGTAGACTGGAGTAGTTTGAGATCAATTAAACCACGATAAAAATATCGTGTCTGCTATTTTTGATTTTAAGTTTCAATTCAACCCCTTCCCCCTTCTTGTGTTTTTCACTTCTTCAATTGGCATCAGAGCGCCTGGTTCTGAGTTCATACACTTAACCGTGTCAGTACAAGATCCAAGCTTGAGAAAAACACTATGGTGGGACCAATCCAAAACATCAGCAATGACTATCATGAGGACAAGGATAGAATCAGCGACAAACCTCCAGTCTTTGATGGAGAAAACTTTGACTACTGGAAAGACAGAATTGAGAGCTTCTTTCTGGCTCATGATTCTGATCTATGGGACATGGTAATTGATGGATACACACATCCGATGGATGAAAGTAGTCAGAAGATAGATAGAAAAAGGATATCTGACCAGCAAAAACGTGATTTCAGAAACCATCATAAAGCTAGAACAATACTTCTCAGTTCCATCTCATACTCAGAATATGAGAAGATCTCAAACAGAGAGACAGCCAAAAACATGTTTGACTCTCTGAGAATGACGTATGAAGGCAACATACAAGTCAAAGAAACCAAGGCCCTTGCGCTCATTCAGAAATATGAAGCATTCAAGATGGAAGAAAGTGAATCCATAGAAGCAATGTTCTCAAGATTCCAGATTCTTGTTATTGGGTTGAAAGTTCTTGACAGAGGATATTCTACTGATGATCACGTAAAGAAGATCAT
The DNA here is from genome assembly GCA_948472305.1 of Vicia faba. Lineage (NCBI taxonomy): Eukaryota > Viridiplantae > Streptophyta > Magnoliopsida > Fabales > Fabaceae > Vicia > Vicia faba. The sequence goes on along the minus strand of OX451740.1, from coordinate 358,922,665 downwards.
CAGAAGTCTACCAAAGCAATGGAGGCCAATGGTCACTGCACTTAAGCTGGCTAAATTTCTCAACAAGATATCTTTGGAGGAACTTGTTAGCTCCCTCAAAAGTCATGAGATAGAGCTAGAAGAAGACGAGCTTCAAAAGCAAGGTAAGCCTCTAGCATTAAAATCTAACAAAAAATCAGATTCTAAGGTTTTGCAGGCTATGGAAGAAACCTATGATGGATCCTCATCAGAAGAAGATGAATTGTATCTTCTCTCCAGAAGGGCCAATCAACTGTGGAAGTAGAGACAAAGAAAGTTCAGAAACCCGAGAAGATCAGAGAATCAGAATGAACCCTCCTCCAGACACAGAAAGCATGAGTCCTCCTCTGGACACAGAAGATCTGAAGCTTCCTCCAGTCACAGAAAGTCAAATAACAAAGACATCATCTGCTATGAGTGCAATGAACAAGGGCACTACAAAAGTGACTATCCAAGGCTTCAGAAGGAGAAGCCCAAAAAGAAGTTCTTCAAGGAGAAGAAGAAAAGACTCATGGAAACATGGGACAATTCAGACACTTCTGATGATGACTCAAAGTCAGATGATGAAAGATCCAACATCGCTCTTATGGAAAATGTGACAGAAGACAGCGAAGCTTCTGGTTCGGACTCAGAATCAGACACAGAAGAGATATCTTTAGCAGCAAGGCTAAAACACCAGTCATGGTACCTGGACTCTGGATGCTCTTGACACATGACGGGAAGAAACCATATGTTCCAAAGCCTGGAACTTAAACCTGGAGGCTACGTGGGCTTTGGAGGCAACCAAAGAGGGAAGATCATTGGCTCTGGAACAGTAGGTAATGGTAATCTTCCTTCTATAAATAATGTGCTTTTAGTTGATGGATTGATGCATAACATGTTATCCATAAGTCAATTAAGTGATAACTGTTATGATATAATCTTTAATCAAAATTCATGCAAAGCTGTTAGTCAGAAAGATGGAACTATCATTTTTAATGGAAAGAGGAAAAACAACATTTATAAGATAAAACTTTTTGAACTAAAAAGTCAGAATGTAAAATGCCTTCTCTCTGTTAACAACAAGCAATGGGTTTGGCACAGAAGATTGGGGCATGTTATTATGAGAAGAATATCTCAGATTAACAAACTCAATCTGGTCAGGGGACTTCCTAATCTGAAGTTCCGCTCAGATGCTCTGTGTGAAGCATGTTAGAAAGGCAAATTTGAAAAACCTGATTTTAAAGCTAAAAATGTTGTTTCCACCTCTAGGCCATTAGAACTTCTGCACAGAGACTTAATTAGACCAGTGAAAACTGCGTCTGTCAGTGGCAAGAAGTACAGGTTAGTGATCGTAGATGACTATAGCAGATGGACATGGGTAAAGTTCTTAAGACACAAGGACGAGTCACATTCTGTGTTCGTTGCATTTTGTAACCAAGTTCAGAATGAAAAGGATCTTAGAATTGTCAAAGTCAGAAGTGATCATGGTGGAGAATTTGAAAATAAAAAATTTGAAACATTTTTTAATGAAAAAAGAATTTCGCATGACTTCTCTTGTCCTAGAACTCCCCAACAAAATGGAGTTGTAGAACGAAAGAATAGAACATTGCAATAAATGGCCAGAACCATGATCAATGAGACTAACATTGCTAAGATCTTCTGGGCAGAAGCAATTAACATAACGTGTTATATTCAGAATAGAATCTCTATAATACCTATTCTGAAAAGACTCCATATGAATTGTGGAAGAATAGAAAGCCCAACATTTCTTATTTCCATCCTTTTGGATGCACATGATTTATTCTGAATACTAAAAATCATCTGAACACGTTTGACTCTAAAGCACAGAAGTGTATTATGTTACGATACTCTGAACGCTCAAGAGGGTATAGATTATACAATACAGAAACACAGATTGTTGAATAGTCAATCAGTGTTAGATTTGATGATAAGCTTGACCCTCAAAAGTCAAAGCAGAATGAATCTTTTGCAGATATAGAAGTTGAATTCACAGGTACTGAAGACAACTCATCAGAAGATTCCAACAGAGATGCTCCAACTACTTCAGAAAGAAATGTTACAAGTGCTCCAGTACCTTCTGTTGATCATCTCCAGAAAAGGTTATCCCGAAGCAGCATAGCTCACCCAGAAGATAAGATCCTGGGAAAGAAGGATGATCAATCAGAACAAGATCAACATTCAGAAACTCTGAAGAATCCCTCATGGGACTGGTCTCACTAATTGAACCAATAACAATTGATGAAGCTCTTCTGGACAATGACTGGATTTTGCCAATGCAGGAGGAATTAAACCAGTTCACCAGGAATGACGTAGGGGATCTGGTTCCCAAACCAAAATGATTCAACGTCATTGGAACAAAGTGGGCGTTCAGAAACAAACTAAATGAGCAAGGAGAAGTCATCAGAAACACGGCACGACTGGTGGCACAAGTTTATAGTCAGCAAGAGGGGATAGACTATACATAAACCTTTTCTCAAATCGCTAGGTTAGAACCTATCAGACTCTTAATCTCTTTTGTTGTAAATAATAGCATCACTCTGTATCATATGAATGTCAAAAGTGAATTCTTAAATGGTTACATAGATGAAGAGGTATATGTGCACCAACCCCCTGGGTTTGAAAATTCCAAACACCCAGAATATGTTTTCAAACTAAAGAAGTCACTCTATGGTCTGAAACAAACTCCCAGAGCTTGGTATGAAAGACTAAGTAACTTCCTGTTAGAAAAGGAATTCACCAGAGGGAAAATGGACACAACCTTGTTATGTAAAACATTTAAGAATGACATTTTAGTTTATCATTTTTACGTAGACGATATCATTTTTAGATCCACTAAACCCTCTCTGGGAAGAGAATTTTCTAAGTGCATGCAGACAGAGTTTGAGATGAGCTTAATGGGGGAACTTAAATTCTTTCTGGCCATTCAGATAAACCAAACTCCAGAAGGAACTCACATTCATCAGAGCAAATATGTCAGAGAACTTCTGAAGATATTTGACCTCTCAGAATATAAGCCCTCAAAGACTCCAATGCATCCCACGTGCATTCTTGAAAAGGAAGAGGTGAGTAAAAAGGTAGAACAGAAAATCTACAGAGGTATGATTGGATATCTCCTTTATCTGACGGCTTCAAGGCCTGATATTTTATTCAGTGTTTGCTTATGTGCTAGATTCCAATCAGATCCTAGAGAATCTCACTTAATAGCAAATAAGTGAATTTTCAAGTATCTGAAAGGTACTACTAATCTGGGTTTGTTTTATAGAAAATCCAATGAATACAGCTTAGTAGGATACTGTAATGCTGACTTTGCTGGAGATAGAGTAGAGCATAAAAGCACTTCTGGAATCTGCCAGTTTCTGGGAGACAACCTGATCTCATGGACCAGCAAGAGACAGTCAACAATGGCATTGTCAACAGCAGAAGCTGAGTACATAGCAGCTGCTGGATGTAGCACTCAAATGCTCTGGATGAAAAGTCAACTTGAAGACTTCAACATATTTGAGAGTAACATTCCTATCTTCTGTGATAACACTTCTTCCATATGTCTAACCAGAAATCCCATTTTGCATTCTAGGGATAAGCATATAGAAATAAAACATCACTTTATTAGGGATTATATTCATAAAGGAATTCTTACTTTAAAATTTATTGACACAGAGCATCAATGGGCTGATGTGTTTACAAAACCCCTTTCTGAAGATAGATTCAATTTCATTCTGAAACATATCAGCATGAAACTTTCTCAATAATAAAATGTTTTATTTGCATATTCTAACCCTCAGAGTTTTATTGTTTTCTATGAACATCTGATCAACTTGTCTTCAGAAGTTAGGAGTACAGTTGCATCAGAATATATCTATGAAGATCTGAACATTTCATTTCAAGGATAGAGGCGTGCAGTTCACACCATCAAACACCTATCATCCTCTCACAAGCTACCTTCTGAGGTTGAACACGCGTTCAAATTCTGAAGGGTCCAAGGCTCTGATTGGATGCATTGAGACATTTGTCATTGGTAACTTTTCAATATCTCTCTAAATCCCCCAATTTCAGGTTTCATTAATTCAATATAATCTTTACTTATTTTATCTTTCTTACTGATTATGTTTTCTAAAGAACTTATATAAACTCAATTTACTATTTCATTCATTCACATTTTACCATCTTCGACATTCTCTCTTGTTCAAGTTTTTTTTCAAAAACCCCTTCTCTCAATTTTCTTCAAAGAATCCGTGTGAACAATGGCATCCTCATCAAGTCTCAAGAATCTCAACAGTGCTTCTGGTTCTTCATCTACTGAAAAATATGAGGAGCCCATTAGAACACTACTCACTTTGTTCGACAACCTTAAAGTTCTCTGTGAATTGATCGTCGATTTTGAAAGCTTACAAGAAAATGGGTTTAATTTGTATGAAAATGTAACTGCACAGGGATGGAACAGATACTTTGATCGTCTGTTGGGTCCAACTTTTCCCATTCTTGTTAAAGAGTTTTGGATTCATGCTACTTCATCCAACCACCAGGTCACATCATATGTTATGGGGAAGAAGATAGTGATTACAGAAGATTTGATTGGGAAACTCATTGGATACAATGGCGGCGGAGTCAGATGCATTGATATGGATGATAAATGTTATGACCTAAAATCCATTGTTAGGGTCATCTTCACTTCTAGAAAGCCATCCAGCAAGATCAGAGACTTGAAAGATCATTACAGAATCTGGGAAAGAATAATTATGGGATGTATCAATCACATGAAGCCTACCAGCTCTCCTAATTACATCAACATTGATCAGCAGTTTATGATATACTTCATTGCAAAGAAGACCAAAATAAACCTTCCACATTTGCTCTTCAACCATCTCAGAACAAGTGTGAAAGAGACAAGAGAAGAAGAAAGAACTAAGAGGGACTGGATTCCTCTGGGAAGATTGATTTCAGATATTCTAACGGAAAACAGGCTGATAGAACATCTGATAGAGGCTCAAGAAATCAGTACTCTGGAAGCAACTGCTGGGAAATCTTTGAATGCCAAGAATTTGAAGAAAATGAAGATTATTGAAAACATTAAGAAGGAACCAACAATTTCTTCTCATGAGGTCATCACTTCTAGGAGAATCCCTCTGAAGGATTTTCCACTATTCTCTGAGATAAATGCCTCTCCAGAGATTATAGTCAGATACCTTGAAGCTTGCAAGGCTGATGGGTCTATTCCAGAAATAAACATCCAAGATCTGCACAATCCAACTCCAGAGGTTATGCTAAAGAAATCCAGAAAGAGGAAAGCATCAGGAGAAGGATCCTCTCAGAGAACACTCAAAGTTGCGAAAAGAAAGGTAACACATCTTTTGTTTCTGTTGTAGAATCAATAGCTATTCCAACATATGAAACCATTCCCCCTCAACCAACAGAAAATCCTTCACCCTAAACATTTGAGGATTTTGATATAGAGTTTGACCCAGCTGTAACTCTTGGAAATTTCTTAAATGAACCTCACTCCCCCAATCCAAATCCAGAACAACATCAACAAGAACTTGCAAGAGTTCTCTCTGATATTGAACTGTTTGATCAAGACCTTTCCTCACCTCTCCCAGAAAATCCAAATACTCAATCTCCTCAACCAGAAAATCCAAAACCACACTCTCCTCAACCAGAACATCAAAGCCTCCACTCACCCCAACCAGAAAATGAAAACCCTCTCACTCCTCAATCTGAAAATCCATCTTATGAAATACCTGAACCAGAAATTCAACACGCTACCGCAAACCAATCAGAAGAATCCCTTTTAGACTCTGATACCTCTACCCAAATTCCTGGGATAACAAAACCTCTTACGGTTTGTTTACCTCTCTCCATTCATGATATTCTAGAAATACCTTCACCATATGAATCCACACCACCAAACACCGCTTACTCACCAATCCTGATTTCTGATTCTTCCACTCCCTCACCTATCAACCTTCCAGCTGACCACCTCAGAACTATCATTGATCTAGAAGCGCTGGACCATCTAGCTTCCACCTCACACAAAATTTCCATCCCCAAACCTAAACCAACCTTAACCAAATCAGATGTTTGTAAGAATTTGTTGATTTTTGAAACAGAAATACAAGAATGGGTTACTCTTTGAAGCAATCAAGTCAAGAGAATTCTAATCATGCTGCTTCTGATTTTCTGTAGGAAATATTCAGAAAATGGTTCAACTCTGAAACCCAGAAGCTGAAAGAATTGAGCTATGAAAGGGCTCAGCAGAACTTCAGTGATCAGCTGAAAGCCTTCAAAGATCAAGTTCTAAGCCACTGGGACAAGAAAGAAATTCTTCTGCTAGAAAACGCTCCTTGGAAAGAGCACCAACCTTCAGAAGCCACTGAACCAGATTTTGATAGTCATCCTCTGAATACTGCTCAAAAAAAATTGATTGCAACAGAAGAGGTTGTTCAATCAGAAGAGGCTGCAGAGTGTTCTGAATGACATGCAACCCCTGAAGATACACCATCTTCGTCTCTAGTCATGCAAACTCTGGAAGAGTTGAAAAAGGAGAATGCCTTAATCCATGCCAGACTGGATAAGAAAGAAGACACAAATAAAGAGATCAGGGATATATTGGATAAATAAGAAGGTACAACAAAAGAAATTAAAGACATTCTGGGAAAGCAGGATGAATCAAGCACTCAGATTAAGAGCTTGTTGGAAGCGTTGTTCACACGACTTCCCCCTCCTTCTTAGATTTTCTTTAACTGTTTATCTATATTTTTCATCTTATCCTCTTTGTTTCTGAAAAATGTCATTGCATTCTGTTTTCAATATAAATCATCTTTTTGACTCTGATTATATTTCTTTTTGATACCTTACAAAAAAGGGGAGAACGTAAGATATTCTCAATAACAGTATACCGGGACAAGTCTCAAACATTATGAATATCTTAACCTCTATGTTTTCTGAAAAGCTTGAATAGGAACATACTCTGATAAGGACAGAAGGAGATGCATCAAAAACTCTGACGAGAAGGAACTTCAGGGAAGTAACTCATCTCTATCTGAGTAATCAACTCAGAGGGAGACTCTCTTAAGCTTTTTGTTCTATATTTTTTCATTGAAAATCCTAGTTTTTGTAATCATCAAAAAGGGGGAGATTGTTAGAACATAGTTTGATTCTACAAACCTAATTAGAGTTTTGATGATAACAAACACAAAGAAAAAATATGCACTCTAAATTTGTGTTATTTTGTATGCAGAAGTTCTGACTGAAACAGCATTAGAAGTTAAGCTACAGAAACTTTCAAGCTGAGACCATCAGAATGTTCTGAAGAATGATGATCAGAATTTGCGCTAAAGTAAAGGATACTCTGATTCTGAACAGAAGTCTAATATACCATCAGATCCTCATATCTCTGAGTCATCAATGTTCTGAAGTAAAAGCAAGATGAAAGATTCTAGTTCTGAAGCGTTACTTTTCAATTAAGACAGTATCATATGCAACGACTTCATTTAAACAAGAATCTTCTCAATATGGAAATAGCATTGAGTGTCCATTATCACGCTTTATGTTGGACAAGATTTCCACGCCTTTATAAACAAGCCTAAAGGACAAATTGTTTACGATTTTGACAACTACTGCTCATACATCTTAAATGTTGCAATCTTTCATATTCACTTATACGCTCAAATTGTGTAATATATCACAGTTGTGATACAATTTTTGTAACGAAAAACAACAGTACACAGTAAACCAGTTTCTTTTGATTAAGCTAGTTTTCCTTGAGATAAACCGGGTTGTGGTTGTACTCAAGAAGACTTTGGCAGTTGTCAAAGTAGTATTGTAATCAAGTTTTTATTAGTGAATTAATTCCTCGTTGGAGAGAGGCGAAATCACCTTGTCGGGTGGACTGGAGTAGTTTGAGATCAAACGAACCAGGATAAAAATATCGTGTCTGCTGTTTTTGATTTTAAGTTTCAATTAACCCCCCCACCCCCCACCCCTTCTTGTGTTTTTCACTTCTTCACACGTGTCTTTAGCATATGGACTTAAGTTAAAAACCTCTATCTTCATATCCTATGACTGGTTTCTTTAGACAAACATCAGAGCCTACACTTCAGAGCCTTTTGGAGTGTCTTGCTACTGTATAACATAACTTGTGTAGTGCTGAAGAGAAACTAATTCTCTTCTAATGTCTTAGCCACGCCATCCATCAAAATCAAAACCTGTTTATTAAGTACTCAACAATAAAAAACATTAGAGTATCAAAATTGTTCATACAAATATACTCATTTGTTATTATCAAAACTCAGATAATATTGCATAACCAAATCTTGTTTTTACAAGCCTCAGGACATAGATGGTTCTTGGAAACTTCTTCAAAATAGATGTCTTCTAAGGTTGAATGAATGAATTATTTTGCTAAAGCATTCAGAGTTTGGGATGTTCATATGGTGATTGAAAGGAAAGAAACAAGAGAAAGAATCGGAATGTTTGAACTGATTGCTATTAACAACGAGAATATGATGCAAGAGAGTTGAAAAAAGCAGAAGAAGCAAGACTTAAAGGTCAAGAAGAAGAAGAAGCAGAAAAGTTAAAGAAGCAAGGTTGGCTCAAGAGGAAGAAAAGCTCATAAAGCAAGTCTAGATGTTGTAATAGTATCTTCTTCTGATTCAACCATTGCACGTCTGGAAATGCAATTGGTGAAATTAGAGGAGAACAACAAGTTTTTTGAGAAAGCATCATTGAACAGAAGCTACCAATGAGAATGTTCAAAACATGCTACAACTGATTCTGCAAAAGATTTATGCTCTTGATCCTGCTTCTGAACCCTAGGCTCTAGGATTTTATTTTTCCTTTTGCTTCTGAACCATAGGACTATGCTTGCTTCTTACTTTTTGTGACTATTGTTTTTCTTCTGATTATTTGATATTTCTGCAAGTCTTCTTTTTGGATCTTAGTTTGTTCTACTTCCTTCGACTCACTTCTTATTTTGTGACTGCTTGAAATTAATGAAGTCTTCTTTTGGCTTATCATTTTTTATCTTTTCCTGTTATTTCTTCTGGTTTTTGTGTTTTTAACACATAATTACATTTTTGATTATGAAAAAAAGGGGGAGTAATTAAATGAACATAATTTTGATTTCAATAATCAAGTTCTGAAAAATATTCTCTGAAAAGAGGTGCTAACATTCTAACCTAGTTAAACTTCTGTTTCTTTTAGAATTGTTTTCTTTTTCAGGAATTATGAACTCTAATTAAAGTCAAGATCTGAAAGCATTATGCATGGCTTATGTCTAACCCGTTGGCTTCAGACTCTGAAGATATTTTTCAATTCATAATCAGACTCTAAGAATTGATAATCTGGAAGTTATCTTAGTGACATTAAAGTTTCAATATTTCAGTTGATTTCATTGGCATCTAGAGTCAAGACTGTCGAGATCTCAATATCTGATCTATTAGAACCATTGGGAGTTTTACTCAAAAGGTTCAGAGTCATGATATTTGAGCTTCATCAAGTCGTTGACTCAGGGAGTTTTATAAAAAGGATTAGTGTTCCTTACTCTTTTTATTTTCACTTTTTCTGATTATATGAACAAAATTGTATCATCAAAATACATAGTTTTGTCATCAACAAAAAGGGGGAGATTGTTTGAACAAGATTTGGTTCTGCAATATTATCTCTGAGTTTTGATGATAACAAATGAGTTTGTTTGTATGAACAATTTTGATACTCTAATATTTTTTATCTTTGAGTATTTAACAAACAGGTTCTACTTCTGATGAATGGCGTGGCCAAGACATTAGAAGAGAATTAGTTTCACTTCTGCGCTACACAAGTTCTGATGAACAATAGTAAAATACTCCTGAAGCTTTTGAATTATAGGCCTTAATGTTTGTATAAAGAAACAAGTCATAAGATCTGAAGACAAAAATTCTACTTAAGTCCAGATGCTGAGGACTCATGGTTCTAAAGACAACATGTTCTAAATAAACAAGTCAAAAGATCTGAAGACAAAAGTTCTACTTAAGTCCAGATGCTGAAGACTCATGCTTCTAAAGACAACGTGTTCTAAAGAAACCAGACAGAAGATCTGGAGAGACAGAAGTTCTACTGAAGTCCAGAAGCTAAAGACTCATGTTTATGAAGACAACATGTTCTAAAGAAACCAATCAAAAGATCTAAAGACAGAAGTTCTACTGAAGTCCAGATGCTAAAGACTCAAGTTTCTAAAGACCATGGTTCTAAGTAAAGGGTTCTAAAGACCAAGTGCTGAAGACTCTGAAGACAGAATTTCTAAAGACTCTGAAGACTTGAAGTTATGAAGACTCGGGGTTTTAGAAAAGGTCCTCACGACCAAGTGTTAAAGACTCTCAAGATGCAGTTCTGAACACTCTGAAGACTTGAAGTTCTGATGACCTTGTGTTAAGCTCTCTCTTCTAAGCTTATGCTCGCAGAAGCCTCTAAAGTACATAAGGAAAAAAGATAATGTTAATGTGGTACAATAGTACATGGTACAATAAAAACATTTCATTTCACTTACATGAAGGACAGACGTTGCATACAATCTTGTCCCCCACCTAATTCAAGCTGCCAACTTTAAGGAAATTCCCGAAATACCCTCTAACGGTTATAATATTTTATTGGCTATAAAAGGGCTTGAAGACAAAGAGAAAAGCTATTCATTCATTATTCATTCATGCAAAACTGATTGTTGTGTATATCTACTATTTTCTTAAGTCATTGTTCATAAAAATAGTTTATATATTCAGCTTGTGTAGAAGCAATATTCTTGTAAACAAAACTTGTATTCAAACTGTTGTTTGATTTTCCTTAAGGGACCAGTTAGGTCGAAATCCTTGAGAAGTCTAAGATTAATATATCTTATAGGTTGTAACGTTAGTCACTTGCATATAGCTTGTGCATTGTAATAATCAGTTGGATTTTTGGATTAAGTGCTTGTTGATAAGGCAAAATCACCTTGGCGGGTGGGCTAGACTAGCTTGATAGTTTTCAAGTGAACTAGTATAAACACACCTTGTTCTTTACTTCCTGTTCTTAATTATTATTATTATCAAGAGTGGAGAAAAATTATTTTAATTAAAGGGGAATATTTTTAAGGAAAAGTTTTGATTTAAAACCCAATTCAAACCCTCAATTTCTTGTGTTTTTCAGACCTTCATCAACATCAATAATTTTCGAAGTTTCTTGGTCTTTTATTTTCCTCTTTTTAGGAAGGACCTCAGGTAATGGTACATTGGTATGAATATTTTCCAATATCATCATATAATTTTTAGATTGGGTTCCTACATTAGGTTCCACAAATCTTTGTGAGAAAGGAAACAATGGGTCATAGGGAAAAAGAGCAATACATACTGCCACCTTCTTTACCTCTTTGATAACCTCCCTTTCGGGTCGTGTCATTGGTTTTTCCTCAATCTTTACCCTTTTCTCACCAGAACTTCCTTCTACCTCATTATTACTTTCCTTAGGACTTTCAATTTGTTTTTCATCTTTGGTTATCACAACATTCACATGTCTCTCAAGGGAGGGTCCTAGAGGGGTGTATGTGAGCAGGGAGATTTGGGTCTCCAATGCCTTGTTGCGAGTTGCGAGGAAATCAACCACTATATTTAGCTGCCTAAGGGTTTGATTAATATGGAGATTTTGTTTTCTAAACTCGTCATTCTGTAGAGTTTGTATCGCCACAAAGCTCTCCATCATATATTCCAGGTTAGAACAAGCTTGGTTGCAATAAAATTCTCCATCAACATTTCGAGGTTGGATTTTTGGGAATCTTGTTGTTCCTCATAATACCGGGAGTGATTATCATAGAGAAAATTCGAGTGATCCATCCATCCTGGATTGTAGGCATAGAAATAGGAGTCTTCATAATAATTTTTCGGACAATTGATCATATTTTGGAAAGACTCCAGGAAAGCCACAAAACACTTAATGAAAATATAAAATATTATAAGAAAAATAAAGCTAAAATATATACGGTGATCAAACAGAGATTCAATATCAAGCGCAATTGGTCCCCGAAAACAGCGCCAAAAATTTGACAGGGTCGCAAGTGTGCAACAAATGTCAGAGTAGTAAAGAGTTATCGAACCACAAGGAACAATGGTTGAGTATCAAACTATATTTTATCGTTGTATATCTAGAGCAATCATACTTTTGGTATTTTAGGAACAACTTAATTGAAAAAGAACTTAAGTGGAAAATATCTTAAATGTAAAGCACTTAAAATATATATAAAGCAAACATGACTTTAGGGTCATGACTCATATTTCCAAATTATCCGTTTAACTTTAGCATTTCTATTACGAGAGTTCCGACACAATTTTATAGAAAAATAGATCATTGTTGATAATACATGCTTTCTCCAGCGCATTGTGGTATCTCTAACGAACGGGACGCTTGTCGGCTTTTGCTCGCGCAGAAATGTTCGTTAGTGATCGTTACTTTTGCACAATTATTAAAATGGAACAATTTATCAATCTAGTCCGATCACTTTTGTGACTTTGGACTCAACCATTTAAAAATTTCTTTCCGGCATTTACACTTATCCTTTCAGATCAAGGTAAACACCTAAAAACACTCCTACTTTCATAGCGAGGTTTTAATCAAAAACTCAGTATTTAAAATAAAAAGGATGAGATTATCGTAATCGACTTATGCTAATTTACACGAAGAATTAATAAATAGTGTTCATGACCCTTAGTCCCTAAAGGAATACTCACTCTTGGTTAGGAATAGCTTAAACAAAGTAATTTTAACATAAGAAATCATGATAAATAAAATAAAACCTGAATTAATAAAATAAATTTGATCCAATGCTCCAATGGAGACTTGAGTTACAGAGCGTGAAAAGAAAACTTGGAATCAAAAATGGATGCTTTGTCCTTATAACTTGTGAGATTTTATAGCCTATTATAAACAAGGAATAAATCTTTGTGATTAATAACCATTATATTAGGAAATATATCAAATTAATTCCCATTAAAAATAGGATAAACTCAAATTGGAAGGTGCAAATGTCCCAAATCAACAGCAAATCAAACCTAAAAAGGAAACAAAAGATGAAAGTTGCGCTTGCCTGTTACGAGCCGTAACACGCATTACATGCACCCGTAATAGGCCGCAGATATTTTTACCAGGCGCGTGAACAAGGGGGTCTTAAGTCTAGATCCCTTTAAGGGAACCCGTAACCGGTTTCTATTTTTTATATTGGGCGCACAAACTTTCCCTTTCTTGATTCACATGATGTGACGGCCCATAATGAGCATGACAAATCTCCATAACAGCCTCTTGGTTTTTGTACTGGGAAATTGTGACTTTTGCATTTTCTTCATGTTTCGTCCAATTTGATTTTCTTCGCTCCCAGAATGCATGTTAGGGATTGAAAAAAACAAAGGAACATGAATGCTTCTTAACAAGAAGATTCCTCCTAGTTTAAGTACATGATAAAACACAAAAGTGTTTAGCAAGATATGAGCAACAACTTCTTGCTTTTACATAATTCTACAAAGATGAATATAATCTAAGTTTGAGTGCAACATCTTGTAGCCTTCTTCATCTTCATCATCTTCTTCTTCTTCTTCTTCTTCTTCTTCTTCTTCTTATTTCTTTTCATATCTTCTTTTTATCTCTTATTCTTTGTGTTTGTGGACTTCATCATCATCAATATCATCGATTTCGTCAAATTACAATTAATCCATTAATCTTGTTATATAGCCTTCAAAAAGAGTCTTTGTAAGGGTAGAAAAGTCCTTTCTCCTTCCAATAGTTAATTCCCAATAGATAAATTCAATAAAGGTTTGGAATAGTACGAAATGCCACTTTCCTTAGCCTGCTGCTTGCATTTGTTAGCATAAGATCGTGGGAGACAACTTCTGTGAATAGTACAACTAATATTATCATAGTGGAATTTGTGGTGTACTTTTTGTACTTTATTCTTCTTGACTAAGTTTCTTGATCTTTATCTTCTGATGATGTACTTCTGATTCTGAAGTATTAAGCTTAGAAAAGATCAATTTCTTTGTCTTCGTTCTTCTGATGAATAATTGATGAGTAGTTCATAAACTACTTTGTTGTTGTAACATAGGAACATAAAATTTGTCAGAAACATGACTTGTCTTCAGAAATAATAACAACAACTTTTCTGAAAGATGAATCTTGACTTCTGATCTTAGAACTAGTCTTGAAGGCGTATGTCTTATCTGATATGAGATATGAAGATTGAGTGAGAAGATGTTTATTTGATAATCTTTCATTAGTGTATTCTTGTATTCAGATATATAAGCAACAACTTATCAGAGAAATAAGTCTTGTCGTTGTAGGCGAAAGCTTTTCGGAAGTTGATATCAAAAGATTTTCTGATGCTTGAATCTTGAAATTAGATATTGTGGTAATAGTCTTTCTGATTCTCAAGTCTTTGAATTATTGAGCTTTGATTGTTCTTCTTAGTGGATTGATTTTGATTGTAGAATGAAAGTGATCTAGAAGATACTTCACTTTTGTAGAGTCGGAGTCTTTTAGATATTTGAACATTGTCTTCAGATATAGAAGCAATAACTAATCTTAGGAACAACTTCTTTGTTTGAGAGTGAAAGCTTTTCTGATCCACTATGTCTTTATCTGATCTTGATTTTTTATAATCATTTTTTTAGATGCATGTCTGATGTCTAATTCTGATGCAGAGTCTTATATCAGAATATCACATTTTCTGGTTAATTCATCTTGATCTGATCTTTGATTTCTAATGACAACTTTTCTGAGCTACATATCTAATGTCTGATTTCTAAAGCAAAATCTCATAACAGTACATCTGATTTTGACATTAAATTCTTTCTTTCTGATCTCTTGAATTCTGATATTTGAATTGAGCTGAAAGCTACAGCTTATGTCAGCTACATCTTGGTTTCTAAACATGAATTCTTTCTTTCTGATATCTGAGATCTTCGTTTATGATATTTTGCGATCTTCAATTCTAAGCTTTGATTTTTGATATCTTTGTTTCTAAGCATCCTTATTTCTGATATCTTCATTCTTGATATTTAGATGTAAGCAAAAGCTTTTATTATCAACTTCTTTTATTTTTGATATATTGACTTCATAACTCTTGATTCTGATCTTGATTTTGATGCTGAGCTGATCTTTGAATCTTAACTTCTTGGCTCTTTGATTTCTGATCTTTTGAAGCTTGAGCTCTTCTTAAAAACTCATCGAGATTCTTTTCTTGTCGAACATTCAACATTCAACATAACTACTGATGTTTAATTAGAAATGAACTCAATGGATCTTCTTCTGAGTGATAAAGTGGTTATGATGATATCTTGATTAAGACTATCCAGAATTCTAATATTTGCACACTCAATGAAATCATTAGAACTAAAATTATTCTACATAAAATATATGAATTGTTATCATCAAAACATAGAGATTTAAACATAGATCCAAATCTTGTTCTAACATGCTCACGAGGAGATGCTAGAGAATGAGTAGACCAGAGATGATCATGTCGTTGATGTGTTTCCGCACCCTCATACCATTATGCGGCTTACACGTGTGGGCATCGAGTTTGGAGTGTCAGTGAGAGATGGAGATGAAGCGGTCACTCTAGCACAGTTTATTCTTTCTGAGGCACAAAGTGTCGTGGCTTATCATAGACAGAGGAAGAGTCAAGGTGTTAGGATTATGCATACACAGTAGAGTACATATTTGATTGTATTTTGTTTATTTTTCATCAACTTGGAGGATAATTGTAGTACTATTATATTCAGTTTCTATAATATTCAGTTTTATTAAAGTATTACATGGTTCTATAATATTCGTTTTTATTAATATTTGAAATAAATAATGATAATTTTAATCGAATTAAAATTAGTTTGGATTGAACACTCGACAATCTTAGAAAAATGATTTTGGAAAAATCACACAGGGAATAATTCAGAGATGCATCTCTGAATTATCTCCACACATTGTTCAAATATGCATCTTCGAACTAATTTTCTTAAGAAATGAGAGGTTGTTTGATTATTTAAGGATAAAATGTGACTTCAGAGATGCATCTGCGATTTTACCCTTAGGTGTATTTGGAGATGGATCTGTGAATTTACCCTTTGGAGCATTCAAATATGCATCTCTGAATTTATTCAAGGGTATTTTTAGATTTTTAGAGGTGTCCCGTATAGCAAGGGTAGGATAAGAAATTGCCAAAAGGAGAGAGGGATAGACCAAAACCCTTCCAAAAGAAAATAAATTTAAAGAAATTAAATCTAAACTTATTCTTTACAAAATTAAGAGGATTGAGTCAAAAAGAGTTAGTGAACAGAAAGTCTAGCAAAAAAATTTGCACAAGAGTTTTCTTCTATATAAGTATGTGTAATGAAAAAAGAAATATTAGAAAAGATCTTTTTACAATGAAGCCATCTATTTCTAAGTTTCTAAAGAACCAATGTATCTTTTCAAAAAGCTTGGACTTCAATAAAATAAAAGTGTCACTTTCAATCTAAAGCTCAAGTCACTTTCAATCAAAAACTTAAGTCATGCTCTTTCCATAGCAATTTTTATGACTTTAAAAACTGTAGACAATTCCACATGTAAGGAATTGGTCCTTGAAGTTGGCTCTACAAAACTTATTATAAAATATTCTTTTGAGTCTTTAAAAATGCTTCACGCCAACTTTCTTGAGAGTCAAATGAGCCATCATATTTGCATTTAAGCAAATTGATAATGGGAGGTTGTCAAATAACTTTTTTCTATAATAGGATCCTGAGGAGGGTGGATATTGACATTGAAAGATTTGAGCAAATTGAAGTCCATCGTGGAAGAGGAGGAGTGGAGAGCAAGGAATTGTTTCCAAACATTCTGAGTTCAACAATTATGTTTGAAATGGTTGTGTGAAGAGGAAGAGTGTTACTATGATACTTTGCCAAATTTCAAGTCTACCAAATAGAAGAGCCTGTGAAAACATTTGTTGCCTTAATAATAAGAGAGTCTTGGGGGATCTACTTTTGTTACATAAGGACCATACATCATCTTTACAAGAAACAGTGATGGAAGAATTAAGAGTTATACCAAGCAATTTTTAGATTTTGACAGCACAAGGACAATGGAAAAAACATGAGAAGTTGTTTTAGCATGAGAACTATAATTGTTACATATGGAAGCCAATGTGTAACATCTTTGTTAAAGCAGATCATTGGTAGGAACTTTATCATGCATTAGGCGCTAGATCAGAAAGGTTTTAAAAAAGAGGGAAATCTAAGTTCCAAATGTACTTGAACCAATCCATCTTGTTGAAGGGGTTGACTTAAATGAGAGGTTGTCATCTGTGGAAACCTGTCATACCCTCCTGTCTAAGACATCTACTGAAGGACAAAGTCTACCAAACTCGCGAGATTAACACTCGACAGAAATACCGTATAAACTTCCTAGCGAAAATCACCACTTAGAAAAGAATTTTTAGTATCCATTAGAGAAATATGACATTGACGAATCCGTGAAACAAAAATAAGAGTGTGAATCATAATCATTTTTTCACTAGAGAAAATTGTCTTCATACTCTATATATTATATTATTGCCATTATCTCTTAAAAATAATATGTGTTTTATAGTGCTCAACTATTCTTCCAGAGTTCCAGGCTTAATTTTGATTTTGTATACTCGATGAGACCAAATAACACGTTTTGCAGGAGGAGGACATACTAATTCCCAATCATATGTATTCTGCGAAGAAGACAGTTTTATTTTGTCATATCCTACTATAAAAGAGGTTCAAGTATATTCTATTTATAGGAAGAGGTCTATAAAACTATGAATAAAGATTGGAGAAGAAGAAAAGTTAGTGGAATACAAAAAAATGTACATTGGGAAATACTCTATTCTATAGTTCCAACATCCCTTGACTACATTAATGCAGTAAGGGTGTTTAATCCACATCTGCATATAGTTAAAATTGCGATATTACTTAAATCACACGATACTTCAATCTAGCAGGAAAGGATAACGATCAAATTTATGTCCAATCTGTGTCGATCATGAAGTGTTTGAGCAAAATTTGATTCAATGTTGGTTACAAACCTCCCTATCTAATATTGTTTTAGTGTGATGGCTTTCACCTCTTTTATTAGTCTAATTAATCAAAATAAACTCATACACTCTAATAGGTAAATGAATTATATCGTTTGAGTCTGTCCAAACTTGAAAATATTAAATTAGTGCTATGGATGGAGAATGTGACACCAGATGTTCATGTCACCTAAAGTTATACTGTAATCACCAAGCAAACGCCAATACAAACTTTGATGATGAGATCCACCCTGATATTGGAAAATAATTGAATACTTTTCTAAACCTATGAAATTTAAACAGGCAACCTGTAAAACCAATTTTCGAGGATAATAATAACATAAAAATAAAGTAAGAACACCAAATTTTAACGAGGAAAACTTCCCTCCAAGTGAGAGAATAAAAACCACGGGATCCAGTACAGTAAAACTTTCCACTATATTAATAATGGGAATACAAAAATATTCATAGTAACACTAAGGCATAACAATCTTCACTTATAAACGATAAAGATGGAAAAAATCACTCCAAACAACACCTCTATAAATTGTGGGTATACTAAAACAACTCTAAGAAAAAGTGAAACTACTCAACATGAGTATCAATAAAATTTAGCTAAGTGATACGAATAACATACTGAATTTGTAGCTCAAACTAATAAAGTTTGCTAACACCCTTTTATAACTTATGTGCTTTCCTCTTCTTTGAAACACTTGTAAGTTACTTATTTAATGTGTTGCTTTATGGATTAAAAAATCCCTTTAAATAGATGCCAAATGAGTTTGACCCAAATGAAATAAAATCTAAATAAAATATTTATTTCTTTTATTATTTTTCTATTTTTTTCTAAATAAACGGTGGGTCTAACTTTATGAGTGAGTTCACTCTTAAAATTCCTCCCTCAGAACTCAAGTGGGACGAAGCTGCTCCGTCATGCATGTCTTCTTTCTGCAATTGATCATTTTCGTCGCAGGCAAAATGTTTGTCATCATATCTAAACATTTATCGTTAGTATGGATCTTTTCAAGTGAAAACAACTTCGCTTCTAATGCATCTGGTATTGAATGATTCCACACCTCAGTGTGCTTTAACCTAGAGTGAAACATTAGGTTCTTACTGTGATCGGTGGGAGCGAGAACTGACTGTTTTTGGAATGCTGGTTCACGTTTGCGTTTGTTTTCGCAAAGTGTCGCGGTAAGCAAGAGTCGCCACCGTCTTTTATTTTATCCAACAAGGAAAGGACAAAAGTACATAAAAATTCCTTTTCGAGATTGTTTCTCGGGTTCGGGAGGTAGATTATAGAAAGGGAAGATGTTAGCACCCTTTCTATCCGTGGTTATCCACGGGCTCTTAGGTACTTGCTCACTATGTTTTCAAAAGTTTTGCTTTTCTTTGTGATTGTGGGTTTTGAAAAGAGTTTTGTTTTTGAAGAGAGTGTAAGTACGAAAAGTTTTGTTTTGTTTTTAAAAAGGAGCAAATACTTAAGAACCTCTACCTACTCAAAAAGGAATTTAATTGTGCAAATGTCCTTTAGACAGTGCTATCCCACTATTGAGAAGTAGGTAGCACCGTCGTTGGAGTTTCGGGTCAATTTGATTTAAGGGACGTGTGGTCACTAAAGCAATGTTAGGATGCCTTAGCGGTAACCTTAATGTCTTAGATCATTTTTTATCGAGGCAACCATTTCGAGGCAACTTTGATCTTTGGACAGGAGCGCGACCTCTAAAACATCCTATACTTAATGACCACGTTCGAGGCAACCAAGTGAGGTGTACCCTAAGAGTGGCATGTGCATGTGTGTCAATTTTCAGTTTATATTATCTTTGTACATGTTATAGTGAGCTATTTTTGATTTTAAGTTAAGAGTTAATCTTGTCATGCAATCCTAGTTAGCATACATCTAAGCAGTTAATATATGTACAGGAATTTAAAGTGCTGAAATTGTAAATCCTACGCTATTACAAGGCTTCGGGGAGGGGGATTATTTACATGTCCAAAATTGGGGAATAAAGCAGTAAAGTAAAAGTCTTAGTTAAGCTATTACAAACCAATAAGCAGTTACAATAAAATAAACGCGCGCAAATATGAAAATAACCTCTAAAAATTCTAAGAATAAAATCTTTTTGTTGTTTTATTTTATTTTGGGAAAATGATCTAAATCTATTTAATTTTAGTTTTTTGAGAAAATGTTAAGATAATTAAGAGATTAATTAACAAAGTTAATTTTAATAGAAAAAACTAGCCTAATGTTTTTTGAGGTTTTTTGATTTTAATGTTAATTAAAAAAGATAAAAAGATGTCAATGAAAACAAAAATAAAATAGAAGGGGGGGGGGGGGGGTCCTTCGATCCAGGAAAAAAAAAGGAGTTTGGACCCAGGGAGGGAAATGGTCATTTCGATTGGGCCAGACAGTAAGGCGTGAGTAGCCTTCGATCCAGGGAAGAGGATTGTCTTTTGATCATGGAGGTCATGGCTTTCGATCCAGGAATGAGATGCCTCCTTCGATCCAGCATACTAATGGGTTCGATCCAGAGAAGGTGTCTCCTTCGATCTGGGATGTTATACCTGCAAAAGTATGTTAGCGTAATAAAATGCAGGGCCTGGGTATTGAACCCCAGGCCCTTCGATCCTGCGCTTGCTGGGTCTCTTCAGGCTATGTCTGCAGCAAATATTAGCAAATGATGGACATGGCCTGGGTGCCAAACCCAGGCCTCTTGATCCTGTATAGGATAAAAAATCGAAGGTAACAACCAGTATGGATGTATTATGCAAATATGAGGTTGGATAGTTTACCCTTTCTTACCAGCAGATTGGACTTTTAATTTGGGCGTTTCCTGGATGTAGGCACCTTCGATCTGGGCACTTCCTGGATGCAGGCACTTTTGATCTGAGGGCTTTTGGGCGTGGGCACCTTTGATCTGAAGGATGTCATTGCTTGGAAAATTCTGGCAACCTTTGATGGATTTTGTGGGCAGCACCTCTCCAATGTTTTTTGTTCTCCTATTGTGTTTTTCGTGTGTGTTCTCCTGCAGAGTTTTTGTCTCTTGGATATGTATGTTAGCCTCTATATTTATAGGGGTGTGAGGGTGCATTAATGGCAAGAGACAGCCATTAAACAGGCCATTGAATGCCATGAGACAAGAAACGGACACATTAAAAGTTTTCCTTTTTTGAAATATTCATTTCTCTTGAATGAACCTGGACACTTTTGAATTGAGCGCCCTCTTGATGACCTCCTTCGAATGGCCCTTGTCCAAAGATCAATCGAAGGGTACTAATTAAAATTCCAATCGAAAGGCTTTGTTAACAGGCCAATCGAAAGGTGCTGTTTCATGCTAATCGAAGTGCTCCTTCAGAATACCAATCGAATGGTCTTTCAGAATGCTAATCGAAGTGCTCCTTCAGAATGCCAATCGAAATGGTCCTTCAGAATGTCAATCGAAGGGTCTTTCAGAATGCCAATCGAAGTGCTTGTCCATAATGCCAATCGAAAGGCTCATTCAGAATACCAATCGAAGTGCTCCTTCAGAATGCCAATCGAAATGCTCCTTCGGAATGCCAATCGAAGGGTCATTCAGAATGCCAATCGAAGTGCTCCTTTAGAATGCCAATCGAAATGCTCCTTCAAAATGCCAATCGAAGGGTCTTTCAGAATGCCAATCGAAAGATACTTAAAGCACCACTCAAAAATTTTCTTTTTCCTTAGGCAAGGGTTTGTGATCAACCATGCAGGTGGGAGACTTTGGAAAACATGAGAGGGCAAATTTTGGGGTGCAACAGTTACCAAGATGAATTGCAATATGATTGTCACAGAATAACACAAATGTTTCGAGCTTAACACCCAACTCTTGTAGGAATCTTTTCATCCTCAAAAGTTCTTTAGACGTTTCAGTTGCTACAATATACTCAACCTTGGTAGAAGATAAAGCAACGCACTTTTGTATTCTTGATTGTCAAGACACTTCTCCCCTACAAAAGTTATCATGTATTTGTTTACCTTGGAATATTGTAAACAACCGTTGATCCTCTAAATCCTTTAACATATTCAGTTACTCACGAAATCGATCAAATTGATCTCAGGACTATTATGTTCTATTATTTAGAAAGTATGTTTCAATGATAATAATTTTTCAAACAAAAGGAATCACTTCGTATGTCGAAGTGAAACTTCTTTATGAAAGTAATGAAATATAAACTATCCTAGACTGAGAATTGTAAAAAATGTAAAAAAATATAAAGAAATCTCATTGAATGTAAATGACATTGAATTGTAAAATATGGTGCATCATACGTACATTCTCGTTAACTCTTTTCTCTAACACTGGTATTTTGAGTATTTTGAGTATTTTGTACAAAGATGTGAACACTTCCAATTGAAACACAAAAGCTACAATTTATAGAATTTCGACCCTAACGATCTTCTAACAAACTAATGCAACATTCCGATGGCATGTCTTCAACAATTCAGGAGATTCCACGCGTCCTTCTGGATAAGAATGAACATTCGAATTCAAAAACTCTTCGCTATCTGTCTTGAGCGCCAAAACCAATGAAATCTGGCCACGGTCGAAGTATAACGTTTTAAGCCATGGTTCGAATAATACCTTATTTCACAATTCGAATTTCATAAACTATCCATCAATTTAGAATTCGAATCTTCATGGTTTTCAATAAATCAAATAGCCAAATAATTTCTCTAAGTATTTTCAGACCATTGACTCAACTCAAATTTCCCTTAGTCGAAATTTCCAACCAACAAATTACCCCTAAGAAATATTCATTTCGAAACCAGAAATGTATATTTTTTTGTAATCTTCTCAAATAATTGAACACTAGAGTGCCCAGAAATTTGCACTCGCATGGTGTGGTATCAGCATTGTGATGTCGGGAATGGGCTTACAGATGCCATTTGGAGATTGTTGGTAGGAGGATGGGATTATAGATGCCATTTGGAGATTGTTGGTAGCTGTCTTTGAGAGAAATAGAATTTTAGGAGCTTCAGTTGTCCGTTACTCTACTGGGGAATTAACTCTGGAGGTGAACTGCATATCTAGACTGAGAAGGAACCTGGGTAAGGTTACTTTATGATGAGTCCATGTAAAACTTCATCTGGAAAAGAGGGACCTGTGTAGGGTTACTTGATGATGAGTCTGTGTAAAACTTTGTCTTGGAAAAAGAGGGAACCGGTGTAGGGTTTCCTGATGACGAGTCCGTGTAAAACTTCATCTTTGGAAAAAGAGAACCTGTGTAGGGTTTCTTGACGACGAGTCCATGTAAAACTGCATCTTGAAGAGAGGGAACCGGTGTAGGGTTGCCTGATGAGGAGTCTGTGTAAAACTTCATCTTTGGAAAGAGAGAACCTGTGTAGGGTTTCTTGACGACGAGTCCGTGTAAAACTGCATCTTGAAGAGAGGGAACCAGTGTAGGGTTGCCTGATGAGGAGTCCGTGTAAAACTTCATCTTTGGAAAGAGAGAACCTGTGTAGGGTTTCTTGACGAAGAGTCCGTGTAAAACTGCATCTTGAAGAGAGGGAACCGGTGTAGGGTTGCCTGATGAGGAGTCAGTGTAAAACTTCATCTTTGGAAAGAGAGAACTTGTGTAGGGTTTCTTGACGACGAGTCCGTGTAAAACTGCATCTTGAAAGGAGGAACCTGTGTAAGGTTTCATGATGACAAGTCCGTGTAAAACTTCATCTTTGGAAAGAGAGAACCTGTGTAGGGTTTCTTGACGACGAGTCCGTGTAAAACTGCATCTTGAAAGGAGGAACCAGTGTAGGGTTTCCTGATGACTAGTCCGTGTAAAACTTCATCTTGGGAAGAGGGAACCTGTGTAGGGTTTCTTGATGAGGAGTCCGTGTAAAACTTCATCTTTGGAAAGAGGGAACCTGTGTAGGGTTTCTTGATGACGAGTCCGTGTAAAACTGCATCTTGGAAAGAGAGAACCTGTGTAGGGTTTCTTGATGACGAGTCCGTGTAAAACTACATCTGGAATTGAGAAGGAACCAGTGTAGGGTTTTTCAGGATAGACCTGTGTGAAGTCTGTTTAGTTTCCGGAGTTAATCTTGAACTCGCTGGAAGTTGTTAATGATAACCATCTTTCTTGAAAAGGTACATGATTAATCGTATATGATGCATGACATGCATTGTATGATGATGTTCTCAAAATAAATGAGATTATGCTGTATGCAATATGTATGTGCACGTCATGATGTATGAACATGAAATGCTATTGTGGTATGTCCGAGTTTGGGAAAATAAATCCCTGACTGTTGTTGGAGAATAAAGAGTTTCACTCGCTGGAGATAGCGACCGAAGATGATTGGGAGAATAACCCTGCAGGAGAGAATAACTCCGCTGGGGAATGGACTAACGAGGAAATGACTCTGTGGGGAGTATATACTCTGCTAGAAGATCTTCTGATTTGGAGAAATAAAACTCAGCTGGGGATGAATTGATGTTGCTGGTGACAGTGAACCCTGTTGGGGATTGAATTTCTGTCTATGAAAGGAATGAACTCCGCTGGGGATAGAAAGAACTTCGTTGGGGATGATCTTTCAGTTGCAACTTGCTGAGGATAAACCAGTTAGACTCATGTGAGGATAACCTCTGAATTTGGCTGAGGAGACTTATTTGTGCTTCGCAGGGGACAAGCTTCCAGAGTCTACTGGGGAAGAAGAGTTGTGGTCCTTTGATTTGTAGTAGTCGGAGAGGAAAACTCAAGCTGGGGAATCCTTGTGTTGTTGGGGAAATAAACCCTGTCGTCAGTCCGCTAGAGAGGTGACATCTTTGTTGGGGAAGTCCTCGAGGATTCTTGAGGTTGATTCAATTGGGGAAAGGTTTTCAGAGATTAAACCCTTGCTGGGAGTCATCATATAAGAAGGATTTTGGGGATATTTTTCATTGCCCCTAGTAGCGAATGTTTGTGACATTGCCAGAAAATGTTTAGTTGTATGTAACCTTTCGTCAGGGTTGACGTTCAATGCCCCAAGTGACGGAGATGGAGACCTGCCCCTGGTTACTCTGCACTTCTTCAGAGATTTCCTGAAATCTTGACTGGACTGCCGTAGGTGTGCTGGATAGTGACATGTCATGCCCCTTGATTGTAAGGAGATTTGTCAATGGAAGTGTCACCCTTTTTGAAGTGATTTTGTTCACTGAGAGGGCTTTCGTTCATCGAATATTCGTTGTGTGAATTTCTCCGCTGTCAAACAGATAGCCAAATGCAAACAGTGATATTCAAATAATGCAAAGTTTATGCTTGTCTCGAAGTTTTGAAAAATACGTTTTTTAGCAGAAAACTCTTTATAAGACAAATTTAACACAAGATTTAGGGCAAAGCCTTACAGGAGTCAGGATACCTTTTGTAACAATATGCTTTCGAACTAACCCATGCTTTAGTTAGGACTTTTGAAGGGTTGTAACGTGGCTTGGTTCACGGTTTAAGAAACAAAGGATAAAGGCTCAAAGTATATTTGTACCCACCCGCTCTTCGTGATGTTCTTCAATCCTAAACTCAGTTAATTGTGCATTTGAACTCCAAATGAGTCTGGAACGACGTTTTTGGTGATGGTTCACACAAGTTGGATTTTGGAAGGCAGTCATCATTTTTTGCAACATTTTTCATGTTGTCGAGGATTTGTAATGACCTCGTTTTTTTGATTTATTATCCCTAATTTTTGTCTGACTGTTCCTATTTTCGAGATTACAGTCAGCGGGATGCCCCAGCTTTCTTAAGTCTCCTTTATAGGTTTTGGCTCAGTGGGCTTTTCTCTTTTGAGAGATTGACCGCCTATGAGATAAGGAACCACCACTGTCTTTTGATTCCAGAGGAATGCTTTTGATGTCGTTTGTTGTACTATGGACTGAGAGTTTTGCGACCTCAATGCACATCTTTTTGAATTAACTGAGAGACTACCCCGCCCTAGGTGTAAATTAAAGGTTTTAATTTGTGTTTAAAACAGAAAACTCCTACTTCTTTGGCTCGAAGGAGTTGACTAGAGATTATCTTCCTTATAACTCCAGTGTTTAGGATTTGAAAGAAATGCCTGTACATCGTCAGCAAGGTCTGTCCAAAAGCATACTGTATGAGATTATGGCATTGTTTCATCATCCTCCCTCTAAAGGCTTGTGACTTTTAGCAAGAGTTGAATGTCATAAAGCGAGTAAAAAGCATAGTTTAAATGTAATTAAAATGATTGGATCAAATCAAGACAAACATATGCAATGCATTAATGAAACAAAGTTTGGCATTAATAGATAATTGTTTGAATAACAAAGAGATTACAACTTGAAAATTCAAATGAAACAAAGACATTCTCAATGATTTGGCATAGGAGCAGTGATTATGCTAGAGTCTCCGGAGGACCAAACTCAATCTCCTTGGCATCAATCAAATTCTGAATCTTGTACTTCAATGCCCAACAATCGTTAGTATCATGCCCGGGACTGTCAGAATGATAAGCGCAGGTCACATTAGGATTGTAGTTAGGAGAAGAAGTCTTGGGGTTTGGATGAGGTCCTATCAATGTAATTAGATTCATCTTCAACAAGTGTTGCAACGCTTGAGACAACGGCATGTTGATGTTGGTGAACTGTCTTTTAGGCTCATATGGCTTTCGTTGATTTCCCTTTTACTGTTGTCGGTGTGACGCAGAACCAGAGACCAGGACTGCCCCTACGTGTTGATCATGACGACTCTTTTAACCATACACAACATTGGATTCTTTCTTCCCATTGTGGGGCTTTTTCTGAGCATCAGAAGGTGTTTCTTCTTGAATCTTCCCACTTTTGATGCCAACTTGGACCCTTTCGCCGGTCAGAATTAGTTCGGTGAAACCCACTGACGAGCTGCCGATCAAATGATTGAAATAGGGACCAGACAAAGTCCCAAGAAACATATCCACCAACTCCCTATCAGACAGAGGGGGTTGGACTCTTCCAGCAAGATCTCTCCACTTCTAAGCGTAGTCCTTAAAGCCTTCGCCTGTACCCATAGACATACCCTGAAGCTGAGTACGTGTGGGAGAAAGGTCGGCATTATACTGGTATTGCTTGTAAAAAGCAGCAGCAAGGTCCTCCCAGTTGCGGATGTTAGCTCCTTCCAGTTGACAGAACCATTCAAGTTGAGTCCCTGACAGACTATCTTGAAAGAAATGAACCCAGAGATTTCTATCAGCAGTATATGGTTGAATCTTCCTCACATATGACCGGAGGTGTAGCTTTGGACAGAAGCTCCGTCATACTTGGCAAAGGCAGGTGCCTTGAATTTATGGGGAATCACCACCCCAGATGATAGACCCAGATCTCCGAAGTCCAGACCGGGCACCTTCTGTATTTCCATAGTGTTCAAACGGTCTTCCAGTTGTTTGTACTTATCCTCAGCAGGAGGATATTGTTCTTCATCATAGTCCGTCTCGTTGTCAGAGACTTCAGGGCTAGGAGCCCTCCTTTCTTGTGGACTGTCTTTCCCTCCAGATGAGGTGGTCAGGTCAACTTCATTCTGCAGCCCGTTTCCAAACCTGTGTCCACTGTTGAACAAGATGGTCCTCTTTTTCTTCTTCTTTTTCTCTTTCAGAATCAAGGTCTTCAGGTCCTGCTGACCCTTAGCTAGGCTCATGACCAACTCTTGAAATTGGGCATTCTGGGCCTGGAGGTCCTTCATAGCTTTCTAAGTGGAAGGTTCAGTAGACATGATGATTGTTGAAATAAACATCGAAGAAGATAAGAGACCTGTACTGGGACCTGTAATGCAATGATATATATGATATATGTATGCAATGTTTTCAAGGATCTCGCGGGGTAAATAAGAAATTGTTAGAATTTGAATCTGGTAGCTTGATTGAAGGAACTTCATGTTGCTGAGAGTCCTTCTTCAAGAGTCAAACTCACCATATCGAGTGGGTCATAGCCCCTGACTCAAGTTATCGTGTTTTGATTTCTAAACAACCTTGGCTAGAGGAAAATAAATCCCCTTTACCCCTTTCTAGCCATTTGATTTATCATAACCTGCATCACAGACCCTTGAGATACTTGAAATGGTTAAATAAATGTTAAGGCATGATGTTATGGTGTGTATGTTATGCGTTTAAGCAAAAGTGTGAGGTGATGTAAGTAAGCCCTGCAATAAATCCAGATTATTGGATAAGGACTGTAAACAAAACCTGCAAGGAACCCATGTTGTCAAATAACAAGAATGTGCAAGTAGTTCAAGTTTGAAGGCACACAAGTCACACAAATAGCCTTAAGTTTAGGCTGGCATGGAGTTTAGGCATTACCCTCTTTCAGTTTAGTTGGTTTAAACCTGTCCTAAAAATAGTAACCAGGTTCTAGAGGATCTCAATATCACTGACTACGCTCGATCGGTCATAATTCCAATTTAGCAACCTTTTCTTGCGGCCGGAATCATCGCGAGAGTTTAGTCTCAATGAGTGTAGCATACTGCTACTGTTCTATGGCCAAGTTGGTCAATTTAAGGTTCTAAGGCCAGTTGGTGCTTAATGACTCCTTAGAAGACCCATATTCTCCTCGTTTCAACACAAGGGATATCGGTACAGACTAAGGTGCCACACCAACGTAGCTACTGCTTCATCCGTGTCGGTCTACGCCGGACAGATCCCTCACACTTTATTGCTACTTACCTAAAGGGTATCTCCAAATCCGGGTTAGGATCTATAGAACTCTGATACAAGCCCACAAAATATAAAGCATACAAAGCATATAATTGAAAACATAAGTGATCTAATTCTAAGGTATACCTCACTTATAATTCCCCAGCAGAGTCGCCAGTTCTGTGATCGGTGGGAACGAGAACTGACTGTTTTTGGAATGCTGGTTCGCGTTTGCGTTTGTTTTTGCAAAGTGTCGCGGTAAGCAAGAGTCGCCACCGTCTTTTATTTTATCCAACAAGGAAAGGACAAAAGCAAAGAAAAATTCCTTTTCGAGATTGTTTCTCGGGTTCGGGAGATAGATTATAGAAAGGGAAGGTGTTAGCACCCTTTCTATCCGTGGTTATCCACGGTCTCTTAGGTACTTGCTCACTATGTTTTCAAAAGGTTTGCTTTTCTTTGTGATTGTGGGTTTTGAAAAGAGTTTTGTTTTTGAAGAGAGTGTAAGTGCTAAAAGTTTTGTTTTGTTTTTAAAAGGAGAAAATACTTAAGAACCTCTACCTACTCAAAAAGGAATTTAATTGTGCAAATGTCCTTTAGACAGTGCTATCCCACTATTGAGGAGTAGGTAGCACCGTCGTTGGAGTTTTCGGGTCAATTTAGTTTAAGGGACGTGTGGTCACTAAAGCAATGTTAGGATGCCTTAGCGGTAACCCTAATGTCTTAGATCATTTTTTATCGAGGCAACCATTTCGAGGCAACTTTGATCTTTGGATAGGAGGGTGACCTCTAAAACATCCTATACTTAATGACCACGTTCGAGGCAACCAAGTGAGGTGTAACCTAAGAGTGGCATGTGCATGTGTGTCAATTTTCAGTTTATATTATCTTTGTACATGTTATGGTGAGCTACTGTTGATTTTAAGTTAAGAGTTAATCTTGTCATGCAATCCTTGTTAGCATACATCTAAGCAGTTAATATATGTACAGGAATTTAAAGTGCAGAAATTGTAAATCCTACGCTATTACAAGGCTTCGGGGAGGGGGATTATTTACATGTCCAAAATTGGGGAATAAAGCAGTAAAGTAAAAGTCTTAGTTACGCTATTACAAACCAATAAGCAGTTACAATAAAATAAACGCGCGCAAATATGAAAATAACCTCTAAAAATTCTAAGAATAAAATCTTTTTGTTGTTTTATTTTATTTTGGGAAAATGATCTAAATCTATTTAATTTTAGTTTTTTGAGAAAATGTTAAGATAATTAAGAGATTAATTAACAAAGTTAATTTTAATAGAAAAAACTAGCCTAATGTTTTTTGTGGTTTTTTGATTTTAATGTTAATTAAAAAAGATAAAAAGATGTCAATGAAAACAAAAATAAAATACAAGGGGGGGATCCTTCGATCCAGGGAAAAAAAGGAGTTTCGACCCAGGGAGGGAAATGGTCCTTTCGATTGGGCCAGACAGTAAGGCGTGAGTAGCCTTCGATCCAGGGAAGAGGATTGTCTTTTGATCATGGAGGTCATGGCTTTCGATCCAAGAATGAGATGCCTCCTTCGATCCAGCATACTAATGGGTTGGATCCAATGAAGGTGTCTCCTTCGATCTGGGATGTTATACCTGCAAAAGTATGTTAGCATAATAAAATGCAGGGCCTGGGTATTGGACCCCAGGCCCTTCGATCATGCGCTTGCTGGGTCTCTTCAGGCTATGTTTGCAACAAATATTAGCAAATGATGGACATGGCCTGGGTGCCAAACCCAGGCCTCTTGATCCTGTCTAGGATAGAAAATCGAAGGTAACAACCGGTATGGATGTATTATGCAAATATGAGGTTGGATAGTTTACCCTTTCTTACCAGCAGATTGGAATTTTAATTTGGGCGTTTCCTGGATGTAGGCACCTTCGATCTGGGCACTTCCTGGATGCAGGCACTTTTGATCTGAGGGCTTCTGGGCGTGGGCACCTTTGATCTGAAGGATGGCTTTTCTTGGAAAATTCTGGCAACCTTTGATGGATTTTGTGGGCAGCACCTCTCCAATGTTTTTTGTTCTCCTGTTGTGTTTTTCGTGTGTGTTCTCCTGCAGAGTTTTTGTCTCTTGGATATGTATGCTGGCCTCTGTATTTATAGGGGTGTGAGGGTGCAGTAATGGCAAGAGACAGCCATTAAACATGCCACTGAATGCCATGAGACAAGAAACGGACACATTAAAAGTTTTCCTTTTTTGAAATATTCATGTCTCTTGAATGAACCTGGACACTTTTGAATTGAGCGCCCTCTTGATGACCTCCTTCGAATGGCCCTTGTCCAAAGATCAATCGAAGGGTACTAATTAAAATTCCAATCGAAAGTCTTTGTTAACAGGCCAATCGAAAGGTGTTGTTTCATGCTAATCGAAGTGCTCCTTCAGAATACCAATCGAAGGGTCTTTGCCAATCGAAGTGCTCCTTCAGAATTCCAATCGAAATGCTCCTTCAGAATGCCAATCGAAGGGTCTTTCAGAATGCCAATCGAAGTGCTTGTCCATAATGCCAATCGAAAGGCTCATTCAGAATACCAATCGAAGGGTCTTTCAGAATGCCAATCGAAGTGCTCCTTCAGAATGCCAATCGAAATGCTCCTTCAGAATGCCAATCGAAGGGTCTTTCAGAATGCCAATCGAAGTGCTCCTTCAGAATGCCAATCGAAATGCTCCTTCAGAATGCCAATCGAAGGGTCTTTCAGAATTCCAATCGAAAGATACTTAAAGCACCACTCAAAAATTTTATTTTTCTTTAGGCAAGGGTTTGTGATCAACCATGCAGGGGGAAGACTTTGGAAAACATGAGAGGGCAAATTTTGGGGTGCAACACTTACGAAGATGAATTGCAATATGACTGTCACAGAACAACACAAATGTTTCGAGCTTAACACCCAACTCTTGTAGGAATCTTTTCATCCACAAAAGGTCTTTAGACGTTTCAGTTGCTACAATATACTCAACCTCGGTAAAAGATAAAGCAACACACTTTGTATTCTTGATTGTCAAGACACTTCTCCCCTACAAAAGTTATCATGTATTTGTTTACCTTGGAATATTGTAAACAACCGTTGATCCTCTAAATCCTTTAATAGATTCAGTTACTCACGAGATTGATCAAATTGATCTCAGGACTATTATGTTCTATTATTTAGAAAGTATGTTTCGATGATAATAATTTTTCAAACAAAAGGAATCACTTCGTATGTCGAAGTGAAACTTCTTTATGAAAGTAATGAAATATAAACTAGCCTAGACTGAGAATTGTAAAAAATGTAAAAAAACGTAAAGAAATCTCATTGAATATAAATGACATTGAATTGTAAAATATGGTGCATCATACGTACATTCTAGTTAATTCTTTTCTCTAACACTGGTATTTTGAGTATTTTGTACAAAGATGTGAACACTTCCAATTGAAACACAAAAGCTACTATTTATAGAATTTCGATCCTAACGGTCTTCTAACAAACTAATGCAACATTCCGATGGCATGTCTTCGACAATTCAGGAGATTCCACGCGTCCTTCTGGATAAGAATGAACATTCGAATTCAAAAACTCTTCACTATCTGTCTTGAGCGCCAAAACCAATGAAATCTGGCCACGGTCGAAGTATAACGTTTTAAGCCATGGTTCGAATAATACCTTATTTCACAATTCGAATTTCATAAACTATCCATCAATTTAGAATTCGAATCTTCATGGTTTTGAATAAATCAAATAGCCAAATAATTTCTCTAAGTATTTTCAGACCATTGACTCAACTCAAATTTCCCTTAGTCGAAATTTCCAACCAACAAATTACCCCTAAGAAATATTCATTTCGAAACCAGAAATGTATATTTTTTTTGTAATCTTCTCAAATTTCGACCTTCTGAACATCTCATCAACCGCTTCAACTACTATGACGTCATTATCATAATGAATTTTGATTTCCAAACGTCTAATCACAATATGGGTATCTATAAATCTCATCATTAGCTATGATGAACAGTCTTAACGTTAGAACTTACAAAAACCATTCATCAAGCAAAGGATCACCTTACATGTGTCCCACTATACATAATCGAACTTCCCGCTTTCCATTAAAAACGGTTCAATCCCTCTTCACATAAATTAATACCATTCATCTTTTTTCTTTTCTGCACTTTTTCAACTCAAAAATTCCCCCTTCTTCCAAACCTCAACAAACTTTTTTGCAACTTTTTCAAATCAAAATACAACCAATGGCGTCCCAGAAGAAATCAAAGTCTGGAAAGAGTAAACAAAACAAAGATGATGCTGCTTCCAACCCTTTACTCAAAATAACAACACCTATCATGATTAGAAATCAAGAATTAGTTCCCACACCATCTATGAGGAATGAACAAATTTCCATCTACACTTCTCAGGTAATGATTCCCTTCACTCTTACTTCTGATACTTTAGGATATACTGGTCCTATACTCAATGTATCAGATATATCAAAACTCAAGATATTTTTTTTCTACTTACCACTTGACTAGACCCATAGCTAGTAAACCTAGGGTTAGTAAAAAATATGTTGAAAACGCTAGGGTAGAAGATGAAACAATTCCCCATAAAGATACTCCTCAAGAGGGTAAAGAACAAAATGAACCCTCCTTTAAGTTAGACTTAGTCACAGAAGTTCTGAGACCCTTTAGATCAGGTCCATTGAAAGAGGACAAGAAGTACCTTAGATGGTTAGCTAGGATAGAGAAAGCGAAATTGAAAACATGGAAGAAACTGGGAATCATCGACTTGATTCATCTGTTGAAGTTTGGTCCTGAATACTGTCAGCTAATGTTAAAAGCTTCCCTGTATTTCTGGGACAACACTTATAACACCTTTCACCTACCCTGTGGAATGTTAACTCCAACACTTTTCGATATTGTTGTAATCACGGGTCTTCGACCGACAGGAGAGACTTTCGATCCTACCTTGGACGCTGATGACTCCCTCAACTTCAGCAATGCTTCTCCCACTTACAATAATTACATTGATTACTACTTGGGATCAACAGAAGAATTTAATGATCAGGAACACATAGCTTTTCTTTCTTTATGTCTTTATCGATGTGTCTTCTGCTGTAAATCTCTACAAGTTGCCAGAAGATTTTTGACCCTTGCCAACCAACTCTATGTTGGTCGAGATGTTTGCTTGAGCGAACTAATTCTTGCTGGACTGTATGAGAGTCTTAGGGATGCTTGAACAAGATTAAATAATTTTGAACCCAAAACCAATATTCTACTGGCTAGTCTGTACTGGCTACTTCAGTTGTGGCTCAATGCCACCTTTGAACCTTCCCTTTTGAATACAAACCCAATTGACGAATCTGACCCTGAAATCCAGAACAGGACTGCTGAAGGGACTAAACTAGTTTATTTAACTCCGGATGATGGAGGGAAAAACTTTAAAGAGTGCTTCACCAAGAACCTGGTGATGTTTGCGAAGAGGCACGAATTTAATCCTTCAATGGCACCATTTTCTCAAAGAGCACATGGATCTAAATGGTTTACAAGACCTCTTAATGGCCTTTAGAATGAACAACATACAGAATCCCTCCAGATTTAGGAAGCTTTCCTGATCCCTAGACTTCTTGTTACCAGAATTATGCCCAAGAAAACTCAGAATATTTTACTTACTTACCAACTCAATTTTGTCGTAAGACAATTGGGACTCTGCCAAATCCTTCCTGAACCACTGTACCACCACAAAAGTGACATCTGTCATAGAGGAATGAATTTCACAACTGTTGAGGCAAAGAAAATTATAAGCAAGTTCACAGGTTTCCTCCACCTCAATCTTGTCCCATTAAAACCCTTGACTTTCTGTACTAAAGACTTCGAAAGCTGGTGGCGAGAACATTATGTCTCCAAGATGTTTGGTGTTACTAACTTCAATAATCATATAACCAAAGAATTTTCCTCTGTGCAGGACAAGGAGAAAAAAGGTACGCATCGACACATCAAAGAGATCCACGCATTCCAAAAGTACTTTGAAACTGTCTACAATCCCACTGATCTTGGTCGAACCATTCGAGATGTATCTTTGATTTTAAAGGAAAAGTTTACAGCAAAACTCCCACGTTTGAGAATACCTTTGTGTGTCAGACCTGGGGATCGATATGACTTGGCTTTTCAATTAGAGCCTCCAAAATTCCTCAGATTGCCTACAGCTGACTTTACTTTGGCTTGGTATCCACCTTATCCTAACTGGTTAAGCGTGAAGGGGCATTTTAAAGTCATGAAACAGGATGCTCTAAAACTCAAAAATTGCGTGGTTGTGACCAAGCACACTTTGTACAGTTTCAAAGGCTTCCTTCACTTGGACTTAAAACATGTCAGAATGGACACTCCAGGAAGTGAAGGTGTGGAAACCCAGGACCTCTTGGCTACTCCAAATACATTTCTCTCCTCTCGAAATGATTCTTAACCAAATATTTATCATCCAGCTATCGAAAGAAAACATACCAAGGCGGTGAAGCATACCATGTCTACTGGGTCTGTGAAAGTAATCCCACAACCTAAACCTACGACAACCAATGCCTCTAAGAAAGCTAAAGAAATACTCAAAGTAAACCAGGTAATTTTTTTTACTCTTTTACCTGTTTTATATTTTGAATTATGTAACTTACTTGTTTACATTTTACTTTGTTGCAGGACAGCGAGAAGCCACCTCTCACTCCCAAGAAAAGAAAGCATACCAATGATGATTCAACCACTGCTACACAAAAGGTTGATGAAACGTCTTCCAAAGACACTGCAAAGAAACTTAAGAAGAAAAAGGAATTGAAGCCTTCTAGTGCATATTCTCCTTCGCATGAAACTTGTCTAGTCGAAAACCTTCCTCCTAGACCAAGGAAAAGAAAAGAAAGTTTGGCCTTGAATGTGGTCCATATCTTGGAGCAAATCGAAAGTGACAATTCGAGCCCTTAAATTTCCACCGAAGGAAACCTTAAATTTCCTTTAAATCTTCTCGTTGTTGACTAACACTTCACTTCGCAGGATCAACCAATTCAAGTTACTGAATCTCTAATCCGTTACGAAGAACTTCGTAGCAGCAACACTCCATCAATCCATCCTTCCTCAGCGAAAGATTCCAATAAGGGTTCCAGTACTGACACTCACATGCAAGAACTTCATCAAGGAATCCCAACTTCACCTCATTCCTCCGAAAAGTCAAAGACGAAGGAGTTTGATGATGATCAGGGAGACACTGTTGACTAAGAGGAATCTAATAACGCAAGCTTAGAAGAAAATCATTGTGCTGATTCTTCCCTAAAAGTAAATAGATGGTTTTCTGATGAAGATGAGGATTCGATGAGTGAAGCCAATGAAACTTTTGCTGAGAAGGAAGATCTACCAAAAGATGATACAAAAAGGCAAGGAAATTATGACAACTATGATCAAACCCAACAAAATCCACATCAAATCGATAATCCTGAAGTGGCCCAGGCTCAAATGTCCATCCCTATGGTTACTACAGATACACTTCCTTCAATCGAGGACATGGAGTTTCTAAAAAAGACTAAACCTCTGGAGTACATCAAACTTTTCAAAGATCGAAAAGAGTCGCTTACACAAAGTATTTTCCCTAGTCCAACTACTACTTCAAGTGGAACTTCGTCTGGTGAAACGAATGAAGCACTTTTTCAAAAGATTAAGGAAAAAGTCTTTGGGGTCGACTTATTCGCACTTGTGAAGGAGAATGCTACTCTCATCAACAAATCTGGAAGCAGACTTTCTCATGGATAAGAATGTTGTTTCGAAAATCACAGAAAAACAAACCCTTCAAGAGACTAAGTGGTCCAAGGCCTTTGAATTATCGGAGAAATCTGAAAAACACGAAGAGAATCTCAATCTTACCCAAGAGGAATATGATAAGAATTCTAAATCTATCATGCTCTAGAAGCAACAAATCGAAGAGTTGCAGAAACAAATTTCTCAAACAGAGGACTGTCAGAAAGTTCTCGAAGCCATGAACAATGACGAAGCCAATGAAGAGATGACTCAAAGTGTTCAATTCATTGATGAAGCTAGAGGCTTAGAAGATGAGATCACTATTCTTCGCACAACCAAAGCTTCGATTGACTGCATGCTAGGGTTCTTGAAGGCAAAGTATGATAAGATGAAGGATAACTTGCCTTTCTAAAATTTGTATTTGGAATTATATTTCTCCATTATGCCTTAGCTTTTTCACAAACCTTTTTTATAATATTTTGACAGAGCCATTTTGGCACCCTTTTATTTTATACCATGTTGGCCTCGTTATTTTACTACATCACTACTCTACCGTAATTTTTAAATCTTGAAGAAAAGGTTTATATTTTTTCAAATACTTACCATTAATTTTCAAGACTCTTCGATCTTCTGCCAGTTCTTCGATTTAATAGGAATTGTTAGTGAATGTTTGAATGATTCGAAAGGGGCCTTCCTAATGTCGGGACCATTTGCCTAATAAATTATTATTTCGATCCATTGGTAAAATCACCTTACAAACCAAATCATCATTTGAGAAGGCTTTGCCCATAACTTTCTTATTATATGCCCTGGCTACTCTTTCCTTTTGTCTTCTTAGAATTTCCAAAGCGTGTAACCTTTCTTCATCCAAATCCACCAATTCATTCATCATCATCTCCCAATAGAGATTTGTTGGTATTTCGTTTTGCCTTTGGATTCTGACTGACTGTAAGTAAATTTCCACCGATAAAACCGCATCATGTCCAAACGTTAGACGAAATGGAGTTGTGTCCGTTGCCTCTTTGGGGGATGTTTGACAAGCCCACAGGACTTGATCTAGGGTTTTATGCCCATTCTTTGGCTTTCTGCCCACATGTCTCTTGATTAGCCCAATGATTACCTTATTAGCTGCTTCGACTTGTCCATTTTCTTGTGCATAATAAGGCGTATATGTTAGTAATTTGAAACCCATGTCTTTAGCAAACTCTTGCATCTTTTGACCAGTAAATATTGATCCTTGATCTATTGTAATGGTTTATGGGATTCCAAATCTATAAATAATATGCCTCTGGATGAATTCGATGATGCTTTCTTGATCAACATTCACCAAAGGTATTGCTCCTATCCATTTTGTGAAATAATCTATTCCCACTAAAATGTATTTTTGATTCTTTGAAGATGATGATCTAATTTCGCCAATCAAATCCAATTCCCAACCTCTAAAAGGCCATGGCTTGACAATTGAATATAGTTCACTTGCAGGAACATGCTGAATCCCTGCATGAATCTGTCACTCTTGGCATCCTTTGGCAAAATCTATACAATCTTTTAAATTTGTGGGCCAATACATGCCATATTGAAGCAAAAGCCACTTCGTCTTGTTTCCTGCTTGATGTGCTCCACATGCCCCACTATGCACGTTTTCTAGTGCTAAATAAGCTTCACTTTCTCCTAAGCATTTCAACAAAACTCCTTCTGGAGTTTTCTTAAACAATTCGTTGCCTATTAGCACATAACTTAAGGCACGATATTTTACTTTTCTTTCAGTATTTGCTGTTGGATCTTTCAAATAATTTATTATTGGACTTCTCCAATCTGTATCTGCTAGGCTATCTATGGCTAATATTTCAAAACTTACCTCGTTTGCATAACCTAGACTTGAATTTTTTTAAATCTTCTTGAGAAAGTTTAGTATTTAACACCTTGCCACGTACTTCAATCAAATATTCCAATCTTTCTTTTGATACTTTATATCCTGAAGTGATCTGAGCCTATTCATTTTCTTCTTGATTCTTCAACCTAGGGATGTGCTTGATATCTACATACTCAAACATTCGAAGTAACCTGTTTTCTATTACAAAGTAAAATATCAAGTTTTCTTTTATTCCCTTGTATTCTTTAGTAATATGTTTGATTACTAATTCAGAGTCACCCATTATTCCGACTCAAGTTTCCCCTAATTCCAATAAAGCTTCAAGTCCTGCTATCAATGCTTCGTATTCTTCCTCATTGTTCGAACAAGGGGGGCCTTCTATTTTGTACTTAAGGTTTGTTGGAATTTTATCTGGAGAAATAATCAGAATTCCTACTCCACTTCCTTCCTTATGTGTAGAACCATCAAAGAATAATTTCCATGGTTCTAACTCCACAAGATTCTGGGATGCTTCGACCAATGCATGGTCGACAATGAAATCAGAGACTACATGCCCCTTCATTGCTTTTAAAGGAATGAAAGTCAAAGAGTACTCTGTTAGAGCCAATGCCCATTTACCAATTCGACTATGTAAAATTGGTTTCGACAACATATGCTTAATAACATCAAAATGTGAAGAAACAAAAACATCGATTGGCTTTATATAATATTTCAATTTGATACATGAGAAGTACAAGAAAAGACATAGTTTTTCTATTGTACTATATCTAGTATCTGCGTCATTTAGTACTCTACTTAAGTAGTAAATGGCCCTTTCGACGCCATTTTTATCTTCTTGAGCCAACACGCTTCCTATAGTTTTATCTGACGCATATATGTATAACCTCATGCACTTGTCTCTTCGAGGAGGAGACAAAATAGGTGGGTGCACCAAGTACTATTTAATTTTCTTGAACGACTCTTGATGTTCTGCATTCCAAACTAAGTCTCCTTGCTTCAGCCGCAAGAGTGGAGAGAAGGCTTGAGTTCGACCACTTAGGTTTGATATAAATCTTCACAAGAAGTTTATCTTTCCCAACAGCGATTGCAAATATTTCTTCGTCGATGGCGCTTTCGCTTCCATTATTGCTTTTGTTTTGTTTTGGTTGATTTCTATGCCTTTCTTATGGACCACAAATCCTAGAAAGTCACCAGACTGCACAAAGAATGCACATTTAAGGGGCTTCATTTTCAGGCCATGTTTTCTCATTCTTTTGAATGACTGGAGAAGGTGATCCAAATGACTAGATCCTGATATATATTTTACTACTATATCATCAATATAGACCTGCATGAAAGTCTCAATAAAATCATGGAATATAGAGTTCATTGCTCTTTGATAAGTTCCCCCAGCATTTTTTAAATCAAATGGCATAACCACCCATTCATAGGTGCCTATTTCCCCAGGGAACTGAAATATTGTATTTGGCACATCTTCTTCTACAATAAAAATATGATTGTATCATGAATATCCATCAAGCATACTAAGATATTCGAAACCAGCTGCAGAATCTACTAACATTTCAGCCACAAGCATTGGATATTCATCTTTAGGAGTTGCATAATTTGAATCACGAAAGTCTATGCACACTCTAAGAGATCCATTTTTCTTAATTACTGGTACTATATTTGTAATCCATTTGACGTACCTTATGGTCCGGATGAACTTGCAGCGCATAAGTCTTTGGACTTCTTCCTTTATCTTCGAGAGAATCTCTGGTGCAAATCTTCTTGGCGTCTTATTGATGGGCTTCTTGCCATCCTTTATGGGCATCTTCAATTCGACCATGTCGCTTCTAAAACCATGCATTTCATCATAGTCCTAGGCGAAATAATCTTTGTACTCCTTAAGAAGCTGGATCACCTCTGCTTTTATCCCTGGACTAAGCTTTGAACTGACATACGTGGGTCTTTTTACAGTCCCACTTCCTAGATCCACTTCTTCAAGAGGGTTTTATTCTAGCATCTTCATGTTCGACGCCATTGGATCCTTCTCGAATCCCAAAGGCCCATCGTCGTATATAGCGTCTAGCCTTTAGTCTTTTTCTTCGATAAACTTCTCTTCATCGGGGGGTTTTGGTTTGAAGAACACCCTATGTCCCTTTGTATGCTTTGCTTCTTCATTGGCCTCCATAGCCATAATTTTTACTTCGGCTTTCGAAGATGATTTTAATTTGTTTCAGCCAAATAGGCCGAATTCTTTTCGAAGAAAGAGGACTCAGACATGATCATTGTCTTCGTCATCCCAGCCTGTAGGTCATATTCTTGGGAGTCCAAGTGCATCATCTTCTTGCCTTAGAATCTCCCTATCCCAGCAAAATCCATGCATTAGATGTAGGGTCAAAAAATACATAGCGTTGTTGTTTGGCGCATATGCGCCATCTACAGCACTGCAAGGTCCTATGTTGACCAGATTTCGATCACAATTCCTCCGATCAACTTGATTCACCTCTGCCATATAATAGCTTTGGTCAGCTTTGATGTTTTCTACAATTCCATCTTCTCTCCAGATTGCCACACGCTGGTGCATTGAGGAGGGAACTGCGCCTATTCCATGAATACATTCATGGCCCAAAAGTAAGTTGTAATTTGTCTTGCCACTATGACCATGAACATAGTTGGCCTTATAATGGTTCCTACAATGATATCAACTTAAACCACGCTGAGAGTATGACCAATCTTCCCTTCGTAGTTAGATAATACGATATTATGGGGTTTTATATCTGTATCATACATACCTATCCTTTTCAGCAAGAACTGAGGCATTAGGTTGACAACAGCGCCCCCATTTATCATCACTTTGTTGATCCATACCGGTTCGATCTTTCCTCTAATAAATAGAGGCTTTAGGTGATTCTTCATAACTTGGTCTGGTCTTTCAAAAATACATCATGTTCTTCGACTACTCCATTATTCATCACATAATATCACATAGGCTTGTGCTTCGCCATCTCTAATTCATCTACTTCTTCAGAATCTTCTACCTTCGTCACCTGGTCATATTCATGTGTTAGTACATAAACTAAATTGCAGTTGATATTCAAAGAGGAGTCCCCATCTGAGTCGAAGTTGTCAGTAAGCATGTCCTCGTCATTGGTTGGTTCCCCTATATTCCTTTCGACGAACACCTCTGTCTTCTTGGGGGGAAAAAGCCTCCTTTGTGCTGGGGACTTCTCTTTGACAGGTGCAGCAAACGAAGTCCGATTCGTACTAGATTCCCCTACTCCGTTGCCTGTGAGTTCTCTTTGAGCCTTCTTGGTCCTATAAAACATTTTCCATTGGGACCTTGTCATTGGGTTTTTCCCTTTATAGTTCTCAGACACATAGGCTCGTTGCTTCGTGACTAGAACTGCCTTCGATATGCCCACGCCGATCTGCCACCTTCCTCGAAACTTTTCCATTTCCCTTTGCCTTTTCCTTCCCTTTTCCTTTGACTAAAATTCAACCACTTGTCTGTTGGGATATTGGCTGGTGGCCTGAAGGTGACTTGTTGATTTACTTTGGGGTGTGGGCTATCTGCCCTTTTTGGAATTCCTTTTGCATTGGTTACATACCTCCCCTACTACTCCTTTACTTGTTCCAACATTGAGCATACGAAATTTTCTCAAATGCTTCAGCTGCCTCTCTATCATAAATAACGCTACACCATGAGCACGTTAAGACTTCTGATCTTGTCTTATGACAGCGAACCAGAAAACCCATCAAGCTTTCTCCCGTTTTTAGGTATGGCAGCAACTCATTATCATTCCTCTAGTCGTTTCTAGTCCTCTCTTGGTACACTTTCTGGTATGTAGCTGCAGCGCCTCGATAATTTATTACGCTGCACCTAGGGCACACTAGTCCCTCAGGATTCTTCATATGGAAATGAAAAAGATATTCGACCAGGCTTACTTTTTGGTGCCAGTTCGCATCCTATCATTCTCCATCTTCAA
The DNA here is from genome assembly GCA_948472305.1 of Vicia faba. NCBI lineage: Eukaryota > Viridiplantae > Streptophyta > Magnoliopsida > Fabales > Fabaceae > Vicia > Vicia faba. Next base: position 358,880,374 of record OX451740.1, on the reverse strand, counting down.
ACGTCTTTCGATCTCCACCATTTCTGGGGACAATTGGTCCAGATCCACCATGTTTACTTTGAACTTGAGACCTTCAGCAATCTCAAGCTCTTCGAATCTAACTCTAAGACCCTCAGTAGTCTTAGCCTCTCCAGCAACTTTGGCATTGCAATCAGCAACATTGCCTTCTTCCTGGCCCATGAGACCCTTAGCAATCTTAGCCTCGCTAGCAACTTTGGCATTGCCATCAGCAACATCGGCTTCTTCCTAGCCCATGAGACCCTCAGTAGTCTTTAGCCCTTGAGTATCTTTAGACACATTGTCTGCATCGAGTTGACCTCCTTCAATTTCGACATCATCAACCATGTTGATATCTACAGGCTCTGAAAAATTTGTCTCAACAATCTGAAGAGGATTTGTGTCGACCTTCATCAGGTTCTTAGGCTTCTATCTAAACTTTAGCCTTCCTTCTTTGATAGCATTATGTATCAAATCCATGAAAAGATATCAATGTGAGGTTTTATTGCCCAAGAAACTATGATACTTACAAAAGCCCCTTTTCTTTCGTTGTTCTAACGGAGGAATTTTAACACCAGGGGGCACTATCACTTGGCCATCTTTTACTAACAAATCAAAGATTTCACCATACTTGGTGATGTCTAAAGTATAGGTTTTCTTTGGGAATTTCTCATTCCTTTCTGGTTCGACGGGATTTTTCCCATTCGCAGGCGTTAGCACTTTGCAAGGATATGGTGGTCCTTGATTTAATTCTGCAATATCTATATCATGTTCTTCAACCTCTAAAAAGTCATCTTTGACATCTCTTTCGTCTGAGCAGGATTTGATATAAGCCACTCTTTCTTTCGTGTGGATTTTGTTAGCCCTTGCTTTTTCGATCTTCAAACGCTCCACCTGTCGAACCCTGTCAGCTAGTTGTGCCATATCTCTCAGATACTGGGGATCCAACTTCTTCCTTATAGAGAAGTCCAATCCTCTTGCTGCCATTTCGACCAACTCGTGTTCAGGAACTTGTGTGAGGCATCTTGCTTTCAACAGACAGAACCTGTTAAGATAATCGTATATAGGCTCACTGAATTTGTGCTTAACATTTTCCAATTCGCTCAGGCTGATTTTGGATGGACCCACATAAAATTATTCATGAAATAATCTCTCTAAACGAGTCCAATCATAGATGGAGTTTGCTGCAAGAGTAGTAAACCAAGTGAAAGAATTTTTGGTTAGTGAACTAGGGATATACTTTATCCTTAGATTCTCATTGTTTGCTATATCCCCTGCTTCTGTAAGATATCTAGCAACATGTTCTATGGTTTACTCACTGGTGTCGCCAGAAAACTTTATAAATTTGGCACTTTCCATCCCCTAGGCAACTCAGTTTGCTGAATGTATTCAGACAAAGGGGACATATAATTTGGCCTTTGCATGCCAATATTTACTCCATTTCGGGCCATGATTCTTTCGACTATGGAGGCTAGATTATAATTTCCTACAATATTATCTTGCCGACATCCTTGGAGGACTTCGTTGGTATCTTAGTTTTGATTCACCATGACTACCCTCCTTCGTGATTCCTCCCTGGGAATAGCTTGTGGAAATCTGGGTGGTTCTTCCCTTTTAACTGGTTGTTGAATTTCGACTTCCGGGTGTATCACTGGTCGGGCCTGGTCAATTGTTGGTTCTTCTTGAAACACGATGCCTTGATTCCCCCTTATCTATGAAAGTTGTGGTGTTGAATTGGTTCTCTGGGTGCACCAAAGAAATCTGCAAGGCGCCCAATTTGTGCATCCATTTGTTGGTTTGCTTGGGCATTCAGCAAGTTCGTCTGTGTGGTGCTTTGGATTAAAGGGTTAAAAATTGTACTCATTTACTGGGCGAGTAATCCAACCATTTCATGGTTACTATCATCCATCTGTTGCCTCAAGACTGCCTGCGTATTTATGGTAATAGGAGGCAATTGAGCAACATATCCTGGCTGCGAATTATTTCACTCCGTATGGTTTACCCCTAAACCTAATCGTTGCAATGGCGAAAAGGCAGATGTTAAAGGACGTGTATATGTCGAAGTGTTATTTTGCAGTCCTGCCATGAACGAAGTTGGCATGCCATATATTGGATCTGATGTTGGGATTATGAAAACTGGTGCATATGTTCTAGAAACACCGTTTACTAAAGGTCTGGGGGTTATGGGTGGAATTTGACTAGCCACAGACATTATAAAAGGTTTATTTTGTATGTTTGATAATATGGCAGAAGCATTTGTGTTTGGGGGTATGACTGTAGCATTTGTAGTCGAAGGGATAATCAGGGTCCCTTGACTTGTTGCCATGGCTTCGGTTGTATTCGAAGCGCTTGTATTTCCTCCCTTGGCAGGAGAAACTTGTTATGTATCACTAACGGGTGGGTTAGCCATTTCCCTATTGTATTTCCTTTTTGGTCCAGGATCTGTGGTATTGGATAATTTTCCACTTCTTGATCTCATGCAACAAACAAGTTAGGAAACACGGGTTATCGAAAAGAAAAAAAACAAAATATTAGACACAGCGTCCCACCGGGTGTGCCAATTTGTTTCCTAGAATTTGGTAAACAACCGTTGATCCTCTAAATCCTTTAACAGATTCAGTTACTCACGAAATCGATCAGATTGATCTCAAGACTATTGTGTTCTATTATTTAGAAAGTATGTTTCGATGATAATCTTTTTCAAACAAAAGGAATCACTTTGTATGTCGAAGTGAAACTTCTTTATGAAAGTAATGAAATATAAACTAGCCTAGACTGGAAATTGTAAAAAATGTAAATAACATAAAGATATCTCATTGAATGTAAATGACATTGAATTGTAAATATGGTGCATCATACGTATATTATCATTAACTATTTTCTCTAACATTGGTACTTTGAGTATTTTGTACAAAGATGTGAATACTTCCAATTGAAACACAAAAGCTACTATTTATAGAATTTCGACCCTAACGGTCTTCTAACAAACTTATTCCATGTTTGCGCTGGCACGTCTTCGAAAATCCAGGAGATTTCACACGTCCTTATGGATGAGAATGAACATTCGAATTCAAAAACTCTTCGCTGTCTGTCTTGAGCACCAAAACCAATGAAATCTGGCCACGGTCGAAGTATAACGTTTTAAGACATGGTTCTAATAATACCTTATTTCGCAATTCGAATTTCATAAACTATCCATCAATTTCGAATTCGAATCTTCATGGTTTTCAACAAATCAAATAGCCAAATAATTTCTCTAAGTATTTTCAGACCATTGACTAAGCTCAACTTTCCCTTAGTCGAAATTTCCAGCCAATAGTATCCAGAAGTAGATTTTCTTGAATCAATATCATTGGCCATATATGAATCTATGTAGTCGTCTAACACAGGATCTTTGATCCCGAAGATTAAGCACACTCTGGAAGTACCTCTAAGATATTTGAGAATCCACTTCACTGCTTGCTAATGATTTTTACCAGGATTAGAGAGAAACCGACTAATAACACCATCAACATGAGAAATAGTTAGCCTTGTGCATACCATAGAATACATCAAACTACCAATTGTATATGTATAAGGTACATTATTCATAACTTCTTTGTCGTCTTCACTTGTAGCACATTGCTCAGAATTCAATTTGAAATGACTAGCAAGTGAAGTACTCACAAGTTTTGAATTGCTCATGTTAAACCTCTATAACATCTTTTCAATGTAATTGTGTTAGGAAATCCATAATTTACCTTTCTACTTATCACAAAAAATTCTCATGCCAAGGATTTGAGTTAGAGGACCCAAGTCCTTCATTGAAATTGACTTGCTTAACTCTTTCTTCAAGCTTTGAATTTTCTTATTTTTATGACCAACAATCAACATGTCATCAACATATAACAAGAGAATAATATAATCACCCTCATATATTTTATTCACAAACACATAATGATCAATGATGGCTTTACCACAAGCATTTATTTCCATGAAAAATAAAACTATTTATACCATTATTATGGAGCTTGCTTGAAACCATAGAAATTTTTATTTAATCTACAAACAAGCTCTTATTTACCTTTGACTTCAGATCCTTCAGATTGTTACATGTAGATCTCTTCCTCCAAATCACCACGAAGGAAAAAAAATCTTCACATTAAGCTAATTAACTTCTAGATTCAAGCTAGTTGTTAATCCCAACATAACTCAAATAAATGCCATCTTCACCACAAGTGAGAAGTTTTCTTTAAATTTGATGCCTTTTCTCTGATTAAAGCCTTTCACAACCAATATTAATTTATATCTTACATCATATTTATTCTCTTCATACTTTATCTTGTATATCCATTTATTCTTAAGTGCTCTTTTACCCTTAGAAAAATTTCACCAACTCAAATGTGTGATTCACATGCAAGGAATTCATTTATTATTGTATGGCCTTCAACCATTCTTCTTTATCAACACTTGAAATAGCTTCTTGGCAGTATTCTGGCTCTCCACTATCACTAATCATCATATATTTGTATGGAGGATATCTCCGAGAAGCTTGACTCTCTCTAGTAGATCTTCTCATCTCCGGTTCAACCGATGTCTGAGATGGAACCTTATCAACTTGATCATCATGACAAGGTTCTTGTGTTAGACGAAGAAAACTTATCTAGAGGGGGTGAATAAATATCCAATTAAAAGTATTTTTTAAAACTTGTTTTAAAAATTTAAGCAAAAACTATGGTAAGCGGAAGTCGTATCATATATCACAAGTCGTCAAAACCGAACTGGTTATTGGAGGCTCGAATATGCAAACAATATCAACTAATCAATTGAATGATGATAATAATATCTTAATACAATAAACTTCTCAAGTAATTTTTTTTTACAATTACAAGACCAAGCAATATCCAATAAAATAAATGATAAAACTAAATGAAGCAATTTATCAAACACTTAGTGTGCAGTTTACAAAACTAAGTGAAACAATTTATCAAATACTTAGTGTGCAGCTTGCAAAAATAAGTGAAATAATTTATCAAACACTTGGTGTGAACCTAACTTTTCATATTTTTCTTTGATCTTTCTTGGTATGAAAAACCTCTTACAATCTTAAAAATTGTAAGGTAATCAACAAAGTACTTTAAACAATCAAAGGATTTATCTATCCAAATTAATTGCATAATCAAATAGTTTAACAAATTTGCTTAATAAAATGAAACAAATGATAAAACTAAGTGAAGCAATTTATCAAACACTTCGTGTGCAGTTTGCAAAACTAAGTGAAACAATTTATCTAATACTTAGTGTGCAATTTGCAAAACTAAGTGAAAAAATTTATCAAACACTTGGTGTGAACTAATTTTTCATCTTTTCCTTTGATCTTTCTTGGTATGAAAAACCTTCCTTTGATCTTTCCCTCTAGTGTTATCTGTGATACCCTTAAGGAAATCACCTTATGGGGAGGGTAGAATATCCGTAGGCAAAAACTAGGAGCCTACCAACTAAGCATGCCTTTCATAAAATCCAATTACTATGTTGCACAATCATGCATTCATACATCTTGCATTTCACATATTCATTACCCTCCATTATTTTTGTCTGTCTTATTCACAGGATTAAGAAAACAATAATAGAAGGTTTTTGGTGAAGTGCCTTAGAAATGAATGCTAGAGGGAAACAACTTGTTCTTGTTAATATTGTCAAGCTAGATATGACAAAGATTAAGACCATCAAAGAGAAATTGTCTGAAAGAGCTTTGAAGATATTTACTCATCGTTATGGAGATACCCTTGAGTTGACAAAAGTGGATGTACAATTAGATTCTATTTCTTCTTTGGTTCAGTTCGACGACCCTCCGTTGAGGTGCTTTACCTTCCAAGACTATCAACTAGCGCCGACTTTGGAAGAATTTGATAGACTTTTGAATTTTTATAAGGGAAAAGCATACAGGGGAATCAGAAAACTATTGACATTAAGGACCTAGCAAATGATTTAGGGATCCCTTATCTTGAATTTTCACTTATCTATAAAAAGAAAGTGATGTACAAGGGATTAAAAGATACTATTTGGAAGCTAAAACCCTTTCTTTTGTCGATAACAAAGAATGGGAGTCTTGTGTTGATTATTTAGGATTACTTGTATTTGGTATAATTCATTTTCCAACGACTTTGGAATATATTGACCTTGCATCTATTAGTGTATTTTGGGGCACAAAAGCTTTGGATGCGGACCAAACACCTGTTTGCTTGCTAATATTTATTATGCTCTTCATACTCGTTACGAAAAGGGGAAGCGTATGCTAAACTGTTGTATCCTGTTCTTATATTCTTGATTTATGACTCACCTCTATAAAGAAGACTACATGATTCCAAATCTGACAAGATACGAGTGGCCTCAAAAGTTAAGGTCTCTTACTACTAATTCTGTGTTCTGGTATGCATGAAAGCTAAACATTGGAGATATCATTTATAGTTGGGGAGATTTTTTGAATGTTTTGTTGATTGGATCATGGGGTTGCATCAACTACAACCTTACTTTGGCTTTGCGACAACTAGGATAACCTTTGGAGGATAAACCCTTTGATGAAAAAAAATTCAATAATTAATCAGTCATTACATGGGAAAAAATGACCGAGAGTTGCTCAACAAGATCATTCGAGCTTGGAATAAGGTTAACAAGAGAAAAGCTAGAAGGAAGAATGTTGTGGCGAAATAACATTACACTTGATGGATTTTGGATAAGGTGCAAGTTGTTAAGTTACCATTTGACATTGATCTTGAGTACAAGCCAGATGTCCTAGATCCTTTGCCTATGTTCTTAGAAGAAATAGACAACTTGAAGAAAGCTTTGAACCAAGTTCAAAAGGAGAAAGAAGAACTGGAGCTTAGCCTCCATACCTTACCTAAGGAGAAAATACAAATGCAACATGAGCTTGAGTTCAAAGATCAACAGATTCAGAAAGATCGTGAAGCATTTGAAAGGGAGAGTCTTAAGTGGAAACGTTCGACTGAAGGGTTGTTGAGTGCTACCTTTAACATGGATTCCCACAACCAACATTTGGAAGATGCTGCTATCGAAATCGGGAAACTAAGTAGATGGTACAAAAAGGCAATGCAAGACAAAAAGGAGATGGAAGAAGATTTGAGGGCTCAAATTCAAAGTTTGGCACAAGCTTCTTTAGATCAAGAAGAGCAAATGAATTATCTTACTAAGAGGCTCTGAGATAGCCGGGAATCAGATGTAGGGGGACGTCTCAAGAGGATGATGGCAGAATGATTTCTCTCCCAAAAGACTGATGAATACGAGTGAGTATGTCTTGAGTTAGAAGACCTCCGAAAAAATTTCCTAATACAACAGAAACTCAATACGGAGATGATGGCTGAAAAATTATATTGGGAAGAGCAGTATGCAAAGATTGCCAAAGCAGGAGAGGATAATCATAATATAATTCTGGGCATTTACCAAGAATATCGATTCCACAACGATAAGCATGCAAGACTCGTCTTCTTAGCCAACAATCTCATTGGTGACATCCCTAGAAGTTTGAAAGACGCAGAAAACGTGATGGTCCCTCTCCCGAAAGAAGTTGAATATTTCCTCAAGCTTTGTAGGACAATGATGGATGGCTTCAGAGCAGAAATCCGCAGACGCACTTAGAAGATTTTGCTTCCCTTTGTTATTTCTTTCAACAAGTTTTGATGTTTTAATTTTGAATATTTTTAAATATCTGAATTGTATTCTCCTTTTTAAGACGATTGTTATTTCAATAAAAGTATTATGTTTCCATATCTCAATTGTGTATTTATTTTTAGATGCTCACCAATAAAAAGCAAAACCTAAGAAAAAATATATATAAAAAAATGAAAGAAAAATCCAAGTGAATATGACATTCAAAAATAAACTCTTAGCATTTTCATATGCATCCATGCATTCGCAAGCATCACATTTCACATTTCATAACAAAAAACTCACTATTTTTCAAAAATAATCTGCAGTTGAATCATTGGTAAAAAAGGACCGCCTCTCTGACCATCATATCAAACAAGAGCCCATCAAAAGAAAGTGATGGAACAAATCGAAGAGAATCATGTTAGAACAATGTTTGAATCTAGTACCCTATATTTAAGTTTTGATGATAACAAAGTGAAAAGATATAGTAGTTAAATATTTTATGATTGAATTATATGCTGCCTAAAATTACTATGCTCTGACTTGCAGATATGCTGATTAAAATAAGCAAGATCACGTTTTCAGCATCAGAATATGAGTTTGCACATCAGCATCAGAAGTTGCTGAATCAGAACGTCAAGATCAGATGATCAACGCTTGCACATGCTGAAGCTTGATGAACAGAACTGCGCGTAAAACACTCTGATACAGAAACAAATTAGTTCATCAGCAGCGAAGCAGAATCAGAATGAGCCAAGCCAGATCGTGCATTGAAGAAGCAACGGTACTGTGCATTGAAAGCTAATCAATACCAACGGCATCATTCTAGACAAGATCTGCTCAAAAAGGAAAGCTTGTTAATAGCATTGAATCAAGAATATTTGCTTCAACGTTCATCTTCTCAAAGTGCTATATAAACCAAGCTTTGAAGATTATCACGGCTAATGCTTCCAAACTCTCTACACGCACAAAGCTGAACAATAATCTTCACTCTACAAGTTTTGCTAAACCAACAAACTCTGATACTTTATTAGCGTTTAGCATCCTAGTATTCTAAGCTTCATTTGTGTAAACATCACAGTTGTGATATAGTTTTGTAGAAACATTCATACACATTTGCTTATACCTTTGTAAGAAAGTGTTGCCTTGACAAACCGGATTGTGGTTTGAATCAAGAAGGTTTTAGCAGTTGCTAAAGCAGATTTGTATTCAGTTGAATATAGTGAATTAAGACCTCGTTGGAGAGAGGCGAAATCACCTTGAACGGGTGGACTGGAGTAGTTTGAGATCAAACGAACCAGGATAAAAATACCTTGTCATTTGCTTTAAGATTCCAGTTTTACAATTCAACCCCCCCTTCTTGTGTTTTTCACCCCTTCAATTGGCATCAGAGCGCCTGGTTCTGAGCTAAAACACTTAACCGTGTCAGTAAAAGATCCAGCGTCAGAAAAACACTATGGCAGGAAACAACTCTCATTTCAGCAATGACACCAATGAGGACAGAGACAGATTCAGCGGCAAACCTCCAGTCTTTGATGGAGAAAACTTTGACTACTGGAAAGACAGAATTGAAAGCTTCTTTCTAGCACATGATGCTGATCTGTGGGATATGGTGACAGATGGATACACGCACCCTGTGAATGCAACTGGTCAGAAGATTGATAGAAAATCAATGACTGATCAACAAAAGCGTGATTTCAAGAATCACCATAAGGCCAGAACCATCCTCCTCAGTGCCATCTCATATACTGAGTATGAGAAGATCTCCAACAGAGACACAACTAAGAACATCTTTGATTCTCTCAGAATGACGCATGAGGGCAACGTTCAAGTCAAAGAAACAAAGGCTCTGGCGCTCATTCAGAAGTATGAGGCGTTTAAAATGGAAGAATCTGAATCCATTGAAACTATGTTCTCCAGATTCCAGATTCTGGTAGCTGGTCTCAAAGTTCTGGACAAGGGATACTCTACTGCTGACCATGTCAAGAAGATAATCAGAAGTTTACCCAAGCAGTGGAGGCCTATGGTTACTGCTCTGAAGCTGGCGAAAGATCTCAACAAAATCACTCTGGAGGAACTTATAAGCTCCCTCAGAAGTCATGAGATAGAGCTGGAAGCTGACGAGCCTCAGAAGCAAGGTAAGCCTATAGCTTTAAAATCTAACAGAAAATCTGAATCTAAAGTTTTGCAGGCAGTTGAAGAAACATCTGATGGATCCTCATCAGAAGAAGACGAGCTTTCCCTTCTCTCCAGAAGAGTAAATCAACTGTGGAAGCAAAGACAAAGGAAGTTCAGGAATCCCAGAAGATCTGATCAGAACGAGTCTTCTTCCAGATACAGAAGGACAGATTCTTCCTCTGGATACAGAAGATCTGAAGGCTCCTCAGGTAGCAAGAAGCCAAATACAAAAGACATCATCTGCTACGAGTGCAATGAGCAAGGACACTACAAGAGTGATTGTCCAAAGCTTCAGAGGGAAAAGCCCAAAAAGAGGTTTGGAAGAGAGAAGAAGAAAAGTCTCATGGCCACATGGGATGACTCTGACTCGTCTGAAGCTGACTCAGAATCAGATGATGAAAGGGCGAACATAGCGCTTATGGCTAACATTCCAGATGACAGTGAAGCTTCTGAATCAGACTCAGAATCAGACACAGAAGAGGTATTCCCTAACTTCGCTGTTAATTTTACAAAGGCTGAACTTGCTGAAAGCCTAAATGAAATTCTGGAACGTTATCAGCAGATTAGAGCTAAATTCAGAGACCTGAAAAGGACTCTTGAATCTGACTCTAATAAGTCTGAGAGTCTCAAATTGGAAAACTCTGAGCTGAGAGATAAAATTTTAAAATTAGAAAACTCTTTACAAAACTCTCAGAAGGTACCAATTTCTGAAACTCCCAGCAACGCTGATGAGATCATCAAGGAGTATGATCATAGTTTCCAGAAGTTCCTTGCTAAAAGCATAGATAGAAGCAGAATGGCTTCAATGATCTATGGAGTTAGCGGAAACGGCAGGAAAGGAATAGGATACCAAGGTAAGGTTCCTACACCTAAGAATGTCATGGATTTAGTTATTAAACACACTCCTCTAAATTCACACTTTGTGTATGGTCACACACATGACATCAAATATACTAGTAGTAATCACTTTGTGAAACCAAAATTCAACCAGAGTTTTGGTAAAACTAACAAATCAGGACCCAAGAAGATCTGGGTACCTAAGGATAAAATAATACATGTTGCAGATATCTTTAGCAGCAAGTCAGAAACACCAGTCATGGTACCTGGACTCTGGCTGCTCACGTCACATGACGGGAAGAAGGCATATGTTCCAAAGCCTGGAACTTAAGCCTGGAGGCCACGTTGGCTTTGGAGGCAATCAGAGGGGAAAGATAATTGGCTCTGGAACTGTAGGTAACGGAAATCTTCCCTCTATTAATAATGTTCTGCTTGTTGATGGATTGATGCATAACCTGTTATCCATAAGTCAATTAAGTGATAACGGTTATGATATAATCTTTAATCAAAAATCATGTAAAGCTGTTAGTCAGAAAGATGGGACTATCCTATTTAATGGTAAGAGGAAAAACAACATTTACAAAATCAAACTTTCTGAACTTAAGAGTCAGAACGTAAAATGTCTTCTGTCTGTTAACAACGAGCAATGGATCTGGCACAGAAGATTGGGACATGTTAGTATGAGAAGAATATCTCAGATTAACAAACTCAATCTGGTCAGAGGACTTCCAAATTTGAAGTTCAATTCAGATGCTCTGTGTGAAGCATGTCAGAAAGGCAAATTTGCAAAACCCTCTTTTAAATCCAAAAATGTTGTTTCTACCTCTAAGCCATTAGAACTTCTGCACATTGACTTATTTGGACCAGTTAAAACTGCTTCTGTCAGTGGCAAGAAGTATGGGTTAGTAATCGTAGATGACTATAGCAGATGGACATGGGTAAAGTTCTTAAGACACAAGGACGAGTCACACTCTGTGTTTGTTACCTTCTGTAACCAAGTTCAGAATGAAAAAGATCTTAGAATCGTTAAAGTCAGAAGTGATCATGGTGGAGAATTTGAAAATAAAGATTTTGAGTCATTCTTTAATGACAAAGGCATTCTGCATGATTTCTCTTGTCCTAGAACTCCCCAACAAAATGGAGTTGTAGAACGAAAGAACAGAACATTGCAAGAAATGGCCAGAACCATGATCAACGAGACAAACGTTGCTAAGACTTTCTGGGCAGAGGCAATAAACACAGCGTGCTACATTCAGAATAGAATCTCAATAAGACCTATTCTGGAAAAGACTCCATATGAATTGTGGAAGAACAGAAAGCCCAACATTTCGTATTTTCATCCATTTGGATGTACTTGCTATATGTTAAATACTAAGAATTATTTGAACAAGTTTGATTCTAAGGCACAGAAGTGTATTATGTTAGGATACTCTGAACGCTCAAGAGGGTACAGAGTATACAATACAGAAACACAGATTGTGGAAGAATCAATCAGTGTTCGTTTTGATGACAAGCTTGACTCTGAAAAGTCAAAGCAGAATGAAAATCTTGCAGGTATAGAAATTGAATTTGCAGGTTCTGAAGACAGGTCATCAGAAGCTCTCAACACAGACACTCCTTCAACGTCTGAAAGAAGCAATGCTAGAAATCCTACAACTGCTGCTGAACAACCTCAGAAGAGATTACCCAGAAGCAGTTTGGATCACCCAGAAGAGACTATCCTAGGAAGAAAGGAAGATCCAATCAGAACAAGAGCAAGCTTCAGAAACTCTGAAGAAACTCTGATGGGACTTGTGTCTCTGATTGAACCTTCTTCTATTGATGAAGCACTTCTGGACAATGACTGGATTCTGGCAATGCAAGAAGAGCTGAATCAATTCACCAGAAACGACGTATGGGATCTCGTTCCAAGACCAAAAGGATTCAACGTCATTGGAACAAGATGGGTGTTCAGAAACAAGCTTAATGAACAAGGTGAAGTCGTCAGAAACAAGGCACGACTGGTTGCACAAGGTTATAGTCAGCAAGAGGGGATAGACTATACAGAAACCTTTGCCCCAGTCGCCAGGTTAGAATCTATCAGACTTTTAATCTCATTTGCTGTTAATAGAGGCATCACTCTGTATCAGATGGATGTCAAAAGTGCATTCTTAAATGGTTATATAGAAGAAGAAGTGTATGTTCACCAACCCCCAGGTTTTGAAAATACAAAACATCCAGAACATGTTTTCAAACTGAAAAAGTCACTGTATGGTCTGAAACAAGCTCCCAGAGCTTGGTATGAAAGGCTAAGTAACTTTCTGCTTGAAAATGAGTTCACCAGAGGGAAAGTGGACACCACTCTATTCTGTAAAACAGTTAAGAGTGACATTTTAGTCTGTCAAATTTATGTTGATGATATAATCTTTGGATCTACTAATCCTTCTCTTGGAAGAAAATTTGCTAAGTGTATGCAGGCAGAATTTGAGATGAGCCTCATGGGGGAACTGAAGTTCTTTCTAGGAATTCAGATCAATCAAACTCCAGAGGGAACTTACATTCATCAGAGCAAATACATCAGAGATCTTCTGAAGAAATTTGACCTCTCAGAATGTAAGCCATCAAAGATTCCAATGCATCCCACGTGCATTCTGGAAAGAGAAGAGGTAAGCAAAAGCGTAGAACAGAAAGTCTACAGAGGTATGATTGGTTCTCTCCTTTATCTGACTGCTTCAAGACCTGATATTTTATTCAGCGTATGTATTTGTGCTAGATTCCAATCAGATCCTAGAGAATCTCACTTAACAGCTGTTAAGCGAATTTTCAAGTATCTGAAAGGTACTACTAATCTGGGTTTGTTTTATAGAAAGTCTAGTGATTACAGTTTAGTAGGCTACTGCGACGCTGATTTTGCTGGAGACAGAGTGGAACGAAAAAGTACTTCTGGAAGCTGCCAGTTTCTGGGAGAAAATCTGATCTCGTGGTCCAGCAAAAGGCAATCAACTATTGCTCTGTCAACAGCAGAAGCTGAGTACATAGCAGCAGCTGGATGTAGCACACAGATGCTCTGGATGAAAAGTCAGCTTGAAGACTTCCAGATTTTTGAGAGTAACATTCCTATTCTTTGTGATAATACTTCTGCTATTTGCTTAAGTAAGAATCCTATTTTACATTCTAGAGCTAAGCATATAGAAATAAAACATCATTTCATTAGGGACTATATTCAGAAAGGTATTTTAAATTTGAAATTTATAGATACAGACCATCAATGGGCTGATATCTTTACAAAACCCCTTTCAGAAGATAGGTTTAATTTCATTCTGAAACATCTCAGCATGAAAGTATGCCCAGAATGAAAATGCTTTAATTCCATATTCTTATCTTTCAGAATGTATTTATATTACTGTGAACTTCTGATCAATCTTCTTTCAGAAAGTTAGGACATGCAGATTGTATCAGAGGCAAGTCTAAAGATCTGAGAGTCTAATCTCAAATACAGACGTGCTGATCACTACATCAAACAAGTGTCATCCAATCATCAGCAAATCCCTGAAGCAGAACGCGTGCACGTTTCTGAGAAGGCAAAGCGCTGATTGGGTGCATTGGGACACATGTCTGGTAACCGTTTTTAAGTATCTTTCTCAAATCCCCCAAAATCAGCAAGCATTAAATGCAAAAGTAATCACGCTTGTTAATGGCAATCATTATTTTTTTTCTCTCTCTTAAAAACGTTTTATTTTTCAAAATAATTTTTGAAAAACCTATTTAAGCACATTACTCCTCATGTTTATTCTTTACGCTTACTCATAATCTCTCAAGTATTTTCTGCATATCTCCTTCAAAACCCTAGCTTTTCTCAAATCTCTCTCAAGCTTTTTGTGTGAGAACAATGGCATCCTCCAGCATTTCTGCAGGAAATCAGAAGAAAGAAACCTCTGAGCAATATCAAGCGCCTACCAGAACTCTCCTCACACCGGTCAAGAATCTTGAGGTTCTCTCTGAATTAATCATCGATTTCGAAAGTTTGAAGGATAATGGATTTGACCTAACTGCGGAAGTCAAAGCTCAAAAGTGGGAGAGGTACTTTGATAGATTGGTTGGACCAACCTTCCCAGAGCTTGTCAAAGAATTTTGGATTCATGCCAAGATTGATAAGCATCTAGTCATCTCTTCTGTTATGGGAAAGAAGATAGTAATTTCTGAAGACCTCATTGCTAGGTTAATAGGTCAAAGTGGTGGTGGAGTCCGTTGTGTGGACATGGCTGATAGGTGCCCTGATATAGGTGTGGTAGCAAACTGCATTTTCACTCTTGGTTTTCCCAGCAGCAAAATCAAGGATCTGAAGGATTACTGCAGAGTGTGGGCCAAGATTGTTCTAGGCTGTTTCAATCACAGGAAGCCAACAAGCTCTCCTGACTATATAAACGTGGATCAGCAATTTCTGATCTACTTTATTGATTAGAGGGTGAAGATCAATTTGGCACACTTCCTGTTCAATCATCTGAAGACTAGTGTGAAAGAGACTAGAGAAGAAGAAAGGACCAAAAGGGACTGGATACCGTTTGGGAGGCTCATATCAGATATTCTGACAGAGAATAAGCTGATAGATTATCTGAGCGAAGCTAAAGTACTGGGCAATTTTGAACCAACTGTTGGAAAACCGCTGAATGCTAAAAAACCTGAAAAAGATGAAGCTGATAGACAATATCAGGAAGGAACCCAGAGCTTCTTCAACTGCTGACATCTCCAGAAGAAGAGTGCCTCTGAATGATTTCCCAAGATTTTCTGAAACTGAACCTGATATGTTTATCAAGTACCCAGATTCTCACAAGGAAGAAGATGCAGGTTCAAAGCTGAAGATCAAAGATCTGAGTCAAGTTCAACCTGAAGTGACTCAGAAGAAGTCAAAGAAGAGGAAAGCAGAAGGATCATCTCACCAGACTCCAAAGAAACGAGGTAATTCATCTGCTGCTCCTATTTCAATTTCCTCTACTATTCCAACATCTGTTGCTCCGCCTCAAACCTCTCACAGAATTTCCATTCCAATCCCCACTATTGATGAAACCATACCAGAAGACCCTTCTGAGGCCTTACAACTCAGAAGAACCAGAATTAAAATTCCCATTAAAATTTCCAAACAACAACCAACCGTTTCCACAACACCAGCACTTGATAGAGTGCTAGCTGATATTGAGCGTGAACATGCTTCTGTTCAACCTCACTCTGAACCACAAAATATTCCTCCTCCACAACCTGAACCAGAAATTCAACCACATCCAGAACCACAACCAGAACCAGAACAAGAACCAGAACCACAATCACAACAACCTATCACAGAAGAACCTCTGATCCCTGAGCAATCAGAAGTTCCACCTCCTCAACCAGAAAATAATCCTCCCTCACCTCAAACAGAGTTTCATCGCTATGAAACCCCATCTCCTCATCATTCTGATCCCCACTCACCTCAACCTTCACCGTTGGCAATACAGTTGCCATGTGGAACCACCATTGTCAGACCCCAGTTATCATCATCAGAGGAATCAACACCTCCAAAAACTCCAACCACTCCAATAGACATATCCTCTGACTCTGATAACCATCCACCAAAACAAACAGCACCTCAGCACACCTCTGAAAACCAATCATCTGAAAACCCCAGCAGAACATTCATTGACTTAACAAGTCTTGAACGTCTTGCTGATTTAAGACACAAATTGGCCATTCCCAAACCAAAGCAACTAGATGTTGGCTCTGGTATTTTGGACTTTGAAACAGGTATGCTGCAGTGGATTGCTTCTCTGAAGCAAGTCTGTCCCGGGATGATCGACCCAGCTGCTTCTGATCAGCTCTGGTCACAGTTCAGAGTATGGGTTCGTTCTGAAGCACTCAAGCTGCAGGACGTCAACTATGAGCAGGCTCAACAGAACTTTAGCAAGCTGCTGAAGGAAGTTGAGAGTCAGCTGCCTCAAGAAGTTGTGCTCCCTCTGGACTCTGAATCGTGGTCTGAGAAAGAGCAAGCTGCACAGGTGCAACCTTCAGAAGAAGACAAGACTCTTCAAGAAGAAAATCCAGCAGAAGATGTAGCTGAAAGTTCTGAGAAGCTTCCTCCTGCTGAAAGTTCTCAAGCTGCCTTGGACAGGCAGGCTCTGGAAGAATTAAGGCTGAATGACTTGCGTCTACAGCAGCGGATGGAAGAGAATGATCAGAAGATGGAAGCAAGAATGAATGTCCAGGACAGCAAGATTGATACTGTTGTCACCATGGTTCAGAAGCAGAATGCAACTTCTGAAAAGATTCAAGCAATGCTGGAAAGCCTGTTCTCACGCATGCCCCCACAACCTTGAAATTTTTTATGCATGACATTCTCTATATTTTTCTTCATTTTCTGATGTACTTTTGACTATGTTTTGACCGTGCTTGTGTAATGTTCTTTGCTATGAACTATTTTTCATATAATTTGTTTTTCTGATCTAAATTGTTTTAGCACATCACTAACACTTTTTGATTGCTGACAAAAAGGGGGAGAACAAGAATGATATTTAAAATCAATAACGGCTAACTAGACAGAAATTCTCAAACATTCTAACTCTATTACTTGAAATGTTTTTCTGTTTTGTTGTTAAGTCTACAGGCACAAGGAAGCTCTGAACACTATGAAGACTAAGAACTAGAAGCTCTGATCAAAATATAAAAGCTCATGTTGCTCTGATCAAATATGAAGTTCTGATATATGAAGATCTGATCGACCTAACACTCTGATCCGAAGCAAAGCTCTGACAGGAAAAGCTCTGAAGCTCTGCTTTCTGATAAGTCAAAGACTTATAATCTGATGCTCAAAGATAGAAAAAGATCTGACTCTGAAGAACACACATATCAAAGGGAAGTAACAAACTCAGGGGGAGTATCTCTTAACTCTGACTTCTCCGTACTTCTTATTCTGATACATAGATCTGATAACTTTTCACGTTATTTTTCATTTAAAATATCTAGTTTTTGTCATCATCAAAAAGGGGGAGATTGTTAGAACAATGTTTGAATCTAGTACCCTATATTTAAGTTTTGATGATAACAAAGTGAAAAGATATAGTAGTTAAATATTTTATGATTGAATTATATGCTGCCTAAAATTACTATGCTCTGACTTGCAGATATGCTGATTAAAATAAGCAAGATCACGTTTTCAGCATCAGAATATGAGTTTGCACATCAGCATCAGAAGTTGCTGAATCAGAACGTCAAGATCAGATGATCAACGCTTGCACATGCTGAAGCTTGATGAACAGAACTGTGCGTAAAACACTCTGATACAGAAACAAATTAGTTCATCAGCAGCGAAGCAGAATCAGAATGAGCCAAGCCAGATCGTGCATTGAAGAAGCAACGGTACTGTGCATTGAAAGCTAATCAATACCAACGGCATCATTCTAGACAAGATCTGCTCAAAAAGGAAAGCTTGTTAATAGCATTGAATCAAGAATATTTGCTTCAACGTTCATCTTCTCAAAGTGCTATATAAACCAAGCTTTGAAGATTATCACGGCTAATGCTTCCAAACTCTCTACACGCACAAAGCTGAACAATAATCTTCACTCTACAAGTTTTGCTAAACCAACAAACTCTGATACTTTATTAGCGTTTAGCATCCTAGTATTCTAAGCTTCATTTGTGTAAACATCACAGTTGTGATATAGTTTTGTAGAAACATTCATACACATTTGCTTATACCTTTGTAAGAAAGTGTTGCCTTGACAAACCGGATTGTGGTTTGAATCAAGAAGGTTTTAGCAGTTGCTAAAGCAGATTTGTATTCAGTTGAATATAGTGAATTAAGACCTCGTTGGAGAGAGGCGAAATCACCTTTAACGGGTGGACTGGAGTAGTTTGAGATCAAACGAACCAGGATAAAAATACCTTGTCATTTGCTTTAAGATTCCAGTTTTACAATTCAACCCCCCCTTCTTGTGTTTTTCACCCCTTCAAATCAAATGCTTTCAAATAAGATTTGGAGCAAGTGAAGGGTAATATCGACTCAATGAAAGGATACATGAGCCAAGTTCTTATAGCCTTGAAGAACATCATTGAGAGGCAAGATCAGATCCCAATGGTAGCATTTGAGGAAGTATCCCAAACTATTGGTTTGTTGAGCGGTCACCAACTAAGAAGAGAACCAGAGTCAGGACCTCTAAAGTCAAATGTAGTTCAGCAAGAGGTCGTGAAAGTTGATACTGAAGGATTTTTTCCACCTCAACCGAAGGTAGAGGCATCTCATACCTTGCAGATTCCAGTCAACAATCCACACAATTTGGATAATTAGATAGACCTGTAATATGGAGACCATGACTTAGAAGACGTAAAGCAAGTACTTTAAAGGACAACCTATACCCATGTCACTAAAAATCTCTTGGAGCTCAACCAGTATAAAGCTCTTGAAGAAAGGTTGAAGGCTATGGAGGGCTACGATGCTTTCAACGTTGACGCTCTCGAAATAGGTCTAATTCCAGATGTAGTGATTCCTGTGAGGGCAAGGTTCCTTCAATAAAGGTTTCAATGATGTCAAAACTATGTTGGAAACGTTGATAGATGATATGGTGGAAAAAGTAGCATGAAAAGTATTCAAGAATTGGTATTTTTGAAAATTTATATTCTATGAGTCAACTCAAAGAAAGCTCAGGTCGACACATGATTAAAAGTTGCTCCTTTAGGAAGTCTCGGGTTTGCTCACGTCGACTATGTGGTCGACTCATCCTCAAAGCAATAATTAGGAACTATGCGTTAACGCATACCCCTAGAGCGGTCGATGCATGGATCTTGCACTCTGTCATGTGGCTTCTTTGGGAATGCTCAGGTCGAGTCATCCTTCTGCGTAGGTCGACGCATGGATCGTGAACATTGTTGATCGGGAAAATAGTAAGTGTATTTTTTTAACCGATGTAGTAATAATGGGTTTACCCCAAAGATTGATCTCGAGGAGTGTGTAGTAAATACTAAGTTCCCCAGTAGTTCAATTGAAAAAAAATAATTGGTTGGTTTGTTTTGATGAAATCTTTGCAAAAAGTAATAACACAAAAATAACTTGACTTTTTCTTAATAAGAGCAAAACATGCTAGGGGAAGTGGTTGACCTGGATTACAAAGATATGAATTCTAATACTCTCAACGGTTAAACTTATGTTTTTCAATTACCAACCTCTAGATTATTTTTCCCAATGTCTGTAGTGAAAAACCCTTGAACATTCACCCTTAATCCCAATACCCATGAAGATAAAAAGTGAATTCAAGAAATTATAATAACAAGTTTGTTTGTGGTAATTATTGGGTACCCCTAGTCCTAGGTCGTATCTACTATAATCTAATTATGCAAAAACCCTAACAACTACAGTCCTTCACTTGTTAGCCATAGATCATTCCCAATTTTACCAAAAGAGAAAGCATAAACACATTGCATAATTAAATTGAAAACCATGAATTCAAAATTTGATTAACTTAGAAATTCATATCCATTACATAAACCAGTTCAGGACCACCCCCTAGCATTGGGGGGTTTAGCCTCTCATAATATTCAAGATAGACATAATTAAGAAGTTAAACATTACAAGAATAAAGGTGGACTTTGATCTTCAATGGTGGAAACCCTTGAATCCCTCAGTCTCCAATAACCTTGATGAAACAATCTTCTCTCTTGTGTGTTCTCTATTGTACGATGCCAAAAAGTACTGCCTCTCACTTAAAAACTCAAATGAATACCTAGGTAAAAATATCAGCAAGTTGGAATGTCTAAAGTGCCTTCAAGGTCAAGATTTAATAAAAGGGGAACAAAATGAAATAGCCGACACGGGCCGTGTTGAGCCCACACGGGCCGTGTTGCTTCACGAAATGGATTCTCTTTTCTCCTGCTTCAGGACTTCTGACACAGGCGGTGCTAGGAAGCACGGGCACCCGTGTTGGCCCCCCCAGGTTCTTTGTATGGGCATGGCTTGCTGTGCTGACACGGGCCATGTCATGGGACACAAACCGTGTTGGTCTTCATGCGCTTGCACTTTTCCTCTTTGGCCTTTGTACTCTTGTTCCATGCTTTACACTCTTTCTTTAGACTAACCCTACTGAACCTGAGATATGCATACTGCCAACAAAAAGCATTAAAAGCATCAAAATAACTCAAAGAAAATATAATGCAAGATAATCAACTACACATGAAATACTTAAGAAAACAATAAGACTTAACATAAAATGTTATTCAATTGACAGACTTTAGACTGTATGCATGAGGAAAACTAGATAGAAATTGTGACCGATCACAACCCCAAACTTATCTCATTGCTTGTCCTCAAGTGATGCAAGAGAACAAATGGAGGTCACCCTATATCAACTCTCAACTTTGAATTAATTCTCCTTTCACTACACAAACATAATTCACACACTTTTTGAGGTCTTTTTCGGTTGTAACGGTGCTTAGGTGAAAGGTGGGATAAACAAGGAAAGGAATAAGCAAATGGTTTTTGGCTCAGCATTTATGTTATGTTTTTCATCTTTGTGCTTATATTATTGCAAGGGGAACTTATTCACCCAAACTCTTTTGCTTTACTCGCTTTTCTTGGAGTATCTAATAGTGTTCGAGTCTTTCATTCAGGAAATTGTTTTCTGTAACTCTTTTCTCTTTTTTCTTTTCACGCTTTCATGTGTTACAAAAAGAATTTTTTTCTTTTATCTATTCCTTTCTATTTTTTTCAAACTCACACTTGCCCATTTCTTTGCTAATAACTACCCTAAACTTAGAATTTGTACAATTAAAAAAATCATAACACATATGCTGAACAAAAGGGGAATTTTTTTTATTAATAACCATGTATTAAAAAAATATTTCGCAAATAACCGGGTTTCAGAAAAAATTACGCAAATAACCATGTTTGAGATGGCTCCATAAAGGAGGAGCCAAGTCATTTGGCGCATGCACCTAGGGTTTTGCCCTAGGCGCCATCTCACTTGGCGCCTCCATTGGCTTTTAGCCAAGTGAGATGGCGCATGCTCCTTAAAAAGGAGAGGAGGCGCCATCTCACTTGGCGCCTAGGGCAAAACTAGGGTTTTTTGCTGTTTTATAAATAATTCGTCCGTTTCTTTGAAATTTCTCACACTTTCTCGCACTGTATTTTTATTTTGTACTCCCTTATTTACGTAATGACGTCGCCTATGATTTTTAGCAGAGATGGTTACGTTATATTCTCCGCCACGAAACCCGCGATGAAAATGAAATTCTGGCACATTCACTCCATGGAGCGTCTGAAGCGGGAGTTGATGCGGTGGCTAGATGGAGACATCGCCGAGGGGGAAAAAATTCGAAGGATCCAGCGAAAACGAACAACAACCTCGCATGCGACAGGAAGACCTAATGTGTGGTTGGAGGAAGTCAAAACAGACAGTGATGTAATGCTGATGATGCATGGGTCAGATGAAATTGTGTTAACAGTTGTAATTTCCTAGATTGATTATCGTTAATCATTGTTGTACGCGAAAACCCTAATGTAATTTCCTATATTGATTATCGTTAATCATTGTTGTACGCGAAAACCCTAATGTAATTTCCTATATTGAATTTCTTAAATTGTGTGAACAGTTTTATTAACGGAAAACCCATAATGTTTACAACACAAATATTGAAAAGATTTATTGTATTACAAAATTTATGTGGTCGAGCCAGACGCCCGATTCGGACAGTTTTTGCGATTGTGTCCGACCTGACGGCATAAACCACACTTTCTTTCCAACCTGTCAAGATCGTCCATTTCTGTTGTTATGCGCCTGCTTTTGGGACGACCCTTCTTGTTCCTTCGCATTTGGTCATTGTGCCAAACTATATCACCGTTGTATTCAGGCCAATAGTCCGATTTTGCCACCAAAGGAAAGTTGTTGTTGTAAACAGTGAGCAACGTTTCAGATTTATAAACGTTTGAGAGCAGTTGAAGCGCGTCTTGATGGGTATGCGCACAAGCGGCAATGACATGAGAGCAAGGCATACGAAAAGCTTGAAACCTGCCACAATCGCACCATTGAGAAGGTAAAATGACCCTGTATTCTTGTCTTGCCAGGCCTTCATTGTGGTCAATTGTCTCTTTCACAATGAAGTTGTGGCTATGGCGGTCAAACCGTGTAACCATGTGAGTGTTGGCTTTAGCACTTTCAGCCTTAATGTATTTCATACAGCTTTCACTCCATAGTTGTCCTGATTGCATGACCGCATACCACATTTCACCTCTTTTGGCAAATAACGCAGCCATCCTAAAATACGTGGATTTCACCAAGGCAGTGATGGGGAGGTTTCGTATGCCCTTGAATACCCCATTCATTGATTCAATCAGATTTGTTGTCATATGCCCCCATCTTTGGCCATTGTCGTATGACCTAGTCCACTTTTCGACCGGTATATTGTCGATCCACGTACCGGCTTCTGGGTTAGACAAACGGATCTCGTTGCGGTAATATTTGAATGTGGGTTGTGTCAGTGCGTATCCCGCATTCATCACCGCTTTCCTCAATGTTTTGTCCTTGACCTCCCTCGAGAAATTCTGGACGATATGCCTGACGCAATAGACATGCGTAGAAGGAGGGTCATGCCAACCATTTGCCGGATTATTATAGGCACTTTCAATGGAGGCATGTCTGTCCGAGATCAAACAGAGATCTGGTTGAGGAGCCACGTGTGTACGAAGATTTTTCAGGAAAAAGCTCCAAGCACCACCGGTCTCCCCCTCGACAAGGGCAAACGCAACGGGGAAAATGTTATTGTTGCCATCTTGTGCAACTGCCATCAAAAGCGTGCCTTTGTACTTCCCATACAACCAAGTCCCGTCTATTTGTAGAATTGGTTTGCATGATGCAAACCCTGCGATGCATGGTTGAAAAGCCCAAAAGACGCGACTGAATATTCCGTTGCCATGTAGTAGACTACCATCTTGAGCGTACGCTGGCAATGTTTCCAGAACATAAACACTACCTGGAGAATATGTCTTGAGTGCATTTAGGTAGCGGGGAAGTTCTTGGTATGACTCCTCCCAGTTTCCGTACACCCTTTCAATCGCCTTAGTCTTTGCTAACCACGCCTTACGGTAAGACGGAGTGTAGTTAAAAACCGTGGTGATGTGGGAGATGATTGTTTTCACCTTCAAAGAAGGGTCGTTGCTGACCAAGGGTAGGATTTCTTGACATATTAGATCATGGTTGAGTTTTCGGTGGTCTTGTGATTGAGTGGAACTTACACAAGTATGGGTAGTCATGGAACCTATGACCCAACAGTCACCCCTTAGTCTGTATGAAGCGGTCAGCTTGAACATGCAGTCAGGGTGGACACACTTGATCTTGTACCTTTCCGGGTTTACACGATCCACCTTATAATCAACCGAGTTGAGCATGTGAAATTTTTTGATGGCCCTTATGCATTCCTCTCTATTACGAAACTTGTCCTTCTCTTTTAAATTTTCATCTGATTGCATATACGGTTGGAAAAACAAGTCCGTAGAAGGTTCATCTCCGCCCATGTTGAAGTTTGTCATGTGCGTAGGTGGTGTGTAGATTTTGTCGGTAGGAATACTTGGGATGCCATCATCGTCAGAATCGTCGTTCACCATTTCATCGAACTCTAACTCGTTATCTTCTTCCTCATCATCAACTGCATCCACCTCATCTTGCTCATTCTCCAAAGGATCAACCTCCTGTGTCACCGGAGGCTCTACCTCCTGTGTCTCCGGAGGCTCTTGAAACAGAACGTACAACTCAATAGAGTCGTTTCCAGAATAGACATGGCTGGAAATCATGTTCTGGAAATCCTCGTCATCTTGAATTGCAACCTTATAAAATATGACTTGGTTGTTTCCAAAAAAGACTGGACTCTGATAAAATATTTGGGATACCGGGCCTCGTTCAAGTTTGGCCTCCAATCTTTTCTTAAAGTAGGTGAAATTTGCTTTCCTGTTTAAGAGAAATCAGACATTGTCGGTGTTTCTAAACAAAAACCCAACTGTGGGACACATGTATGTCTCACCGTTGAAATGTGCTTTGACAACAAATTGTGGTGAAGAGGCCATTGTGTAGAATTGTTTTAGGTATGAAGGTGGGAATGTTTTGGGTTTATTGATTATATCAAGGTAAGAATGCTGGAATGTTTGAAGGTTAGATGACTGATTCGAAGGTTGGAAAATTTTACAGTTTAAGTGAATGAATGTTATGTTCAACCTAATGCAAAATATTTCAATTAAGTAAGTGATGCAACCCCCCAAGGCTGCCAATAATATTACATGCATGGGCTTATGCTGCCACCTAGCCTGGCCCTATTTTACACACATAAATGTTTTGTCTAAGCCTGCCACCCATCAGCTCCAATGGCCTTGCATGCCACAGAGAAAGGAATCCCAAAGGCTGTCACGTAGCCTGAGACAATGCTGTAAAACGCGACACCTCTTATTCGCCAAATGGGGTGGCGACAACATTCATTTTTGTACTATTTCGCCAAGTTAGATGGCGCCTCCCTTACTGTCCAATCGTGATACATGCATGGGCTTATGCTGCCACCTAGCCTGGCCCTATTTTACACACATAAATGTTTTGTCTAAGCCTGCCACCCATCAGCTCCAATGGCCTTGCATGCAACAGAGAAAGGAATCCCAAAGGCTGTCACGTAGCCTGAGACAATGCTGTAAAACGTGACACCTCTTATTCGCCAAATGGGGTGGCGACAACATCCATTTTTGTACTATTTCGCCAAGTGAGATGGCGCCTCCCTTACTGTCCAATCGTGATACATGCATGGGCTTATGCTGCCACCTAGCCTGGCCCTATTTTACACACATAAATGTTTTGTCTAAGCCTGCCACCCATCAGCTCCAATGGCCTTGCATGCAACAGAGAAAGGAATCCCAAAGGCTGTCACGTAGCCTGAGACAATGCTGTAAAACGTGACACCTCTTATTCGCCAAACGGGGTGGCGACAACATCCATTTTTGTACTATTTCGCCAAGTGAGATGGCGCCTCCCTTACTGTCCAATCGTGATACATGCATGGGCTGCCACCTAGCCTGCAAGAGTGACACCTTACATTATTTGTAAATGCATGCATGCATATGTGTAACTCCCTAAGCATGCAAATGTGACACCTCGCAGGCATGCAACCACTACATCAGAATTATTTGCCTATAAATACATACCTTATGAAACATATCTCACACCCACACAACTCTCACTCTCTCACTCTCTGCTACGAAATATTTCTTAAGTCTATCATACTCCTTATTTCTTCCTAAGTCTTTCATTCACTCAAGCGTTCTGAAGAATGGCCCTTCTAACAATGGGAGATACTCACAGAGGCACAAGGGAAAACATTGCTGCATTTGTAAGTCTCTTCTTTGGTTCTACATTTTTCATACTTTAAAAAACGTGTTGTTCATCTTAATTAATCTTACTCTTGTTTAATTATGATCTCAGGATACACAAAGATTCAGAATCCGTTCGCACAAATACCTGGCCCCCGACCCTTTTATCGTCCCTTATCTGGAATATGCAGGTTTTGGACACGTGATAAAGATCTCCAACTGCACCATTGACTCCAAATTCATCCTTGCAATGTTGGAGAGGTGGAGACCGGAGACCCATACATTTCACCTACCAATAGGTGAATGTACCATCACTCTCGAAGATGTCTACATGCTACTGGACCTCCCTATTGACGGTAAAGCGGTGAACGGGTCGGTTCAACAACCCAACTCACAATGTGAAGAACTGTTGGGTAGGGACATGGTAGAAGGTGGTGGAGCAAGAGGGCAGGGAATACTACTCACTGACCTGAAACGGCATTATGCAAGTATGGAATTAAATGAAAATTCCTCAGAAAATGACCGAGTAGTAAAAGCCCGAACGTATATTATGATACTTTTTGGTACTTTTTTATTTCCCGAAAGTACGGGAAATAGTGTAAATTTCATGTACTTACATTTACTAACCAATTTTGATAAAACTAGAAAATTTAGTTGGGGTTCTGCAGTATTAGCCCACCTGTACAGTTCCTTGTGAAAAACGCAGTCAAGGAAAAATGTACATTTTATGGGTGCGCATTTTTACTACAAGCCTGGGGTTGGTGGAGGATGGAGTCCTTAAACCCCATCAACAACAACACTTTTGGTTTCCCTTACGCAACAAAGTAAGTCATTAAGTTATAGCATTTATAACTATTCTTCTCATTCCAAAATATATGCTAAAAATAACATGTTTCTCATTTCCTATAGGTACTGCGTGAGGGGTATGGATTACGGCAAGAATCCCAGATTCAATGTCGCACTCTACCGGAATCTGTTGGATCACCTAGGCCCAGATGACGTAAGTCGTAGCTTTTAACTTTTGTTCATTTTATTTATTTATACATTACTTTTGCGCTTACCTGATTTAAATTTTATCGCAGTTCGTCTGGAGACCATATTTGGGTTTGGACCATTCTCCAAATCCAGAGGATGCAGCAACTTGGACTGCAAAGACTGCACTCATTCGGTTCAACATTGTGGAGATGCACCACAGCGACCGTGTGAAGATGCAGTTCGGAATGATCCAAGAGATACCAAGTGACCCAACAGATTTGTCCCCCTGGCATCTAAAAAGGGTCGACGCCCAGTGGAATCTAACCAATTGGAAAGACTTTGCTCCAGAATGGTGTAAAATGTGGCAAAGGCGTCACCGCTACATCTTGCAATCCCCTGTTTTCCTTACTCAAGGTAACATGCGACACACCGATCAATATATGTCGTGGTACAGGTCGGTTAGTAACCCAGATATGCACGTGTCTCATCCGAGGTACTTGGTTGACCCACGCACACAATGGGCACAACCCTCGATTCCCCACCAACAAACCCAAAATCCATCAACCTCAAACCCACCCCCAAGAAGAAACAGACCAACAAACACACAACCACATTCCCCACCACAACACAACTACAACCAAATGCCGTACTACCAACCACAATCACCGCCAAACTACCAATACCCAGATATGCCTCAAACCCAACCACAATACCAACCCCAATACCAGCAAACCCACATACCCCATACACAATGTCAGTCTTCCATATATCCCAATATGGGGCCCTCAACATCCAGCCTTAGCCCTGATATGGGAATGTCAGAAGATTACGACCAACCCGACCAAACCTACCATCAACCACCATATCACCAAACAACCCAACATCCACAGTACCAAACACCCCAAGATCCATTTCCTTTCTACCCCCCATACTCAGACGACCAATGCTACCGACCAACCATGGAACTCCACCCACCGCCAACACGACCAAACTTCGAGGGCATGGGTAACCGACTGTACCAGAGCGGATCTTCGAGATATGGAGATCTTACTGATTTTATGGATTCGGATCGCATTGACTTCGCTGGGCCATCGACCTTGCCGCAACAGGAAACGAGACGGCACCCAGCAAGAGAAAGGCGAGGACGGGGATGCGGAACTGGGGGTCATTACCGGGTTCCTGGGGATCATTGATGTATCTTTTTTTTTTCAGTATTTTTTGTATCTATTTTTTTACTGTTATTTAAATGTAAAACAGTTGAATGTAATTATTTTTTTTCAAATAAAAAATCAATTTTGGTTATCTCTGTCTAATACGCAACACGCAGGAAAGGAAAAAAAAAATTTTTTTTTGACCTAATTTTGCACATAGGCGCCATCTCATTTGGCTTAGGGCTTGCCATTTGCCCTTAGGTGCCAAATGAGATGGCGCCTCCCTTATAAAAATAGGAGGATGCGCCAAATGAGATGGCTCCTCCTTTATGGAGCCATCTCAAACATGGTTATTTGCGTAATTTTTTCCGAAACCCGGTTATTCGCGAAATATTTTTTTAATACTTGGTTATTAATAAAAAAAATTCACAAAAGGGTAGGAAGCGTTTGGCCATGGGTTACTGATATGGTTACAACAAACAAAGGGATAAGGCTCAATGGGGTTTAACAAAGGATACACATATTATTATGTATGGCTAGAAAGGCTCAGATGGTAAAACAAACAAGTGCCTCAGTGTGTGTTTTCCTATTGTGTTGTGTAGGTAGAATGAACGCAAAATAAGAGTGATAAAGTTATACCTGATTGAACTCTCATGACGATCATCGATTATGTATGGCCTTTTTGTACCTCACCATGTTGGATAAGCTCACAGGTTCAAAGCACTCCTAATGTCATGTGGTTTCTTTTCTAGTCCAGGTATACCATCCACCTTTTCCGTCTAGTAGCACCAAGTTGCATCCAACCGTTAATTTTATTTCGGCGGCATCCTCTTCCAGGGTGCCTTGGAGAAACAAGTTCAGGTTGTACCGTTCATCCATTCACTTATCATTCCATTGCTCATCCGGCATCCGTCATACAATCTGTAACATCTTGACACAAAGCAAAATAATAAACTACGACAATGAAAACAATCCAAAACAGATGCAAATGAAAACAAACAATTGAAAGAAACGCAAAACAAATGAAAGAACCACCCCCCCCCCCCCCCCACACACACACACACTTAAACTAAACATTGGCCTCAATGTTTCAGAATAAGCAGGAGAGGGAAGACTCATAGAGGGGGATGCTTCCAAGTTGCTGCTGCTTCCAAGCATTCACCAATAAGGTCCCCTTTTTATTACCTGACAATAAAAACAAAAAGGAAAAATAAACTATTAAAAGCGTGGGTTGCCTCCCATGAAGCACTTCATTTAACGTCACATGGCTCGACGGTCCATCCCCATTAGGGAGGGTACTTCCTCTTTCACACCTTGTTGCTTGTCTTACCTGCAACAATAAACTCACCTGGTTCATAGTTATGGGTCACTTTGAGCCTCAAATCACTTCGATGTTTTATCTTTACACCTTGAATGATCTTGGGAATTTTCACAATAGCCTCAGGTGATGCCAACCGAGAGCTTATACTTGAGACTTTTGAAATATTTTTTGCTTCCTCTAGCTTGATCATCCCCACTGAAGAGTGCTTCTTTCAACTTACCCCTTGTTTCTTGATGTCTAACACTTTCAAAGTTATCTTTTCATCAAATGATTTTAGTGTCAGATTACATGTCTCAATATCAAAGTTGCATCGACTAGTCAGCATAAATGGTCGACCAAGAATGATAGGATTCTCTTCATCTTCAGGTATGTCCATGATTTGGAAACCAACTGGAAAAACAAAATCCTCAATTCCACCCATTACATCTTCAGCTACCCCATATGACGACTTGACCGTGTGATCTGCAAATTTTAATTTTGTCCTACTCTCACTTACCTCTCCAATACCAAGCCTTTTGAAGGTGGACAATGGAATTAGGCTCACACTAGAACCAGAGTCAATTAGAACCTTCTTGAATGTCCTTTCATTTATAGTGCACGAGATACCAACTGACCCCGGATCCTTCTGTTTGGTTGGAATCCTTCTCTTAGGAGATATTCTTCCACACTTTTCAATCACCCAAGTCTGCTCATTTCCTGTTGGTCTTTTCTTGGCAATCACCTCTTTCATGAATTTTTTGTATAAAGGAATTTGCTCAAGTGATTCAAAGAAAGGTATGTTGACTTCCAACTTCTTGAACAAACTTTCAAATTTCTCAAAATCTTTTTCTTTGGAGTATTTCTTTGTCACTCTAGTAGGGAATGGAAACTTGATCACCGACTTACCCTCCTTTTGATTTTTATCTTCAGTTGGCTTTACTGGTGGCACAACTTCTTCGGGATTTTTCTTGTTTCCCTCACTTCCAAGTCCACCTCTATGAACATGTTGCCATCTATTACCTCTTCTTCTTCAGGTTCCCAAACTTTCTGGCTTCTTGTAGTGACAACATTTATATTCTCTTGATTCTTTGGATTATTCACAGTTGAGCTTGGAAGGGAACCTTGTGCTCGCAAAGATAGTTGTTGTGCTATCTGTCCCACTTGCACTTCCAGATTTTTGATTGAAGTTGTGGTGCTCCCGTGGTTGCTCCGTGTTTCTTCTTGGAATTGAGAATTATATGCAACCATCTTTTCAAATGCTACCTCACAATCTGCTTTTTGCGGAGCTTGTTGTTGTTGATTTTTCCATGAGAAATTAGGATGATTTTTCCAACCAGGATTGTAAGTATTCGAGTACGAATTATTTTGCTTCAGAAATTTTATCTCTTCAATTTGATGAGGAGTAGAAAAATAAAACACCGTTTGATGGGGTCCGCTATAGATCTCACAACTAACAATTTAAGCTTGTTGAAGTTGAGCGACCTATTGATTTCCAAGGTTTAATGCTTTCAGCTTCTTCTCCACCTCTGCAGCTATTGTATCTTCTATCGGACTTTATTGGCTTCTAGTTTCAGATCAATAACTCCTCCCAGTGTAGTCACATTTCAATCATATAACTCCAAATATTTGTTGGCAGCAATGGCTTCGATAATCTTCTTCACACCAGTGGCTGTTGTAAAATTAGATGAGCCAACGGCAGCAGTATCAATGAGTTGTTTAGTCTTCATCTTTAAGCCATTCATAAACATTTGCATTTGCTCAGTTTGATCCATGTTATGAGTTGGGCATGATACCAAACATCTTTTGAATCTCTTGTATGCATCATCTAGAGACTCTCCCTCTTTCTGCTTGAAGTTCACAATATCGTATCACTTGCGGATATATACAGAAGCTGGGAAGTAATCATCCAGAAAGGTCTTCTCCATTTGTTCCCAGGTGGTAATACTCCCAACTGGTAATGAGTAAAACCATTCTTTAGCTTCTTCAAACAGTGTGAAAGGGAACATTCTTAATTTTTTTGCTTCTTTAGAATGTCCCTTAATCTTTAGAGTGGTGCTGATGGTGAGAAATCTCTGAAGATGCTTATTTGCATCTTCGTTGATCTTTCTTATGAACGGTATATTTTCCAGCTATCTGATTGTTGAAGGATGCAGTTGAAAATTTTCCACATTTACCGGTTGATTAACGATAGTCAACCGGCCATCTGGAGCATTTACTCATCCATAGTCTCCAAGCAATCTTTCTAGAGGTGGAATTTCACCCATGGTTGAATTGTATGACTCTGACATGGACTCTGATTCAGAGTGAATTGAAGGAACTTCTTTTTCTTGCGGTGTTGAACTTTCTCCTTCAGTCTCCAGTCTGGCTAATCTAGCTTGTCTGAGTCTTTTGTGCAAACTTCTTTCTGATTCTGCATCAAAAGAAAATCAGCTGAGGCTTTACCTTGCATACACAGATTATACAAGAATTAGCACAATTATAAAATTAACAAAAATAAAATTTTAATTCCAGAGCAATAAAATTTCAAATGAACTATACTTAAAACTTTGTATTTTGGCACTCCCTGACAACGACGCCAAAACCTTGATCGGGAAAATAGCAAGTTTACTATTTTAATCGATGTAGTAATAATGGGTTTACCCCAAAGATCGATCTCGAGGAGTGCGTAGTAAATAATAAGTTCCCCAGTAGTTCAATTGAACAAAAATAATTGGTTGGTTTGTTTTTATGAAATCTTTGAAAAAAGTAATAACACGAAAATAACTTGACTTTTCTTTATAAGAGCAAAACATGCTAGGGGAAGTGGTTGACCTGGATTGCAAATATATGAATTCTAATGCTCTCAAGGGTTAAACTTATGTTTTTCAATTACAAACCTCTAGATTGTTTTTCCCTATGTCTGTAGTGAAAAACCCTTGAACACTCACCCTTAATCCCAATACCCATGAAGATAAAAAGTGAATTCAAGCAATTATAATAACAAGGTTATTTGTGGTAATTATAGGGTACCCCTAGTCCTAGGTCGTATCTACTATAATCTAATTATGCAAAAACCCTAACAACTACAGTCATGCACTTGTTAGCCATATATCATTCCCAATTTTACCAAAAGAGAAAGCATAAACACATTGCATAATTAAATTGAAAACCATGAATTCAAGCTTTGATTAACTTAGAAATTCATATCCATTGCATAAACCAATTCAGGACCACCCCTAGTATTGGGGGGTTTATCCTCTCATAATATTCAAGATAGACATAATTAAGAAGTTAAACATTACAAGAATAAAGGTGGACTTTGATCTTCAATGATGAAAACCCTTGAATCCCTCTGTCTCTAATATACTTGATGAAGCAATCTTCTCTCTTATGTGTTCTCTATTGTACGATGCCAAAAAGTACTTCCTCTCACTCAAAACTCAAATAAATACCTAGGTAAAAATCTCAACAAGCTGGAATGTCTAAAGTCCCTCAAGGTCAAGATTTAATAAAAATGGACCAAAATAAAATAGCTGACGTGCAGGTCGACACGGGCTGTGTTGAGCCCACACGGGCCGTGTTGCTTCAAAAAATGGCTTCTCTTTTCTCCTGCTTTAGGCCTTCTGACATGGGTCGTGCTAGGCAGTATGAGCACCCGTGTGGGTCCCCGGTTTCTTTGTATGGGAATGGCTTGATGTGCTAACACAGGCCGTTTTATGGGACACGAAACGTGTTGGTCTTCATACGCTTGCACTTTTCCTTTTTGGCCTTTGTACTCTTGTTCCATGCTCTTCACTCGTGCTTTAGACTAACCCTACTGAACCTGAGATATGTATACTACCAACAAAAAGCATTAAAAGCATCAAAATAACTCAAAGAAAATACAATGCAAGAAAGTCAGTTAGACATGAAATACTTAAGAAAACAATAAGACTTAACATAAAATGTTACTCAGTTGACAGACTTTAGACCGTATGCATGATGAAAATTAGATACAAATGGTGACCGATCAACTGTCATATGGAACCTTAGGGAATGCTTAGGTCGAGTCACCTCTTTTGCATAGGTCTACGCATGGCTTGTATACATTGTCATATGAGACTTACGGGAATGCTCAAGTCGAGTCCCCTCTTGCATAGGTCGATCGTTCGCTCGTAAATTTTTTTTTTCAGTCTGTTAGTTTGGGTCTTGACCTTAGATAACATATATATACTTGTTTGGTTAATTAATTTGGTTTTAACAAGAAAAGTGAAATAGATACACAAGGTACTAATCATCTTCAACCTCTCACTCATCCATTGACAACTACACATAATAGTTTTTTTCGATCAAGGTGTGGACCGTGTGTTGAGAACGTCTGAAGTAGAAGATTGCAATCTTGTTCAGGTTGAGCAATTGTGTGTTTTTCTTGAATAAAATCTGAGGGTTTTATCCTCTAAGATCATTGGGATTTGGGGGTTTTGACAATTCTTTGCTTCATCAATTTCAGTTGTGCTTAAGGGATTGAGGAATTGTGGGTTCGCTCAACAAGGTAGCTACAACCGGAGGATTTTGAAGGAAGAATTAGGGTCATCATCTTGCGATCAAATCAGCCGAGCAGAGGGTTTGAGAAATGGTTTAGGTTCTCAACAAGGTAGCTACAACTTGAGGTTTATCGAAGATTGCGACATACTTGATTCAAATTGAATCAAGGTAAGAGAGAAGCTCAGTTTTCAATTTAACATATTGGGTTTGAATTATGGTGACTATTTTCTATCTCTTGTATAAACTTTGCAATCATAATAGCAACTATCCTAATTCTAAATTCTAGAATTAGGGGCAGACGTATCCCACGCGAGGACGACAGGGGGAACTGCCTTAACAAATTGCGTGTCGTTTTTCTTTCTCGCTCTTTACCGTTTATTTGCAATAATCTGAAAAAAATTTCTTGTGGTTCCAATTGTTTTGATTTTTAGTGTAATAGAATTGTTACTAAAAACTATAGTAATCACTTTGATTGCTATAATTAGTTTCAACACTACAAATTAAGATAGGTTGAACTTGGTGAAATTAAGCACACCAAGTGTTCGATAAAAGTACAAAAGTGCAATTTTATGTATTTTCTTCTCAACATTTCATTGGAAGTAATTGACAATAGTTAAAGAGTATAAGTGATCAATTATAACTGAATTAAGTGTTAATAATTCTCATTGATTCATTCCATTTGGTTTTTCGTAAATCCGGTCTTTTCCATAGAGAACCGTTTTAGACGAGTGTATTCGGGTAGCTTTCACTATGCTTCAATTTTTTCTTAAAAAGTGATTTTAAAAATCAAGGTATCTATTCAACTCCCCCTTCTAGATACGTCATATTGTCTAACGAGTAGTATCAGAACATTGGTTCATTTAGTGCTTCACATATAACTCTTTATACAATGGAGAACGATCCAAAAGGGGCGTACAATAGAGCGCCTATTTTCACCGGTGAAACTATAACTATTGGAAAGATTGTATGCGAGTGCATATCAATTCTGTTGATCGAAAAATTTGGAAAGTCATAGAAGAAGGTCCTATGGCCATAACTATGTTAAACATTATGGGTGCCGTTGTACCCAAACCGGAAGCACAATAAGATGAAAAATATGAGAAAAACTATGCTTATGATTAGAAAGCTAAAAATATGCTCATATCTGCTCTTGGAGTTGATGAATACTTTTGTATCTCACATTGTGCTACCGCTAAGGCAATGTGGGATGCTTTACAAGTTACCCATGAGGGTACAAACAATGTCAAACTAGCAAGGATTAACACTTTAACTCAAGAGTTTGATCTCTTTCACATGAAGCATGGTGAAACCATTGCGGACTTGACAAAGATTTTCTCACATAATAAATCGCTTACACACACTTGGTCATATTACTTCTAATGTTGTTGCTATTAACAAGATTTTGAGATGTCTTAACAGGGAATGGCGACCTAAGGTGACGACTATCAAAGAAGCCAATGATCTAACCACATTGGAACTTACAATATTGTTTGGTAAGCTTCAAGAACATGAGCAAGAGCTCACAAATCTAAATAAGCATGAAAAGAAAGAGAAGAAAGAAAAGCCGGGGGAAACAGAGAAGAAGTCCATCACGTTAAGAGTTTCAAGTTCCAAGTCTTCCACCATATAATCAAGTGGAAGTGACTCAAGTGATGGTGATGACAGTCTGGATGAAGATTTGGGTTTATTCGTAAGGAAGTACAATAGATATCTTCGGAAGAATGAAATTCAGTATTTGGATAAGAATCTCGTTGACTATAGAAGGAAAGTTAAGCCAAACAAACCTTTTGAAAGAATGAGAGATAAGTCAAAAGAATATTGTTACAATTATTGGAAACCAGGTCATTACAAACCAGATTTTCCTTTGTTCAAGAAAGACAAAGTAAGAAACAAGTCTCAAAAGAAGCCGAACAAAGCTAGAAGAGCTTGCATTGCTTGGGATAGTGATAGTGATTCATCAAGAAAAAATGACACTAGAGATGAAGAAGAAAAAGAAAACTTGTGTCTTACGGCACATGACAAAAATAAAAAGAATGTAAGGCACTCTAAATATGACTATGTTGATGATATGTCTTACACTGAATTACTAAATTCCTTTAATACTCTACAACATGAGGCTAAGGAAGCTTTCAAACTCTTAGCCTCAAATAAAAATATTTTCAAATACCTTGAGCATAAAGTTTCCAAATCCGAAAAGGAATTGGAAACTCTCAAAGAATCCTTGATAGAGAGTATCAAAGACCAAGATGAAATTGACAAGACCTCTTGGCAAAATTGGCATGGATGTGAAACTTGTCACATTTGGAAAAAAGAGACTAAAGTTCTTAAAGACAAATTAGACAAGGCTTTAAAACTCAAAGTTACATTTTCTATTGATCGTTCAAACTTTAGAAAAATCATGATTAATCCCTATTAAAAATATTCTTATCAAATAAGAGATCAATCAAGCAAAAGTAACTCTTATCAAGACTCAGCTTGTCTATATTGTTGCAAGGAGGGACACACCGTTAAAAAATGTCGATTTAGAAGATTTTTGGTACCTAAAGGAATTTTTAAATGGTCTCCCAAAGGAAACCCATGTTTCACACACACACAAGGACACAATAAAAATTGGGTACCTATTTCCCTTGTTTGATTTTGTAGGTTGAATGTCTTAAGACTACGGAGAAAAGATGGTTTCTCGATAGTGGGTGCTCAAGACATATGATAGGTGACATTTCCCTATTCTTTGACTGTGTGGCTAAGAAGAAGGGCTTTGTAACCTATGGTGATAACAACAAGGGAGCTATACTCATAAAAGGCAGTGTAGGTAATCCCTCTTTTACTACTATCTTAGATGTCCTTTTAGTTGATGGTCTTAAACACAATCTTATTAGTATTAGTCAATTATGCGACAAAGGATATAAAGTTTCCTTTTCAAAAGAATGTTTATTAATTGAAAATATTTATAAGGAACTTGTGTTTAAAGTCTTGAGGGTTAATAATGTATATCTGCTTGACTTGAATGAAGTATCTTTGACCGGTGCTAAATGTCTTGTCTCCATGAGTGAAGACTCATGGCTTTGGCATAGGCGATTAGCGCATGCCAATTTTGAATTTCTAAACAAAATTGTATCAAAAGATATAGTTGTTGGTTTACCCATAATAAATTTTTCTAAAGATCACTTATGTGATGCATGTCAAATGGGCAAACAAACAAAAATTTCTTTTAAATCTAAAAAGATTATCTCTACAATAAAACCACTTGAACTTCTCCACATGGATATTTTTGGAACATCTAGAATAAAAAGTCTAGGTGGTAATTATTATAGCTTTGTTATAGTAGATGATTTCTCTAGATTTTGTTGGACAATTTTCTTAGCTATAAAAAGTGACACTTTTTCCGCATTTGAAAAATTTGCTAAGATGTTCCAAAACAAATTAAACACTAAAATTGTTACAATCAGAAGCGATCACATGGGTGAATTTTAAAACCACCTCTTTGTGGAATTTTGTGAAAAACAAGGCATTGATTATAATTTTTCTGCACCACGTACTCCACAACAAAATGGAGTAGTGGAACGCAAAAATCTTGTTTTATAAGAACTCAGAAGAACTATGATCAATGAACATGCCATTCCTAAGTATTTTTGGGCCGATGCTATAAGTACAGTTTGTTATATTTTGAATAGGATCCTAATTCGTCCAATTCTAAGTAAAACTCCATATGAACTGCTAAAGGGAAGAAAGCCTAATATTTGACACCTTCACGTTTTTGGATGTAAATGTTTTGTGTTGAATAATGGAAAGGAAAATCTTTATAAGTTTGATTCAAAAGTAGATGAAGGTATCTTTCTCGGATACTCTCAATCTAGTAAAGCTTATAGAGTATTTAATAAAAGGTTACAAATTGTTGAGGAATCTGTGCATGTATCTTTTGATGAATCTTGTTCGAGATCGGTCGAAAAAGGTATTGTATTTGATGGTGCAAGTGTGTCTTCGGAAAGTATACTGAAAGATCCGGATGTTTAAAGAGATGAAAATAATTCCCCATTGGAATGTTAATCTATCAAAGAAAAAGATCTGAATATTAAAAGCAATGAAAATGACCTCCCATTGGAATGGAAATCTATCAAGGATCATCCCATCTACAATATCCCTAAAGATATCACAAAAGGAGTCACTACACGGTCCAAGATAAGTAACTTCTGTTATCATTTTTCTTCGTCTCACAAGTTGAGCCTAAAAACTCCAAAAAGGCTTTACTCGATGAACATTGGTTTTTAGCTATGCAAGATGAGATGAACCAATTTAAGAGAAAT
Source organism: Vicia faba (assembly GCA_948472305.1). Taxonomy (NCBI): domain Eukaryota; kingdom Viridiplantae; phylum Streptophyta; class Magnoliopsida; order Fabales; family Fabaceae; genus Vicia; species Vicia faba. The sequence goes on along the minus strand of OX451740.1, from coordinate 358,842,157 downwards.
GAGGTTTGCGATCTTGTCCCTACTCCGCGAGGCCATCGTGTAATCGGCACTAAATGGGTGTTTAGGAAAAAATTGGACAAAAACATAATAATAACTCGCAACAAGGCCCGCCTTGTTTCTCAAGGGTATAACCAAGAAGAGGGAATTGAATATGAGGAAACTTATGCATCGGCCGCCATACTCGAGGCTATACGCCTTTTCTTTGCCTTTGCATGTTCACAAAATTTCAAGTTATATCAAATGGATATTAAGAGTGCTTTTCTAAATGGTTATATTAATGAAGAGGTGTATGTATCTCAACCTCCCGGATTTGAAAACTTTGAGTATCCTAACCATGTTTACAAATTAAAACATGCTTTATATGGTCTCAAACAAGCCTCTAGGGCTTGGTATGAACGCCTTAGCAAGTTTTTGTTAGAACAAGGATTCTCAAGAGGATAGGTCGATATAACTCTTTTCATTAAGCGCCAAGGAAAGCATTCAATTTTAGTACAAGTTTATGTAGATGATATTAAATTTGGTTCTACTTATACATCTTTGGTCAAGGAGTTTTCTAAGTTGATGCAGGGAGAATTTGAAATGAGTATGATGGGTGAACTAAAGTACTTTCTTGGGCTTGAAATTAATTAACTCGAGGAAGGGACTTTTGTAAGTCAAACCAAGTATTGTTAAGAATTGTTAAAGCGCATCGATATGGAAAAATTAAAAGTCATTGACACTCCAATGCCTACCGCCATTAATCTTGATAGTGACGAACATGGTAAGTCGGTTGATGTAAAAAGGTATAGAGGTATGATCGGTTCCCTTCTTTACCTTACCGCTTCTCGTCCCAACATTATGTTTAGTGTATGTATGTGTGCTAGGTATCAATCATACCCCAAGGAGTCACATTTAAAAGTCATTAAGCGCATACTTAAGTATCTTTGTGGTACGACTAAGTATGGGTTATGGTTCTCTATGGGTTATGATTGCTCTTTGGTTGCTTATTCTGAGTGTGAATTTACTGGTTGCAATTTGGATAGGAAAAGTACTAGTGTTGCGTGTCATTTGTTTTCAAATTCCTTAGTATATTGTCATAGCAAGAAACAAGTTTTCGTTGCTTTGTCAACTGCCGAGGCGGAATATGTCGTAGCCAGTAATTGTTGTGCCCAAATTTTGTGGCTAAAACAACAATTACTTGATTTTTATGTCAAACTCGATCATATTTTGATATTTTGTGACAACACTAGTGCCATAAACCAAACCAAAAACCCGGTTTTACATTCACGCACCAAACATATTGAGATTAGGAATCACTTCCTTAGGGATCATGTGGAAAAATGTGACGGTGTATTTGAGCATGTTGATAACACAAATCAACTTGCAGATATTTTCCCAAAACCTTTTGCGACCAAGCCTTTCTTCCACATCTGTAGGGAACTTGGTGTTCTCGATATTTCGTATAGGATGCAACTACATTAGTTGCATTACTCTTATTTATAATTGTACTCTCCCGAATTATTTACACTCTTGCATCAAGTTACTTGTGAGGGAAAATTAATATCCCGCATCATATAAGTAATATCATTCTAACTCTAACTCTATTCTTGATAACTCAATTCGGTAAACTTGAAAATTCTTAATTCCTTGTGATAAGTGCTTTTCAATCTTTATGATGTGCTATCTATGCCTAGGTGGTTATTTATGTTTTATTGTGTCTTAAAATTCATGAATATGTGCAAAATTGAAAATTTTCATGAACTTTAGCTAGTATTTATTGTTTACTCATTTTTGAATTATGAATTACTTTGTGTTTGTCCTCCTTTGAACACCGATATGTAACTGTACTATATGATTAATGTCTATTTATTTTTTTATGCCTTTCTCTAACATCTCTTTATGTGATTGTTTGTTAGAGTTATTGATTGCCAAAGTAGATAATGATCTAACCTTACTTGTTTTGATTGTTGTTATTTTAACCTGTTTCTTTGACTCGTTTTGATGTTGTCAAAGGGGGAGAAGCATATGGAAGCCAAGAACAGATAATGATATGAAAGTCGTAATAAACGAAAGGGTGCACAGAGACAGGGGGAGAAATCTCCAAGATTAACATTCGGATACATGGTGCTAAACTAAAGTTTTGCAATCATAAAAAATGGTGAGCATGTGAGGGCAAGGTTCCTTCAATAAAGGTTTTAATGATGTTAAAACAATGTTGGAAATGTTGCTAGATGATATGGTGGAAAAAGTAGCATGAAAAGTCTTCAAGAATTAGTATTTTTTAAAACTTATATTCTATGAGTCGACTCAAAGAAAGCTCAGGTCAACGCATGACTAAAAGTTGTTCCTTTGAGAAGTCTCGGGTTTTCTCACGTCGACTATATGGTCGACTCATCCTAGAAGCAATATTTAGGAACTATGCATCAACGCATACCCCTGTAGAGGTCGACGCATGGATCTTGCACTCTGTCATGTGGCATCTTCGGGAATGCTTAGGTCGAGTCATCCTTCTGCATAAGTCGACACATGGATCGTGAACACTGCCATATGGCACCTTCGGAAATGCTCAGGTCAAGTCACCTCTTTTTAATAGGTCGATGCATGGCTTGTATACACTGTCATATGACACTTACGGGAATTCTCAGGTTGAGTCCTCTGTTGCATAGGTCGACCGTTCGCTCGTAAAAACTATTTTTCAGTCTGTTAGTTTGGGTCTTGACTTTAGATAAAATATATATACTTGTTTGTTTATTTCATTTTGTTTTGACAAGAAAAGTGAATTATATACATAAGGTACTCATCATCTTCAACCTCTCACTCATCCATTGACAACTACACATAATAATTTTTGTCGATCAAGGTGCGGAGCGTGTGTTGACAACATCCGAAGTAGAAGATTGCGATCTTGTTCGGGTTGAGTAATTATGGGTTTTTCTTGAATAAAATATGAGGGTTTTATCCTCCAAGATCATTGGGATTTGGGGTTTTTTGACAATTCCTTGTTTCATCAAATTCATCCGTGCTTAAGGGATTGAGGAATTGTGGGTTCGCTCAACAAGGTAGCTACAATCGAAGGATTTTGAAAGAAGAATTGGGGTCATCATCTTGCGATCAAATTAACTGAGAAGAGGGTTTTAGAAATGGTTTGGGTTCTCAACAAGGTAGATACAACTAGAGGTTTATTGAAGATTGGTGACATACTTGATTCAATTCGAATCAAGGGAAGGGAGGAGCTTAGTTTTCAATTCAACATATTGGGTTTGAATTCTGGTGACTATTTTCTATCTCTTGTATAAACTTTGCAATCATAATAGAAACTATCCTAAATCTAAATTCTAGAATTATGGGCAGACGTACCCCATGCGAGGACGACATGGGGAAATTCCTTAACAAATTGCGTGCCATTTTTATTTCTCGCTCTTTACCGTTTATTTGCAATAATCTAAAAATTTGCTCTTGTGGTTCCAATTGTCCTGATTTGTAGTGCAATAGAACTGTTACTAAAAACTATAGTAATCACTTTGATTTTTATAATTGATTTCAACACTACAAATTAAGGTAGATTGGACTTGGTGAAATTAAGCACACCAAGTGTTCAATAAAAGTTCAAAAGTGCAAATTTGTGTATTTTCTTCTCAACATCTCATTGGAAGTAATTGACAATAGTTAAAGAGTATAAGTGATCAATTATAATTGAGTTAAGTGTTAATAATTCTCATTGATTCATTCCATTCGGTTTTTTGCATATCCAGTCTTTTCAATAGAGTATCGTTTTAGACGAGTGTATCCGGGTAGCTGTCACTATACTTCATGTTTTTCTTATAAATTGATTTTAAAAATCAGGGTATCTATTCAACCTCCCCTTATAGATATGTCCTATCGTCTAATAATTCCTTGAAAATTCAAAGTACCTGAATTTGGAAAATACAAGGGACTCACATGCCCAAGGAACCATCTACCCATGTAATGTCAGAAAATGCATGCCTATGCTCAAGATCAGAAGCTGATGATCCACTATTTCCAAGTCAGTTTGAGTGGGGCATCTCTAGATTGGTACATGCAATTGGAGCGGGTTCATATCCAAACATGGGCAGATCTTGCCAACGCTTTCTTAAGACAATATAAGTACAAATTGGACATGGATCCTAACATTATGCAACTCCATAAATTATCTCAAAAGAAGGATGAGTCCTTCAAAGAGTATGTTCAACGGTGGAGAGAAATGGCAGCCCGCGTGCAACCACCACTCTTGGAGAAAGAATTGATCGATATGTTCATGGGTATTTTACAAGGGTTGTATTATGATAAAATGGTAGGAAGCGTCTCTTCCGGATTTTTTGATTTGGTAACTATTGGTGAAAGAATTGAAGCATGCATAAAAAGTGGCAAGATACAAGGGGCATCGTCCAGTACTCCTTATAGATCGAAGAAGCATGTTCCTAACTTATCGAAGAAGAAGGAGGGAGAAATTAATGTTGTTGCATCACATCCAAGGGAACAACAGCCATTGGTGATTCCACGAGAACAATAACAATAGAACAGTTTTGAAAGGACCCCGAGAATATTTGATCCTCTCCCCATGCCTCATAGTCAATTACTACATCACTTACTCAAAGAATCTTTGGTGGAACCAAAGCCACTAGCTCCTCTAATTAGGGCACTCCCGCCAAAGTATGATGCAAATGTCAGGTGTGAATATCATGCTAACTCTCAGGGGCATACCATAGAAAAATGTTGGGCCTTTAGACATAAGGTTCAAGATTTTTTGGATTCTCAAGATATCCCTTTTGACAAGCCAAATAACAAGAAGAACCCCATGCCTCCTCATGGTGGACCTACTGTGACCATAATTGAGGTAGTAACTGACTTTGGGGCAGCTAGACGAGTAAAAGCTCTGATAGATCTCTTGAAAGAATATTTGTTTGAATGTGGGTTCCTCTTGGAACACAATGAAGCTTTTGAGAAGATGTTACAGAGATTGATGGACTTAGGGAACGTCCAATTTAGGCAATACCCTAAGAAGAATATGTAGCTGCTATCAATGGAAGTACGAAGAAGCCATTGGTAATTTTGTGCCAAGGGTCGAGTTCTGCTAAGAAAACTCTTGTGATTTGTTTAGGAGAGTCAACAGAAGCACCCGTGATGATACCATGCCAGACTCTGAGAATTTCAGTGATTCCAAACACTACAATAATGATTAGGGGGCCATCCCCCAAGCCATACGAAAGTGACAAAGATGTACCATAGAATTATGATTCTACCCTCTATATCAATGGTTTAAATTAGGAATGTGATCCATCGATAAGTCAAGGACTTGCAATCACAAATATAGCAAGAACAGGGGGCATGACACGCATCGATCAAGTCTATGGTCCTTAACCACAAAAGAAGGATGATGTTATGGTTAAAGATAAAGGAAAAATTATGGTGGACGATGGTCAAGAATAAGAACCTCCAAGCAAGAATTTTACTGACGAAGAGGCGGAAGAATTCTTGGAAATAATCAAGAAAAGTGATTAAAGGGTGGTGGATCAGCTACACCAAACCCTGGCCAAAATTTCTATACTCTTGTTGCTTATCAATTCAGAAGCGCATCGGGACTCTCTGATGAGGATACTAAGTTTTGCTCATGTTACAAAGGAAATTATGGTAAATCAATTTGACAATGCCATAGAAAATCTAACATTTGGATCATATCTAGGCTTCAATGATAGCGAGATACCACCACAAGGTAGAGCTCACAACAAAGCACTACACATTTCAATACAGATAGGAACAACTAACCTATCATGAGTACTCACTAATACTGCTTTTGCGCTCAGTGTGTTACCAAAATCCAGCTTGATGAAGTTAACACTAGATGATGTTGTTATAAGGCTAAGTTCTACGATAGTTAAATCTTTCGATGGAGCCAAAATTCAATGTTTGTAGAAGTGGATCTTCCTGTCAAGATCGGTCCACGTATGTTTTATATTCCCTTTCAAGTAATGGATATAGAGCCAGCATTTACATGCTAGCTCGGGTAACCTTTGATTCATGTCGTAAGGGCTGTTACCTCAAGCTTGCATCAAAAATTGAAGTTCCTCGTTGAAGGAAGATTGGTTATAATTGACAGTGAAGAGGACATATTTGCAAGTCACATAGAGTCCTACATATATATCAGTGTGGATGAAGACTACATAGCAACACCATTTCAAGTCTTAAAGGTTTCTTCAATGGTTACCCTACCCACAGAGAAAATCAAGAAACCTACTATGACTTTGTGGAGAGATTTACAAATAGTTATGGGAGATCCTGCCTCAAAAGGTTGGGGTAAAATCGCGGCGATACCTGAAAAGAAAGATCGTTTTGGTTTGGGATACGAATCATCAAAGGCTATTAGAAAAGGCAAGGCGAAGTTTCCTCCCATTCAAGAAATCTTAATCAACAAAGGGGTAGAGCATGGTGGTTAAATATCAATAATATCCAACAAGAGCAGCACCAAAAGAGCATCTGACTTCATCTGTGAGTGCACTCCAGGCGAAGAGCTCAAGAATTGAATAGCTGTGGAGATTCCAGAGGTCTTTTTCTTTCCAAAGTAATTTTTCTTGTTTTTAAAGTAACCTGTGTCACTCCCGAGGCATATGAGTAGCTTGTAAGGGTCCCCCATTTGTTTCAAACAGTATTTTCAATTAATAAGAGTTTTATTTTGCATTCAATTAAGATCCTTGTCTTTCTCTTGCATTTATCTCTTATACTTAAAAATGGAAATAATTTTCTTCATATCCATTTTCCAAATTCACATACTAAGCTGCACCAAAACATGATAAAATGTGCAGATCCATATCCAAAACCATCGATAATGTTACTGTTGTTATCCGATATAATTTTGATGCACCAATCAACCAAGCATAAGAGAAATATGATGAAGATCTTGAACTCTCTAAAGAATTAGTGAGCGTATTAGAGCAAAAACCAAACAATATACATTCATACCAAGAATCTATTGAGACCATCAACCTTGGCACAAAGAAGGATCCGAAAGAAATCTAGCTAGGGGCAATATTGGAGGAAAGCGTCAAAGAAAGACTGATCAAGTTGTTACATGAATATGTGGATATATTTTCCTAGTCTTACAGAGACATGCCAGGATTAGATACAGATATTGTGGTGCATAGAGTACCTCTCAAGGAAGGTTGTTCTCCAGTTAGACAGAAGCTCAGAAGAACTCGTCCAGACATATATAGCAAGATTTGAGAAGAGGTTCTTAAACAATTTGATGCAGGGTTCTTAGCAGTGGTAGATTATCCACCTTGGATAGCTAACATTATACTAGTACCCAAGAAGGACAGTAAAGTGCGTATGTGTGTAAATTATCGTGATCTGAACAAAGTAAGTCCCAAAGATGATTTCCCGTTACCTCACATAGATGTTTTAGTGGATAATACAGCTCAAGCTTCGGTGTTCTCGTTCTTGGATGGTTTCCTAGGTTATAATAAAATCAAAATGGCACCCGAGGATATGGAAAAGACTACCTTCATGACTTCTTTGGGAACTTATGTTACAAGGTAATGCCTTTCGGTCTAAGAACACATGGGCAACTTATCAATGAACTATGGTCACACTATTCTAGGATATGATTCATAAAGAAGTTGAGGTATACGTAGATGATATGCTTTTCAAATCTCATACTGAGGAGGATCACATCATAAATTTACAAAAGTTATTCGAACGTCTGTGAAAGTTCAAACTGAGGTTGAATCCTAACAAGTGTACATTTGGTGTCAGGTCAGGAAAGTTATTGGGTTTCATTGTAAGTCGGAATGGTATTGAGGTGGATCCCGACAAGGTGAAAGCCATACAAGGAATACCATCTCCAAGGACAGAAAATAAGGTTCGTAGTTTCTTAGAACGATTAAATTATATTTCGAGATTCATATCACACCTACGTTCAACCCCCTGCATTTTGGACCCAAATTCAATATCTGAATTTAGGGCCTTACTTTTCACACCCCAGCCATTTACTAACAAACTGAAAAATACACCCCCTGCGTAATTAATTAAAATTATATTTTTTTACCATTTTTTTATTCATTTATTTTCTTATATTTTCATAATTAACTCTAAATTTATTTGTTTAATTAATTCAAATTCTTTTTTAAACATTAACTCATTCAAATATTTTTAATTGCATTAAAATTACTTTCCGCATGCATTAAAAACTAATTTTCTTATATTTTTAATATATTTAAAAAATATCTAACCAATCAAACTACCGACAATTTTCAGTAACCTAATTCAAACCTTATACATTTTCAAAAAGGATTATGGAGATATTTCTCTTTAACTTCGAACTTCGTCTAACAACTCCGCGATTTACAAACCCAGACTTTGTTCAAGGATTAATACGAGATATCTCTGTAATTCATAAAAAACACCAACCAATAACTGCGAACTACGAATTGGGACTCTGATTCCTCATAAGAGGGTACGTAGGCATACAATCTAAAAATCGTAATGAGTTACACTAATAAATTTTCAAAACCTCATTTCCTAAAATTTGAAATTCTAAACCCCAGTATCCTTGTGAACATGGTAGATGAGGGGTGCCTAACAACTTCCCTTTGTCTAAAAACGAGTCAAACAACTTACATCTCATGAAATGCACAAAACTTTATTTAAAATCAAATGAAATTGATATTGGTATCAACTGAATGCTAACAAAGTTTAATTATGTACAAACACAAATTGAAACAACAATTTACATATTTTTCTATTACCGGACAATACTACATATATACATGAAATATGTCAGAAAATGGTGTCGGTACCACAAAAATTCAACAACAATGGTCATGAAACAATTAATTATGCACATGTAATCAACAAATAAAAACAAAATCAATATGTACATGGTAAAGAGAATTCTGGAAAGAAAATTTACACATTAAAAAATGCACAAAATACCGGAATAAAATCAACCGAAAATGCTACCAGTAGCCTTCAAATACCAACACAAAGTGCCAATGCATCGAGCAAAATTAATACACACATTGGAGCGCATACATGAATTTAGGGAAGCACTATTCATGAGTCGATAAATGTCCAAAAATCTGTTTTCAAAATGAGTATCGACTCATGAATTATGGCCTAAGAGCTTCAAATAGTTATCAAGAAATAAATCCCCATTAGTACCACACCTTTCCGATCACAAACAGTAAAATTCAAGTGTTAACACAATTCTTGAATCGAAAAGTTTAATATTGAAAAATTGAATTATCTCTCAATTTGAATCAAGAATTATGTTAACTCATGAATTAAGTATTATCAACACAAAAATCCAATCGGAAACAACATTCCACAATTAATTCTTAAGATAACATGAGTAATATGGAATTCACACATGAAATTCCGTAAAATCACATAATCAATATCAATTCAAAGAATATCTATCATGTTCCACACTTAATCAACATAAATTATTCAAGAATAATCCAATTCAACACGTGAAATTTAAATAATCAATTATCACAAAATTAATTATATGAAAAAACACTTAATCAATTAAATCAAAAATCAATTAAGCATAAAAGGAATTGGAAGCTATCAGAATCAGAAGCTTGATTGAAGTCGGAACCGGAGAGGAGGACTTGGTAGGAACAACGTGAAGAAGACGATGGAGGGAGATCCGTGATGGAGGAGGGGGGAGTACAGCGCGTTGTGGTAGAGAACCGTGAAGAGGATGCAAAGGGAATTTCTGCGGTGGTCGGAGGTGGCAAGGCAGTGGCTTTGGTCACCGGAAGTTGATCGGAGGAAGATTTGCAACTTTTTGAATTTTTGTTCTTGAGGTTGTTGAATGATCTTGAGAGAAATTCAAAGAAAATTGACTTTGATCTTTGAGTGATTAGAGAGACGTTTGTGACAAGTTTATGGAAATTTAGAAAATTATTTGTGTGTGTGTAAAATAGAGAGGAGAATTGAATATATATATATATATATATATATATATATATATATATATATATATATATATATATATATATATATATATATATATATATATATATATATATATATATATATATACTCTTGACAATTTGGGCCTTGGTTTGGGCAAGACAAAGCCCAATAAATTTATTCACAAAACTGAATTTTCAGTGTCAGCATATACATTTGAGCGCATAATCCGCGAGCTCACTAATAATCGGTGCGAAATCTTATCGCAAGCCCAACACCAAAATCGTAGATGACGAAATTTGTAACATCTTGATGAAAGAACAAATGTGATATGATAAACAAAGAGCAAGTTAAAAAATTTTGAATGGCGAGAAACGGAACAAAAAAAATCTACAGCACAACTTATTTTCCCGGTCAATTTGAGAAACGAAAAATAACTGAAGCCTTCAGAGTACCGTTTGAATTTGCAACCCGAAACAAAGTTGTAGCTGGAAGAATTTGTGATCTCATGCTTCAAGAACCGTCCCAATATGATAAAAATCGAGAGAGTTACGGTTTTTACAATATCGAGAAACAGTGAACTAGAGCTCAAATTTTGCTATAAACATTCTTTGGTAATTTGCGTTTTCGGAGATCTTCGACACAAAATTTCCCCTCGACCCGAACATACAAAACGTGAGGGACATCAAGATGAAATTTACAACTAAAGAACCCGTAAAAAATGTCGAACTGGGCGAAATTTATGAATTTTTGAATGCCCGAATGATAATGGTTCAACAAACTTTTTCATTGTATTTCCCACCGTACATTTTCAACATATTCGTGCATTCGGAAACTTTCTTCAAAGAATTATCTCTCCGCCTGAACACGTTAATTGGAGAAGATATCAAGACGGATTTATGGATGAAGAACCATTCGAATTTTTGAACATCAAAACGGACATTGACCAGCAAAACCCAAAACTCTGGTTATTTAAACAGACGAAATGTAGAAAATGCCAAGCCGGTTCTAATGTCAAAAGAACCACAAAAAAATCTTCTTCTGGCCAAAAGTTATAAATTTCTAAAACCCACCGTAACAAACAGACTTTTAATTCAAATTGTTTCAGACTGAGCGAAACACTTGATTTTCTTTGTCGTTCAAGGCGTATTGGAACACACGGGAACTTGACATGATGATGCCTTGATTATCCTTTGATTGAATATCATAGAGAAGGCTCTGAATGCATCGAACGACGAAATAAAATTCTTCGGTAACATGACGAAGTTTGAGAGAAATATCTTGATCCGTTAACCACATAACCAATGATATGCATGCATGCATATGGTAATGAAATATAAGCCAAATAGGTTAAAATGAAGAGTGTAAATTTTTGGGTATAACAGCTGCCCCTATTCAATCGTCTTAAACCTTATGCGAGATTGGCATCAGCCTTTCGAGCGAATAAGTAGAAGGGGATTGAATAAAAATATGAACCCAAAAATTTGCACTCTAAATTAGAGCAAAGTGCGTCTACACCGGTAACCGTATTTTGGTAGCTTTGTGGTATCGACCCAAAAGAAATAGATTTGCGATCAGAGAAGAATAGTAAACACTAAACTCAGCCTAGGAATACTAGTGACCATTAGACATGGAAAACGACATCAATGACCACTGGACCCAATCTAAGAAGACTAGTGAACACTAGACTCAAGAAGATTCCAATGACCATTGGATCTAAAAGAGGAATACCAGTACAAATTGATCTCGATCAAACTGGAACAATGCCTTTTTGAACCAAAACCATTAGAACGCTTGACCAAACGCTGGGGATTGAGTAAAGGTAACGAGTGACCACTTGACCTTAGGAGTACTACAAAGAATGTTCCAGGGAATAATTGGATCACAAATGAAGCAAAAAACGAACACTCAACTTAAAAGGGACTAGTGACCACTAGATCTAAGAGTAATCAACATGATACCAATGAACATTGTATCCAGAAACAAGGAAAACACCTAATAGCCTCAAACTGGGGAGAACCAGTAACCACTAAAACTGACCAAGGAATTAAAGAGACAGAGAGACGAGTAACCACTTGAATCTGGAGCACCTAGTAAATAATAGATTGTAACGAATACTAGAACACTTCATTTGAAATCAAGTGACAAGTGACGAACTTGACCTTGATTGGAACTGATGACCACCATACTTACAATAGTTGTGCTAGGGGATAGCTGGATCGAAAACAAGGCAAGCGAGTGACTACTTGATCTAAGAAGAGTAGTAACTACTAGGCTCTAAGATATTGGGAAAGGACTAGTAACCACTTAACCTGAAAAGACTAGTAACCACTAGACTTGAAGAGATGATGCGCCATGGACAAACTGGATCGCAACCAAGAAGGCGAGTAACCATTCAATCTAAGAGGAACTAGTAAACATTAGGCTCTAAAGATACTAGTAAACCGAGTTAATTCACTTGAGATAAAGGAAACAACATTAACTTATACTTAAATACATGATTGGAGTCTTTGTTCTGGAGATACCAATGACTATTGGGACCCAGATAGGTGACAAGTAATCGACTCATTGGGGAATAAGGGAAATCCCTCAATTGGTGAAAGTCCTTATTTCATGAATAACCATCCATCACCAAACTCGAATTCACGAACATCCAACGGGAGATTCACTAGGGAGCGGGATAATTCTCAAAAGAAATATCCTCAGTACATACCGCACTAGAGAATCACAACATACTATAAAGAAATCTTTACCAATTAGATCCTGCCGGTCGAGGATTCTCTATAGGGTAATCCATTTTGGAGAATAAAACCTCGAACTTCTTGGGGAAAACACCTTACTCGGGGAGGACAAACTTGGACATCAAAGACCCTTGATACTCAACTTCTAATGGGGAACTGGTTTTGAATCTTCTATCATTGAGGAATAGGGAAATTCTTATAAACACTCTCATCGGTGCAGATTGCATTGGAACAAACAATGAAGCAAGGTATTCACCAACACAAACATCATTAGGAAGAAGAACTTCCCGAAGATTAACCGGGTGTAAACTTCAATGGGGAGATGCATCCTCGTGCATCCAACACTGGGAAAGCAAGCCACTTCATAGGGATATGTCAAAAGTTCCTCTTCAGTCGAGGGAAATCATTCTTACCAGAAACTTCAAAACATGTAGACCACGCTGGGGAGATTCAAACCTCACAGGGAGATATAAATTGTACTGGGGTGTCAAGATTTCTCTAAGGAGATACTGATTTTGTAAGGGAAATAATAAGCTTTACCGGGGGAATATGGATAACACTGGGGAAGAACAAAGTCCTCGAAGAAAATACCAACCACGCTGGAGAAGTTGCATGCTGCACTAGAGAAGTGAATATTCAAAAGGGAGAGATTAACTTCATAGGGGAAATGTGGACTACACTAGGGAAGTGCAAACTAAGCTGGGGAAAGGGATTATTGCACCATATCCCACAACGGACATTCCACTTGGGGAATGGAGAACTCCTAATAAAACTTTTTGTAAAGTAATGATCGTATTGAGGAATCACCTTATGATCCTTCAACCAAGCTTACTTTACTGGGGGTGCTTCTTACTCCCATGCGGGTGTATTACATACCTGCGAGTGAACGATAGTTCCTGAAAGATGAAACAAACATAATGCCCCAAGTATAACACGAAAACCTTGTCTTCCAACCAAGCCCCACAAGTTCTTAAGAAATTTTCAAATGTTTCTATTCATCATGCGTATGACCTCCACATTTTTACATACAATATTTTATCAAAAAAAATGGACGTCTTTTTGCAAACAAAACAGTAAAAACAAAAATATAAAGGAGCGAGCTTTTTGAATGAAAAGAAACTTCTTTTATTGATTGAAAAATTATCCTGTAAATGGAAGAGTACATCAAGATGCTATCCATAAAAGAGGTAATTGCAAAAGCCAAATTAGAAGAGCAATACAATAATGGCAATGTAGACGTGTCCCTTCGGGTTCCGATCCTTCTATAACACTTATAACCTCGACTATCTCATCACCTTACTCTCTGAAGGAGATGATTGGATTGATTCCTACACTTCAGGTATGTCAACTTATATTAGTGTCATAAAATCAAAGATCTGACGCCAGACGTAGTCATTCGCTTTCAAATCCCTAACTTTTGCCTGGGTCTCCCTTTCGGGGTTTCGATCCACTGGGATACCCTTTTTTGCCTAAGTTTCCCTTTCGAGTTTTCAACTTAGAAGGTGTACTTATTCTTTTCATTCTTTACACTTCTTTTTTCCCTAATTTTTTCCCGAACCTTTTATTCATTTTTTTTGGTTCGTCGGGATGCCCTTTTTTGCCTGAGTCGTCGACTCAACTTGTCTATTTTTTATATGAAGTGTTTTTTGACTACGTCTGTGTTCACTATGAGTGAGAAGTCTTCACCATCCATTGTCGTAAGCATCATGGCACCGCCAGAGAAAACTTTCTTTTCAACGAATGACCCTTCATAATTGTGGGTCCACTTGCCCTTGGGATCACCCTGAGGAAGAATTATCCTTTTCAATACGAGGTCAACAACCTTATAACTCTGAGGGTGCACCCTTTTTTCATATGCTTTTATCATTATCTGTTGATACACTTTACCATGATACACAACCACTAGTCTTTTCTCGTCGATGAGGTTCAACTGATCCATCCGATTTTGTACCCATTCCGCTTCATCAACTTCAACATCTTTCATAATCCTGAGATAATGAATCTCAACTTCCACAGGTAAGACTGCTTTTGTTCCATAAAAAAGTGAGAACAGGGTTACCCCAGTTGAAGTACACACTGAAGTATGATTTCCATGTAAAGTGAAAGGCATCATCTCATGCCAATCTTTGTAGGTTACCACCATCTTCTGTAGAATCTTCTTGATGCTTTTATTGGTTGCTTCAACAGCGCCATTCATCTTTGGTAAATACGGAGAAGAATTGTGATGTTTGATCTTGAAAATTTCATGGATCTCTTTCATCATCTTGTTATTCAGATTAGATCCATTATCAGTAATGATCTTTTCAGGAATCCCATAATGACATATAATGTTGAGCTTGATAAACTAGGTAACCACCTGCTTGGTAACATTTGCATGGGATGAAACTTCAACCCACTTTGAGAAGTAATCAATGGAAACCAAAATGAAGTGATGACCGTTAGAAGTAGTTGGCTCAATCTTTCCGACCATATCAATATCCCACATTGAAAAGGGAAACATAGCAGTCAAGACATTCAACAAAACGGGAGGTACATGCACCTTGTTAGCATAAATTTGGCATTTCTAGCAGATTTGAGCATGATTATAACAATCATTTTCCATGGTGGACCAATAAAAACCAGGTCACAAGATCTTCTTAGCCATGGTGTGTCCATTAAAATGAGTTCCAAAGGCACCTTCATGCATTTCCTAAATGATCTTTTCTGCTTCATTCTTGTCTACACATCTGAGTAATATACCATCATGATTTCTCTTGTACAATGTACCATTGCTGAGGAAAAACTTGTCTGACCACTTTCTCAAAAACTTCTTGTCTATAACAGACGCATCTTCAGGATACTCTTGAGCTTCAAGGTACCTTTTGATATCATGATACCATGGATTACCATCCACATCCACTTCATCTTCAAAACAAAATTCCGGCTCATCCAATCTCATTATCATAATCGAAGGCGTTTCATTAGCCCACTTTACTTTAAACATGGACGATAGAGTAGCCAAAGCATCAACAAGATTATTTTCTTCCCTCGAGATATGCTCGAATTGATATCCTCAAAGTAAGGAATCAACTTCATAACATGTTCTCTATATAGAATTAGATTAGGCTGACGAGTCTCCCAATCTCGGCTAATTTAGATTATAACAAGAGCTGAATCTCCATAAACCTTCAGGAACTTGATTCTCAGATCAATTGGTGCTTCTATGCTGTAGATACAAGCTTCATTTTCTGGCATGTTATTGGTACAATCAAAACAAATTCGAATAATGAATGAAATATGAAAACTTGTAGGGGAAGTGATAACAACTCCCACACCATTGCCCAATTCATTTAAGGCACCATCAAACACCATCGTCCCCCGCGATCCTGGTTCGAGTCCTTCCTCTGGGCCAAGAATGTTACAATCCCTTATATACAAAATGTCCTCATCTGGAAGTTCAAATTTCATCAGTTGATAGTCTTCCACTGGTTGGTGAGTAAGATAATCTCCATTACACTACCTTTGATGGATTTCTGAGTAGTGTATTGGATATCATATTCAGTTAAAATCATTTTCCATCTAGCCAACCTTCCTGTAAGAGCTGGATTTTCAAAGACATACTTGATAGGATCCATTTTGGATATCAAGTAAGTTGTATGCGTCAACATATACTGCCTCAGGCGCTTCGCAACCCAGGATAATGAACAACAAGTTTCTCAAGTAGAGTGTACTTCAACTCATAATCTGTAAACTTCTTACTCAAGTAATAAATTGATTGATCTTTCTTTCTTGTCTCGTCATGTTGACCGAGTACGCAACCCATGGAATTTTCCAATACTGTAAAATACATGATTAGAGGCCTGCCCTCCACCAGAGGCATGAGGATCAAAAGTTCCTGTAGATATTATTTTATTTTATCAAAAGCCTTTTTTCAATTGTCATTCCACTTGACCACTTGATTTTTTTTAACAATTTTAAAATTGGTTCACACGTGGCTGTAAGATGAGAGATACATATAGAAATGTAGTTTAATCTCCCCGAGAAACCACTGACTTCTTTTTATATTCTTGGTTTAGGAATTTCTTGCATTGCTTTTATTTTTGTAGGATCAACCTCGATACCTCTTTCACTTACAATAAAGCCTAGCAACTTTCTAGACCCTACCTCGAAGGTGCACTTGTTGGGATTCAACCTCAATCTGAATTTCCTCATCCTTTCAAACAACTTCTGTAAATGGATAAGATACTCTTCTTCTATTTGAGATTTCGCAATCATATCATCAACATACACTTAGATATCTTTATGATTCATATCATGGAAGAGAGTCACCATTGCACGTTGATATGGTGCCCCTGCATTCTTCAAACCGAAGGGAATCACCTTATAGAAGAAGATTCCCCATGGAGTAATGAAAGTAGTCTTCGCCATGTCTTCCAGTTCCATCTTAATCTGATTTTACCTAGAGAAACCATCCGTGAACGAGAAAACTTTTGCATGAGATGTATTATCGACCAACACATCAATATATGGCAATAAAAAATCATATTTAGAGCTTGCTCGGTTCAAGTTCCTGTAATCAACACATATTCTTACTTTTCCATCCTTCTTAGGCACTGGCACAATGTTGGCAATCCACGGAGGGTAAGAAATCACATTTAGAAACCCTGCATCAAACTACTTTTGTACCTCCTCCTTTATCTTCTTAGACATCTCAGGATGAGTTCTTTAAATATTCTTTTTAACTGGAGGGCACTCTTCTTTCAAAGGAAACTTGTGCACTACAATATCGGTATCCAACCCGGGCATGTCTTCGTAATACCAAGCGAAGATATCAACATACTCTTAGAGCATTTCAATCAATCTCTGCTTGACACCATCCTCTAGAGCAGCCCCAATCATGACCTCTTTGACAACATCCTCTGTTCCTAGATTCACAACCTCAATCGACTCCTAGTGCGGCTGGATGATCCTCTCTTCTTGCCTCAATAACCTGGCTAACTCCTCTGAGAGTTCACAATCTTCCTCACCTTCTTCTTCAGCTTGGTTGATTGGATTATCAAACTCATAATGGACGATAGCACAATTGTTATCGAATGGATCCGTTAGAACAGTGGGATTGAATGCAAAAGATGTCCTTTTATTTGATGATAAACATTGAAATGAAAAAAATGAAGGCCCTACAAAGGATTCACTCCACCGTAGGCAGAGGCGGGAATTATTTCATGATAAAGAAAAACAAATAGAAATATTACTCTAAAGTCCAGTTGTTGAGCTCGACACCTGGGATACTCGGAAGGATCCGTTTATCCATGTCATAATCACTATCATCATTATTGACAACGTGAACTTGGCCATTATTACAGACACTGCCACTTGCAAACTTGACAGGAGTAGATAGACTTGGGGCTCTGGTAGCCATGTTATGTTTTCCGGGGCTAAAGCCCAAACCAAACTTGTTAAATTTCAGAATAACCTCCACCACACTACCGCAAACTTCAGAGTGACCATTCTAAACCAATTCCTAAGCATCTCTCAAGGAGGCCATAGACGTTACAAATTTCTTCTTCTCCTCAGAGCGAGGAGTCTTCACCATATGCATATTTTCAAAACCTTGAAAAGGCGTCTCATGTACTCCTCTATCCACCTAAACATAATGGAAAGAAGTTAGATGACTCATAACATATTCTTCTTCGCCACAAACTGTTATTGTCTTGACACTCACTAGATATTTGATCTTCTAGTGAAGGGTAGAGGTTACTACCCCAGGCTTGTGAGTCCATGGGAGGCCTAACAAGAAGCAATATGCTGGTTGAATATCAATTATAAAAAAACATTAAAGTGAAGATCTGAGGTCTGAACATGGTAGGAAGATCCACCTTGCTAAAGACTGACAACCGAGATCCATCAAAGGCTTTCACCACTAAGTAGGTGGGTCGTAACTCAAGGCCTGAGTAATAAATTTTCATTAATATCGACTTAGGGATTACATTCAAAGATGATCACGTGTCCACCATCTCACGAGATAACATTGTCCCCTTACACTCCATTGAGATGTGTAGTGCTTCATTATGATTCCTTCCCTCGGGAGGAAGATCAAAATATGCGAAGTCCAAACCATTGCTGGCGGTGACACTGGAACAAACACTTTCAAACTGATTGACGGAAATCTCTTAAGGAATGTATGTCGTATTCAACAATTTCATTAGTGCATTACGATGCGCCTAAGAGTCTCTGAGCAGTGACAAAATAGAAATTTTCGCCAGAGTGTGACCGAGCTGATCAATAACACGATAATCACTTTTTCTGATGTATCTCATGATTTCATCCATGTCCTTGGTCATGTCAGCACTTGGAGTCTGAATCGGGGCATTTACTATCACCCTCTTACCCTTGTCTTTCACCGAGGCATCTGCATTATCTTGCATATCTGATGGAGAGAAAACCCTTCCACTTCTCGTCATTCTTCTCGTACCCACAAAGTTATCTACATTCCAACTAAGTTGAACTGACGGATTTTACTTAGAAGAAACCTCTTCCTGTTTAACTCCATGATAGTAAACATCCCCGCCATAATGCCAACTACAACTCTATCACTGGAATAGGGAACGGGACCAGTCAAAGTGACCGTCAAAGGAACAAGCCTAGCTATCGCAGAAATACTGACCGAAGTGTATGAGATGGAGACTACGGTAATATCCTTCTCTTCACTCATCTTATCTTTCACAATCTTATCAAACTAGAGCATACCTCCATTGATTAGCTTCTGAATTCCCACCTTCAGATTATCACGACCTTCAAGTTAAGCTTCACAATTACAACAGTATGACATAGAACCCCGGTAAACACCCCTAATAATCAAATATTCCTTCACAAATGGCAATGAAGTTGTCACCAAATTTACATCCATGATCAAATTCAACTCTTCCCCATTTCCACCAATAGTATTAATAACTGCCCCTACATGGGGTGGCATCAGATTTTATAGAATGTTAGGACATAGAATGGGATCAAACTGGATATCCTTAGCATCCAACATATCTTTCACCTTGTACTTTAATTCCATGTAATTTTCCATGGTATAGCCTACGCCACCAGAATGGAACTCGCACCTGGCATTTTCATCATAGTTCGTAGGAAGCTTCTCAGGTAGAGGCGACATATTTCTTAGAGTAACTATCTTGAGATGAAGCTGGCACTGAAGTAATTTAGAATATGACATAGGCAACAAGTCAAACTTTCTGAGTTGTCAGGTAGCATTATGTTGTCTCTGCTACTGTGGACGTTGTTCCTGTTGCTGAGATTGTTGTTGTGCTTGGCCCGCATATATCGTTATAGCATTAACCTGTGGTTGAGCTCTTCTTCGACCCCTTGGATCATACACAACACTATCTTCTCCCTCTTTCATTATGATATATCCACCAAATGCTTTCTTTCCACTCACACTGGAGGAACTACCGGCATCAGCTGACCGAATCTTAACGAACTTCAACCCCCTCTCAATACATTCTCCGCACATGACCATTTCAATAAAAATTAGAAGAGGTACTACATGCCATATAATAATGTCCTTGAAGGGTGCTTGAAACCATGTCAATCATTTTGTGCTCCATCATGGGCAACTAAACCCTTGCACCAAGTTCACGCCACTTCTGGGCATATTCCTTGAAGGTTTCATTGGATTTCTGAGTCAAACTCATCAACTGGGTCCTGTTCGAAGCCATGTCAATGTTATACTGATAATCCTTCAAGAAAGCTTCGACTAGATCCCTCCAATTTTAAATATGGGTTCTCTCAAGTTTCATATACCATTCTAATGATGCTCCAAATAAGCTATCTTGGAAAAGTGCATCAATAATCTTTCGTCTTCATAATATATCGACATCTTTCGGTAATAAGCCTTCACATGAGTTTTAGGACAAGTAGCGTCAGTGTACCTGTCAAATATAGGAACCTTGAACTTTGGAGGGATACTCACTCGTGGTACTAGTCTAAAATCTATAACATCTACCCCTGGAATTCTCAAGCCTTCAACAGCTTTCAGCCTTTCCTCTAGCATACGGTATTTCAGGTCTTCTACGAGGAGAATTGCTTCACTATCGATTATAGAATGCACATCCTCATTATGACCCAGTTCAAGATCCTGATATCAAGGGTTACCTCTGACACACGAATGCGCCTACATTATGCCAGCAATAATGTATGGTGGAGGTGGAGGAAGTAATCCATGATTAAAATGTAGACCCTGGTTACGATCGTAACCATTAGCATTGAAAGCAGCATTGGCATTCAAAGTAGCATTAACACGCGATTGGCCCACGGAGATATCTTCGAGAAAATTTCATTGAAGTTCTTCCTCATTATGGGGCCCCTCAATAAGATATTGGAGTTCTTGCTGACCACAATTCACGTTGGTAATCACCTCCATGAACTGAGCCATTTGTGTTTCCATCTGAGCTTTCAAAGCGGCCAAATCAGCTTGCATTTACTCCATTGGTAGGTGTTGATTACTCCCTGTTCAGTAGTGGTGAAATATTTGATTTGCAATCTCTACTAAATAAAAGCAGAACCATAATAGAAAACCGACAAGAGGACATGTTATGCATGGTATATGAATGCATGAGTGTATGCGATGCATGATATGTTTTACGATTTTAAGGGATATCTTGAAGCATTTTCATTAAACATCAATAAGAAAAAGGATAAAACAACATGATAAAGCATCAAGAGACAACATATCTGAATAAAATTACTGCTCATAGCATAAACGTAACAATATTCATACAAGAGGTCCTCAACAGAGAGTTAAACTACAAATCAAAGAGATCCCGTCCAACAAATCTGGAGGTGACCTAACAACAAAAAACATTAAGAAAACTGAGATTAACTTCCATCAAACTCCAGATGACTGTGGATTTGACCCTAACTGAGCTTTAAGCTTTGCCAACTTGTCCATTGTTTGAGACAATTGGATGCTTCTTCCTTCCAGTTGAACCTCTGCAGCATACCTCATATCATCTTTCTCTTGAAGTTGAATATTGAGTTCACCAACTTCCTTAACCAGCCTATTAATCCACCTCTGTCGGTTTTAGTTTTCCATCTCAAATCCTGTTTTCTGCCGGATAAGCTCTTCAGATTTGGATTCTTCATCTCGAAGTTCCTGCTTCAGAGCTCCGATTTCCCCATCATGCCTTACTTTTAATTGTTCTTTTGCCATTAGAAGTCTTTCAATTTTCTCTGACTCTCCGCGGGGCCTTCGACTTGGTTTCCGGATGTAGAAGAATCTTCAAACCTTAGCTTCTTATATTTCTCCAACAAAGCATACTCTTCCAACAACTTTTCTTTTATCTTAGCTTTATGTATCAACTTTATCTTTTCTTGCGTAATATAGGAAATTTTCACATCCTTTTCTTGAAATGCTTCCTGTAGTTTGAGATTTTTAGCCATAATGTGTTTGTAATTCGCCATAGGCACGAACTTAGACAAATCAGGAACTGATTGCCTCATTGGTGATTCAACAAGGGATGATTGATTAACAACTATTTTTGGCGGCAATTGACCATCAACTGATGGATCAAAAACAGGTCGAGGATATAAAGGCTCCTTCCTTTTGTACGATAATAATAACACCTTCACTCGATTCGGAATCCATTGCACATAGGAATCAAAAGATAAACATCCTTTCTGGAAAAGAAAACCATCCCCTTCTTGTGAACATGGCCCCAAGAAGCTCTGAATTTTTCCAGAAGAATAGGATTTTCCCCTTAACCAAAATAAACGGTTTCTTCTACCTCTCGATCCGTAGGTCCATCCATCATAACATACCCCAACTGACGGTGTACCAAAGTTGGATTGTAATTAATGCAACCTTTCGCTCCCATGAGAGAGAAATTAGGAAAGTCACCACAGCTTGCAATAATCTCTTTCACACCCCTTATGTTATACCAAACAATGTCATAAGAAGTGCATGCCATGATCCGTTGAGACCAA
This sequence comes from Vicia faba, assembly GCA_948472305.1. NCBI lineage: Eukaryota > Viridiplantae > Streptophyta > Magnoliopsida > Fabales > Fabaceae > Vicia > Vicia faba. The sequence goes on along the minus strand of OX451740.1, from coordinate 358,819,535 downwards.
AGAAGAGAATTCGTGGAGTTCACAAATGGTCCTCTTGTAAGCATATGCAACATAAACCACTTTTAGAGAAATGGAATACAACACATGACGCCTCCGTTCTTGACATGTAAAGAGTGGATGGTGTAATAGGTCTCTGCTAGTATGGTCGACACTGGATTACCATTCATGAAGACACAGATCGCTGAATGACCATAAACGTTTCTGCAACCAGAAAGATGACTGCACCATAAATCATAACGGCAGTCCAATTTTGATCCTTTACAAACTTTTTGGCTATGAATATCATAAATCCCAAAGGGATACCACGTGTGTCACCCTTGCTCGTCCAGTTACCATCCACTTTGTTACGGTTCAAATAAAGAGCCTTAGTGATGGCCTTGTGATGAGGAATCTCTGGAACTTGGACAAAAAGAATGCCTCTTGTAATCTCAATTTTAAGAATGTAAGCATACTCTTCAAACATCGGTGCTAACTGATAGTCCTGGAAAGTGAAGCAACGCAACTGCGCGTCATAAAACTGGAGAAGTGATCTCATAGCCCATCCTTCATAATCATCATTCACTAACAGTAATAAATTCCCATACTTCTCTCTGAAGACTCTCTCATTTGGCCCTTTCACAAGAGCTCCCACTTCTCGCAATGGACCACCAAAGATCTAGAACTGATAACCGAGATTCTTTCTAGTAGGATCTATGTTTGCTTCCATGTTGCTATCCATCCTTGATGGTAATGACAACTTCAGAATATCCTGGAAATGACATGCATATGCAGATTAGACAGATTTTTTTACATTTCTTTTGTACGAGAAATATGCCATGATACAGGTGCAATAACATGGAATCAGGGTTTCCACAACACTAGATATCTGTTGTGCCTTTTCTGAACATGTTGAGAATACCACAGTCAAAAGTCCGGAATATAAACCAAAGAACCATGACATCACCAATGGAATGGAGCAAATAGTCACAAATAGAACATAGTCACCAATAAGACATAGTCACCATTAGTACTTGTAAAAATATTCCCTCTCAACTCATAGGTGAAGACTAGGTCTGGGTAAGGTCAATGGTAACTCAGAATCCCGGGTCAGCCTAAAAATACTATCATCGTAACACCTACATGATAATGATAACATCTCATTCTAACCTCATATGAGCATGGACGACATGTTTGCGCTAGTAGGAACCTACATCCACTAGCCGTCATGTTCCACTCTATTCTTAATGTTCCTACTGTTTACCACTTGGCCTGGGTATTGGTCCTTTTACCTCATAGTAACACCCACCCATCAAGAATTAACAGTAGATTCAGCACAATAGAAACCAGTATATGGAAAGCGATAAAATGCAATGCATGCACACATACAGACAAACACATATCCAAAACCTGAAAAAAATAAACAAAAACAAAACACCCAAAGATAAAGCAAACAAGAGCTAGGACTGACTCGCGGGGATGGACCAACAATTGGTCAATCTGTCCCCAGTGAAGTTGCCAGCTGAAACAATCGACTGAAATCATCGGAAATCAATGAATTCGCCATGGAGTGTTTTTATCCCGTGGAGGGGAAAGGTGAACAACGAGTAAGCCTGAGGGGAGTGAAATCATGATCAAACGATCGAGAGATATGGGTAAGGGAGTCGATTACGCGAGGGGAAGGTTTTAGCACCCTTGACATTCATGGTACTCCATGGGATCCACTTTTGTTGTCTAATCTAAAGGGTGTGTCAAGTATAAGTCTAAGCTATACAGGGAATACATGAATGCAAATGATTATATACAAAATGATTATATACAAAAAAGAAAGTTTTTATTAGTCTAAGTTGTACCGAACGTGCAATGGGGATCAAGGCACTCGTAGTTCGCCTTAATAGTTTTGGTTGGTTGCGTGTTTTTTATGGATAATGTCATGTTCGCATCCTTGGCGTTATGATTGAAACTCGTGCTTGGTGTTGCAACTCGTAAGAGACTCATGCTCGATCACTCGCATACTTAGCATTTCTAGGTTGCTTGAACTTGAAACAACATACCCTTATTGAAAAGGTTTTAAAAGAAAAGTCCGAAGACAAAAAGATTTTGCATTGGTTGGTGTTTTTTACCTTGAAGAATAGATTTAATTATTGTTAGAGTGTTTTATGAATTTGCGAAAGAAAAAAGGTTTTAGTTTTAAACATGTAAAAAGGGAAGAAAAATTTGAAGGGAGACTATCTAACTCTATCCCTAATGTTATCATACAATGATGGTCCTAGAGTTGGGATTAATAAAAGGGAAACACCTACCTAGTGTTAACATACATGGATAACCATCCTAGGGCCTACTTAGTTTGATCTTAACCAAGAAAGAACTAATAATCCTATGGGGAATATGTGATCAAGCAATATCAATTGAGAACTTAACCAAGCAAAGAATGCAAGCGCACAATGCTTGAGGGGTATCCACTCACTTAAGTAGTACACACCTAACCATCACATCGTGTCTTCAAGGTAGGATAAAGGAGAGGGAATAACACCTATCCATGATATTAAATCACCACCAAGGCAAGATATTGGAATGGGACACCTAACCAGGAAATCGCATCATCAAGGTAGGATGGGGGAGTTCCTGACCATAGGTATCTTATCATATAGGCAAGGAGTGGTAATAAAAATAAATCTTAACCAAGGTATCTTATCACCGGGGCAAGAAATGAAGAAAGGGGAATCAAATCTTAAACAAGATATCAAATAATCGAGGCAAGAGAATAACAAAGAGTGAATTGTCATAAGCGGCTAAACACCTAACCAAGATATCAAGGATCTGTTAGAACATAGTTTGGTTCTACAACTTTGTAATAGTTTAAATGATAACAAATACAAGTTATATATAAAGAAAAATTATGCTCTCTAATTAATTATTTAAATATGCATAGAAGTTCTGATAAAAGAAGCATAAGAAGTTGGCGAACAATTTACGCTAAGAAGATCTGATAAGAACTTATGTACAAACACAATTATAATATCACGGTCAATAGAAGATGTTTTGATGTTATAACTTCTGAAGCATTATAGCTGCAAGCTAATATTTGATGAAGAAATATTCTGATTATCTAAAGTCTCAACGTTAATATTCTTATTATGATCAAATTTCAAAGAAGCAAAGTTCTGATGCATTACAACTAATTCATTATAAATTAGATAATAACGGCTGGTACTAGACAAGATCTGTATTTTTGGAAAGTGCATTTACAACATTTTATCAACCTTCCAAAAACATCTTCTCATGTCTCAAATGGATCTAGAGCTTCACCTATATAAATGAGTTCTTGAAGGGTGATCAAACAAAACTTGCGCATACAAATAAATATTCATAAGCTTTTTAGATCTATTCATTGTGCCTTAACATTTTGTAAACATCACATTTGTGATATAGTTTTCTAGAAACATTCTTGTACACATTTGTATTCACATTTTTGTAATTTCTTGAGAAATCAAGTTGTGGTTTTGTCTCAAGAAGACATTGACGATAGTCTTTGAGTGTTGGAATCAAAGTTTTGATTAGTGGATTAAGACCTCGATTGAGAGAGGAAAAATCACCTTGGCGGGTGGACTGGAGTAGTGTGAGTTCAAACAAACCAAGATAGCCAAACGTGTCATACTATTTTTATTTTTGAAAACCCAAATTCAAACCCCATTTCTTGTGTTTTTCTAGTCTTCAATTGGTATCAGAGCTTCTTGTTCTGGGTTCTAACACTTAACCGTGTCAGAAAAGGACCCTAGCAAGAAAAACACTATGGTGGGACCAGTTCAGAAAAACAACAATGATAACTATGATGAGAAAGGAAGAATCAGCGACAAACCTCCAATCTTTGATGGTGAAAACTTCGATTACTGGAAAGACATAAGCGATTTTTTTTCCTAGCTCATGATGTTAATATCTGGGATATGGTAACTGATGGCTACACTCTTCTAGTTGATGCAAGTGGTCAGAAGATCGACAAAAAGAAAATGGCAGATCAACAAAAGAAAGAATTCAGGAATCATCACAAGGCCAGAACAATCCTCTTGAGTGTTATCTCGTACACCGAGTATTAGAAGATCACAAATAGAGATTCAGCTAAGAACATGTTTGATTCTCTGAGAATGACACATGAAGGTAGCACGCAAGTCAAAGAGACCAAAGCTCTTGCACTCATCGAGAAGTATGAGGCCTTCAAAATGGAAGAAGATGAAATAATTGAGACAATGTTCTCAAGGTTTCAAATTCTGGTTGTTGAGCTAAAAGTTCTGGACAAAGGGTACTCAATAGCAGATAATGTAAAGAAAATCATCAAAAGCTTACCCAAAAAATGGAGACCCATGGTCACAACCTTAAAACTAGCCAAAGATCTGAACAAAATATCTCTTAAAAAACTAATTGACTCTTTGAGAAGTCACAAGATAGAACTAGAAGAAGATAAGCCTCAGAAGAAAGGTAAGTCTCTTGCTATTAAATATAATAAAAAATATGGAACTAAAGCTTTTCAGGCACAAGAAGAAAACCCTGGTGGATCCTCGTCAAAAGAAGACGAACTATCTCTTTTCTCCAGAAGAGTCCATCAACTATGGTAGAAACCGCCAGAGGAAATTCATAAACCCTAGAAGAACATGCAATCACTCTAAAGCATCCTCTGGGTACAGAAAGTATAGCCACAAATATGTCGTCTTCTACAAATACAAAGAGCCAGGTCACTACAAAAGCGACTGCCCCAATCTTCAGAAAGAAAAGCCTAAAGAGAAGTTCTTCAAAGAAAATAAGAAATGTCTTATGGTAACATGTGATGACTCAAAATCTTCTGAAGTTGAAATTTAATCAGAAAATGGACGATCCAATATAGCATTAATGGCCAACATATATGAAGACACAGATACATCAGAACCTAACTCATACTCAGAAGAGGTATTTTAAAAATTCTCTAGATCTCAATTAGAAGAAAGTCTGTCTGAAATACTTGAAAGATATCAGTAACTTCGAGTCAAATACAAGAACCAAAAAAGCGTTCTTGTATCTGAAACTAAAGAAACTAGGAAACAAAAAGCAGTAAACTCTAAACTAAAAGAAATTAATTCTAAACATAAAAGTGAATTACAAAAATCTCAGAAATAATCTGTTTCAGAAGTTTCAAATAGTTCTGATAACATCATAAAATAATATGATCATAACTTTAAAAAATTTCTAGCTAGAAACATAGATAGAAGCAAGATGGCTTCAGTGATCTATGGAGTTAGCAGAAACAAAAAAAAAAGGCGTAGGATATGTGAAACCAAAAGGATAAGAAACATATCAACCAAAGAAAGTTGATGATATGGTCATAAAACACACACCTTTAAACTCACACTTCACATATGGATATGCACATGGTATAAAATATACTAGTGAAGCTTACTCTGTGAATTCTATTGTGAAACCAAAATTCAATCTTAATTTTGGAAACTCTAACCAAAAAGGACCCAAAAAGATATGGGTACCTAAGTATAAAATCATCTATGTTGCAGATGTGTTTAACATCAAAGTTGAAACACCGGTCTTGGTGCTTGGACTTTGGATGCTCTCGACACATGACGGGAAGAAAGCATATGTTCCAAAGCCTGTAACTTAAATATGGAGGATACATAGGTTTAAGAGGAAATCATAGAGGAAAGATTGTTGGCTCTGGAACCATTGGTAATAGTACACTTCCCTCTAAAACTAATGTTATGTTAGTAGATGGATTAATGCATAACCTGTTATCCATAAGTCAATTAAGTGATAGTAGTTATGATATAATCTTTAATCAAAAGTCCTGTAAAGCTGTTAGTCAAAAAGATGGAACAATCCTCTTTAATTGCAAGAGAAAGAACAATATTTATAAAATAAAACTTTCTTAACTAAAAAGTCATAATGTAATGCCTTATGTCTGTTAACGATGAGCAATGGGTCTGGCACTGAAGATTGAGGCAAGTTAGTATGAGAAGAATATATTAGACTAATAAACTTAATATGGTCAGAGGACTTCCTAACTTGAAATTTAGCTCAGATGCTCTGTGTGAAGCATGTCAAAACAGAAAGTTTGCAAAATCCTCTTTCAAATCAAAAAATGTTGTATCTGCCTCTAGAGAATTAGAAATTCTGCATATAGATCTGTTTGGACCAATGAAAATTGCATCCATCAGTGACAAGAAGTATGGATTAATAATCGTGTATGACTATAACAGATAGACATGGTTAAAGTTCTTAAGACACAAGGACGATTCACACTCTGTGTTCTCTACTTTCTGTAACCAAGTTAAAAACGAAAAAGAGTTTAGAATTGTAAAATTCAGAAGTGATCATGGCGGGGAATCCAAAAACAAAAGTTTTGAAAAGTTTTTTTAATGAAAAGGGAATTTCTCATGATTTCTCTTGTCCTATAACTTCTCAACAAAATAGAGTTGTAGAACAAAAGAATAAAACTTTAGAAGAAATGGACAGAACCATGATCAACGAGACTAACATTGTTAAACACTTATGGGAAGAAGCGGTTAACATAGCGTGTTATATTCAGAATAGAATCTCAATAAGACTTATTATGGAAAAGACTCCATATGAACCGTGGAAGAACAAAAAGCCTAACATCTCTTATTTCTATCCATTTGGATGTACTTGTTTTATTTTGAACACTAAAGAACATCTGAACAAGTTTAATTCTAAGACACAAAAGTGTTTCATGTTAAGATACTCTGAATGTTCAAAAGGTTATAGAGTATACAACACAGAAACACGAATTGTGGAAGAATCTATTAGTGTCAGATGTGAATATTTTGCAGATATAGAAGTTTAAATTACAGGTATTGAAGACAAATATTCAGAAAATAAAGTTTTAGAACTTCATATAGAAGAAGACATCACAAATATTACAACAACTTCTGAAGAATCCATCCAGAAAAGATAATCTAGAAGCAACATAGCACATCCTGAAAACATGATTCTAGGAAAGAAAGATGATCCAATTAGAATAAGATCTACATTCAGAAATACTGAAGAGTTTCTCATGGGATTAGTGTCTCTGATCAAACTGATTTCCATAGACGAAAAACTACTAGACAATGATTGGATACTTGCAATGTAGGAAGAAATAAATCAATTTACCAGAAACGATGTATGGGATCTAGTTCCTAAACCAAAATACTTCAACATCATTGGAACTAAGTGGGTCTTTAGAAACAAGCTAAGTGATCAAGGAAAAATTGTCAGAAGCAAAGCACGACTGGTTACACAGTGTTATAGTCAACACGAAGGGATAGACTATACAGAAACCTTTGCTCTAGTCTCCAGGTTAGAATCTATCAGACTTTTAATTTCATTTATTGTAAATAATGACATCACTCTTTATCAGATGGATGTCAAAAATTCCTTTTTAAATGATTACATTGATGAAAAAGTTTATGTGCACCAACCCCCTGGTTTTGAAAATACAAAACATCCAGAATATATTTGTAAACTTAAGAAATTGTTATATGGTCTGAAACAAGCTCCCAGGGCTTGGTATGAAAGACTAAGTAAATTTCTCTTAGTAAATGATTTTACCAGAGGGAAGGTGGACACAACTCTATTATGTAAATCATTTAAAAATGACATTATGATTTGTCAAATATACGTAGGTGATATAATTTTTGGATCTACTAAAGCCTCCTTAGGCAAAGAATTTTCTAAGACTATACAGGCAGAATTTGAAATAAGCTTGATGGGTGAACTCAAGTTCTTTCTAGGAATTCAAATCCATCAAACTCTAGAAGGAACCTACATACATTAAAGCAAGTATGTTAAATAACTTTTGAAGAAATTTGATATGTCAAAAAGTAAGCCATCCAAAACTCTTATGCATCCTACATGCATTCTGGAAAAGGAAGAGGTAAGTAAGAAAGTAGAAAAGAAGATCTATAGAGGTATGATTGGTTCCTCCTATATTTAACAGTTTCAAGACCTGGTATTCTATATAGAATTTGTCTTTGTGCCAGATTCCAGTCAGATCCTAGAGAATCTCAATTAACAGTAATTACGCAAATTTTCAAGTATTTGAAAGGTACTACTAATCTTGGTCTTTGTTATAGAAAATTCAGAGAATATAAATTAGTAGGGTCTATGATGCTGACTTTGCTGGAGATAGAATAGAAAGAAAAAGTACTTCTGGAAGATGACAATTTCTGGGACATAACTTAATCTCTTGGTCTAGCAAAAGAAAATCCACTATTGCACTATTAACTGCTGAAGCTGAATATATAGCTGCACCTAGATGCAGTACTCATCTGCTCTGGATGAAGAGTCAGCTTGAAGATTTTAAGATTTATGAGAGTAACATTCCTATCCTCTGTGATAATACTTCTGCTATCTGTCTTTCTAAAAATCCTATTTTACATTCTAGGGCTAAACATATAGAAATTAAACATCACATTATTAGGGACTATATTAAGAAAGGAATTATTTGTTTAAAATTTATAGACACACACCATCAATGGGATTATGTTTTCACACAACCCATTGTTGTAGATAGATTTAATTTCATTATGAAACACCACAATATGGAATTATGCCCATAATGAAAGTGAGGTTTCAATATATTTAATCCTCATAACTTTTTTGATTTGTTTTTGTGAACATCTGAACAATAGTTATTCAGAAGTGAGAAGGAAAATTGTCTCAAATTATCCAGAAGATTTGAACGTTTTTTTTAAATGCTTCTTTTTAAAGATAGACGCAAGCAGTTCACCACATCAACATTTGTCAGGCCTAAATGCTAAGTCACTCTCCGAGGCTGATCACGTGTTCAAAATCTAAAGGGCTAAAACAGTTAATTTGATGCATTGAGGCGCGAGTCACACCGGTAACTGTTCACAAAATCTTCACGCCATCCCCCTTTTCAGAAATCATTATTGTTGTTAATCATTTTTGTTATTTTATTAATTGAAATTAATTTCAGGGTTTGTCTCTGTCGGCTATTTATACCTCACTTTCACCAAATCACTTTCACACCTTCACTCCCACTCACCCCATTTTCTCTAAATGTTCACTTTTTCCCTTTTGTGTGCTCTTAAACCCTAAGTCTAAATAATGGCTTCTTCTAAAAAAAAATAAAAGTCTCAAGATCCTGCTCCTTAAATCAACATCCTCGGTTCATCTTCTACTCCAAACAAAGAAAGGTGTGTTGTACCTACAAGAACTCTCCTAACTCCAGTTGATTCTATTGAAGTTCTCTGTGAACTCATAGTTGATTTTGAAAGCATGAAAGAAAATGGATATGACCTTACTCCTGATGTTGAGTTTCAAGGATGGACAAAATATTTTGATCGATTAATTGGTCCAGTTTTTCCCAATCTGGTTAAAGAATTCTGGATTCTTGCTACTGCATCAAATCATAAAGTAACTTCGTATGTAATGGGAAAGAAGATCATCATCATCGAAGATCTTATTGAAAATCTCATTGGTCAAGATGGAAGTGGCATAAGGTGCAGTGAAATGGCAGAAAAAGGTTCTGACCTAAGCATTGTATCCAAAGAAATCTTCTCTTCTAGACAACCCTCCAACAAGATCAAAGATCTGAAAGACTGTCTCAAAATTTGGTTTAGAATAATGGCAAAATACCCTTTTTAGTCCTTTAAGTTTACCCTAAGGTCCATTTTGGTCCTTTATCTAAAAAAAGTGTCAAACTGGTCCTATAATTCTTTCAAAAGGACCATAGGAGTCCTTTCCGTCCATTTTGGTCCTTTTTGGTTCAGCCCATCCTTCTTTATTTCAATTTGTAACTCCATTATCTTATGTTTCAGCCCATCCTTCCTTTCCTTTAGATGATGTATCTCCATCTTTGCTCCATCAAGCTCATTTTGCAGCTTCTCCAATGAACCAAAAAGGACCAAAATGGACGGAAAGGACTCCTATGATCCTTTTGAAAGAATTATAGGACCAGTTTGACACTTTTTTTAGATAAAGGACCAAAATGGACCTTGGGGTAAACTTAAAGGACTAAAAAGGGTATTTTGCCTAGAATAATTATGGGATGTATCAATCATAAAAAACCAAAAAGTTCTCCTAGGTACATCATTATTGATCAACAATACCTGTTGTACTTCATCACAACTAAGGCCAAAATACACCTCCCTCATATTCTATTGAATCATCTAAATAGCAGTGTCAAAGAAACAAGAGATGAAGAAAGAACCAAAAGATATTAGATTCTGCTGGGAAGGTTGTTCTCAGATATTCTGACAAAGAATAAACTGATAAAACATCTGAGTGAAGCTCAACAAGCTATTGTTCTGGAAACTTATGCTGGAAAGCCTATCAACGCCAAGAACCTCAAGAAGATGAATATTATAGAAACCATTAAGAAGGATCCTACACTTACTGCAAATGAAGTCATCACCACCAGAAGAGTCCCTTTGAAGGATTTTCCTCTCTTCACTCAAGAAGACTCATCTCCAGAAATTATCCTCAGATACTTGAAAGCTTGCAAAAGCGATGGAACAATTCCATATGTAAATATCCTAGATCTCAGGTAACAACCTCTAGAAGTTTCTACTAGAGAGTCAAAGAAACGGAAAGCTTGTGGAGAAGAAACTTCTTAGAAAACTCCCAAAGCTGCTAAAAAGAAAGGTAGCTATTCTTTTGTTTCTCTTATCGAATCAGTATTCTTATCAACATCTGAACCCTCCTCATCTCCAAAACCTGTTGAAAATCCCTCACCATAAACTCTTGATGACTTTGACATAGAAATTGACACCACCATACCAACTAATCATCCTCTGATTAATCCCCCTTCTACTAAATTTTCTCAAACATAGCCAGAACATGCACAAGTTCTATCTGATATTGATTTATTTGATCCATTCTTTGAAGCTCCTCAAACAGAAAATCCAAATACTACCTCTGAAAAAATCCCCGAAACCACATATATTATTTCACGAATCACCTACCCTCTCAACACCTCTCAACCACTAAATATCTCCACCAAACCTCCACAAGACTTTTCCCTTCCAAATATTCCATATCCTTATGATTCACCACCACCTATAACTCCTATCATCATTTCCAACTCTCCCACTCCCACTGACTCCTCAGAAGATACTCTTAAAACCATAATTGACCTAGAAGCCTGGGACAAACTTGTCACAACTTCTCAGAAAATAGCCATTCCAAAACCAACACCAAAACCATCCAAATCAGATGTTGTTAAATCTCTGCTGTTTTCGAGACAGAAATACAGGAATGGGTTAACTCTTTGAAGCAAGCTTGCATGGATAATCTTAATCCAGCTGCTTCTGATTCTCTCTGGACTCAGTTCAGAAAATGGTTTAACTTTGAATCTATGAACATGAAAGAACTTAGTTATGAGATTGCTCAATAGAACTTCTACAATCACATTTCTATCTCCAAGGATCAAGTACTATATATCTAGGTAAGGAAACCCTTTTGTCTTCTGGGCAACACTCCTTGGGAAGCTCCACAGGAATCAGAACTTCAGGAAACATCTCCTGAACCTCAACTTCTACCTCTGGTCATTTTTAAAGACAAAGGCAAGTCAGTTGAAGAATCTCCTGAGAAATAATATGCTATAGTAACTTTTGAAAATATGGCTTCTACTATTCAAACAACTACATCTTCTCTAATGTTGAAAACTCTGGATGATTTGAAGAAAGAGAATGAAGCTATCGGGGAAAGGCTCGATAAATAGGATGAAACCAATAAAGAGATTAAGGGGATTCTAGGAAAGCAAGAAGAATCAAACAATTAGATCAAAAGTCTCATGGAAGCTTTGTTCACAGGACTCCCACCTCCTTCACAACCTTAGTTCTGATCTTTTGCTTGTTTCTGCTATGCTTCGCAATTAAACTTTTGTTTGTCTACTTCTGTTTGTATTAATCTTTGTTCTTGAATGCATCATATTTTTGTTCTCTTTACGTGTTTTATTGCTTTTTGATTAATGACAAAAAAGGGGAGAACGTAAGATATTTTGAATATAACAGTGTCGGGACTAAGTCTCAAACATTTTTTATAATGTAACCTCTATTTCAATTTTTGAAAAGCAAGCAGGAAAAGTATCTCTTGAAAGAAACTTCTGCCACATGGACTTATCAGAGCTTCCATCAAAATCTCTAATCAAACATCTTCAGGGAAGTATCTAACTTTTTCTTTATCTGAGTATTCAGCTCAGGGGGAGACCCTAATGCTTTATGTTCTTACTTGTTCATCAGAATATACAAGTTTTTGTCATCATCAAAAATGGGGAAGATTGTTAGATTATAGTTTGGTTCTACATCTTAGTAATAGTTTTGATGATAACAAATACATGTTATATATAAAGAACAATTATCCTCTCTAATTAATTATTTAAATAAGCAGAGAAGTTCTAATAAAAGAATCATAAGAAGTTGGCGAACAATTTGCGCTAAGAAGATTTGATAAGAATTTCTATACAAACACAATTAAAGTATCACGCTCAATAGAAGAAGTTTTAATGTTATAACTTCTGAAGCACCAAAGCTGATAGATAAAAACTTGATGAAGCAATACTCTGATGATCTAAAGTCTCAATGTTAATATTCTTATTCTGGTCAAATTTCAAAGAAGAAAATTTCGGATGCATTACAATTCATTCATTAGAAATCAAAGAGTAACGGCTGGTACCAGACAAGATATGTATTTTTGGAAAGTGCGTTAACAACATTTTATCAACCTTCCAAAAACATCTTCTCATGTCTAACATGATCTAGAGCTTCACCTATATAAAGGAGTTCTTGAAGGGTGATCAAGCAACACTTGCACATACAAAGAAATATTCATGAGCTCTTTAGATCTATTCATTGTGCCTTAACATTGTGTAAACATCACAGTTGTGATATAGTTTTCTAGAAACATTCTAGTACACATTTTGATTCATATTTTGGTAATTCCTTGAGAAACCAAGTTGTGGTTTAGTCTCAAGAAGACATTGACGGTAGTCTTTGTGTGTTGTAATGAAAGTTTTGATTAGTGGATTAAGACCTCATTTGAGAGAGGCGAAATCACTTTGGCGGGTGGACTAGAGTAGTTTGATTTCAAATGAACCAGGATAACTAAATGTGTCATACTATTTTTATTTTTGAAAACCCCAATTCAAACCCCTTTTCTTGTGTTTTTCTATCCTTCAGGATCGAGGTAGGATATAGAAGACAATAATGAGATCACTCAAAAGCATTAAACGTTAACCAGCATGAGCTTGAGACAAAACGTGGGGTTTGATCACGAACCCTCCTCCACTTGACCGACTCGATACAATAGCAACACAATTAAATAGCATCAATGTTACAACGTGAGCTACGAACAACCTAGGAATTAGAAATGGCGGGGTCAATTCCGGACCCTATGTCGCCTATGTCTCCTTTTGAGGACTTATTAATGGGTAAAGTGAATGAGACCCCTTCATCAATGTATTTGGCACAAATGTAAACATTCTGAATTATAAACAAACACACGTAGGAATTACCTTAAACAATGTCTTTATGCATCTCTAGTCCTACTTCTCAAGGAAAGGAAAGTGATAAATCATGATCTCTATTCCTACTTCTCATGGCATTAGAAAAGCGGTAAAGAATGCAAGATAAAATAGGAACGAGGAAATACCAAACATATATCAATTGGTATATACTAAGCAGTAGCAAAAGAAACTCGAGAACTTCGCGAGCAGCTAGCATCAACAACAAAATCGAATCAGAAATATGGCATGCAGAATATGCATCAAAGCATCAATGTGAAAATAAATCATAATACGGAATGTGTATCCAACACATCAGAATATTAAACAATACACCTTTATAAGATATCAATCTAGACAAGAAATAAAAAAAATATAGAATGTGTATCGAACACATTCGAATATCAACAGTACACCTGCACGAGATATCAATACAAAAAATCAATAACAACATACAATGATATGTACATATAATGCGGAATATGTATCGAACACATCCGAATACTAAATAGTACACTTGTACAAGATAACAATCCAGACAAGTGATAACAAAAATATGGAATGTGTATCGAACACATCTGAATACTAAACATTAACCCTGCATAAGATATCGAACCTGACAAGTGATAACAAAAATACGGAATGTGTGTCGTACACATTCGAATGCTAAATAGTACACCTGCATAAGATATCGATCCAGACTAGTGATAATAAAAATATATCATCTCATAGAATGAGAACAAAAGCCAAGTGCATCGGACGCAAGCTTAAACCACAAATTAATGGTATAAACATGCCTTTCAATCAAATAATCAAGCGATAATTAAATGACTAAAAACCATCTCAAAGTACCTTGCACAATTCAACAAGCACGCTAGAAATAACAAGGAGACACAATCGAAGTTATGTATTTGCATCACTACCTAAATTAAGGAAGAATGATGAAGAAATGAAATCCAAACATGCATTGAAACATTAATATCAATACCCGGGAAGCATTGTCGTAATATACAACATGACACAAAGACACGGTGTTAAAGCAACTCAACATGGTATCGATACTTCACAAACATACTAAAGAGCTTAATTATGCAATAATAATGAATTAAATTCATATGTACAAGTGTTAAACAACACGGGGCAGCCATGACATAGCATGCACAATTCTCAATAAAAGCTTAATTAAAACGAGCCAAAATCGATATCAGTATCAACCAATTGATTTATTAAACTCCACAAAGTTTTATTCGAAAATTAAACTCACATATGTATGCAAAAGTGATGTTGCGGACAACCATATATACATCTCATAAAATGCACAAAACTTGATTTAAAATCAATCGAAATTGATACATGTATTAACTGAATGCTAAACGATGTTTAATTATTTATCAGCCATAAATTGAAACAACAATTTACATATTTTTCCATTACGGGACAACACTACATATATACATGAAATATTCCAGAAAATGGTGTCGGTACCACAAAAATTCATCAATAATGGTCATGAAACAGTTAATTATGCACATGTAATCAACAAATGAAAACAAAAGCAATATATACATGATAAAGGGAATTTCGGGCAGAAACTTTACACATTACATAATACACAAAATACTGGAATAAAATCAATCGAAAATGCAGTCTTCAAATACCAACACGAAGTGACGATGCATCGAGCAAAATTAATACACACTTTGGAGCACATACATGAACTCTGGGAAGCACTATTCATGAGTTGATTAATGTCCAAAAATTGGTTTTCAAAATGAGTATAGACTCATGAGTTATGGCCTAAAAGCTTCAAATACTTATCAAGAAATAAATCCCCATTAGCACCACACCTTTCCAATCACAAATGGTAAAATTCAAGTGTTAACACAATTCTTGAATCGAAAAGTATAATGTCGAAAAATTGAATTGTCATTCAATTTGACTCAAGAATTATTTTAACTCCAGAATTAAGTATTATCAACACAAAAATTAAATCGAGAATAACATTCCACGATTTATTTTTAAGAGAACACGAGTAATATGTAATTCACACATCAAATTCGGTAAAATCACATAATCAACATCAATTCAAAGAACATATATCCTATTCCACACTTAATCATCATCAATTATTCAAGAATAATCCAATTCAACACATGAAATTCAAATAATCAATTATCACAAAATTAATTATTTGAAAAAGCACTAAATCAATTAAATCAAAAAATAAATTAAACATAAAAGGAATGGGAAGCTACCAGAATTAGAACCTTGATCAGAGTTGGAACTGGAGATGAGAACTTGGTCGGAATCGCGCGAAGTAGATGACGAAGGGAGATCCGCGATCGCAGGGAAGGGAACACGACACATTGTGGCATAGGACCATGAAGAGGAGGCGGAGGGAGTTTACATGGTGGTTGGAGGTGGTTAGGCGTTGGCTTTGGTCATTGGAAGTTGATCAGAGGAAGATTTGCAGCTTTTTTACTTTTTATTCTTGAAGTTGTTGAATGTTCTTGAGAGAAATTCAAACAAAAGTGACTTTGATCTTTGAGAGATTAGAGAGAAGTTTGTGAGAAGTTTTTGGGAAATTTAGCAAATGGTTTGTGTGTGTGTGTAAAATAGAGAGGAGAATTGAATATATATACTCTTGGCAATTTGGGCCTAGGTTTGAGCCAAGAGAAAGCCCAATCAATTTATTTACTAAACTGAATTTTCAGTGTCAGCAAATGCGGTTGAGCGCAAAATCCGCGAGCTTCCTAATAATCGGTGCGAAATCTAGATGCGAGACCAACACCAAAATCATAGATGAAGAAATTTGTGACATCTTTCCAAAAGAATGGACGCGGTATGATAAAAAAACGAGTAACTTATGAATATTTGAATGGCGAGAAACCTAACAGAAAAAATCTGCAACATAACATATTTTACCGATCAATTTGAGAAATGAAAAAATACCCGAAACCTTCAGAGTATTGTTCGAATTCGGGACCTGAAACAAAGTTGTAACTTACAAAATTTGTGATCTCATGCTTTGAGAACCGTCCCAATACGATAAAAATCTAGAGAGTTACGATTTTTACAATATTGAGAAACAGTGAACCAGAGCTCCAATTTTGCTGTAAAAATTCTCTGGTAATTTGCATTTTCAGAGATTTTCGGCACAAATTGGCCCTCGACCCGAACATACGAAATGTGAGGGACATCAAAACAGAATTTACGCCCAAAGAACTATTAAAAAATTTAGAACCAGGCAAAATTTATAAATTTTTGAACGCCCGAAAGATAACAGTTCAACACACTTTTTCTCTGTATTTTCCACCGTACATTTTCAACATATTCGCGCATTCGGAAACTTTCTTCAAAAAATTAGCTCTCATTCTAAACCCAGGAATATGAGAAGATATCAACACATATTTTATGTCTGAAGAATCATTCAGAAATGTTGAGCCACATGAGTGTTACGAATTTTCGAACATCCGAATGGACATTGACTATCAAAATCCAAAACTCTGGTTATTTAAATCTTCGGCGGTCTTCCTTACAAAATTAGCCTTCGGTCTGAACAGACGAAATGTAGAAAATTCCAAGATGGTTCTAATTTCCAAATAACCACCGAAGAATCTTCTTCTGACTAGAAGTTATAAATTTATGAAATCCACCGTAACAAACTGACTTTTAGTTCAAATTGTTCTGGACTGAGCAAAACACTTGATTTTTCTGATGTTCAAGGCATATTGGAACACACAATAACTTTACATGATGATTACTTGATTAGCCACTGATTGAATAGCTTGGAGAAGGCTTTGAATGCGTCATACAATGAAATAAACGTTTTTGGTAACTTGACGGAGCTTGAGAGAAATATCTTGATTCCTTAACCACATAACCAACGATATGCATGCTTGCATATGGTAATGAAATATAAGCCAAATACGTTAAAATAAAGAGGGTAAATTTTTGGATATTAAAACTAGAAAACTCTTGAGTCGCTTCAAAAATTTCATAAGTACTCAACGCTTCACATTGGTGCTCTCGATGTTGCACACGCATGTGCCTAGCTTGGCGAAAAACTAAATCAACACTAAAACCAAAAATAAAGATGCTATCATGAAATGAGACATAACTTGATCAAGAGATTCAATTGCATTAAACATGCTCAAATTGCATGAATTGCAAGAAATAATAAAAAGAGACAATATGCATGTTCACCAAGACCATATACTATAAATGTGAAAGAATCAATAACCTGAATTCACTATAAGCATATAAATTGACACATATAACAATTATAAGTGAGCATACATGAAATATCATAAATTTAGCATATCAAGCATTTGAAACATAAAAAACATTGCATTAGAGAAAAGGCTTACTTTCAAGGAGAAAAGGAAAGAAATGACCTCATAAGTTAATGGAATGAAAGATGCACTTACATAATGTAAAAGTCTCAAAAGAAAGTTACACACACACACGCATATATATATAGGAAATATTTGAGATATTAAGAATCCCTAATTCCCTTCGAATGTTAAAAATGGTTCAGTTGCTAGAGGTTTTGTTAAAATATACGCAAGTTGATATTTACTATCAACATGCTCAAATACAACATCCCCTTTTTTAACATGGTCACATAGGAAATGGTGACGAATCTAGATGTATTTAGTGCAAGAATGTAACCCCCGATTTTTGGTTAGGTTAATCGCACTAGTGTTTTCGCACATGATAGGAATATGAGAAATTAATATCGAAGTCAAGTAGTTTTTGTTTGAGCCACAAAATTTTTGCACAACAATTACCGACTGTGATGTATTCCGCCTCGGCCATTGACAAGGCCACACAAATTGTTTCTTGCTATGCCAACTATATAAGGAGTTTGAAAACATGTGACAAGTTCCACTAGTACTTTTTTTACCTGAATTGCAACCGACAAAGTCGGAATCAAAGTAACCAACCAAACTACAATCACTTCCTTTGGAATACCAAATCCATACTTAGATGAACCATGGATGTATTTAAGGATGCGCTTAACCTCTTTTAAATGTGATTCCTTAGGAGCCGATTGATATCAGGCACACATACAAACGCTAAGCATGATGTCGGATCTAAATGCAGTAAGATATAGAAGAGATGTAATCATACCTCTATATTTCTTCACATCCACATCCTTACCACTTATATCTTTATCCAAGTTACCATTTGTTGCCATTGGAGTGTCAATTTACTTAGCATCATCCGTAACAAATATTTTTAGTAATTTGTGACAATAATTTGTTTGACACACGAACATTCCTTCATTAAGTTGTTTAATTTAGAGTCCTAGAAAGTAATTCAACTCTTCCATTAAGCTCATTCCAAATTCCCCCGCCATAAGCTTAGAAAACTCCTTGACCAAATGCATGTTACTAGAACCAAATATGATACTGTCAACATAAAATTGAACTAGAAGTATGTGTATTCCTTGATGTTTAATGAATAGTTTAGTATCTACCTTCCCTCTAGAGTATCCTTTGTCAAGTAAAAACTTTTGAAGTCGATCATACCAAGCTCTAGGTGCTTGTTTAAGACCCTACAAGGCATGTTTTAACTTGTAAACATGATTAGGATACTCATGATTTTAAAATTTGGGAGTTTGAGCGACATACACTTCCTCATTAAAGTGTCCATTAAGGAAAGCACTCTTCATATCCATTTGAAATAACTTGAAATTCTTAGAGCATGCATAGGCTAGTAAAAGGCATATAGTCTTGAGTCGGGCAACCGGAGCATAAGTCTCCTCATAATCTATGTCCTCTTCTTGGTAATATACTTGAGCCACTAGTAGGGTCTTGTTTATAGTCGTGTTCGTCTAGTTTATTTCTAAAAACCCATCGGGTTCCTATGACTTGATGGTCTTGCGGATGAGGAACAAGTTCCCATACATAATTCTTTCATATTGATTTAACTCATATTTCATGTGCATAAGCCAATGCTCATCAAGTAAGGCATCTTTTGTATTATTAAGTTCAACTTGAGACACGAAATCAAAGTGATAACAAAAATTACTTATCTTAGAGTGAGTTGTTACTCCTTTAGTGATGTCTCCAAGAATGTTGTCGATATGATGATACTTGGAAGTTATCCATTCCAATGGAAGGTAACCCTCTTTACTTTTACTTTCATCTTCCTTCTTTACATGATTTTTATCTTCCTCTTCCTCATATTTCCCCAATTCAGGTTGATCAATTCCTTCTTTAGTGTCCTTAAGTATGTCTTTTGTAGATGCACCTGTATCATGAAAAGAAATACCTTTCCTGACATCTTTTGGGGAAGACTCATCAAAAGTAACATGTATAGTCTCTTTAACTATAAGTAATCTCTTATTATACACTTTATAATCTTTACTAGATTGATAGTACCCAAGAAAGATAACTTCATCGACTTTCGCGTCAAATTTCCCAATGTTATCCTTGTTGTTGTTTAAAATAAAACACTTGGAACCGAAAACATGAATATTTGATTAATTTGGCTTTCTACCTTTCTAGAGTTCATATGGAGTTTTTTCTCATATATGACGTATAAGTATCCTATTTAAGACATAACAAGTTATGCCAATAGCATCGGCCCAAAAATATTTAGGTAGAGAACTATCATTGAGCATTATTCTTGCCAGCTCCTCTAAAACATGGTTTTTCCGCTCCACAAAATAGTTTTATTGTGGAGTCCTAGGAGCTGAAAAGTTATGTTCAATGTCATGTTTATCACAATATTAATCAAATATGTGGTTTTCAGATTCACCTCCAAGATTGCTTCGAATAGAAACAATTTTCAAATTCAATTTATTTTGGAATAAACTAGCAAAGCGTGTGAAAGCCACGAATGATTCATCTTTCCTTCTTAAGAAAATGGTCCTACAAAATCTAGATTAATCATCTACGATAACAAAACCGTAATGGTTACAACCTATGCTTTTGGTTCGTGAGGGACCAAAGAGGTCCAAGGGGAGAAGCTCAAGGGGTCTCGATGTTGAAACAACATTTTTAGATTTAAATGAGACCCTTATTTTCTTTCCAATTTGGCACATATCACATAAGTGATCTTTTGAAAAATTTAATTTTGCAAGACCTATTAGAAGATCTTTTGAAACCACTTTATTAAGAAAGTCAAATTTGACATGTGCTAAACGCCTATGCCATAACCATGAATATTCAATCACGGTAACAAGAGATTTAGTATTGGTAAAGGATACATCATTCAAGTTAAGCATATAGATGTTGTTTTCCCTCGCACCATTAAACATGCAATCATTTTTGTTCATTGTGTAAAATCATGAAATGATATTTAGTAAAAGAAACTTTATACCCATTGTTGCAAAATTGACTAATGCTTAGAAGAATATGTTTAAGGCCTTAAACTAACATAACATCGGAGATACTAGTAGATGAGGGATTACCTACATTATATTTTCCAAGTATTATACCTTTTATGTTATCTCCATAGGATACAAAGCCTTTCTTCTTTGCCACAAAGTCAAAGAATAAGGAAATGTCTCTCGTCATATGCCTTGAGAACTCACTATCAAGAATCCATCTTCTCTCCATTGAGCCAAGGAATTCAACCTACAAGATCAAACAAAGGTGATAGGTATCCGACTTTCATTAGGTCCTTGGGAGTGAGTGAAAATATGGTTGAATTTTGGCAACCATTGAAAAACACCTTTAGGAACTAAGAGACTCCTAAATTTTTATTTTTCAACAGTGTGACCTTTCTTGCAACAATAAAGACACATCAATTTATGAGGTGATTTGAGTTTGCTATTTGAACCCTTTTTATTCCAACTATCATTTTTATAGGATTGGTTTATACTCCTTTTAATCATAGAAGGATTAATAGCAAATGCAACCTTTGGTTTTGATGACTTGTCTAATTTTGCCTTAAGAATGCTATCCTCTTTTTTCCAAGTTTGACAAGTTTTACAACTGAACCTACACGGTTCATTATCCTTCTTCTCTACTTTTAGATTATCTACTATAGAATGATTTAGAGCTTTTATTTACTTTTATGTATTTAAAACCTTATCTTCCAAAGAAGCAAAAATATTTTTATGTGAAGATAACTCTTTAAAAGCATCTAAGGCTTATCTTGGTAGATTGTCAAAAGAAAATTGAAATTCAGAATAATAAAATTTATAAACATTTTCATATTTAGCATGACTTACATTCTTTTCTTCCTTTGACGATGATGGACGGAGAGACATATATTTTCCTCTACTTAATTATCACTTGAGCTCTTACAACTTGTGGAATCACTATCTCTCTACCAAGCTACACAAGCTCTTCTAGATTTCCTAGACTTCATGTGTTTGCCCTTTTCTTTGTTTTTGTAAAGAGATGGACATTCCGGTCTATAATGACCCTATTATCCACAATTGTAGCATGCACTTCTTAACTTTCCTTTGTTATTGTCATCTTCCTTTGTCAGAGTTCTTTACTCTATTCTTTCTAATGTACCAATTGTACCTTCTAGAAAATAACCCCATTTCCTCATCATCCGAACTGTCATTGTCACTATCATCACTATCACTTTTCTCATTTGTTGAGGATCTTGAGCTAGAAGTCTGTACAACAATAGACTTATTTTCTAAATCCTTGTCCTTGCTTTTCTCTTTCTTTACCTTCTTCGCATGCTTTTTATCATGTTTTTCTAAAGCAATTGAGTTCTTGCTCATGTTCTTTAAGCTTACTAAACAATGTGGTGAGGTCAAATGTTTTCAGATTGTTAGTTTCCTTAATTGCAGTGACCTTTGGTTTCAAATCCCTAGTAAGACACCTCAAAACTTTATTAGTAGAAATTTCATTGGACACGAGTTTTCCAAGTGTATTCAAATGATTAATAAGATGAGTGAACCTCTTTTGCATTTCGGAAATGGTTCACCATGCTTCATGCGAAAGAGTCCAAACTCTAGATTTAGTGTATTAATTCTAGATTGTTTGACTTTATTGGTTCCCACATGGGCAACTTGAAATGCGTCCCATATAGCTTTAGTGGTATCACAATGGGAAATACGATAAAATTAATCAAGACCAAGAGAGGATGTGAAAATATTTTGTGCTTTCCAATCATAACCCCACTTTTTCTTATCATCATCATGTGAGAACAAATTTAGTTCTACATCTGGCTTTATGTTTTGATGATAACTTTACATATTATCTTTAAGAACAATTGTATACTCTAATAGGTTTATGTCTAGTGTGTGGCTTTTTCCATATAGGTTCTGCCTCTAGTAAAAAGGTGTGTGATGTCATCAGGTTTTGAACTCAACACTCTGCAAGAATATCTTTGGTTTGTTACAAGTTAAGTCAAGATTAAGGAATGCATCTTATGCAATAGTTCTAAGGAACGTTAGTAAAAGATCTTCTGATCGTGACTTATTCAAGGAATCTTTGGAGGTCTTCTAAAGCTTTACATTTGATGTTCCAAATTCTGAAGATGCTAAAGACAAAGGTTATGTTGAACAATGTTCTGAAGATATGAAGATATTCTTCTGAAGACCAAGTGCTAAAAAATTGAAGAAGGCTAGAGTTCTCTGAACAAGCCCTGAAAGGTTTTGATGACTTAGTTCTGGAAGATACTAGTTTTGATCCTTCTACAACATGCTTCATCAACAAATATATCAGAAGCCTTTGAAGACATAGAAGACAAAGATAAATACTAATGGATTATGTGTAATGATGAGTATAAAAGTACAAAATTACATTGTGATCTCTACTCTCTAGAGTAGCACAAGGATAGACCTTTTTGTACTATTGTATACCAGTCTCACCATGACCTTTGGGAACAATAAAATTGTATTTGTATTTCCTATTCTACCCTCCAACAGATCACTTCTTTTAATTAATAAAAGAAGTACTTGGAAGAATTTGAAATCAATGAATCAGCTCAATAAAACTACACTAAACAACTACACAAAAACTCTGTAGAGAAATCTTTTGTAGAGTTTTGTAAATAAGCAAGGAGTTGTTACTCGTATCTTGCTATCAACACTTTTGTGTTGTTGTACTTAATCATTATGTAATCTGATTGTGTAGAAGCATCTCTGTATACACATCTTTGTAATCAACTATTGTTGATAGGTTCCTTGAGATACTCTGTGTAGTCTGGATTCTCAAGAAGACTTTGGTTGCAGTCATAGTGGTTTGCAATAAGGATCAACAGACTTATTGGGGGTTCCAATAGGGTTGATCAAACTTATTATGGTTGTTTGTAATCTGGTTGATTATAATGAATTAAGTCCTTGTTTATAAGGGAAATCACCTTGTGGGGTAGATTAGAGTAACTATGATAATTGTGAACCAGGATAAAAATAATTGTGTTCCGCCACCACCTACTCCAGTTTCTGATAAATATAACTACAACTCTAAACCTCCCATTTCTGATGGTAAATAGTTTGACTACTCGAAAGATAGACTAAAAAGCTTCTTTCTAGGTCATGATGTTGATCTCTGGGATATGTTAGTCGATGGCTACGAATATCCTACAAATGAGAATAGAAAGAAGCTTGAGAGGAAAGCTATGATTGATCAACAAAAGAAGAATTGTAAGAATCATCATAAAGCAAGATTTATCTTTTTGAATGCTATTTTTTTCACTGAGTATGATAAGATCACAACAGAGACTCAACTAAGTCTATATTTGACTCTCTCAATATGACTCATGAAGTCAAGATGGAGGATGATGAAAAAATTGAGATGAGGTTCTCAAGGTTTCAAATATTGGTTGCAGGACTGAGAGTTCTGAACAAATGATATTCAATAACAGATCATTCACTATGCCAAAAATATGTTTTAGCAGCACATAAAAGAAAGCACTTTTGGAAAAAAGCGCTGCTGTAGGTTTTAAAAAAAATTCGCTTAAAAAAGCGCTTTCAAATGGTGCCTTAAGAAAGCGCTTTTCAAAAGCGCTTCTAAAGGTCACCCTTAGAAAGCGCTTTTTGGGAAGCGCTGCTAAATCTGGCCTTTCAGAGGGTACCTTAAGAAAGCGCTGCTAAAGGTCAGCCTTAGAAAGCGCTTTTCCAAAGCGCTGCTAAAGATGGTCTTTAGAAAGCGCTTTTAAAAGCGCTGCTATAGGATATGCTACGAAAGCGCTTTTTGATGTAAAAGCGCTGTTATAGATGACCTTTAGAAAGCGCTTTTAAAAGCGCTTTCGTAGGTAGTTTTATAATAAATATCAAAACACAATTTGTATCACTTTTCTATTCTCACATAAAATCGTAGGGATGATATATCACTTTTATACATTTTATATTTTCATTTTTGTTCATTCGTTCATTAACCATTATCGTTCTCTCTCTCTCTCTCTCTCTCTCTCTCTCTCTCTCTCTCTACTCCACCTTCTTCCTTTATCATCTAACATTAAACCCTAAAACCAACCCTGCAGCGACGCTCAAACCCGATCCTTCCCCCGACTATAAACTCAAAACTTAACCATCCCTAAATAATAACAGCAAAATGCAGAAATCAAAAAGCTAAGTTTCGTTTACCTCTGATCGCGATTGTTTTGATATGTTATGTTTCTGGTTCTTATCTTCTTCTTTCTTTTCGATTTGTAGGTCAAGGGAGGTGATGGCCTTCGAAGGTGATGTAACGTCGGCTCAGAGATGCGTTTAAGGGAGGTTGACAGCGGCGCGATTTAGGGTTTCAGATATTGAAACCCTAAATCATATTTTCTCCTTTTCAACAGCAAGGCTCCGTATTCCTCTAAGTTTTTTCTTCTTTTCTACTCCGTCTTCAGATCTTCCCCCCTTTTCTGTATTCTTCTTTAGCTATTTATAGGGCTTAGGGTTTCAGATTTTGCAAAACATCGTTACAAGTTTGATTAGAGCTTAGATTTAGAGTGATTAGGAAAATTAGGGGTTGAAATCATTTGTAATTGATTCGATTCTATAATGTATTGATTTTATTTTATTTGTTCTGTAAGATTTGATTTATTTTCTATACATTTTGAGATTCATTTGTAAAAAACATTGATTCTATTTGTTTTAGATCCCAACAGTGTTTGTTGATTGTTCCAGAAAAAAGCGTTTCTAAAAGCCTACCTAAGACAGCGCTTTTCCAGAAAAAAGCGCTGCTAAAAGAAAACTTATGAGAGCGCTTTTCCAGAAAAAAAGCGCTGCCTTAGGTAGACCTATGAAAGCGCTTCTTCATAAAAAAGCGTTGCCAAAAGCCTACTTAAGAGAGGGCTTTTTAGAAAAAGTGTTGTATTAGGTAGACCTACGAAAGCGCTTTTCATTAAACAAAAAGCGCTGCTAAAACCTATAGCAGCGCCACCTACGAAAGCGCTTTTAAGCGCTTTTAAAGGCCAAAAAAAGCGCTTTCGTATGTGTTTTTTGGCGTAGTGATTGTCATACCCCAAATTTGTCCTACCTTTTCACGTTTATCTGGCTTAGGTTTTGCATTTCATTTGCATCATTTTCATTAGGTCATTCACACATCATTCCTTCATTCAATAAGGCAGTGGTTCAAAGCATCAGTGTTTGTGCCAACTAGGGTTTAATTTGGGTGTGAGGCTTCTACATTCTACAGTTGATTTCCTTGGTTCCTCCTTGGGCAGGGGACAGTGGAATCAGGTTTTGAAGTATGGTTATCATGTGTTTCTTATTCATCCATCTACAAAATCAGGTTTTTTTAGCATCATGCCTTAGCTAGGGTTTGAATCCCTCAAGTGTTCAGTATAGCAAATCCTTGATTCTCAAAGGCTACATCACCAAATCATTTCTTTTAACCAAAAGCATAGTCAAGATTTCATCATCACTGGTCCATATGTGCTTCAATATGTTTGGGAATGCAAGGAAAGATCAAGTTTGCAAGTAGTTTCAAAGCACTTCGACCAAAAGTCAACTTTTGCAAGATCAAGTTCAAACGATCATAACTTCTTCATCATTCAATATTTTTGAGTGTTTCTTTTTGCGTATGACTCTCCTTGAAGTCATATCTAACTTCTCTTTACAAGTCAAGAGCTAATTATGTGCGAAAGATCATCAGAATTTTGAATACTTTAGAGGTTATTTTTCGAATATCTCAAAATAATTGTGCCCGACTTCCACAGATCATAATTTCCTAGATTTTTAATATTTTGAGACGATTATCTTTGCACACTGTCATGAATAATTTCATCTGCAAGTTTGCTTCAAAGATTTAGGGAAAATTGTGTTTAGAAGACCGTGAAAGTTATCGAATCGTCATAAGTCTTTTTTTTTTATTTAGGATGTTTCTTAACTTCTAATTTCAGTTCGTGCTGTAATTATTTTCTTAAGACATTGATCTTTATGTGGAAATCATTCATGATACAAAGATGATATGGTGATCAAAGCATGATTATCGTTCCTGTTAATTGTCATCATCATCATCAAGACAAAAGGGATAAACAAGATTTGAGATCCATCCATGGTTTTCAAACAATAGCTCATTCACTTTTCAAGTTTATCATGGATTCAAGAGAAAGTTTCATTCAAATTCTCAAGCTCATTCAAGATTCACAAATATTCAAGCACCAATTATCATTCCATTGTTTCAAGATTTACAAAGATGCAAGCACTAATTGAAGATTTACAATATTCAAGAAGAAATGACAAGTCTTTTAAGTCTGGATTACAAAGAGTTTTAATCTAAAAAGGGTTACAAGAAATTCCTAAACCTATGCTAATCCTAATTTACAAGCCATGACAAATCCCTCACCAATCTTCATGCTTCATTCAAATGATCCTATAGCAGCCATATCTCTTAAGTTTGTAAAACCTTCAAAATGCCATCATCATTTAAAAATATGCCCAAATAGGTTCATCTTTTCATCTTGCCTTGATACCTGCTGCTGCCCAGTGAAAATTGGTGTAAAACCAACACAAGTCAGCTCACTAAAGCCTTTAGAAAACCTGCAAAAGTCATGAAGAAAACCAATCCATTCACTTCAAATTGCCTTGTATCAAGAACCAATAACCAAACCAAGTTCATTAAACTAGTTGAACATACAAAACTTAAACCTGCTGTCAAAATGCCTTATCCCTATCTTAGACAAAACTGTCCAAAAACCCTTTAAAAGCAGTCCATATGCCCTGCTGTCCACTTTGTTGCTGCTACACCAAACATGTCAAAAAATACCCTTCTATGTTGCTCAAACCTAGTGCTACTGATGTGTTATTGTTGCCCCATACTACACAAAGTGCCAAACAATAACTCCAGAAATAGTTCTTGCATGAACTGTACACAACACCTACAAAAGCCAGCCAAAACTGTGACCCTAGTCCAACCAAGCTGCTACGGCTGTCCCAAACAATCCAAAAGTTGTTGTCCACTTGCTACAAAACCAGCCCAAAAATCCCGCCCTGCTATGATGCAATATACCTATCCGCGACATGCCAAAAATCTTTCAAACTAGGCCAATCCTTGCACCAAAATGGCAAAACAGAACCTGCATCAAGAAAGCAAAAAAAATAGCGCATTATATTTGTTAAAATGATATCCTATTTTCCCCCCCAAAAAACTCACCCCACTTCATCTATATAGCATACTAGCTCCTTTATCATTTTTTCTTCTTCAATGATGCTGAGGAATCACCACCTCTACCATCTCTTCAAAAACCATCTTTGAAACTCCTTAAAGAACCCACAATCTGATACCTCAATCAACCTCCAGAAACCTCACTCGAATTTTGCATAAGCTCATAAAATTTCCTCCAACTTCTGCAGCTTAACCTTGTCTTCATTCTATTCAAACCTACACCTTAAACCTCTCAACAATAGCTACTACAATACCCTGCTTCACGCAGGAGCCCAACCTTATTGCACTTAAGAAATTTCACAACATCCCCAACAGACCTACAACTCACCATTACCATTCACACAACTACTCAACACTAACCTGCACCAAAACTCATGATTCTTACAACACAATCACAACAACAAACCAACAACATAAGACAGAAAAAATAAGATAGAAAGACTCTTCCTCCATACCAACCTTCAACCTCCAACATAATTTGCTTCATTCTGTAGGAATCCAGAACTACAACCGAGCCTTATACCACAAGACTCCATTTCAGTGCAATTAAGCCATCAATAATACAACCTTCAAATCTCGAATACCATCCAACCTTTAGTTTCAAATCTGCACTCAACAACGCATAAGCAGTAATGCATCACCGACAATTACAAAAAACCTGCAAAACAAATTGAAACATACAACAAACTCACCTTCAACCTCACATACACAACAACTTCAGAATGCATCGTTGAAATACACTCTCTCTCGCAACTAAACACTCACAATAACAGCCGAATCTAGAAGCAGTAGAAAAAGTAGAACACAAGTGAGAAGGAATCATTACCTGCGTGTTACCGCTGACATAGCTCAACCTGGCCTTTTCCTTTTAGAATCAAATAAAAGAAGAAGAAAATTTGGTTAAAGCCACAATAACCTGTGAACCACCATTTCAGACATCCGTACAACCCCCACATTCAGCTGCCACAGAGGAATCATCTGACCTTTCTCCGTCTCGGATTCAGTGCCTTCTTGCACATCCAGAACCACCTCCATGTCGCCATCGAAAATCACCCACCATCTCTCTCTTCAGGAAATAACAAAACTCAGAAGCATACCCAAATTTTACTCAACAATCTCAACATCAACTTCCCTCGACAACAATCACATATCTGCAACATCCTACACACAACATATAACCATAATCCAGAAAGCAGAAGCGAGAAGAAATAGTAGAAGAAGAATTTAATAGGAAGCGTAATATTACCTTCATATTCTCATATTTTATTGTCCTCTTCATCAATCAGGAGAACCTCGGAGTTTCTTCTGGAAGGTAAGTTACGATCCATCCATTTCTATTTATCTTTTCTGCATTATCTATTATTTTGAGTATATTTCTTTGTTGTTGCTAAATTGTGAATAAAGATTTTGTTAAAGTGATTCTCTAAAGTAGTTGTTGTTGTTTGTCCCTAAAAGCTGAAACCAAGAGGTTACGCGCGAGAACGGGAAGACAAATATGAAGTTACGATGTTTCTTTTATACCGAGAGACAAGATCGAGAGAGAAAGGCTCATTAAATCGTGGGATTTATCGTGACTTGAATTTTTGAGAGAGAAAGGCTCATTGAATCCTGGAGTTTTTAGCCTTCACCTCTAGGCTTTTCTCCTTATAATTTCTTTTTATTTGATTTATTATTTATTGTTTTGACTTATTTGTTTTCTCTATATGTTTTTAACATGAAGAAATGAACAAAAAAAAATAATAGAATAGGTTTTAATTTATTTTTTATTTTAATAATTGTTTACTTGATAAAAATCCCAAAAACATTTAGCTTTGTATTTCCGTTATCTTTGTTTTGTTTGTTTACTTGGTTAATTCTTGATGTCATGTTCCTTTAGAAACATCATATAACGGTCGAAATTTTATTTTTATCGTTTTGTGTTAGACATTAAGTTTGAAATCTATGGATGACAATTTTAGGATAGAATGTACATTTTCAATCTTAACTTCAAGTTCATCTTGGCATGAGCACAATTAGGTTATTTTTAGTCTCCCTTTAGAATTATTCTTCTTTTGTAAATTAAAACTAAAACTTCATTTCTTAAATCAAAATACCCAAAAAACACTTGATCGGTATTCAAACACATTTCACACATAACAAAAACACTTAAAAAATCAAAGACTTCTTCAAAAGGGCATGTTATCTCTGTTCTATCGTGATACAGGCTGTGCATATTGCTAGAGTGTGTGCGTTAATATCGCCCACTAAAAAACACAAACAAACCAACATTTTCTAGAAGAACTACGGTGTTCTGATTCCTTCAAGGGTTTACGGAGGAAAAGGGTTGCAAGACCCTAACGAACGCACTAATAAAAACAATTTAATTTCACTTAGAAAGTATAGTTTTAGATAGACACACCCTTAGAAGCAAACGATCAAAATGGATCCCATTGATTACAACGGATGTGAGGGGTGTTAACACCTTCCCCTTGCATAATCGACTTCCGTACCCTCTCTTTTGGTTGCAAGACCATCTTATTCATACTCTTGGGGTTTTCTTGATATTTCCCCTTCCTTCAAGATAAATAAAGTTCGGTGGCGGCTCTGTTTTTTTTTCGGTACCTTCAATCATGTGAAGAAGATTATCAGATGCTTTCCATCCAAATGGAGGCCAATGGTAACTACGCCCAAGCTTGAAAAGGATCTGAACAACACTTCTCTGGAAGAAAGGGTGAATTCTATAAGAAGTCATAAAAAGAGGAAAATCTATTATGCACAAATCTGTGAGAAGATTTGAGAAATCCAAAGCTCTTCAAGCTAAAGAGATTGATGATTCAAAAGAAGATTATGATGAAGATGAAGATGAGTTGTCTCTACTTTCTAGAAGGGTTAGATGTAACACCCGTCTAAACCCACATATATTTCAAATATATTTTACGAAATTAAATCAAATTAAATCACCAACAAGGGTGTCACGTCTTCATAAAAGCATCATATAAAACATAATGCTCTGTAACACGGGGTTTTAAAAAATTTAAATCAACTACTTATTTATAATCATCAAGATAAGATTCAATTTATTACAGTGGAATTATAGTCTAAAAAACATCTCTATAAAATTACTTCAAAGCAACTTCATCACGGTTCTATTGTGTTTGCTTCACAAATCAAATCATTTCAAATACCAGTAAAGGTACATTCAAAGTCTCAACATAAATGAAAGAACATAATGGTTCCAAAATAAAACCTTCCCAACCCTGATGTTACATATCAGAGCAAGACCTTCTTATTCAATAAAAATATATTATACACTCTGAAGCTATACTTTAAGCTTCCACGCACTAATCCTGATCACCTACAAGTTATCCACGTATAGAGGCAACATTTCCAAGCAGAAAGGGTGAGTAATCGTAATTATTATAAAATATATAAGGAATAAATATATTAGTTATAACACATCAGTTAGAAACCACACATCATCAGAACTTCATGTTATACTTACATCTTCACTTCATTATTCATTCATAGCATTATCATATCATCAGTCAACAACCATCACTTGGACCTCAATAATTTACTCATTCATAAAGCATCATGTAATCAAATATTATGCAATGTCACAAAGAATGTAACACAATTTCATTAGACTCATGCATGTGGTGCCAAAACTTCACTAGTGACTCAGTCATCGTTTCTCCAAAGATCCCCACACATAAGATCAGTTTCCGCTTGGACCAGAGAACATCATAAAATTGCACCCAAATCCATACTATGGGATTAAGTTAATCATTTTACTAATCGTACTAAAAACTTCACTGGAGCAAAGTCCTTATAACATCCTTGGACTAGAGTCCTAATCATATGCCATGAATGCATGATGCACAATAACATAGTAAAACATGGCCACGACTAGTAAAAACGCATCATAAATCATGAATTAATCATAATGTCATCACACACTTCATCATACACACATCCTCATAACAACTTCAATACATTATAGAACACAAGTCAGGTTACAACAAGACATGGTTACATCAATTCATTATAGATAACACATATACTATCATATCAATGTTTAATCTCAACATAACACAATCCATAGAAAACTACATCATATGATTCACCTTATTACAACAAAGTATATTTTATCACGTTAGCTTTCGAACGCTTCAAACGACACGTCAAACAGAGTCCTGAAACTCAAGTTAGGGCCTTTCAAAGTTTCTTCCAGACACCCCTCGCTTGAGGCTCGCATGACAATGCAGCTTGCTTGCCTAAGGCTCGCCCCGAGAGGCTGGGCGAAAAGACTTCCCCCATAAAAAATCAAAGAGAATTTTTTCTTCTACTTTCTTCACCCAGTGAAGCTATTAGCTCGCCCAGTGAGCTTCTCTCGCTTTTGCTTCACCCGGCGAAGCTGAGGCGAGGCACCATCTTCCATAAAAAAATCCAGAGGCTCTATTTATCACCCCTTCCCTTCATCTCCTGCTCGCCTGGAGCTTCTTGGTTGAAGCTCACTCGCTCGACAAAGCATATGTCTCGCCCTGGGATGCAACGCAAATAGGGAATTCCCTATGCGTTTTCTGCACGGCACCAGTCCCAATTTTCTTACGATTTCAACACATAACAGGTTCCAAATCATCCCAGTTACTCATGTTTTTATCATTCAATACCAATACATGACATTATACATCATATATATCAAACCATTACAAAACAATACCATAATTTCATCATTTATCAACAAGGTCATCATATTTTCATCATTAATCAAAAA
The DNA here is from genome assembly GCA_948472305.1 of Vicia faba. Taxonomy (NCBI): domain Eukaryota; kingdom Viridiplantae; phylum Streptophyta; class Magnoliopsida; order Fabales; family Fabaceae; genus Vicia; species Vicia faba. The sequence continues at coordinate 358,786,777 of OX451740.1, read as the reverse complement.
CCCTAATACCAATAACCTACATTTATCTAAACCTTCTATAATTTATAATAATAATGATAAACTCCCCTTACCTTATATTCTACTAGAAATTGATTCTTTTCCTAAGCTCTACAGATGATTCCCTCTCTCTTTCCTCTTCGTGCCTAGTTCTCCATAATGTTCTTCTCTTTTCACGATTGCACACAATGAACACTGACATTCTTTTTCCTAGTTTAACCCTTGGATCCTTTCTATGGTCTTCACATCTTACCCTCACTTACTTCACAATATTACTACCTTGTCCTCATAATTTCTACCTCTTTTTATTTTATTTATTTAATTAATAATAATTCTAAATGATCGTAATTAATCATCTAAAATTATTACAACAACATATATCACTTAAATCCAACTATACTACACAACATCACATCACATACATAAAAACATCACATATACCCATAGATACATCACAAATACTCACAATATTCATAATTAAATAATTAAATAAATAATCTAATTATTTTGGGGTGTTACATTAGAGGTCTCTAAAAGAGAAATCAAGTAAATAGGTTTAGAAGTACTAGAAGAATAAGAGGTTAATTTGAGTCTACATCTGATCAGAGGAAGTCTAGTGGAAAAGAAGTTACTTTTTATGAGTGCAACGAGCCAGGACACTACAAGAATGATTGTCCTGAACTACAGAAGGACAAGCCCAAGAAGAAAGCTCTCGAGAGAAATAAGAAAGTGTTGATGGCAACCTGTGATGATTCTGATTCTTTAGAAGAAGACTCCGAAGAAGAACATGCTAACATGGCACTGATGGCTCAAGCTGGAACTTCTATTGAAAGGATCCATCCAGAAGATGAAGCAGAATCAGATTCAGACATAGAAGAGGTATTCTCCAAGGAGGTATTTCCATACCTTACCCATTGTTGTAGCCCAAAATTTTCTCTCTCATTTCATCAACACTTCTCATCACAAGACTCTTGGAACTCAAGATCAAGCTAGGGTTTGCTCTGCTCAAGACACCTCCTTGCATTGTTGCCCTAAATTAGGGTTTGAGTTTGCACATAGATATTTTGACCTACAATGCCCAGAGTGACTTTCATACTTCATGTTGGACTCACAAGTTTGTCCATACCAAGTTTCAAGCCTTGATTCAAATTTTTGCCCAGTCAATTGGACTGTTGATCTAGAAATCAACTGTATTAGGGAAAAAGTCAACTGTGGCCAATTGACAGTCAAATCTCATGAATTTTGACCCACATCAACATTATGAACTCATATGAACCATTTGATCAAGTTTGGATCACAATTCCACAAGAAATTTGATCAGATCACCAAAAGGGCAAAATGGTCATTTTTAGGGTTTTGACTGAACAAAGGCAATTTTTGACTGTTTGGCCTAACCAATGGCAAATTAAGCTCACACATGGACTCAAGGACTCAATTAAATTGTCTTGACCCATTCAACAAGTTCAAAAGATCTCAAATGCATAGGATTGACAGATGAATTTTTCAGTCAAGTGATCAAAATTTGACTATACACTAAAAAGTCAAACTTTGACTTTTTGGTCAAAATCAAGTGCCAAGAGTTATTTTTCATTAAGACATGTCAAATTATGAAACTTGTTCATCAAGAAACCCAAAAATGCAAATTAGGGTTTAAAATGGAAAAATTTCATAACTTAGAAATTTTCTAAGTTATGAAATTTTCCTATTTTTGCCTAACTTTGTCCCATTTTTTCACCAAGATTCAAATGGATTCAAACAAAACTTGCAACATGAAAGTTATAGTCCATCACAAAGTATAAAACATTTATTCACAAAGTTTTCTCAAAATAATCTTGTATCTCAAGTTATGAGTTTTGGAACAAGGGTACCTAAAACTTTTAACTTTAGAGAAATTTTGCCCTAGTTTAGGCAGGATTTTGACCCATCTTCTTGGCCATTTTTCAGATAGTTTCACTTGGAGTTTCAAGTTTCATTTCAAAGATGGATTATATTACATGTTCAAAGCTTTCAAAATTGTCCAAGAACTCCTCAAACACCCTTGTGGTTAGAGAGAATCGAATGCTTGAAGTTGGCAAAAACTCAATTTGATCCATGGCCAATATATGTCCATACAAACTTGCATTTTCAAATCAGCATGTTTGGTACTAGCTTGCAGGCTTCAAAACCAGTTTGTACTCCATAATTTAATGCATAACCATTTAGCTAAGGTATTATCTTGGTCATTTGGACATTGCATACAAAATTAAGCCCTAAATGGTAAAAGGTATAATGCCATTTTTGTAAAGTTGCACTTTATGTCAAAACAAAATCCTTGAGGCATGGGGCCAGATCTTTGAGGCAAGATCAAATCTACCAATTCCAGTAACCAAGAGTAAAAGGTTCAGCATGATATAGGACTTGTACAAGCCTGCATTGGACAGATACACACTCTTGCTTGAAAAAGAAGAAAAGTTGCAAATCACAAGCCATCTCTCACATCTGTTAAAACCAACTTACATAAACATTGTAAACAAGTTTGATACCTCCCAACAAGCCAGAAACACGACCCCTTTGCCTCTCAAACTCCCTTGTACACAGAATCACTGTTTTTCTGCAAAACAGGGCAAGCCCTGCAGAACCATCTCCATAATCAAATCCCCTCGTGTGTTTTGTCCAAAACTACTTCAAACACCTTCCAACCAACCTACCTGAGCTATCCAGATCATCCACAAGTTGATGTAACTCCATTAACACACATTGGCATTTTTGTTTCAAAGCTTTGTAGGTTGATTTCTGTGGCACGATTCAAGTTGTTTCAAAATAAACCAAGCATTGGAAAAGCTTCCTTGGACCTCCGGCAAGCTCAAAAGAAGCTCAAGCACCCTTGAAAGTTAATGCATTATCCAGCTCGAAGTCAACTGAAACAGGTATTTCATGAACTTCTATCTCTCTATTTAGGAATAGTTAGGCTTAGGTTTGTGAATGAAATATGTTGTACTCATAGCCCTGAAGCCATACATATGCTTAGTTTTCATTTACATTAATCGTGCTAGGAGAATTTCACCCATGAACTTTCTGAAAAAACTAGGTTAAGAATTAGGGCCAGAGAAATTCTCTCTAGTATTTGAGAGTTAGCTCAAGTTTTTTATATGGTTGGATTCGTTGTTTAATGCTCTACAAATTTCATGTTATGAGTTTTATCAAAAAGTCAAAGAATCAGGAGATAGCATTTGTGTACAAAGGCGCGTGTATTTTTGTTCAAAGGAAGAAGATGAAGTTTGGTTTTGGCTGGGCCTGTACAGGCTTGCTTTTGGCACCCCCCTCTTTTATTTTTACACCCCCATGGCCCATTTCTTGTACTTTGTCATTTTTGTATTTTTGTATCACTTCTGATTTTGATTTTTTATTTTCTAACATAAAAAATACTTCAAATTTATTTTTATATTTTTACATATTTATTTGATATTTATTTTCATTATTACTAGTATAAATATGTAAATAATTTATTTATTTTTTATTAAAACTCAAAGAATAAATGTAAAAAATATGCTTATTTTATTTATTATTTTTATACACACTTAAAAACATTTTCTTTAATATACACATTTTTATATATATACTTTATTTTATTAAATAATTAGGACAAAAATACAAAAATATTACATTTTTATTTTTATTAAAATTTTGCACTAAAATATCATTTTTACAATATACTTTTATTTTTTGTATAAATTAATATATATTTGTATATAATTAATAAATAAAACTATTTATTTAAAAATTAGGGTTTTTGCCCTAAATAACAAAATAATTAAAATTGACTTTTTTATTTTATTATTATTTACATTTCATATACTTTTTACATACCTAAAGACTTTTTGCATAATACATTTTATTTAACATTTATTTGTTGTATTTTATTTAATTATTGTACGTATAAATATTGCCTATACATTCGATTTGGTTGTAATAATTTAGAATTTAATTTCTTGTCAAATACCTCCAATTCAAATTTGTACCCCCCTCCCTATACCATGTTGTAATAGTGTAGGCTTTAAATTCTTGCACCTTTAAATGCTTTCAATTATACCATGCTTAGACTTAGGATTTGTATGCAAAATAAAATCAACAACTAGCTTGACCTAATCAAAGACAAATATGCATGAAAAACAAACACAATGCACACTTGCACCCCTAGGGTTTCAATCCACTTGTTGCCTTCAAAAATGGGCCATGATTGCATGTCAAGTACTTTGGAAAAACAAAAACAAAAACAAAGATCATAGTCCCTCGATGACGCTATCTGAGTTACCTAAACAAAATGATCAAGTCCCTTAAGAAAATTGCCAAAAATACTTGACACAACTGTTATCATGGTCTATACGATGACCCGCGCCTGTCCCGTTAACATCCTAACACAAGGTTATTCACCAAACACAATGGTGAAACAACATTGTTAAAAGGGTTAGAAACATAAGAAAGATATTTGAGTAAAATAGGGTAGATAGCTCCTAGTTACTTGATCAAGCTTGCAAAAACATCCTTGCTATTTTTCAAAACACACTTCACAACACAATTTCAAAACCCTACTTTCAAACACTGAAAACTTTTCAAAGGACAAAAAACACTTTTGTATACATTCAAACAAGAATCATTACAAAGGTTGCCACAACGATGGCCTCTTTTCAAAACATCTTTCAAAACCCCACACAAAGCACCATTTCAAACAATTGAAAAGCAAAACAAGTGATCGAAAGCAAGTAACTAAGAGCCCATGGATAACCATGGATAGAAAGGGTGCTAATACCTTCCCTTTATATAATCTACTCCCCGAACTCAAGAAAACATCTCAAAGGTCTTTCCTGTGCTTTTTGACCTTTCCTTAGGATAAAATAAAAAGTCGGTGGCGACTCTTGCTAAATTGAAACATTTGCGAACACAAACGCAAAATCCCAAGTCAGTTCTCCCACCGTATCACAGAACTGGCGACTCTGCTGGGGAAAACTTTAAAAGTGGAGTAACCTTAGGGCTTATATCACCCTTTGCATGATTATTGTTTTCTTTGATTGCTTTACATTTGGCTCTCTTGTTTGGGTTTGAAATCCTCCACCCGGATTTGGGAAACATTCATAGGTAAATAGCAATACATTGTGGAAACTGTGCGGGGTATACCGACATGGTTGAAGCAATAGCTATATTAGTGAGACATATTTGTGAGTACCGGTAGCCTTTGAGTTAATCAAAGAGAATACGGGGCCGCTGAGTGATGTCATAAAGCACTAATGAACTCTTAGAACCTTAATTGACCATCTTGGCCTTTTATTAGGGGTAGTGAGATGACCGGCTTTGGTGCAGTCTGAAGTTGGTAGATACTCGATACTACACTCATTGAGGGTTGTTTTCTTGGAATATTTTGGTCGCTAGTTAAGTGGCTAAACCAAAACAATGAACATAGAAAACAATCCAGTGATATTGAGCTCCTTAGAACCCGGTTACTATTTATAGGACAGGTTTGAGCCAACTAAACTCAAGAGGGTATTTACCTATGAAACCTCATGCAAGCCTGAAACTAGGGTTTTGTGTGACTTGCTTGTACATGTGTTTGTGCATACATCATGAACATCATAGAGCATCATATGCATCCACTAACCATTTCAAGGGTTTGGATCTTCATCTTTGTTCTTATTTTGTAGGTCATGGAATCTCTTCGCAGGAAAACAATTCAAGTAACCCTTGTGAGAATCCCTCCTCAACTCAAGGAGCTCACTTCAAGGATTCCATAGAATTCTCTCTTCAGTGAAAGACATGGTAGACTTCTCAACATGGTCAACTCCAACATTGAAGAAGACATGGTGAAAGTCCTCTTCCAGTTCTTTGACCCCCTACACCATTGTTTCACATTCTTTGATTACCAACTAGTACCCACTTTGGAGGAATTTTCTCAACTCTTGAGAATTCCTATTCTTAATCAACTACCCTACAACGGTACGGAAAAAGAACCAAAGCCTGAAGATGTTGCTCAAGCATTACACTTGCAACCATCTGACATCAAGGGACATTGGGAAACCAGAAGTGGTGTCAAGGGTTTCTTGGCAAAGTTTCTGTTTGAGAAGGCACAAGACTGCTGGAATTCTCTTGATCTACAAGCCTTTGAAGAGATTGTGGTACTCATTATCTATGGGTTGATCTTATTCCCAAACCCTGATCAGCTTATAGATGTGAATGCTGTTAAGATTTTCATATCCAGGAATCCTATACCTACATTGCTTGGGGACATCCTACACTCATTTTACACACGAACAATGAGGAAAAAAGGTGTTCTCATGTGTTGTACTCCTCTCCTAGCAAGGTGGTTTATTTCTCACCTTCCACAATCAGTTTTGAAGAATGAGCAGGGTTTAAGGTGGTCACAACGATTGATGACCCTCACACATTCTGATGTACATTGGTGTTCTCGGTCCAGAGAAAATGTCATCATCATTGATCGTTGTGGGGAATTCCCTAATGTCCCACTACTTGGCATTAAGGGAGGCATCACCTACAACCCCTATCTAGCTTTGAGACAATTTGGATATGCTCGGAGGGATGGCCCTCATGACATGCTGATTCCAGACCTAGTTTTTGACTTTGACAATGATGCGCAAGGACTTCGACAAAGGTTCATCAAAGCTTGGAGGATGCCTAATAAGGTGGATAGTAAGACACTGGGGCACAAGAATTCCATCCCCCTTGAGCCTTATCTCAAGTGGGTTCGAACCCGCTCCCAGAATCTTATGATGCCATACCCTCACATTCTCCCCTTGATCAAAGAGCCTGTTATGGAAGGAGAGGTTCCATACACCATCCTACATCCTGACATGCCAACATCATGGGAATAAATGCAAAAGAGTGGGATCCAACTCAAGGAAGAACGAGATACTTTTGAAGCCAACTTCTATGCCAGTGAGAAGAAGGTTTTGGAGCTCACCCGCCGACTTCACGAGGAGGAAACTCTCAACACTTACAGCGCGTCAAAGAGGATGCGCAATGACTTTTTACATTAAGAGTTTTGTAATATTTCTCCCATGGGGCACTTATGTACTAACAATTTCTTCTTAATATGACGCGCGTTCTTTTTGTTTGCAACAAATTTGAATTCCTGAACCCTTGAATGCATTACATGAATAACATACCATTCATCATATGCATAAACAGGTCTTCACGCCAGGTTTCCTTATCTTTCTACTATTTATTTCAGCAAGATGGATTTGGAGCAAACAGTAAAGGATCTGCAGGCACAAAATTCACAATTCCAGCAACTCCTCATGACCTTGGCAAATGGTCAAGAGGACCTCAAAGCTCTATTGGAGAAGAATAAAGAGAAAAAGAAAAAGAGACCCGGAGTAGCCACTTTGGGAAGAAGATTTGAGCATCAGGCCAGGAGAGTTCTCGAGTTCCCCTCAACGTCTGACGAAGGGGCCGGTAAAGGGAAAGGGACTGCTTTGCCTTCTGAATCCGAGGTTGAAGAGGAAGAATAGGAAGAATACGAAGACTACTCCGAACAACAGTATCCACCAGCGGATGATAAATATAAGAACCTTGAAGACAGACTGGCAGCTATGGAGTTGCAGAGGGTGCCCGGATTGGATTTTGAAGAACTAGGGCTGGTAGCTGGGATTGTTATCCCTCCTAAGTTCAAAGTGCCAACATTTGCCAAGTACGACGGTCTGTCTTGCCCAAAGATGCACCTGAGGTCGTATGTCAGAAAAATCCAACCCCATTCATTCGATAAAGACCTCTGGGTACACTTTTTCCAAGACAGCTTGTCTGGCACTCAGTTAGACTGGTTTTATCAACTCGAGAGATCAGAGGTTCATAATTGGGAAGACATGGCAGCTTCTTTTTATCGTCAGTATCAATACAATGCTGATTTGGCGCCCACTCGTACTCAGTTACAAAGTATGGGGATGGCTTCCAAAGAAGGGTTTAAAGAGTACGCCCAGAAGTGGCGTGATCTGGTGGGAAGGGTGCAGCCACCGCTATTAGATAGGGAGTTAGTTGACATGTTTCTAGGGACCCTCTCTGGCCCCTTCTTCAATCATCTGATCAGAAGCTCTTCCGCGGGATTTACTGAACTGATTTTGACTGGTGAAAGGGTTGAGGCCGGTATTAAGAGTGGAAAGATTCAAAAGGATGCTTCCGCATCCACAGCAATTAAGAAACCTTTCCCGGCTAAGAAGGAAGCATCTGCTGTGTATTCTCAAAAGGGACAGGGAAGAACTGAGCGCCGACCGACTGTAGGGGCTGTAATGATTCAAAACTCGTCAAATGATCAACCTCGTAACAATCAGTCGAGACCTAATCAACAACGGGTGGAAAGGCCACAACGATAGTTCACCCGCATCAACATGACACCTGCTCAGGTACTTCCTCATTTGTTGAAGTTGAATCTGACCAGTTTGAAGGAAGCGCCAAAGAACCCTAACACCTCCTCTCCATACTACCACTCCAATGCCAAGTGTGCTTACCATTCCGACAGTGCTGGGCACGATATCAATAATTGTTGGGCGCTTAAGAACAAAATCCAGGATCTGATTGATGCTAAGGAAGTAGAATTTGATGCTCCTGAGAAACCCAATGTTATATATGCTCTGATGCCCAAGCACGACCACAATATTCATGCTGTTATGGAGGTCACTCATGTTACTGATGTTGTTGACCTGCTGACGCCGTTACTTGTGATTAAGGAAAATTTGTTGAGAGCCGGGGTCTTTCCTGGTTGTGGTAAAGACTGCTATTTTTGTTTGAACATACGAGGTGATTGCCCAATGTTGAAGTCAGGTGTCCAACGCCTGATGGATACCTAAGAGATACTTTTCCAGAAAACCCCTGTTGATACCTTCAATCTTGTTACTCCTGATACTTTTACTACTACAACCAACAATATTGCAATTATAACCATTTCCGACAATCCTCCCAAGGCTTGCAAAAGGCCTGTCAGGATTACACCCAACTCTGAATGTGTACCATTAAAGATCACCATGCCGGGACCTGTCCCGTACCAATCCAGCAAAACGATACCATGGAATTATGGGGGAGAAAACTTCTACCATGGTATCAAACAAATCGAGACAGTCCAAGAGATTTTTGAAGAAGGAAGCCCTGATATAGGGAACATCGCGGGTACAAGCAAGATAACCCGCAGTGGCCGGATCTTTTCTCCGGAGATTTCTCCCCCTCGATCAGTTTTCGGACCCTTGAAAGCTTCTGCACCTGTTGGACCATCTGTGCAAGGCCCAGTGATTGAAGAACTGGGTACTCCTGTAATAAGACCATCTGCTGAAACTACCGACAAGGGTAAGGGGATACTGGAAGTTCCTGTCAGGACGAAGGCTCATGATGTGGTTATCCCCGAAACCACTCAGAAAGAAATGGATGAAATCTTGAAAATAATCAGAAAAAGTGACTATGACATTGTGGAACAGTTAGGGAAGACCCCTTCTAAAATTTCAATGTTAGCTCTTCTGCTCTGTTTTGAGGTCCATGCTAAGGCCCTGATCAAATTCTTGAAGGCAGCATATGTTCCCCAAGAGACTTCGGCTGACCAGTTTCAGGAATGTGTGGCTAGTCTTACTGCTGATAATGGCCTTGGCTTTTTCGATGCTGACTTAACTCCCAAAGGAAGGAAACACAACGATGCGTTACATGTTTCAGTTGAATGCCGGGGAACCACTCTCTCCCATGTCTTAGTTGATACTGGTTCTTCCTTGAACGTGCTGCCAAAGAAAGCCTTAGACCGTTTGGACTGCGAAGGACTGACTCTCAAGCCTAGTAACATAATTGTTAGGGCTTTTGATGGTTCCAAGAGAATGGTTCAGGGAGAGGTTGATATTCCTATCAAAGTAGGCACAGAAGTTTTTAACTCCACCTTCTACGTGATGGACATCTGACCGTCATATTCATGTTTGCTAGGGAGACCGTGGATCCATTATGCCGGGGCAGTTACATCCTCTTTGCACCAAATGTTGAAATATCCTGTTAAGGGTAAAATTATAACGGTGCACGGCAAGGAAGAGTACATGATAAGTCATCTCAATTCCTTCCGTTATGTGGAGCTGGATGACGAGTTCATCGAAACGCCTTTCCAGCATTTTGAGGAAGTTTCTCCCGAGGTAGCAGTTGCCAAGACAATGGTTGAGGTGCCTATCGTTCCCAATCATGTATCTAGGATGGCATCTCTCAAGGACGCAGAGGCGGTGATCAAAGAAGGGAAGAGTACAGCATGGGGGCAATTGCCTGATTTTCCCCATAAGACGGACAAATTTGGACTAGGGTTTACAGCTGCAGGACAGAAGACTATGCGTCGTTCCAAGACTGGAGGGCCACCCATAAGGATCACTCATCACAGAATTAATGTTGTTGATGATGAAGATGAAGAGAGCCACTTTGAAGATTGGATCTTTCCGACCGCCGAAGGGGGTTTGAGCAACTGGGAAGCAAAGGATTTTGTTCCCATCACCTTTATCAACCAGTAATTTTATCTTTGAACAATTTCCCATTTTTATGGTCTGTAATAACTAAAACAATTCGCACACTATTTTCACCTCATGCCTTGCCAGGGGCATGTAGGTCCATTTGTAAGGGCTTGATTCTCTTCATAATCATATGCCATGTTTTAATGAATCATTGGACGTTTTTCATCTATAAATTGTTCAATTTCTTTCCTTTTGCATATTTTTTTGTTTAAGGATGGTTATCCCTTACACACACCCACACTCACAAATGCAGGTACCCATCCATTCCGGATTCCATGGGCAACTGTTCTGTTTCAGCCTTCGATAACTCTGAGGATTTGGTCAATCACGCTGAGTACGAAGTTGACGAAGATTGTGAAGTGCCGGGAGAGTTAGCCAGACTTTTGCAACAAGAAGAGAGGGCTATTCTGCCTCATGAAGAGTTGCTAGAAACCATCAACTTGGGGATAGAAGAGGACAGGAAACAAGTAAAAGTGGGTGCCAACCTAGAACCAAGTGTCAAGGAGCGCTTAGTGCAGTTGTTGAACGAATATGTTGAAATCTTCGCCTGGTCTTATGAAGACATGCCAGGGTTAGACACAGATATCGTGGTTCACTGTCTCCTTACAAGAGAAGACTGTCCACCGATCAAGAAAAAGGTTCACCGAATGAGGCCTGACAAGTCTGAGAAGATTAAGGCTGAAGTAATGAAGCAATTCAATGCTGGATTTCTGGCTGTTACCTCCTATCCACAATGGGTTGCTAACATCGTGCCCGTACCTAAGAAGGACGACAAAGTCAGAATGTGCGTGGACTATCGGGATTTGAACAAGGCTAGCCTCTGCCACATATCGACATCTTGGTTGACAACACAACTCAGCACAAGGTATTTTCCTTCATGGATGGATTCTCGGGATACAACCAGATCAAAATGGCCCCCGAAGACATGAAGAAAACTACCTTTGTCACGCAATGGGGTACCTTCTTCTACAAAGTGATGCCGTTCGGACTGAAGAACACAGAGGCAACCTATTAACGCGCCATGGTAGCTTTATTTCATGACATGATACATCATGAGATCAAAGTTTACGTAGACGACATGATAGCTCGATCACAGACAGAAGAAGAACACCTTAATCATTTGCAAAAGCTGTTTTCCAGGTTGAAGGAGTATAAACTCAGACTGAACCCAAGCAAGTGCACTTTGGATTTAGGTCTGGTAAAATTTTGGAATTTATTGTCAGCAACAAAGGTGTTGAGGTTGATCCAGCTAAAGTAAAGGCTATATAAGAAATGCCTGCCCCCCGTACTGAAAAGGAGGTTAGAGGATTCTTGGGACGCTTGAACTATATTGCGAGGTTCATCTCTCACCTGACAACTACCTGTGAGCCGATCTTTAAACTGTTAAAGAAAGATCAGGTGGTTGAATGGAACAATGATTGTCAAGTTGCTTTTGATAAGATCAAGGAGTACTTACTAGAACCTCCTATTCTGATGCCACCCGTCGAAGGAAGGTCGTTAATCATGTATCTGACTGTTTTGGATAACTCCATGGGGTGCATGCTGGGCCAACATGATAAGTCTGGCCGAGAAGAGCATGCCATTTATTACCTTAGCAAAACGTTTATTGACTGTGAGACTCACTACTCACTGCTCGAGAAAACTTGTTGCGCTTTGGTATGGGCTGCTCGCCGGCTAAGGCAATACATGTTGACTCACACCACTTTGTTGATTTCTAAAATGGATCCTATCAAGTATATCTTCGAGAAGCCTGCTTTATCTGGAAGAATCGCTAGATGGCAAATGATCCTGACAGAGTATGATATCCAGTATACTACCCAAAAAGCTATAAAGGGGAGTGTACTAGCTGACCATCTAGCTCATCAAGCCGTCGAAGATTACCAGTCTATGAGATTCGACTTCCCTGACGAGGACATCATGACTTTGGACAACATCGAAGGTAACGGACCGTATGACGGACCTGAACAAGGATCCCGATGGACCCTATACTTTGATGGTGCTTCCAATACACTTGGCAACGACATCGGTGCGGTACTCATTTCTCTGGAAGGTTGCCATACACCCTTCACTGCCCGACTTTGTATCAGTTGTACCAACAACATGGCCGAATATGAAGCTTGCATCTTTGGTCTCAAGGCTGCTATAGACTTGGGAATCAAATCTATGGTCGTATTTGGGGACTCAGATTTGGTTATCAGTCAAGTCAAAGGAGAGTGGGACACCAAACATCCTAATCTTATCCCATACAAAGAACATGTCTTGACGTTGTTGCCTCATTTCGAGCAGACTACCTTCGAGCATTTCCCGCGAGAAGAAAATCAGTTAGGAGATGCTCTGGCTACAATGTCTTCCATGTTTAAACTCAACTTGGATAACGAGGCTCCCCAAATTACCATCAAGCGAATGGATGAACCTGCGCATTGTCATGAGATTAATATCGAAGAAGTAGTGGAACAACCCTGGTTTCATGAAATCAAAAAGTATCTCCAGACTAGAGAATAGCCTGAAGGAGCTTCCGTCAATGACAAAAAGTTCTTAAGGAGATTTTCTGCCAGGTTCTTCCTAAGCAATGGCATCCTTTATAAGCGCAACCATGATTGTGTTCTACTTCGTTGTGTGGACAAGGTTGAAGCAGAGTTAATCATGACTGATATCCATAGTGGCACATTTGGCACCCACTTGAGTGGACATACGATGGCTAAGAAGATTCTAAGGGAAGGCTACTACTGGTCTACCATGGAAGCGGATTGTCATCAACATTCTCGTACCTGCCACAAGTGCCAAGTCTATGCTGACAAGGTACATATTCCTCCTGTTCCTCTCAATGTTATGACAGCTCCTTGCCCATTGGCAATGTGGGGCATTGACATGATTGGAGAGATTAAGCCCACGGCATACAATGGACATCGCTTCATCCTGGTGGCTATTGATTACATCACCAAATGGGTCGAGGAAGCTTCCTTTGCCTCTGTTACAAAGAATGTGGTTGCCCGTTTCATCAAGCAGAATCTCATATGCCGGTACGGTGTCCCCGACAGGATCATCACAGACAACGGTACGAATTTGAATAATACTATGATCATCGCTTTATGCGAACAGTTCAAGATTTATCATAATAATTCATCTCCCTACCGGCCGAAGATGAACGGTGCTGTTGAAGCCGCGAACAAAAATATTAAGAAGATCATTCAAAAGATGACAGTCACCTACAAGGACTGGCATGAGATGTTACCGTTTGCTCTGCATGGATACCGTACCACGGCACGTACTTCAACAGGGGAAACCCCATTTTCTTTAGTATATGGCATGGAAGTTGTGCTACCCATGGAAGTTCAGATTCCTTCCTTAAGGATTATGAAGGACGCTGGTTTGAGCGAAGACGATTGGATTCAGACCCGGCTTTATCAACTTAATTTGATCGACGAGAAACGACTTACTGCTGTTTGTCATGGTTAGACGTATCAAAAACGGATGATCAAGGCTTTCAACAAGAAAGTTAGACGTCAAGAATATCAAGTCGGAGATCTTGTAATCAAGCGGATCATCTTGCCGCAAAGTGATCCCAGGGGCAAGTGGACTCCTACTTACGAAGGACCATTTGTGATTAAGAGCATCATTTCTGGTGAGGCAATGATTCTGACCACAATGGAAGGTGACGATTTGCCGCACCCTGCGAACGCAGATATAGTCAAAAGATACTACGCATAAAACGACCCGACAAGTTGAAAACCCGAAAGTGCGACTTGGGCAAAAAAGGGCATCCCGGTGGATCGAAAACCTGAAAGAGCGGTTCAGGAAAAAATTAGGGATAAAACAAAAAAAAATTGTACACCCGGCAAGTTGAAAACCCGAAAGGGCGACTTGGGCAAAAAAGGGTTTCCCGGTGGATCGAAAACCCGAAAGGGCGGTCCAGGAAAAAGTTAGGGAATTAAAGTGTATGACTATGTCTCGTCGGGTCACTTTAAGAACAATCTCTTCACCAACAAGCTCCAAGCTTCTGATCAATCCAGTCATCGGCGGACGAAGCTGCGAATGGACAAAATATTCAGAGTTGTGAAGGCTATAGCAGAATGGGAATCCCATAGAATTGTTACACATAGCCATCTTTCTTTTGTATAAAATTTTTCAATTTTTACGACAACATTCTCTTACTAGGATGTCTGTCTCCTTTGTACAAAAATACTCACAAAAGTTAATACAAAAATACCTCAAAGTACATAAATTTGCTTGCCTTTCTTTTCTTTTTTCACTTATGTTTTATTTGAAAACGTCCAATATTTTGTTAAATAGGCATATGCATTTGAATATAATCACTGCTTACAAATAAAACAAATTGAAAAAGGGATAATTACTGATAGGTTGAAGGATTAGAAAGAAATCTTTATGCCATTCCAGAAGAAATCCCCTACGATACATCATTCAGATCCTCAACAAAGTTAATTTCCCCAGCGAAGTTAAGCTTCAAGATCCGCAACGGAGCCAGTGCAGTCTAAAACTTGATTCCCCAGCTGAGTTAATTTTCAAAATACCCATCAGAATTAAGCTTCAAGATCCCCAGTAGAGCCCGAAAACCCTGAAAAATCCTATCCTCAGCGGAGCCAGAATAGTGAACATTCTCCCCATAGAGTTATTTCCCAGCAGATTGAAGATTCTCAGTCTCATTTCTCCAGCAGAAGTCTCCCAGGTTTTAACTTCCCAGTAGAGATTTTCAGAGTTTTCCTTATTTCCCTAAGCAGTCAGCAGTCAGCAAGGATTTCTCATCTTCAAAGATTTTTGGAATCCCCAGCTTTGGTCAAGGATTTACTTTTCCCGACAGCAATCAAAGATTTCATTATCTCTAGTTATCAAGGATTTATTTTCCTCAGCAAGACAGTTACTTAGCTTACATGCGCAACCATTACATTCATATATCATAAACGTTGATGAAACATAATTCATTGCATCATACATATCATGCAACATAACTTTGTGTTTCAGCTAACATTTTACCCTTTTCAGGATAAGATTAAAAGGCTTTTGTTAACAATTATTCGGATACAGTAAGGATACACCCCAGACGCGGCGGTCATTCTACTACTCATTCAGACTTCAGCAATCATATACAGACTAGATACGCTCCAGACAGGGTTTCCATTCTATCTCTCATTCAGATTCAACTATCAACTACAAGTTCAGATACGCTCCAAACAAGGATGTCGTTCTGGCCTTTACGCTAGTAGTTTGATCCCCCCCAGTGCAGTCGCCACAGAGGTCTTTCTATCACTTATTCAAATTCCAGTTACATTACGGATACACCCCAAACACGGCAGTCATTCTACTACTCATATAGATCTCAACTTCAGATACAGTCCAGATATGCTCCAGACACAGTTGCCATTCTGTCACTCATTCATAGTTTATCCCTAGCACACAGTTGCTCCATACGCAGATGTTTCTCTGTTACCTAGATACAATACAGATACACTCCAGACACGGCAGTCATTCTGATATTCATTCAAAATTCAAATACAATTACAGCTCAGATACGCGCCAGACACAGACGCCATTCTTTTTCTCATACAAACTCAGTCTCCAGATGCAGTTCAATGGCATTCCAAACACGGATATCGTTTTGATGCTCATTCTTCTAACCTACAGCATTGCAATTCAACAAAGATTCTTGGATGGCATCTTTAATCCCATCTCCAGCAAGATTCTATCATCTCCAAATGGCATCTTTAAGCCCATTCCCGCGTCTATGTTTTGATGAGTGCAAATTTACGGCCACTCTAGTGTCCAATCCTCTTTTACCTTCGAGTCGCGAAAGGAAAACTTGCAAATCTAACTCTTCAGTTTCAAGAAGATTGAACAGGGGAAACTGTTGTACCCCAAAATTTTCCCTCTCATTTCATCAACATTTCTCATCACAAGACTCTTGGAACTCAAGATCAAGCTAGGGTTTGCTCTGCTCAAGACACCTCCTTGCACTGTTGACCTAAATTAGGGTTTGAGTTTGCACATGGATATTTTGACCTACAATGCCCAAAGTGACTTTCATACTTCATGTTGGACTCACAAGTTTGTCCATACCAAGTTTGAAGCCTTGATTCAAATTTTTGCCCAGTCAATTGGACAGTTGACCTAGAAATCAGTTGTATTGGGGATAAAGTCAACTGTGGCCAATTGACAGTCAAACCTCATGAATTTTGACCCACATCAACATTATGAACTCATATGAACCATTTGATCAAGTTTGGATCACAATTCCACAAGAAATTTGATCAGATCACCAAAAGGACAAAATGGTCATTTTTAGGGTTTTGATTGCACAAAGGAAATTTTTGACTGTTTGACCTAACCAATGGCAAATTAAGCTCACACATGGACTCAAGGACTCAAGGACATTGTCTTGACCCATTCAACAAATTCAAAAGATCTCAAATGCATAGGATTGACAGATGAATTTTTTAGTCAACTGATCAAAATTTAACTGTACACTGAAAAGTCAAAATTTGACTTTTTGGTCAAAATCAATTTCCAAGATTTATTTTTCATCAAGACATGTAAAATTATGAAACTTGTTCATCAAGAAACCCAAAAATGCAAATTAGGGTTTAAAATGGAAAATTTTCATAACTTAGAAATTTTCTAAGTTATGAAATTTTCTTATTTTTTCCTAAGTGTGTCCCATTTTTTCACCAAGATGCAAATGGATTCAAACAAAACTTTCAACATGAAAGTTGTAGTCCATCACAAATTCTACAACTTTGATTCACAAAGTTTTCTCAAAAGAAGTTTGTATCTCAAGTTATGATTTTTGGAACAAGGGTACCTAAAACTTTTAACTTAGAGAAATTTTGCCCTAGTTTAGGCAGGATTTTGACCCATCTTCTTGGCCATTTTTCACATAGTTCCACTTGGAGTTTCAAGTTGAATTTCAAAGATGTATTATATTAAATGTTCCAAGCTTTCCAAATTGTCCAAGAAATCCTCAAACACCCTTGTGGTTAGAGAGAATCGAATGCTTGAAGTTGGCAAAAACTCACTTTGATCCATGGCCAATATATGTTCATACAAACTTGCATTTTCAAATCAGCATGTTTGGTACTAGCTTGCAGGACTCAAAACCAGTTTTTACTCCATAATTTAATGCATAACCATTGAGCTAAGGTATTATCTTGGTCATTTGGACTTTGCATACAAAATTAAGCCCTAAATGGTAAAAGGTATAATGCCATTTTTGTAAAGTTGCACTTTATGTCAAAACAAAATCCTTGAGGCATGGGGCCAGATCTTTGAGGCAAGATCAAATCTACCAATTCCAGTAACCAAGAGCAAAAGGTGAAGAATGATATAGGACTTGTACAAGCCTGCATTGGACAGATACACACTCTTGCTTGAAAAAGAAGAAGAGTTGCAAATCACAAGCCATCTCTCACATCTGTTAAAACCAACTTACACAAACATTATAAACAAGTTTGATACCTCACAATAAGCCAGAAACACGACCCCTTTGCCTATCAAACTCCCTTGTACATAGAATCACTGTTTTTCTGCAAAACAGGGCAAGCCTTGCAGAACCATCTCCATAATTAGGACAAAAATACAAAAATATTACGTTTTTATTTTTATTAATATTTTGCACTAAAATATCATTTTTACAATATACTTTTATTTTTTGTATAAATTAATATATATTTGTATATAATTAATAAATAAAACTATTTATTTAAAAATTAGGGTTTTTGCCCTAAATAACAAAATAATTAAAATTGACTTTTTTATTTTATTGTTATTTACATTTCATATACTTTTTACATACATAAAGAATTTTTGCATAATATATTTTATTTAACATTTATTTGTTGTATTTTATTTAATTATTGTACGTTAAATATTGCCTATACATTCGATTTGGTTGTAATAATTTAGAATTTAATTTCTTGTCAAATACCCCCAATTCAAATTTGTACCCCCTTCCTATATCATGTTGTAGTAGTGTAGGCTTTAAATTCTTGCACCTTTAAATGCTTTCAATTATGCCATGCTTAGACTTAGGATTTGTATGCAAAATAAAATCAACAACTAGCTTGACCTAATCAAAGACAAATATGCATGAAAAACAAACACAATTCACACTTGCACCCATAGGGTTTCAATCCACTTGTTGCCTTCAAAAATGGGTCACGATTGCATGTCAAGTACTTTGGCAAAACAAAAACAAAAACAAAGATCATAGTCCCTCGATGACGCTATCTGAGTTGCCTAAACAAAATGACCAAGTCCCTTAAGAAAATTGCCAAAAATACTTGACACAATTGCTATCATGGTCTATACGATGACCCGCGCCTGTCCCGTTAACATCCTAACACAAGGTTGTTCACCAAACACAATGGTGAAACAACACTGTTAAAAGGGTTAGAAACATAAGAAAGATCTTTGAGTAAAATAGGGTAGATAGCTCCTTGTTACTTGGTCAAGCTTGCAAAAACATCCTTGCTATTTTTCAAAACACACTTCACAACACAATTTCAAAACCCTACTTTCAAACACTAAAAACTTTACAAAGGATAAAAAACACCTTTGTATACATTCAAACAAGAATCATTACAAAGGTTGCCACAATGATGGCCTCTTTTCAAAACATCTTTCAAAACCCCACACAAAGCACCATTTCAAACAATTGAAAACAAAGCAAGTGATCTAAAGCAAGTAACTAAGAGCCCATGGATAACCATGGATAGAAAGGGTGCTAATACCTTCCCTTTCTATAATCTACTCCCCGAACTCAAGAAAACATCTCAAAGGTCTTTCCGGTGCTTTTTGACCTTTCCTTAGCATAAAATAAAAAGTCGGTGGCGACTCTTGCTAAACCGAAACATTTGCGAACACAAACGCAAAATCCCAAGTCAGTTCTCCCACCGTATCACACCCATTCTGAATTAACTTTCTCTTTCATTGAAATTCTGGAAAAACACGAGTTACTCATGATTGAATTCAAGGAACTTAAAAAATACCTTGAATACACATCTCTTGAAAATAGTAAGATTAAGGCAGATCTCTCCATTTTAAATTAAGAAAGCTTCTTTCTCAAAGATTAGAATTCTTCCCTCAAAGATATGAGAATCCTTCCAAAAGATTTTGAGAGTACTGATGATGTCATTATGGAATATTATAAAGCCATCCAAAAATTCCTAGCCGCAAGCATAAGGAGAACCATGATGGCTTTTATGATTTATGGCGTGAGCAGAAATGGAACCAATGGTATTGGTTATAACTCCTAGGAAGAATCTAATTCTAATAAGGAGGACAAACCTAATACTTTTCATTCCCATTTTGTCTCTGTTGGGTTTGTGCCTAAAGATAAGGGATAAGAAAAAGAGGAATCTGCTTCTGCACCTAAGGCAAAACCTTTGGCTAAAATATCAAGGTTTGATTCTTGAAAATATGATTATTCTACTGTTAAACCCAAAGTTGTCAAAACATATTGGGGAAATAACAAGAGAGGACCCAAGAAATTATGGGTACCCAAAAATAAAATTATCTATGATGCAAATATTCTTAGCAACGCAGTTGAAACACTTGCCATGGTACCTGGACTCTGGCTGCTTACAACACATGGATGAAAAAATGAATATGTTCCTAAGAATGGAACTTAAGCTTGGACGCATCATGGATCTCAAAGGTGATCAAGAAAAGATCATGCAATCTGAAATAGTTGGTAATGTTTTTCTTCCCTCTATCATTGTCTTAAATAATTGGTGGAACAATTCATAATGTGTTGTCCTTAAATTAATTAAGTAGCAAATAATATGATGTTATCATTATTTATGAATCATATCGTGCTATTTGTTAGAATAATGAGTCTATTCCATTCAATAGAAAAAAGGAAAAATGACATGTCTATAAATCAAAATTTTCGATTTTAACGTACTATTCTAAAAAAATCTTAGCATTATACTTAGTACTGATGATTGGGCTATATTAGTGTGAGAAGAGTATCTCATCTAAACAAGCTTAATTTAGTCATAAGCCTTCCTAACTCTGAAGTTCTCCTCGAAAGCTCTATGTAAAGCGTGTTAGAAGGGCAAGGTTATCAAATTCTTCATTTTATGCAAAGCATATTGTTTCTACCTTCAGACGATGGGAACTTCTATACATTGGTTTCGTTGGACCAATAAATCTATGCTTTAATCAAGTGAAAAAAATATGGAATAGTCATTAGTGATGACTTTAGCAAGTGGTTTTGGGTGGAGTCTCTATAAAACTTATTAGGGGTAAGACTCTTATGAATTGTGAATTATGAGTCACTTAGTTTTAAAGAAATCCTTGTTGAAATTCACAATAAGCTTGACGTTGAAGTGTTAAAGCTAGTTAAAATTAATTTCCAGGTCTGGATATTACCTTCTCAGATACAAAATATAATGAAGCTAATGCATAAGGATGAGAAGTCAAAATATTGAAAAAGATGCTCATTCAGAATCCGAAAAAGCTTAGACAAAGTTTATCACTTACTGAAAAATTGTTTTTGGTAGTAGGATCTACATCTACTAATTAAACATGCCTAAAAAAAGTTGGGTGTCTGGCTACTCCAAATAAAATATATTGATTCTCAGAAAATGATGTCATATGAGATGAAAATTTCTCTCTCAGCATAGAGCTCTCCACGTGAATGAAATGCCTTGGGAAACAAGATTTTCTTGATATTAAGTTGAAATCTTTACGTCTTCTCCCTGTCAGATTGTTTCACTATTTTAGGCTTTTCTTATCATTGCTAAAACTTTCCATATAAACTCACTCACTCCACCTCCAAAACCATCACGACAATATCATTTCTCTTTACTTTTGAAAAACACATAAAGCATCCTTTATTATTCTCATCCATGGCCAACTACCTTTTTGATGCTCAACGTATGCTTCTACAATAATAGCAATTGGGAGAACATCAAGGCTCATCATCTTTTCAAAATAGTGATGTACCATAAATGACTATGGCCCTGCCGATTGAACATCTGCATTTGATTATCAAACTGATAGTAGACTTTGACAATATTGATGTACATGGATTCGATATTTTTTCTATGTTGAAGACCCAAGGATGGGAAAACTACATCAACCTCCTAAGAGGACAAACCTATCCTAATCTTGTCAAAAAGTTTTGGGAAAATTTCTTCATCTTAGATGAACGTACCATTTTCTCTAAGATCAAGGGTCGTGATATCTACAATCGGGAAGCTAATATTGCTAAACTCCTTCAATAAGACAACTCAGGTGTTCGTCGCTACAACCAAAGAGCTATTTTTTTAATAAGAATGAATCTAGCATTTCTGAGGCTATTCAATGGGTCTCTCCAATCATCTTCAAAAATGGAAAGGATTCTCAATCAGCAAACAACCTCTTCAATGTCTTAAGGGTTTGGATCTGGATTCTCATTGGCACTGTTTATCACAAAAGCTCAACAAATTCTTATAAGTTTCTGGATATAGATCTCAAATATCATATGTATCACTTGGCCAAAGGACAAAGGATTACCCTACCCGCGAGTCTCTTTGATTATCTTCGTCATTCTGTCAGCTTCTCCAAGAAGATATCCAAGAATCAAAGAAATTGGATTCCTTATGGAAGATTGATCTCTACATTCTTGATAGATAACAATATTATAGATTCTGAAAATAAACAATTTGTACCCGAAGTATTTATTAGATAATCTTTCAACTATGAAGATTTTCTAGACATGTCCTTAATAACTGAATTAATAAAGGAACTTGAAAAGCTGATTCTAGAAGATATTTCAATAATAAATATATTCCTTCTTCCATTAGTTCAATAACCTAAGCCTGTATTTTCTGCCTTATTTGATAAGGATAAAAAGGTTCAGAGTAAGAGAAAACATTATGAACAAGGAGTTCCCTCTACAACTAAGAATAAATCCAAGAGGCAGGAAATAAAGGAGCTAAAGGTTGTTATGGAAAAATAGCAGGAAGAGAATTGTCTCATCCATCAATGCTTGAATAGCCAGGACGAAATGATTGAAGCTTAAGCGGTTTCTTTCAAGGAATTGATTGATGCAATGATGAATTTATGGAATAACTTGAGAAGAAAGATGATTCTTACGATCTTAGCCCTTTGTATTAGATCTTAAGAATAGTTTTTCTTTTGTTTCTAAAACAATTGTATCTTTATCCTTTTGGTTATCAATGAAAATTTCTTATTTTGTCTATTAAATCCTTTTTGATTTCTGATAAAGGGGGAGAAAGATTAAATGATTTTAATAGTACTTAATATCAACTATCAAACCCAAACATGATATAATGATTTTAGTGCTAACAATTTGTTTGATGTTTGATTCGGGAACTTTGCAAAAGTTCACTAGTTTTCATAGACAAGTTAAATTAATATCAGAAGATTATCATCTACCAAACAGAAGATCAGGATCAAAGGTCAAGATGCTCAAAGAATGCTCTGATGAGCTAAAGCATATGGTAAGTAATCAAGAACAAGATGCATGAAGAAATATCTGATGAACTAATCATATATAAATATCAAGATGCTCGAAGAATCATTTGATGAGATAAAGCATCTTGGAAGTAATCAAGATCAAGATGCTTGGAGAAAAGCTCTGATGAGCTAAGAATCTATGAACATGTATTTGTTAGAAGTTATGAACTGACTAAAAATGAATCATGAACTGAAACTGTGATTTAGTCAGAAGGCTCTGACTAAGTTAAAGGCTGAAATAGACGTTGATTTACCTATTGCTCAAAAGGAGTGAACTTTGTGAAAATATGGTTAAATTAAGCTATGATCATCCCATTGTTCAAAAAGTTATGAACTAACCGAAAGTAAGGAAATCGTGCGTTGATATACCTTTTGTTCAAAAGGAGTGAACTTTGTGAAAATATGGTTAAATCAAGGTCTGATGTTCCTATTGTTCAAGAAGTTGTGAATTTCTGAAAGTAAGGAAATTGTATGTTGAAAGTACCTTTTTTTCAGAAGTTGTGAACTTTATGAAAATATGGTAATCAGAACTTTGTCGCTCCAGAAGTTGTGAACTGCCTAGAAGCTTAAAAAATATTTAATGTTACTTAGAATTGTTTTAGAAGTTGTGGACTAACTGAAAAAATGTCAATGCTTTCTTTGGCAATGTTTGATCCACAAGGTTGTTTAGAAGTTGTTACTATCTGAAAGTATTTGTAACCAGGTTACTTGTTATCAAGTTATGATACTTCAAAAGTTGTGAACTGTATGGAAGTATAGTAATTTTGTTGTTTACCAAGTTACTTCAGAGGTTATGAACCGTTAGAAGACATTTTCTAAAAGACATGGTCTAAGACATGTTCGAAAGACATGGTCTAGAGACATGCTTTAAGACATGTTCTAAAGACATGGTATACGACATTTTCTAAAGACATGGTCTAAGACATGTTCTGAAGACATGGTCTAAGAGATGGTCTAAGACATGTTATGAAGAAATGGTCTAAGACATGTTCTCAAGACATGGTCTAAAAGACTTGTTCTGAGACATGGTTAGAAGACAAGTTCAAAAGACATGGTCAGTCCAAAATTGTTTAGGTGTTGAACTTGCTGACGACATGATGTTATGCGCCTTCTGGTGGAATAATTCTAGTTTCTGAAAGAATCATATATTATTTCTGATGTTTGATGCAAGTCATCAAGATGTTATTAAGTAGGTTGTGATGCCTCATAGTATTCTGATAACAATCCAGGTTTTGAGATGAATACTAGGTATTTACTAGTCATACATTGATGATCCATCAATGGAGAAGTATTCCTTCTCTATGTTACTTTGTATACTGCAAAATTCATTATGTGAGTCTTGGGTTCAAGGGGAGACTCTGAACAAGCTTTAATGGCATTTTGAGTATTAATAGATTAAGGGGGAGCCAGTTAGCTCTACCGAATTTGAGTTCCATGGTGATTACCTTGTATAAATTGTTCTATCAAAATACATGGTTTTGTCATCATCAAAAAGGGGGATATTGTTAGAACAAAGTTAGTTCTACATCTTGCCTTACGTTTTGATGATAACATTACATGTTATCCTTAAGAACAATTGTATACTCTAACATGTTTCTGTCTAGGGTCTGGATATTGTCATATAGGTTTTGACTCTGATAAGAAGGTGTATAAAGTCATCAGGTTCTGAACTTAACACTCAGGAAGAATACTGTAATACGGTGGGAGAACTGACTTTTACTGGTTTTGAATTTTATCGCAATGTTGCGGTTAGCAAGAGTCTCCATCGACTTTTCTTTTATCCAATAAAGGAAAGGGTGAAAATGACAGGAAAGACCTTTTGAGATTTTTTTTCTGAGTAAGGGGGTAGGTTATGGAAAGGGAAGGTGTTAGCTCCCTTTCCATCCATAGTTATATATTGGCTCTTAGTTGCTAGCTCACTTTTGAAAAATTCTTTTTGTGTAAGTGTATTTTGAAAGTATTTTGAAAATAATCCTTAGTGCGGCGAACTTTATAATGTTTCTCGTTTCAGCCAGAACGTATACAAAGTGTTTTTTGTCTTTGAAAATATTTTGAAAAGAGAGTGTGTATGTGTGAAAAATTGTTTTGTTTGTTTGTGTGAGCAAGCAACTATGAGCTATCTACGTACTCAAAAGATTTTTGTTCTTTTCCTAATTTCTTTTAGATAATGCTATCTAACTATTAGTCAGTAGGTAGCCCTATTGTTGGATGTTTGAGGGATAAGTGTGGGTCATCGTATAGTCATAAAGACAACTCGAAGGGCACTTTAGCAATTTTATCGTAAGGGACTAGTTCATTTACCGAAAGGCAACATCGAAGGGTCATCGAGGGATTATGATCTTTGTATCAAGGGATTTTGCTAAAGGGCCCCAATTTCGAGGGACATGACTGTTTTTCCGAAGGAAACAACTGGAGGTACCTTAGAGGTGCGCATGTGCGAGTGTGTTTTATTTCAGTTATGTTTATCTTGAGTGTTAGGTTTTCTAGTGTTTGCTTTTATTCTTTCCATACAAGCCTATTAGCATACATCTAGCAGTTTATTGTATATAAGTACGTGAAATAAAGTGCGGAAAATGAATCTACGCTATTGCAATGCTTCAGGATGAGGAGAATTACAAACCAAAACGGGGAAATAAAAGATAAAAGGTCCTAGTTAAACTATTGCATCCTTTGACAGTTACATAATTTATAAAAATAATGCGAATAAAGTAAATAAAGCGCGTAGAGAAGGAAAGCCCTAAAAAAGTTCTAAGTGATAAAAAGAAATGTTTTTGTTTTTATGAGAAAAAAGAATTTTGTGTAAATAATAATTTGAATTTGATTTATGAAAATAAATTAATTAAAAAACCCTAATTCTAATTAGTTAATTAATTAAAAAAAAGTGATTAAAGTAATTAATTAAAATTAATTTAATTAATAAAAACCTAAGTCTAATTTTTTTGTGATTTTTTTATTAAAATAAGATTGATTAAAAAAGAAAGCAGTTAATTAAAACACACAAAAAAATGAAAATGGGTCTGTTGAGAACAAGTAAATGGAAGGGGTGTGAGGAAGGAGAACAATGGGCCCAAAACGGATGAGTCCAGGAGCTTTATTCTGATCAACTGGGGAATAAGCGTTGGGGTGCACCATGGTCATGATTGTTATTTCTGCCTCCATGCTTATATGTAAAATGTTAGAAAATTGCAGAAAATGCATATAAATGAAACAAACATGTTTACATGGATTTAAACTGTGAAAATTTGGAGAACATGAAACCTACCAACTTACCAACCGGAATTGATGTGAGGGAGTTTTTTGGGGTTTATTTGAAAGGGGTAATGATTGATTCTGACTCCTGGCCTGGAGGACAATGGAAGGTTTGGATCGGTTTGAAAACCGCTAGAGATGCAAGATATGATTTTCAAAATTTCTTTGAATTTGGAGAAATTTTTTTGGAGAGCTTTGGGGAAAAATTTCGTGTCCTTGTCTTATGCTTTTGTTTTGTATTTATAGAGGGATGGAATGGTGAGTAAACATGGCAAGAATCCACACATAATGGCCCTCTTTCAAAGCAATATCAAACATATTAAAATACTTCCAAAATTGTGAAAACCTAGCCCTTCTTGAGATGCAATGAACTTGGTCTTTTTCCTCATATCTTGCACGAATTCTAAGACCCAATATCAACCCAAATCATCATCCCATGTGTCCATACTTTTTATTTATTATTTTATGCAATTTATTTTGTGTTTATTTGAATAAAAACAAAATAAATATGAATAAAATAGAGAAAAAATGCAACTCAAGGTGATACTGAATTTAGGGGTCCTTGAGTAAGTCATAAACATATTTGAATCCCACAAAATAGGTCTATGAACTTAAAAGTGCATTTTTTTCTCAAAGTTAACTTTTTTCCATTTTCACCAATTTTCCCAATTTGTACTGGTCATAACATGCTCCATTTTTATATTTTGGAGATGATCTTGGACTTTTTAGAAATCTCAAGATGTCTCCTACAATCTCCATTTTTACCATTTTTGCATTTTGATAAATTATCTTGATGTGACTTGCCTTGACAAAAAATGCCTTTTTGTTGAATTTCAAAAAGACCTGTAATGTATTAGCTCATATCTTTCCAATGATTCATTTTTTGAATTTGAGGACAAAAGAAAGGTTGTAGGGAATTTAATTTTATTCATAATGAGATTTGGTTGGGGAAAAATGGATGAGGCGTGTGAAAGTTATGTCTGGTCAAACTTCAGTTGACTTTCTGTAGGGAAACCCTAATTTAGCAATTTTGATTCATGAGGATTTGAGAGCATTCCTTGAGGAATCATGATCAAACCTTGATCAAATGATGGATATCACTTCAAAATGTTGATGTTGACCAAAAATCTTGAAGTTTGACTGTATGTTGACCATAGTTGACTTTTTGACCAATAAAGTTGATTTTCAAATATTTGAGCCATTAACTGAGCAAAATTGTGATACAAGGCATGAAACTTGGCATGGATATTATTGAGGACATATTAGGAACCATGGAAATCACTTTAGGCCTTTGAAACCCAAACTTCTTTGTGAAAAGTGAAACCTTAGTTGGAGATCTATTGCTTAGGAGGAGAATTTGTCTGGTCAATTCTTAGTCAACCTTGAGAATTTGGGGACCTTTATCAGTATGTCTTGAATAAAATGAGAGGGATAATTTTTTGGTACAATAGTTGCCCCTGTTCAATCTTCTTAAACCTGAAGAGTTAGATTGGCTTGTCTTCCATTCATAATCTGAAGGTGGAAGATGATTGAACACTAGAGTGCCCAGAAATTTGCACTCGCCTGTGCAAGATGTAACGCTATTGGTTGATGATATCAAGATTGGCCTTATATATGCCATTTGGAGAAGATGATTGAGAGTCGTCAAAGATGGACTTGTAGATGCCATCCAAAGTAAATGTTGACTCCAAACTGGAAAAGTATTAGAATAAATATACGATTAATTTTATCTGAGCCAGAAGAGGTCTTTGTATCTGACTTTGTATGAGAAGTATACTAGAATGATTTTATGTTCAATTTTATCTAGCAGATGTGTTGGGGAGTGTCAGAATGAATCTATGTCGTGATTGTATCTGGAGATGTATTGAGTATGAATATCAAAATGACATCTGTATTTGAAGTGTATCTGAACTGTATTTGAAAGATGTACTGAATGAGTATCAGAATAACATCTGTATTTGGAGCGTATCTGAAAGATGTACTGAATGAGTATCAGAATGACATCCATATTTGGAGCGTATCTGAACTGTATTTGAAATATGTACTGAATGAGTATCAAAATGGCATCTGTATTTGAAGCATATCTGAACCGTATCTGAAAGATGTATTGAATGAGTATTAGGACGACATCCGTATTTGGAGCATATCTGAACTATATCTGAAATATGTACTGAATGAGTATCATAATGACATCCATATCTGGATCGTATCTAAAATGTATATGAAAGATGTATTGAATGATTATCAGAATGGCATCCGTATCTGGAGCGCATCTGAACCATATTTGAAAGATGTACTGAATGAGTATCAGAATGACATCCGTATTTGGAGCGCATCTGAACTGTATCTGAAATATGTACTGAATGAGTATCAGAATGGCATCCGTATCTGGAGCATATCTGAACCGTATCTGAAGATGTATTGAATGAGTATCTGAATGACATATGTATTTGGAGCGTATCTGAACTGTATCTGAAAGATAATCTGGAATGAGAATCAAAATGACATCCGCATCTGGAGTGTACCTGAACCATATATGGAAGATTATAAATTGTTGACAATATCTATTTTTTCGGGAACTAACCTGAAAAAATAAAGTTAGTTTTATGCAATGGCATGATGTAGATATTTTATTTTGTATGCATATGCTATGTCGTTTGTAAATGATGTATGAATGTGAAATGTTATTGAGGTGCATTTGTAAACCCGAGCATCTTTGTCTGGGGAAAATAAATCCATGAATGTTGCTGGGGATGAAGAGTATGTGTATATTGGATCTTCTAGGAATTGTTTCCACATGGGATCCCTGCTTTCTTGTTCGAGGAAACTCCGCTGGGGAACATTGATTTTTTCTCATTCCTTGAGGAATCTATGTTAGATCGTGTTAATTCTTGCTTGGGGAGAAGAGCTTAAGAAAATCAGATGTTCATTGTTCTACTGGGGAGTTTATACCCTAACTGGGAATAGAAGAGATGGATAACCTTTCGGCTCGCCTGGGGAGGATAAAGTTGACTGACATTTGGTCCGGTTTCCAGGTTCTATAACAACTCTTTGGGGATAGTGACGACTTCACTAGAGAGAGGGATTTGGCAGTGATTTGTAGTAGAAGCACACTCAAGCTGGGGAGTTTCAAAATAAATCCATGCCTTAATTGTATCTAAAGATGTATTGAATGGGTGTCAGAATAATATCCATATCTTGATCGTGTCTGAATTGTATTTGGAAGAGAAATATGGAATGAGTTCTAGAATAAATCTGTGTCTTGAGTGTATCTGTACTGTATCTAAAAGACAAATCTGGAATGAGTGCCAGAATTAATCTGTGTTTTGATTGTATCTGCACTGTACATAGAAGATGATAAACTGTTTGGGGAAATAAACTCTATTGATGGAGAAGTACTCTTGCTGAGGAAACACCCTTGTTAAGGAAATGAACTCTGCTGCAAAGCAGAAGTCTGAAGGGGTTTTTACAACCTTAGAGGAACAAGCTCACATGGGGAAGAGAAACTCCATGAACCGTACTGATTGAAACTTCGTAGGTTGGTGATATTTCCAGGAAGAAGATCATACTCCTTTATCCACTAGAGTGGTCTTCCGGGGAAATTACGGGGAATGTATGACTTTGTGAACATTATTTTTGGAGATAATCTCATGGAATTGGCTCTGTGGGGGTCCGTGGAGACTTGAACATACCTCAACTTCTAGAGCCCTTGGTGAATGTTGATCAGGGCGATAAGTCTTCTAATAATAGACAAGTGATGAGATGACGGGATATAGTTGTACGCGTTAATCCCTAGCTTTTTCCTGGACTGTCTTTTCAGATTTTCAGTCCACCGGGATACCCTTTTTTGCCCAAGCTGCCTTTTTAGGTTTTCAACTTTCCGGGTGTACTGTTTTATTTATATATCCCTAATTTTTTCCCGAACTCTTTTAGTTCTCTGGGATGCCCTTATTTTTGCCGAGGCTAGTCAAACTAGAGGATCTTTTTTCATGCGTAGTATTTTTCGACTATGTCCGTGTTCACAGGGCACGGAGAATTATCACTATCCATAATAGTAAGTGTTGTAGCATTGCCATAAAAATGTTTGCCCGATCGTACATAATCCTTTGCTAGAATTCATGTTCAATGCTTCAAGTGATTCAGATGTAAATCTGTCCCTGGCTATTCAGCACTTTTAAGAGATTCCTTGAATCTTGACTCGACTGCCCCCAGATCAGTAAGACACCATGTCGTGCCCCTTGATTATGAAAGGCCTGTTACTGGAAATGTCTTTCCATTTGAAGTGATTCTGTTGTCGAACAATTAGTCATATGAAAACAATGTCATTTAAAAAAATGCAAAGCTTATGTCTGTCTTGAAGTTTTAAAAATGAATTTTTAGTAAACAAACAGAATTTTGTAAGAATATGAATTCAACTCAAGATTTATAGTAAACCTTACAAGAGTCAGGATACCTTTTGTAACAATATGCTTTCGAACTAACTCACGCTTCAGCTAGGACTTTTAAGTGTTGTAGCGTGTCCTGGTTCACGGTTTAAGAAACAAAGGATAAAGGCTCAAACTTTATTTGTATCCAACCTATTCTTCATGATGTTATTCAGTTCTGTACTCAGTTAATTTTACGTTTAGATCCCAATTGAGTCTGGAATCTTTTCCCTGATATTCCGGTGATGGTTTGGATACTGAAAGTTTATTTAAGAAGGAAGTCATCATTTTTTTTTGTAATATTTTTTGTTGAGGATTCATAGAAACCTATTTTTTTATTTTATTATCCCTCCCTTTGGCCTGAACTATTTCTTTTGTGATTACAGTCAGTGGGATTCCCCAGTTTTTTTTCTTAAGTCTCCTTCATAGGTTTTGACGTAGTGGGCTTTTCTTTTGAGAGATAATGACTGCCTGTTTTAATGATTATGTGGAACCATCACTATGTTTTGCTTTGGAAGGATACCTCCGACACTATTCTTCATGTACGAAGGGAAAGATTGTGATTGAATGCACCATTGAATTAACTGAGAAACTACCCTGCCCCAGGTTATGATTAAAGGTTTCAATATGTGTGAAAAATAAAACTCATACTTCTTAGGCTCAAAGGGGTTAACTAGGGACTATCTTCCTTATAACTCCACTGTTTAGGATCTGAAACAACACTTGTACATCGTCAGCAAGATATATTCAAAAGCATATTATAGAGATTATGGTATCATTTTCGTCATCCTCCCTCTGAAGGATTATAATTTTTAATCAAGAGTTGAATGTCTCAAAAAGGAAGTAAAACATAGTTTCAGTATAGTGACAACGAATGGATTAATTCAAGACAAACATATGCAATGCATTAATGGAATAACAATGTTTGACATGAAATAAGTGTTCGAACAATCAAAAGAAAATTACAATTTGAAAATTCTAATGAACAAAAATCCTCTTTGTCTGAACTTGTCACTTTAGATGGTGTTCCTTTGAGGGATGGCAGAAGAAATCAGTCTTACCATCTTGTGTGAACTCCAGCACCCCTTCGTTGATCAAGTCTTGAATCTTATTTTTCAATGCCCAGAAGCTATTAGTGTCATTCCCCGAACTATTGGAATGATAAGTGTATCTCACATTAGGGTTGTACTGAAGAGAGGCGGTGTTGGGATTCTGAGGAGGATCCTTCAATGTTATCAACTCCATCTTCAACATGTGTTGCAATACTTGAGCCAAGGACATGTTGATTTTGGTGAATTTCCTTTTGGGCGCGTCCTGCTTATGTTGATTTCCTTATCGTTGTTGTTGCACCGGTGCTAGATTAGAGATCAACACTGCCCCCACAGATTGGTTGAGATCACTCTTATTACGACCCTTCTGGTCATACACAATACTTGACTCCTTCTTTTTGTTGTATGATCTCTTTTGAGTTCTTGAAGACGCAATCCCCTAAATTTCACCGCTCTTGAGTTTATTTTTAACATGTTCCCGCATGAACATGTCACCTGATTTCCTGTCTGCCAAGAGAGATTGATCGTTGATTAGGCCCCAAATTCTAGTAGTTTACCCCAAATGGTCGTATATGTCTTGATGAAGCTTACTAATGAGAATCCTTAACTCTTCTTGTCCCCGAGCTAAATTTTGGATAAGAGCCATCTGACTGTTCATTTGGATTCTTATCCTTTCCATCTTAGCTTGCAGTTGTTCCAACTGGTCATCCTGGTTGTCGTCAGGATTTTTCTTGGTCAAGTTCCTACCGAGGAGTGCTTTCAATTCTTCTTTCCCCTTGGATAGATTTAGGAACATTTCCTTGAACTAAGCATCTTGAGTTTGGAGATCTCAGTCGTTCTGATTGAGAGCCATTTTCCTTGCTGAAATAAACAGCGAGAAAATGAGAAACCTGTCTTGAGAATACCTGTTATGTAATGATATGCATGCAATGTTTTCAAGGATCTCGCGGGGGAAACACAAGAAAATGTTAGCAACTGAGTTTGACTGCAGCTTTGATTGAAAAACTTCGTATCGTTGAATGTCCTTTTACGAGACTCAAGCTCACCATGTTGAGTGGGTCATAGCCACTGACTCAAGACATTGTGCTTTGACGACATTGACTAGAGGAAAATAAATCCCCTTGCCCCTTGCTAGACGTCTGGTTCATCATAACCTGCATTACAGGCCCTTTGAGATCCTTGAAATGGTTAACAAAATGCTATGGCATGATTTCATGGTGTGTATGCTATGCACCAAGAAAAAGTGTAAGGTGACGTAAACAAGTAAATCTTGCAAGAAAATAAACAAGTCGTGCAAGGAGTTCAAGTTGTTAGATAATGAAAGAAAACAAGTCACACAAGTAGCCTTAGGTTCAGGCTTGCATGGAGTTTGTAGGTAAGTACCCTCTTGAATTTTTAGTTAGTTCAACCTGTCCTAGAAAGTAACTTGGTTCTAAGGAGTCTCATATCATTGACCTTTCTCTCAGGCATTGTTTCAGCTCAAGCACCGAAATATTATGGCCGAAACATCCCGAAAGTCCAATCTTAATGAGTGTAGCATTGAGTATTAACCAATCATTGTTCGGAACCAAAGCCGACTATGTCACTACTTTCTAATGGCTAGAATGAGTCAATTAAAGGTTCTAAAGGCCAGTTACCGCTTAATGAAACTATGAGGAAGCCTAATGTTATCCTTGACTGACTCAAGGAACATTAGTACAAGCCATAGTATCACAGTAACGTAGCCATCACTTCGTCCATATCGGTCTACACCGTACAACCTCCATGATTTATTGCTACTTACCTAAAAAGGTGCCCCATATCCGGGTATAGGATCTTTAACAATAACCCCAGCAAACCCTTTAAAAATAAAGCAGACAAAGCAAATAAGGAAAGAAATTTAAAATGATCAAACTCGAAGGTAACCCCAATTTTTATAATTCCCTAGCAGAGTCGCCAGTTCTGTGATACGATGGAAGAACTGACTTTTATTAGTTTTTCATTTTATCATAATGTTGCGGTTAGCAAGAGTCGCCACTGCCTTTTATTTTATCCAACAAAGGAAAGGGTGAAAATAACAGGAAATACCTTTCAAGATTTTTTAGAGTAAGGGGGGTAGGTTATGGAAAGGGAATGTGTTAGCACCCTCTCCATCTGTAGTTATCTACAGGCTCTTAGTTTCTAGCTCACTTTTAAAAAATGCTTTTTGTGTAAGTGTATTTTGAAAAGACACCTTAGTGCGGCGAACTTTGTAATGTTTCTCGTTTCAGTAAGAACGTATACAAAGTGTTTTCTGTCTTTGAAAATATTTTGGAAAGAGAGTGTGTATGTGTGAAAAATTGTTTTGTTTGTTTGTCTGAGAAAGAAACTGTGAGCTATCTACCTACTCAAAAGATTTTTGTTCTTTTCCTCATTTCTTTTAGATAGTCATATCCTACTATTAGTTAGTAGGTAGCTCTATCGTTGGATGTTTGAGGGATAAGTACGGGTCATCGTACAGTCATAAAGGCAACTCGTAAGGTAATTTAGCAATTTTATCGTAAGGGACTAATTCATTTACCGAAAGGTAACATCGAAGGGTCATCGAGGGACTATGATCTTTGTATCAAGGGAGTTTTCTAAAGTTCCCCACGTTCGAGGGACGTGACTTTTTTTACGAAGGCAACAAGTGGAGGTACCTTAGAGGTGGCGTGTGCGAGTGTGTTGTATTTCAGTTATGTTTATCTTGAGTGTTAGGTTTTCTAGCGTTTGCTTTTATTCTTTCTATACAATCATGTTACCATACATCTAGTAGTTAATTATATATAAGTACGGGAAATAAAGTGCGGAAAATGAATCTATGCTATTACAATGCTTCGGGATGGGGGGAATTACAAACCAAAATGGGGAAATAAAAGTTAAAAGGTCCTAGTTAAACTATTACATCCTTTTGACAGTTACATCATTTATGAAAATAATGCGAATAAAGTAAATAAAGCACGCGGAGAAGAATAGCCCTAAAAAAGTTCTAAGTGATAAAGAAATGTTTTTTTTGTTTTTGTTTTTACGAGAAAAAAGAATTTTGTGTTAACAATAATTTAAATTTGATTTATGAAAATAAATTAATTATAAAACCCTAATTCTAATTAGTTAATTAATTAAAAAAAGTGATTAAAGTAATTAATTAAAATTAATTTAATTAATAAAAACCTAAGTCAAATGTTTTTATGATTTTTTTATTAAAATAAGATTGATTAAAAAAGAAAGTAGTTAATTAAAACACACAAAAAAATGAAAATGGGCCTGTTGAGAACAAGTAAATGGAGGGGGTGTGAGGAAGGAGAATAATGGGCCCAAAACGGATGAATCCAGGAGCTTTATTCTCATCCATTGGGGAATGCGCCTTGGGGTACACCATAGTCATGATTGTTATTTCTGCCTCCATGCTTACATGTAAAACATCAGAAAATTGCAGAAAATGCATATAAATAAGACAAACATGTTTACATGGATTTAAATTGTGAAAATCTTGAGAAAATGAAACCTACCAACTTACCAACCTGAATCAATGTGAGGGTGTTTTCTGGGGTTGATTTGCAAAGAGTAGTGATTGATTCTGACTCCTGGCCTTCAGGAGAACAATGGAAGGTTTGGATCGTTTGAAAACCACTAGAGATGCGAGATATGATTTTCACCATTTCTTCGAATTTGGAGAGCTTTGGTGCAAACTTTTATGTCCTTGGCTTATGCTTTTATTTAGTATTTATAGGGGGTGGAATTGTGAGTAAACATGGCAAGAATCCACACATAATGGCCCCTTTCAAAGCAATGTCAAACATATTAAAATACTTCCAAAATTTTGAAAAACTTTCCCTTCTTGAGATGCAATGAACCTGGTCTTTTTCCTCATGCCTTGCACGAATTCTAAGGCCCAATATCAACCCAAATCATCATCCCATGTGTCCATACTTTTTATTTTATTTTTATGCAATTTAGTTTGTGTTTATTTGAATAAAAACAAAATAAATATGAATAAATTAGAGAAAAATGAAAAGCAAGATGAGAGTGAATTTATGGGTCCTTGAGTAAGTCATAAACATATTTGAATCCCACAAAATAGGTCTATGAACTTAAAAATGCATTTTTGCTCAAAGTTTAATTTTTTTTCATTTTCACCAATTTGCCCAATTTGTACTGGTCATAACTTGCCCAATTTTTATCTTTTGGAGATGATCCCCTAAAATCTCTATGTTGACCATTTTTGCATTTGGAGAAATTATCTTAATGTAACTTTCCTTGACAAAAAATGGCTTTTTGTTGACTTTCAAAAAGACCTGTAATGTATTGGCTCATATCATTCCAATGATGCATTTTTTGAACTTGAGGACAAAAGAAAGGTTGTATGGAATTGAATTTTCTTCACAATGAGATTTGGTTGGGGCATAAAGGAAGAGGCATGTGAAAGTTATGCCTTGTCAAAGTTCAATTGACTTTCTCTAGGGAAACCCTAATTTAGAAATTTTGATTCTTGAGGATTTGAGAGCATTACTTGAGGAATCATGATCAAACCTTGATCAAATGATGGATATGACTTCAAAATGTTTATGTTAACCAAAAATATTGAAGTTTGATTGTATGTTGACCATAGTTGACTTTTTGACCAATACAATTGATTTTCAAACATTTGAGCCATTGACTGAGCAAACTTGTGATGCAAGGCATGAAACTTGGCATGGATATTCTTGAGGACATATTAGGAACCATTGAATTCACTTGAGGCCTTTGAAACCAAAACTTCTTTATGAAAAATGAAACCCTAGTTGGAGATCTATTGCTTAGGAGGATAATTTGTCTGGTCAATTATTAGTCAACCTTGAGCATTTGGGGACCTCTATGAATATGTCTTGAATAAAATGAGAGGGTAAATTTTGGGGTACAAAAAATACCTTTGGTGTGTTACAAGTTAAGTCAAGAATAAGGAATGTGTCTTATGGAATGGTTCTAAGGAACGTTAGTAAAAAAGCTTCTGATTGTGACTTATTCAAGGAAGCTTTTGAGGCCTTCTAAAGATTTACTTATGATGTTCCAAGTTTTGAAGATGCTGAAGAGAAAGGTTTTGCTGAAAAATGTTCTGATGATCTAAAGATATTCTTCTCAAGACTAAGTGTTGAAAAATTGAAGATGGCAAGAGTTATTTGAACAAGCCTTGAAAGGTTCTGATGACTTAGGTTCTAGAAGATACTAGTTTTGATCCTTCTACAACATGCTTCTTCAACAAATATATCAGAAGCCTCTAAAGACATAGAAGACTAAGATCAAGACTAAGGGATTGTGTGTGATGGCGAGTATAAAAGTTCAAAAGTACATTGTGATCTCTACTCTCTAGAATGGTGCAAGGACAAACCTTTTTGTACTATTGTCTACTAGCCTCACCATGACTGTTGGGAACAATACATCTATATTTGTATTTCCTATTCTATTGTCCAACATATCTCTTCTTTTCATCTATAAAAGAATTACTTGGAAGAATTTTAAATCAACGAATCAGTTCAACAAAACTACACAAAACAATTGCACAAAAAATCTGTAGAGAAATCTTTTGTATAGCTTTGTAAATAAACAAGGAGTTGTTGCTCGTATATTGCTATCAACACTTTTGTGTTCTTGTACTTAAACATTGTGTAACCTGATTGTGTATAAGCATCTCTATATACACATCTTTGTAATCAATTGTTGTTAATAGGTTCCTTGAGAGACGATGGGTAGTCTGGATTCTCAAGAAGACTTTGGATGTTGTCATAGTTCTTTATTCGCTTCTTTAATGAAAATACATTTTATTAATGTTACATAGAATCTTATAATCTAAAAGTTAAGATATATTTGAAAACCAATCTATATCAATCGATGTTTTCCGATTTGTATGCATGTTATCGTTCATGCACGCTCTTTAACATATAGAATATGGTTTAATAAATTGATGTTATTAAAATTAAACTACAATAGAAGATATAGATGTATTGAAGGAATCATGTCATTGAACCATAATCTATATGTTAAAGAGCATTAAATGAACGATGAAATCCATACAAATCTGAAAACATCGATTGATATAGATTGGTTTTCAAATACATCTTAATTTTCAAATTATAAGTTTCTATGTCAATTTAATTGAATGTATTTTCATTAAAAGGTTAATGAAATAAACAATCTACATAGCGTATAATAAACTAAACATCATCTACTGTCAACTTGTATAAGAATTTAAAGAACAAAACATTGCTAAGTCATAAGAAGCCTCTTCCTTATGACTTAGCTTTGTTTTGTTCTTGTTATTAGAACATTGGTCAACAATAACAACATACAACAACACAACAAATACATGCAACAAAATAAAAAAACATACATTTTAGCAACAAAACACTAACAATATACAACATCATAAGGTATATTAAATTGTTTCAAGAACACACATTTTACTGAAAATAATCTTGGAACTGTAACAAATTATGAAGTTCATATAGTTTGTGACGCAATGAAAAAGAAATACAAGGTGGATGAAGTTTCCATAATAACTTCATACTTCTTGTATTTTTTCCATTGCAACACAAACCTTATTGTATTTTAATTTTAATAACATCAATTTTTTGGCTAACTCTACCTCATTGTCGTCGCTTATCATCGTGATTGTTATGATAACTTATCATCATAACAATCACGATGATAACTGATGAAGATGGGGTAGAATTAGATAATAAATTGATGTTATTAAAATTAAACTACAATAGAATATATAGATGTATTGAATGAGTCAGGTCATTGAACCATATTCTATATGTTAAAGAGCATGACATGAACGATAAGATGCATACCAATCGGAAAACATTGATTGATATAGATTGGTTTTCAAATACGTCTTAATTTTCAGATTATAAGTTTAATGTCAATCTAATTGAATGTATTTTCATTAAAAGGTTAGTGAAATAAATAATCTACATAGTATATAATAAACTAAGCATCATCTACAG
This sequence comes from Vicia faba, assembly GCA_948472305.1. Lineage (NCBI taxonomy): Eukaryota > Viridiplantae > Streptophyta > Magnoliopsida > Fabales > Fabaceae > Vicia > Vicia faba. The sequence goes on along the minus strand of OX451740.1, from coordinate 358,748,105 downwards.
TCAATATGTATAAGAATTTAAAGAACAAAATATTGCTAAGTCACAAGAAGCCTCTTTCTTGTGACTTAGCTATGTTTTGTTCTAGTTTTGAGAACATTGGTCAACAAGAACAACATATAACAACACAACAAATACATGCAACAAAATAAAAATATATACATTTTGGAAACAAAACACTAATAGTATACAACATCATAAGATATATTAAATTGTTTCAAGAAAACACATTTTATTGAACATAATTGTGGAACAATAACAAATTATAAAGTTTATCTAGTTTGTGATGCAATGAAAAAGAAATACAAGGTGGAATAAGTTTCCACAATAACTTCATACTTCTTGTATTTTTTTCCATTGCAACCCAAACCATATGTTCTTCATCATACTACTCGCTTCCTACCACCATCTTCACCATGCATCATCCCCTTAACCATCCAACACTATAATCTGTAAGGAAATACAACAAAATTCAACCATGAGAATCATCAAAATACAACCATACATATCATCACATATATCATTTAATCAAAGATCAAATATACACAAAATAATTTCAACATAATTTCACTATTTTCCTACTGACTCACGTGCAAACAAACTCTATAAAGAAACCTACTAACTTATTGCAATAGATCTACCATTTTCCTACTCTTACACTATGGAAGTTGAAACCAAACCCTAAAACCATAATCCTAACTTCTAAGCATCAATATCAAGATCAAAATAGAGAGTAGGAGAACATACAATCTTCGTTGTTGTCAGAGTTTGCGTTGCACGTTGCTACTTGTTACAATTGTGTTGGTGTGCTGGTTTAGTTCGCGTGAGGGGGGGGGGGGAGGGTTATGTTAAGAGTTTTCTATTTATCGGTAGTGGTGACCGGAGAAACCTAATGATATTTTACGATTTTCTTTAGATAGAAAATGATTGTTATGAACTGGGCGACACTTATATATTAAAAAATATCAATTTTCATCACGGTTGACAAGATGAACCATGATGATATATTAATTGAATAATAAAATTTCATAAAGAGAAAATATATCAAAACAGTTGTACAAAATAATTGTAGTGATATCCCTTTTATTTTTTGGTTTAAAATAAATTAAAAAGAAAAAGTGCGCCTTAACGTTAAAGGAGTAAAAATTTTGAGGGCACTGAGGTTTGAACCTATGAAAGCTTGATTGTATCACCATGGTCTGGTCACCAACCTTTATTGTATCTTGATCAGTGGTTTTCACACAAATATTTACCATTAATTTCAGTTAACTTTTCTTTTTATTGTCGAGTGTTTTATTTCATTTTACCACTTTTTATGTGTTGGTTATGTGTTTTAGTGTTTTCAGGTTCACAGGAATAAATCGGGACAAATCAGTGCGAAAAAAGTGAAAATTTAGAGTTTCAGAAAAATTTCCAGCACGCTTCAGAAGTCCTGACACGACCACCCGTGTCACCTAACACGGGTTGTGTCAGCCAACATGTTGATTGATCAGTTTTCACTAAAAAATTCATAACTAGAGCTACATAAATCGGATCGACGCGTTCTAATATTCGTTGGAAAGCTGAGAGAAAGAGATACAACTTGTATTTTGATGTCAGAAGTTGATTCAGAATGTAGAAGCCTCGAAAAATTAATTAAAGTTGCAGACTTTAGAAATTTAGTTGTTTCAGGTCGTTTTATGGGTCTGCTTTATGTTTTCGACCCACTTTGAGTTAGTAGTGAAAACCCTTATTTGGTTTATAAGACTTTTTTACGGAAGAAGATGAGGAACAATAAAGATTGGGGCTTTGAAGAGATTTGGAGACCGATATTCCTTCATGCGCTGATGCAATTGAAGATCAAAGAATCCTCACCTTTTGTAATGTCTAATTTTATTATTGACTTTCTTTTTAATACTATGAGAGGCTAAAACCCCAAATACTAGGGGTGTTCCAAATTTTCAAATGTATTAATTTTGAATTCTAGGTATTGATACAATAGTTACTTTTCAATTTAATTGTTCAATGTTCTTATGTCTTTCCTATCGGACAAATAGGGACTGATCCACGATTAACAATTAGAGCTGGACTACCATTGTTAAGGTTTTTGAACAATTAGACTATGGTAGATATCACCTAGGACTAGGGATACCCTATAGGTCACCGGTAAAATCTTTATAACATAACTTCTTGGTTTCATCAATAGTTCACTACAGACTTATAAATTAGGATGAAGGACCAATGTTTTTCTCACTAAGGACTTAGGGTAAAACAAACTTAAGATTCGTAGTCGAAAGTAATGAAATTGTTGAAGAGATTAAGAATGAAGGTTAATACAACGTCAAATCACACACTTACCCTAGCATGCTCCTCATATCTGTTAAAAATCCATTTTCATCTTTATGTTGATTAAAAGTAAAAAACAAAACCTTATCCAAAAGTAAAGCTTTTGTTTAATTGAACTACATATTATCCTCAATACTACACGCATTCCTCGAGATCCATATCCGGGGAAAAATTCTCTATTATTACTGCAAGGAAAAATAGTACACTTTCTATTTTCCTTATCATATTCTTTCAATTTTTAATTAAAAAAAAATATTAGCGCCTGATTTTAGAGATGTCACCATAGTGTTTGGAAGAACCGTGGTGACTTGGGTGTTATTGTATGCACATTTTATAGTAGTGTGCTTGTCCCCATTGACTCGGTAACCACAAATTCAAATTGATTAGGAGTAACAATGGGTGAAAACCCGCCACTGCCAAAGAGACTTCTTAGGGATTATGGAGGAGAAAATGCTCCAGCAGGTCGGTTGATTATTATGAATCAACCGGTCAAGGTTGCAAATTTTCAACTGCATCCTTCAACCATTCTCCAGCTTAAGAATAGATCTTTCATCGAGAAGATCAATGAATATGCCAATAAGAATTTCTAGAGATTTCACCATGAGTAATACTTTGAAGATTGAGGGGCACTCTGAAGAAGCCAATAAATTAAGGATGTTCCCGTTCACGCCGTCTGAAGATGCTGAAGAGTGGTTTTACTCATTGCTTGCTGGAAGTATCACCACTTGGGAATAGACGGAGAAGACTTTTCTTGATGAGTACTTTCTTGCGTCTATTTATATTCGCAAAAGATATGATATTGTGAATTTTAAGCAGAAGGAAGGAGTTACCAGGTGATGCCTATAAGAGGTTCAAGAGGTTATTAGTAGTCTGTCTCACTCACAACATGGACCAAATGGAGAAAATGTAAATGTTTGTAAATGTCCTTCGAATGAAGACAAAACAACTTATTGATATAGCAGTCGGTGGCTCATCCAACTTTACAATAGCCACTAGTGTGAAAAAAATTATTGAAGCCATTGCTGCAAATGAGCATCTGGAGCTATATGACATGGCTGTAAGTAAACAAGAGTGGGTGATTGATCTGAAGTTAAAAATTAATAAGCAGTTGAAAATTGAAGAAGCAATTGCTGCAGAAGTAGAAAAAAGTTGAAAGCAATGAACATGGGTAATCAACAAGTAGCTCAGGTTCAACAGGAACATAAGGTTGTTTGTTAAATTTGTAGTAGACCACACTTTATTATGCAATGTCTTACAACTCTACAACAAATTGAGGGGATAAAATTATTGAGGTAAAATAACCCATATTCTAACACCTATAATCTTGGGTGGAAAAATCATCCTCACTTCTCTTGGAAAGATCAGAAGCAACAAGCTCCTCAGAAAGAAGAGTGGGAGGTGGTTATTAAAAAGATGGATGGCCACACCTCTCAATTTCAATAAGAGATAAGTAATAATCATAGGAACACCACAACTTCAATCAAAAATTTGGAAATTCAAATGGGATAGAGTGCACAATAGGTAACATTGCGAGCACAAGAAAATCAAAAAAATCATGAGAATGTTAATGTTGTCACAACAAGGAATGAGAAATCTATTGAAGAAAGGAAGATAAGGTAAAATTTGATGATAGTATCTTAGAAGTAGATCTAAAAGTGAGAGAAAACAAGAAAAAAAATAGGAAGAAGTGGTATCACCTGTGAAGCAAGTTGGAGAGAAAACTAAACCAACAATCAAGTTGTCGTATCCATCTCGAGTGGTAAAGAAGGACACGAAAGAGAAAGAGTTTGATAAATTTTTCAAATTGCTTAAAAAGCTGGAGATCAACATATCGTTCTATGGAGCACTTGAGAATATGCCCTTGTAATAGAAATTCATGAGAGAGGTACTATCAAAAAAGAGACCAATAGAAAATGAACAGGTACCCGTGGATGGGAATTTGTGTGCAATCACACCCGAGAAAAAAATTCCTATCAAGAAGAATGATATGGGGTCGGTTGTAATACTGTGCACAATAAAATACAAAACTTTCAAGAGGGTTCTGGTTGATTCTGGCTCTAGTGTGAGTTTAATGCCATTATCGATTTTCAAGAAGATCGGTATTAAGAAGATAAGCGGGAGTGGGACAAAATTGAAATTTGTTGATCACACCATCAAGAAGTCATATGGGATAGTTGAATATGTATTAGTAGAAATTGGAAATTTTGTTTTCCCAGTTGATTTTCAGATCATGGACATACCTGGAGATGAAGAGACTCCTATCATTCTTGGTCGACCATTTATGCTGACTAGTCGATGCAACTTTGATATTATGACAGATAATCTGACACTGAATAACAATAATGAGAATACAAAAGTCTTCATAGTAACACTAGGGAATAACAATTTCCACCGATAAACAATTAAGGTGGAAAAACTCACTCCAAACAACATCTCCATAAATTATGGATATACCAAAACAACTCTAAGAGAAGGTAAAACTACTCAATAAGAGTATCAATAAATTTAGCTAAGTGATAACACCAACATATTGAGTTTTTAGCTCAAACCAATAAGGTTTGCTAACACCTTTCTACCACTTGTGTCTTTTCCTCTTCTTTGAAACCCTTGTGCACTTTTATAAAATCCTTCTAAGTTGCTTATTTGTTGTGTTACTTTAGAAATTAAAAAAACTTTTTTAAATAGATGTCAAATGGGTTTGGCCTAAATAAAACAAATCTAATATTTTTTTTCTTCTTTTTTTCTTCTAAATATACAGTGGGTCTTACATTAGGAGTGAGCGCGTCCTACACAAGATAATTCAACATATCTCTCCTCTTTGCGTATTTATTAAGGCATACAAATTAGAAATCTTGAAACATTAATTCCCATCTCTTATAAAAAGAGATTTGTTGATCACCATAACTCGTGATCTTATGGTTGACATTATTGAAGCCTAAGGTGCCAAATATTTGGTTTAGGTATATTATTTATAGAGAAATTTTCATATTTAATACAGCTGGAAAATTCCTTAGAAATCATCCATGTCTGTCCAAGGGTTAGCAAGTAAATAACTTTCTTAGAAACCTCCTATTTTTGGTGCGTGTTTGCTTTTTATTTTCTTCCTTTTTTTTCTTAGAAATCATAAATTGAAAGCTTGTGTCTTTTCCATCCACTCTTTCTGAAATAGTCTTGTGTCTTGAAGCTACAAATCTTTAGCCATGTGGATGTTACACTTGAAATTTCATCTAAGGAAAGTCAATGAAGAATGTCACAATGAATGGACATCCAATGTTAAAAACATTAATCAAGTGTTTAAGGGCATTAATTTTAAGTGTTCAAAGGAATTAATGATCTGGAATTGACCGGCCATCAATCTAGGAGTCGACTGATGTGGTTGTCACTGTTTGGAAGAATCATAAGAGCAAATCCACAATGTTAGGATCACCTAACAACATGTCTAAAATCTTGAGAAGGGCAGTCGATAGGGTTTCATCAACAAATATAACAGCCAAAAAAGCCAAGAAAAAGGTTAATGACTTGGTAGTTCTCTGAGTTCGGGTTTTCAAGCAAAGACGATGTCAATAACACATTGATAGATATTATCAAAAGTTCGTGGAGAAGTTTGAAACAATTAAATCCAACGTGGGTTACAAACAGTGGATCATGGGTGACACGTGGACACACTAGCGGGCGCCTAAAGATTGAATGTGGGGATTAAACGCAACATTCCCTTATAGATTAGAATTGTCATCGACAATTATTTGTAAATAAAATAAATAGCAGACTCATACATTGTAACAATGGTCGCAAAATTTCATACATTCTCTCCATACAACTAGAGTACCCGAGTCAAAGAGAGAAATAATTAGCGAGAAATATGTATGTGTATACGTCCAATCTTTTCATTATTCTTATTTCCTTAAATGAAACATTTACTCTTTCTATCATTGTTTGATGTCATTTATATCACTTTATCTTCTAGTCATTTATCAAAGTTTGTCTTCTTTTAAACTTTATCTTTACGTTATCTTTGTGAGAACGACTACATTCAATCCATAACCACGTGTTTTCATACAAATCATTTTAACAAATTGCTTTGGATAATTTTCGAGTTAATCTCACTAACTTTTCATACTCGTGATTGTTTACCAAAAACACCGATGAACAATTGGCCCATGATTATTCTAGAAAATTGTTGGACAAAAGACTACAAACACAAGGAGGGGTGAATTGTGTTGGTTTAAAAATTAACACTCATTTATAAAAATCTTGATTTATAAAAACTATAACTTAAATTTATAAATCAAACAAAGTTTAAGCAACATAAAATTTAAAAGAATTAAAATCAAGAAGATGAAGATAAGAAAATGCGGAAGAAATAGATAAAGAACTGAAAATTAAAGAAATAAGGGAGGAGTGAAATGCTCCATGAATTTAAACATGATCGTCCTAACAACTTATCCTACTCATATCTCCAATATTTTCTTCTTGAGAGTTTCTACTATATGAGATGTGAGATTTTCATTAGTTATGCCCAATAACCTTCTTATAACCAAACAAGAGATTTTATACTAGCTAATTCGCTAACCAAATAAGAGATTTTTCATCAAAATGATCTTAAAAACTAAAAATAATTTTTATCAGGCTGAGCTAATGAACCATTGATTTTTGACAGCTATACTTGGTAACCAAATGGGACCACGTAGTAGATTGGGCTCACGAACTTAAGAAATATCTTACCTAGCTAATCTCGAGAACCTAACTTGGCTTTTAACTGGTTTAGGTAAAGATTTAAAAAATAATAATTATTTCAAAGAATTTACACAAGAGACATACCGTCTTGAGTAAATTACAATATCCTCATAATACCATAACAACAAAAGCCCCACATATATTCTTCACTCTTAAAGCACTAGGGAAATTTTGTGAGGAAAATAAGAAATGAAATAGAGAGAGTAGAAAGTTAGAATGTATGATTGAAATAAATTGTATAGTGTGTTTTGAAATTGGGAGAAGCCCTCTATTTATAGGAGAACATTTTAGCTCAAAAAAGGAAAAGATTCATGGGCTTTTTAATGATCTAATCAATTAGAAACTTCAAAATGAAATCAACCCTAAACCCAAAAAGGAAACTGATCAGTCACCATTTGTGTTATAGTTCTCGTCATTTATTCGTCAAAAATCTAAGTTAATTGTATAACTTTGGTCTTATTTCTTGATCTTTTGAGTCATTTAGTGTCAAAATAGTGTTTGTTGTAGTTTGGGTTTCTTTTGGCTAATTTTACACTTTCGGTATGTGGAGCATGTTGGATACAGGTTAAAGGAGACAAAGTTTCAAGAATCATATCAAAATAACCTAGCCAGAATGCAGAAGCAAAAGAAAGCGGATGAAAAAACAACAATTATAACCATACACATATGGACTCAGGTCATACCCGTAAGGCCTTTCTCCAGTACACGTAGCATACAGAAATCAAAAGAAGGGATGAAAACATGTGCATTGCCCATACGCGTATCATATGCATATTGGTGCCTGCCTGAAGCGTGCCTCGTATAGTATGCGTATCATTTTGGCTGTGAACAATGCCTTACACATATTGAGGCCTAGTTTTTACAAAAAGCCCCCAACGCGTCTATTTAACAAGGGAACATGATTTATCAAGGGTTGGGAAATTTTTGACGGTAAGAACACTGTTTAAATGCGGGAGAGCTCAATTTATGTGTGGAATCATGATTTTTCATGGGCTTTTGCAATTGAAGACTTAATTTCATCAATTATATGTAATGTTTATACCTAGTATTACATTTTTGTTGAATTCTATAAGTAGTTAAACCCCCCAATGCTAGGGGGTGTACCTGATTCAGAATTGTAATGACTTTGAATTTATTTTTGCAATGACAATCATGTTTTATCATAATTGATTTATTCTCACGATGATTATAATGCTTTCTCTATTGGACAAACTGACTCTAATTTACGATTAGCAATTAGGATGCACCGCCATTGTTAATGCTTTTCTTGAGAATATTTTAAAGTAGATATCACCTAGGACTAGGGATACCCTATAGAAACCTGATTATTCTTGATAAGTTTATGCTTAATTTCATTTGTAATTCTCTATGGACATAGGAATTTGTTTGAATGATTAAAAATTTTCTCACTAAGGACTTAGGAGTAAACACCCATAAGAACTGATAATTAATTATTTAAAACATGTTATTACAATGTTATTTCAGATTTGTTACAAAATTAAATCATACACTTAACCTAGCATATTACTCATATATGTCTAAACCGTTTAATCACTTGTTTATTTTCTTTGCCATTACTTTTAAAGTTTAGGAAATCAATCCAAACATTAGTTTTTGTTTAATTGAACTACATTTTGAACTCCGTATTGGTACGCAGTTCTTGAGATCGACCTTTGGGGACTTCCCTTGTTATTTCTACAAAGGAAAAATAGTACACATTATATTTTACCGATCAAGCTTTTGTCCCGGTTGTCGAGGGATGCCCAAATATAGAGCTTTAATTTTAGTTCAATTAAAATTTTGTTGCTTTGCAACCAAATTTATTTTCTGTTAGTTTTATTCACTAACTTGTTTCTGATGATTTATATGCAAGGAGAGCCCTTAGTTGATTTTCCTTTTGACCTATAAATCGAAAGAACTTTGCGCACAAGGATCAGACAAGCTAGATATCTCTAGCCATTCAGATTCAGAGTCAGAGAAAGAAGTATAAACTATGGTTGAAAATCCTCCAGCACTTGAGAGGCTCTTTGGTAACTATGGTAAAGAAAATGCACCATGTGGTAGGCTGACAATAGAAAACCAACCGGTGAATGTACCAAACTTTCAGTTGCATTCGATCAAAATTACTCATCTAGAGAAGATACCTTTCACAGGAAAGGTAAATGAAGATACTAATAAACATCTACAAAGGCTTCTGACTATGAGTACCACTTTGTAAATTGATTGACACACTGATGAAGCAAATAAGTTGAGAATGTTTTCATTTACTCAAAGGGAAGATGCTGAAGAATGGTTTTATCCTCTCCCAGCTGAAAGTATCACTTATTAGGAAGAGATAGAATCATCCTTCCTGGACGAGTATTTTCCAGCATTAGTGTACTTGAGAAAGAAATATGAGATCTTGAACTTTAATCAGAAAGAGGGTGAGTCCTTAGTGGATGCTCATAGAAGATTTAAAATAATCCTAGTGGCTTGTCCTACAAATAATATGGATCAGACTAAAAAAATGCAGATACTTGTTAATGGTCTTAAAATAAAGACCAAACAATTGATTGATACAGAAGTTTGTGGCTCATCTAATTTTTCAACATCCACTGGTATTAAAAAGATAATTGAAGAAATATCAACACACTCCGAGATATTTTCTAAGATCCTATAAACTACTCCTGATCACCTGTGCGTTACCCACGTGGAGGCAACATTCAAACATAAAGGTTGAGTATTCACATTCATTACAAAAGATATATGGAATAGACATAGTAGTTCAAGATCAATATCATGGCATCAGAATCAACAATCATCATCACAATCAAATAATTAGCACAACATCTATACAACATCATCTTAGCAACAATTATGCAATGCCACATGAAATGTAGTGAAATAACATAGACTCATGCATGGGGTACCGAATCGTTATGAGTACTAGACTCATCACCCTTCAAAGATCCCCACCATATGATTGATTCCCTCTTGGAACCAGAGCACAACATCAAACGCACTCGATCCACACAATGGGATTGAGGCCAACACTGGACTTACATCCTCAATAACATTGGACTTACGTCCTAAATCAACACTAGACTTTCGTCCTAACAACGCTATGAATGAATGATACACAATCAAACATAATTATTTCCGACTACATATAGTCAAGTGCATCACCATTCACCGATTCATCAACAATATTAACATTGCATAAATATAAATCACATATTAGCATCAACATCATCCAACACTTCAAAGTCACAATGGATTATCATATTATCAAACACAATTCATCATAACAACATGCATCGTTGGAGCATACCCCTTAAGGATCTAAGTCTATCATATCCTAGGTACTAGAAATATACATATTATTACTCATTTTATTCCACTCACATGTAGTCATCGTGTTAGCTATCCAACGCTTTGAATGGCACCTCAAACAGAGTTCTAAAACTCAAGTTATGGCACTAAAAAAATCCTACTGCTGTCCATCGTCTGGTGCTCTCCCGACAATGCACTCTTCTCGCCCCGCGATGTGAGAGAGACAAAAATATCTATTTCTTCTGGTCTCCATCACCCAGAGAAGCACCTTGCTTTCCTGACGACGCCCTCTTTGCATCTGTATCGCCCAGTTACGCACGAGCGAGATAGCCCTCTCCATACAAAAATCTAGGAGCACCACTTTTATACCCCTTCCTTAGCCCCTTTTCTTGCCTGGAAACAAACGGCCGACCATGCCTCAACCAGCGATGAATATCTTCGCCCAAAAACACGCACTAGACATCAACTCCCTATTGCAATTCTGCACCTGTTCAGTCCCAAATCCTCTTGCAATTTCATACCAAGACGGTCTATATTTTAATAGTTTTCAACATATAATCATCATACAACAACGACACAAATTTATAAGTATTATATACACAAATTCATGGAAATCAACATGGTATTTTCATCAATTTTAACACAAGTTCATCACAATGCAACATATCATCAAAATCATCATAAACCCCAACAAATCCCTACATACGTTTAAACCTAATATCAATTATAATGACATATCACCCCCCTTACCTTATATTCCTAGCTTGATCTTTCCTCTCCGCGATCTACTGAATTCCCTTATGTTCTTTGTTCCCTAACTTTTTCTCTGCTCTTCAAATGTTTTCAAGATCGTACCAGATGACATTCTTTTCCTTCTATTCCTTGTTTAACTTTAGGACCCCTAATATGTTTTTCCTAATTTTTCCTCACTTATCCTTTCATCAATTACAATGTTTCCCTTATCTTCTCTATACCAATTATTCCTTTATTTTACTATTCATAATAGTTCTAACTAATTTTAAATGATTATTAACTAATTATCTAAATTTCTAAAATACTCCTTACTCATCTAAATTCCCATTATCCCACAACCTAACATCACATAACGTATCATACTTAAAAAAACATCACATATTCATCAATAATTCATAAATATTTCTAATAACTCATTTAAATTATTAATTCTAAAAAAATCTGGGTCTTACAATAATTCTAATTCGAATACGTATAATCCAGGGTGGAAGAATCATCCAAACTTATCCTAGAAAGATCAGCAAGGTAATGTTCAAAAACAAGGGTCTGGTAAATACCAGAATCCATTTCAACAACCACAATAAAAACAAGCCCCTAAGAAATCATAAATGCCTAAAGATGCCTGAAGATGAAGAAATTCCTTGTTGATTTGTGATTCTTAAAATGCCTGAAGATGAAGAAATTCCTCTGACTTTGGGAAGAACATTTCTAGAGTCTAGGAGATGAATGATGGATATTGAGGAAGGAAATATGGCTCTCAAAGTTTAGGTTGAAGAGATAAAAATTGATGTCAGGAACACTATGAAGTACAAATAAGATATTGGTACATGTCATACAGCAGAGGTAATAGATCACGAAATTTTTCTGTTTATTCAGATGAAGACACCACAATTACCTTTTGAACGGGTCCTTAGCCTGTCCATTTGTGAGAATCATGAAGATGGGGATAAGAAAGATTCATAAGTGCTAGCCATGATGGAAGTACAACCTCAATGGATTGGATCTAAACCACACTAGTGGGAAGATTTAAGACTGCCACAGTCATCAAAAGTAAAGAAAGAATTTGAAAAGCAGACAAAGTTAAAACAACTGCCTGAAAATGTGAAATATGTTTTCTTTGATACTAAAGAGAAGTGCCCAACCATAATAAATTATGGTATGAAAACTTTCCAACAGGAAAAACTCATCCAAGTACTCAAGAAATACAAGGGTGTAATTGGATGGGCCATTAAAGACTTGAAAGGTATTAGCCTGACAGTTTGCATGTATAAGATACTGATGGATGACAAGCCGATAGTGCAACCTCAAAGAAGACTTAATCCAACAATGAAATAAGTGGTGAAGTTGTTGGATGCAGGTCTTATTTATTCAATCTCTGATAGTTCATGGGTGAGTCTCGTGCATGTTGTAGCAAAAAAGGGAGGAACTACTGTGATCATGAATGAGAAAAATGAGTTGATTCCCACTAGAACAGTTATCGGGTGGAGAGTGTGCGTTGATTACAGAATACTGAACATTGCGACAAGAAAATATAACTTTCCTTTAATTGGAGTAAGAACAGGAGCCGTAGGCACCTAGAAATATTGTCGTGGAAGCCTCTAAGCAAGAGATAGAGGAAATACTAAAAATAATCAAAAAGAGCGACTGCAATATGGTCGAGCAGCTGGGGCAGACCCCCTCAAAGATATCCATGTTGTCTCTGCTGTTGTGCTCTGAAGCCCATGCGAAGGATCTGATTGCATTCCTCAAGACTGCGCATGTGCCACAGGAGACGTCAACTGATCAATTCAAAGATTTTATGGCTAGCCTGACTGCTGACAATTGGCTGGGTTTTTCAGATGCGGACCTGACACCGAAAGGGAGGAAGCATAATGATGCTCTGCATGTCTCAATTGAGTGTAGGAGCACCACTATGGCTTATGTGCTGATAGATACTGGGTCTTAGCTGAATGTCCTTCCTAAGAAGGCATTGGATCAGTTGGACTGTGAGGGCTTCACCTTAAAGCCTATTAACATTGTGGTGAGGGCTTTTCATGGGTCGAAGAGAATGGTGCATGGGGAGGTGGACATCCCTATCAAAGTAGGCTCTCAAACCTTTGAGTCCACCTTCTATGTAATGGACATTCGGCCGTTATATTCTTGTTTATTGGTGAGGAGGAGTATATGGTGAGCCACCTCAATTCCTTCAGGTACGTAGAGATGGAAGGGGAATTCATAGAGAATCCTTTCCAGAATTTTGAAGAGGTTCCCCAGATCTTGGCATCGGCTGAAGCTACTACCAGCAAGAAACCTCCTCTGAAGATGGCTTCTCTCAAAGATGCCAAAGTTGTGATTGAAGAAGGTGGGTGTACCAATTGGGGACAACTCCCCGATTTTACTCACAAAACTGACAAGTTTGGTTTGGGCTTTACTTCAGGAGCTCAAAGGGCTGTTCGACGAGCTCGGGCTGGAAGACCTCCCCTACCCATCAGCAATCGGGGAATTAAGGCCATTAAAGACGGCGAGGAAGACACATACATTGACAGTTGGATCTACCTAACTACCAACGGTGGACCGAGTAACTGGATGACTAGGGACTTTATACCAGTTTCTTTTATTCCGCAGTAATTGTCTTACTTATTTTTAATATTTGTAATAAACAATTTAAAACTCTACGTCCTTGTGCCTTGCCCGAGGCTTATCGACTTTGCTTGTGAGGCGTATTTGTCATTTCATATATCATTAATAAAGCATTGGAAGTTTCTTGCATACAAATTGTACGCTCTCTATTTTTCTTTTTTTTTTTTCACTTTATCAAAACAACTATGCTCTTACACACACTCACATATCATACTGCAGATCCATATCCACTCTAGATCCCATTGATAACAGCTCTGCTACTGTCCCTTATGACTTCAAAAATCCGATCAACCAAGCCGAAGAAGAAAGTGAGGATGATTGTGAGGTACCTGGAGAACTTGCTAGACTATTACAACAAGAAGAAAGGGCTATACAACCTCATGAAGAGCCGACTGAGACAATAAACCTGGGCACAGAGATAGACAGAAAGGAGGTCAAGATTGGTGCAAATTTGGAAGTTAAGGTTAAACAGCGGTTGATACAAATGTTGCACGACTATGTTAAGATATTTTCCTGGTCATATGAAGACTTGCCAGGTTTAGACACTGATATTATGGTTCATCGTCTACCGACCAAAGAAGACTGTCCTCCGGTTAAACAGAAGGTCCATCGTATGCGCCCTAAAATGTTAGAGAAGATCAAGGCAGAGGTCATGAAGCAGTTAGACGTAGGATTCTTAGCTGCCACTTCTTATGCACAGTGGGTTGCTAACGTTGTTCCGATACCTAAGAAGGATGGTAAGGTGTGGATGTGTGTGGATTATAGAGATCTGAACAGGGAAAGCCCCAAGGATGACTTCCCTCTTCCTCACATCGGTGTTCTGGTTGACAACACCGTGCAACACAAAATCTTCTCCTTCATGGATGGTTTCTCTGGCTACAACCAGATCAAGATGGCTCCTGAAGAAATGGAGAAGACAACCTTCGTCACGCTGTGGGGCACCTTCTGCTACAAGGTGATGCCTTTTATGTTGAAGAATGTTGGGGCAACTTATCAGTACACCATGGTCGCTTTGTTCCATGATATGATTCATCACGAGATCGAAGTTTATGTTGATGATATGATAGTCGGGTCTCAAACTGAGGAGGAGCACCTTGATCATCTACAAAAGTTGTTCGATAGGTTGAAGATATACAAGCTGAGGTTGAATCCGAACAAGTGCACCTTCGGGGTAAGGTCTGGTAAACTTCTGGGTTTCATTGTCAGCGACAAAGGCATCCAAGTAGATCCTGCAAAGGTAAAGGCTATACAAGAAATGTCGGCTCCCCGTACAGAGAAGGAAGTTAGAGGTTTCTTGGGACGCTTGAATTATATCGCCAGGTTCATTTCACATCTGACTGCTACTTGTGAGCCCATCTTCAAGCTTTTGAAGAAATATCAAGTGGTAAAGTGGAATGACGACTGCCAGACAACTTTCAAAAGAATCAAAGAATACCTTCAAGAACCACAAATTTTGATGCCTCCGGTTGAAGGAAGACCTTTGATATTGTACTTGACAGTGCTAGACAATTCAATGGGGTGTGTGCTGGGGCAGCATGACGAGTCTGGTCGAAAAGAGAACGCAATATACTACCTTAGCAAAAAGTTTACCGACTATGAGACACGATACTCACTGCTCGAGAAAACTTGCTGCGCTTTGGCATGGGCTGCTCGCCGACTAAGACAGTACATGCTGACCGACACTACTTTGTTGATATCTAAGATGGATCCGATCAAATACATCTTCGAGAAACCCGCCCTTTCCGGAAGAATCGCAAGATGGCAAATGATCTTAACTTAGTACGACATATAATATACAACCCAAAAAGAAATCAAGGGGAGTGTTTTGGCTGATCATTTGGCTCATCAGGCTGTGGATCACTACAAGTCCATGAATTTTGAGTTCCCGGATGAGAATATTATGTTGGTGACTGACTACAAAGAGCTTGGACCGGATGAAGGACCCAAGGAAGGATCCCGATGGACTATGTTTTTTGACGGAGCTTCAAACGCATTGGGTAATGGCAGTGGTGCTGTAATCATATCTCCTGAGGGCTGTTATACTCCTTTCCCTGCCCGGCTAAATTTCAACTACACTAATAACATGGCGGAGTATGAAGCTTGTATCACATGACTCAAGGCTTCTATTGACCTCAGGATCAAATTTTTGGATGTTTTCGGGGATTCAGCCTTGGTAATAAGTCAGATCAAAGGCTAATGGGATACGAAGCATCCAAATCTCATCCCGTACAAGGAGTACGTTTTGACATTTCTCCCACACTTTGAGGAGGTAAGTTTTGAACATTTTCCACGAGAGGAGAACCAGTTAGCGGACGCGTTGGCTACCATGTCTTCTATGTTCAAAGTTAGGTGGGACAATGAAGCTCCCCAAATCACCATTGAGAGGTTGGATGAACCAGCACACTGTTGTGAAATTGATACCGAAGAAGTGGCAGACAAACCCTGGTTTCACGAAGTCAAAAGATATCTCAAGGCTCAAGAGTATCCCGAAGGGGCATATGTCAATGATAATAAGTTTCTGAGGAGGTTCACTGCAAAGTTCTTCCTTAGTAATGGAATCCTCTACATGTGCAACCATGGCTCTACACTACTACGGTATGTAGACAAGAGAGAAGCAGAGAGGATCATGACAGATCTCCATGAAGGCACTTTCAGAACCTATTCTAGTGGACATACCATGGCTAAGAAAATCCTACGGGCAGGATATTACTGGTCCACTATGGAAGCCGATTGTTATCGGTACTCTCGAACTTGTCATAAGTGCCAAATCTATGCTGATAAGGTACATGTGCCTCCGGTCCCCTTAAACGTCTTGACAGCTCCATGGCCCTTTGCAATGTGGGGCATTGACAAGATCGGAGAAATCAGGCCCACCGCCTCCAATGGGCATCACTTCATCCTAGTAGCCATTGATTATTTCATGAAGTGGGTTGAGGCAGCTTCTTTTGCTACAGTAACCAAGAACGTTGTGGTGCGGTTTATCCGACATAATCTGATTTGCCGATATGGTGTGCTAGAGAGAATTATTAATGACAATGGTACGAATCTCAACAACACAATGATCACCGAGCTCTGTAAATAGTTCAAGATACAACATCATAATTCTTCTCACTACCGGCCAAAGATGAATGGCTCTGTTGAAACAGCTAACAAGAACATCAAGAAGATTGTACAGAAGATGAGGGTGACATACAAAGACTGGCATCATATGTTACAATTTCTCTTCATGGGTACCGTACCTCAGCACGGACGTCGGTAGGGGAAACACCCTACTCTCTGGTATATGGAATGGAGGCAGTCCTACCTATCAAAGTCCAGATACCTTCTCTCAGGATTATGAAGGATGCGGGTTTGAACAAAGACGACTGGATTTGAACCCGACTTGATCAGTTAAATCTAATCGATGAAAAGAGACTTACTGCTATCTGCCATGGTCAGACATATCAAAAGAGAATCATCAAGGCTTTTAACAAGAAAGCCAGACGTCTATAATATCAAGTCGGGGATCTAGTGATCAAACGCATAATACTACCGCAAGGTGATCCCAGGGGAAAATGGACCCCCACGTACGATGGACCATTTGTGGTTAAGAACATTTTCTCGGGTGGAGCTATGATTCTAACCACCATGGACGGTGACGACCTTCCTCACCCTGTCAATGCAGACATAGTGAAAATATACTACGCCTAATCAAGAGACCCGCTAGGTTGACTGGACTAGGAAAAAATAAGGGCTTCTCGGCGAACCAAAAGGGTTTGGGCAAAAGTAAGGGATGAAAATGAAAAATCTGTACACCCGACAAGTCAAAAACCTGAAAGGGAGACTTGGGCAAAAAAGGGTATCCTGGTGGACTGAAAACCCGAAAGGGCAGCCCAAGAAAAAGTTAGGAATATAAACCGTATCATTATGTCTCGTTGGATCATCTTGCGACCAGATTTACGTATCGGCTATCAAGCTCAGACGAAACCAATCAATCTGATCAACTTTCAACCAAGTAGCAAAGTGATGAGACTCTTGAAGATATAAGGGCAATAGCAGAGTTGGAACCTAATGGAGTTTTTTCACATAACTGTTTTTTCTTTTACATAAATTGTATAGTTTCTATTTTTTGGCGGTGTTCTCTTACTAGAGCGTCAGCCTCCTTGTACAAAAAACACCTATTACAGGCCAACTTTAGAAATCCATACAGAATTATTTCGAGTTTGTATTTCTTTTTCTGTTTTGTTTCGCAAGAACGTCCAATGACTTATTTTTTATATATGCATTTGAAAATGATTGCTACTCATAAATATTTACATAAGAAACAAAGACAATTATTAGTAATTCCAGAAACAGGGGGAAAATAAGAAGTGCCAAACCCGACAGTTACTCTGCCCAGTAGGTACCAGGATAGAGTCAGCTTTGGAGCATAATCATTAGTACATACACTCCCTACATAGTAAAAGTATTCGAAAACATTGAGGTCGACTTTTCCGAAACAGGATGTAACCTCCCCAGCCAAGGTCATTTAGAAACCTGACAGCTAAATCCCCTAGCCGAATTTCATAATCACGGACGGGTCAGTAAATTTCATCCCCCAAGCAAAGTTTATTTCTCTGGATATAGAGGCTCAATCCCCAACAGAGTTCATCACTTCAGCTAAAAAAATGCATTTCCTATGTTTGTTCCCCGAAAAGTTTATTCTCAAGCAGAATCTCTTCCTGACAGAATATTCATAAATCTCCAGCAGTAGTCATGGATTTATTTTCCCAGACATGGGCATACCCCGATAAAATTTCGTGAACATACATCATGACATGCACATACATATCATATACATCATAATCTCATTTATTTTGAGAACATCATCTCACCCCGCATTTCATGCATCGCATATAATTAACCCTGATATCTTTTCAGGAAAAGACGATTAGCTTAAACAAATCCAACAGTTATACAGATCACGTCTGTAGACGACTAATGGAAACTTAACTCCCTAAACCGAATGGGTCAACTAATCTACACTATTTCTTTGAAGTAACCCTACTATCCAGGTTCCTTCTCATACCCCTACTATCCCGGCTTTCACTCCGAAGTAACCCTACTATACAGGTTCCTTCTCGTAGCCCTACTATCCATGCTTTCATTCTAAAGTAACCCTACTATCAAGATTCCTTCTTGTAGCCCTACTATCCCAACTTTCATTCGGAAGTAACCCTACTATCCAGGTTCCTTCTCGTAGCCCTAATATCCAGGCTTTCATTTTGAAGTAACTCTACTATCCATGTTCCTTCTCGTAGCCCTACTATCCAGGCTTTCATTCTGAAGTAACCCTACTATCCAAGTTCCTTCTCGTAGCCACACTATCTCGACTTTCATTCCGAAGTAACCCAACTATCTAGGTTCCTTCTCATAGCCCTACTATCCAGGATTTCATTTCGAAGTAAATCTACTATCCAGGTTACTTCTCACAGCCCTATTATCTAGGCTTTCATTTCTAAGTAACCCTACTATCTAGGTTCCTTATCACAACCCTAATATCCAGGATTTCATTTCGAAGTAACCCTACTATCCAGGTTCCTTCTCAGAGCCCTACTATCCGGGCTTTCATTTCAAAGTAACCCTAACATCCAGGTTCCTTCCCATAATCCCAACTATCCAGTATTTCATTTCGAAGCAACCCTACTATCCAGGTTCCTTCTCATATCCCTATTATCCAAGCTTTCATTTCGAAGGAACCCTACTATCCAGGTTCCTTCTCGTAGCCCTACTATCCCGACTTTCATTCCAAAGTAACCCTACTATCAAGGTTCCATCTCATAGCCCTACTATCCAGGCTTTCATTTCGAAGTAACTCTACTATCCAGGTTCTTTCTCGTAGCCCTACTATCCAGGATTTCATTCCGAAGTAACCCTACTATCCGGGTTCCTTCTCGTAGCCCTACTATCCCAGCTTTCATTCCGAAGTAACCCTACTATCCAGGTTCCTTCTCGTAACCCTACTATCCAAGCTTTCATTTTGAAGTAACTCTACTATCTAGGTTCCTTCTCACAGATCTACTATCCAGGATTTTATTTCGAAGTAACCCTACTATCCAGGTTCTTTCTCACAGCCCTACTATACAGGCTTTCATTTCGATGTAACCCTACCATCCAGGTTCCTTCCCATAAGCCCTACTATCCCGGCTTTCATTTTGAAGTAACTCTACTATCCAGGTTCCTTCTCACAGCCCTACTATACAGGCTTTCATTTCGAAGTAACCGTACCATCCAGGTTCCTTCCTATAAGCCCTACTATCCAGACTTTCCTTTCGAAGCAACCCTACTATCCAGGTTCCTTCTCCTAGTTCTACTATCCTGGATTTCATTTCGAAGTAACCCTACTATCCAGGTTCCTTGTCACAGCCCTATTATCCAGGCTTTCATTTCGAAGTAACCCTACTATCCAGGTTCCTTCTCACAACCCTACTATCCAGGCTTTCATTTCGAAGTAACCCTACCATCCAGGTTACTTCCCATAAGCCTTACTTTCCAGGCTTTCATTTCGAAGCAACCCTACTATCCAGGTTCCTTCTCACAGCCCTATTATCCAGGCTTTCATTCCAAAGTAACCCTACGACCTAGGTTCCTTCTCATAGCCCTACTATCCAGACTTTCATTTCGAAGTAACCTTACCATCCAGGTTCCTTCTCTTTCATCCCCAGACGACCGTTTACAACACGGTAAAACCTGGACCCGACCAGTTTCGGTTGATTTCACCTTTCCCCCAGTAAGTCGTTGTGCAGCCTGGACCCTGACCAAATATGCAGTTCACTTCTGCTTCCTCAAGCAGGAGTTAATTCCCCAGTAGAGTAATGGGCAACCGCACTCCTAGCCTCTATTTTCGAAAACGAGAATCAACATTCTCCAACAAAGTCCTCCTCAACGGTCGGTACAGGAATTCTCCAAAGGAATCTTTCAGGAAACCGGTATATTTTCTGGATGGCATTGTTAAGCCCATATCCGAAGATTCTCTAGCAAATTCCAAATGGCATCTGTAAGCCCATTACCGATATCACAAAATCAAGTATCACTTCATGCGTGTGCAAATTTCTGGGCACTATAGTGTTCAATCATCTTCCACCTTCAGATTACGAAAGGCAGACAGCCAATCTACATCCTAAGGTTTAAGAAGATTGAACAGGGGAAACTGTTGTACCCCAAAATTTTCCCTCTCATTTTACTCAATACATGCCCATTGAGGTCCTCAACTTGCTCAAGGATGCCCAAGAGTTGACCAGACAAACTCTCTCCTAAGGCAATGTATCTCAAACTAGGGTTTCCATTTTCATCAATATGGGTGAACTACAAAGACCTAATATGCTCTCCATGGTCCTAATATGTTCTCAATACCCTTAATTTCAAATTTCAAGCCTTGCACAAGAAGTTAGCTCAGTCAACTACTCAAATACTTGAGAATCGACTGTATTAGGTCAAACGTCAATTATGGCCCACATACAGTCAAACTTCAAGATTTTTGGTAAACATCAACATTTTGAAGTTATATCCATCATTTGATCAAGGGTTTATCATTATTCCTCAATGAATGCCCCAAATTCATCAAAAACCAAAAGTTGCTAAATTAGGGTTTCTTAGGAAAAGTCAACCAAACATTGACCAAGCATAACTTCTTCATACTTTATCAAAAAATTTCCATCCAAGGCTCATTTTTAAGAGGATGAAATTCCCTACAACTCAACTTCATCCCACAAGTTCAAAATATGCACTCATCAAAAGATATGAATTTCTACATTATAGGTCCTTTTGAAAAGTCAACAAAAACACCTTTTGGGTCAAAGCTTCTTACATGAACATGGAAGACCCAATTGGGATGAGACCAACAGGGTTTTTTAGGGGACATCCTAAGATTTCTAAAAAGTCAAAGAACACCTCTTTAGGGTCAAAATTGGAAGAGTTATGCATTGTCAAAGTTTACCATTTTTGGAAAATTGCCAAAAGTCAAATGTGCTCACAAATGCATTTTTTGACAAATGGGCCTAACTTTTTATGTTTTCACCTCACTTCAAACATGGTCCACGATCCAAACATCCTTCCACATGTTATTAGTCTTATTTATTTAATTTATTTTGATTTTTATCCTTTAAAAATTAAATTAAATCAAATAAATCATCTAAGCAATAAAAGATTTCATTACAAATATTTTTATCATCAATTGGCAATCAACAAAAGCTGGAAAGATCAAAGAAAATCGTGGAAAGAGAGTAAAGATTGGATTTGTTCCAAAAATAAACAAAATCAAAAAACTTGAAAGAAAACGATTTTGTAATCAAAGCATGGGATTTTCTCCAATTATATTAACCAAGTATGCTACCATACATAAGGACATTGATTCCAAAGATGAAGCACACGGAGAGGTTGCCTAAAAACCAAGAACAAGGGTTTCAAAAATTGAAAAAAAGTGCAATTTCCCTAAAAGACGATCCAACCTCCTTCAATCAAAATCCAAGCATCCTATCATCATTCTGAGGATCCCAACACCTCTTCTTATCCATCCCTGAAGGCCAAAGTACCTTGAATCGCCCTAGTCAGATCTTCCCACATTGGCAACTTTTTGACTTCTAAAACTCGTTCCATCCTTAATATAAATATATTGTGCTTGCATATTCATACTATTGGAATTATTTATGAATTGTTTGACGTATCTCATGTGAGGAATAAGCTTCAGATTTTATGATATTCCTGGGGAAATTTTAAGGGGGGTAGGGTCTTTTTTATGCTTTGATCACGCGTATTTTGCAGAATCGGCCTTGGGGTGTCACCGGAGAAGGTGACCAGAGTCACCGGGGCCGGTGGTTTGATTTTTGCAAGAGGTGGTCAAAGCGTACGTGGATGTTCCTCGTGACCTTATTGGCTGGGCTCAAACGAGCTTTTCCTCTCTCCAAGTATGATTGGTCCACTCAAACTCCCAGGGCCCCACACCGCGCACGTGTCATTTGGATTCAGCCCTAACACCTTTTTTTTCCTTTTATTTTATTTGTTTCATTATATTCATGACTAACCAACTAGCGCAGATGGAAAGGGAAGAAGGCATGTGAGAGGGAAGGCCTGGGTTCGATCCCAGATGCAGTGCGCATCATGTTCTGAAGGCCACCACACACTATCAGATCTTGTCCCTTGGATTAGTCTCCATCATAGATACAATGTGCAGTATACACTAGTCCACCATGAACCTTTAGAAGCTAGTTCCACTGCATCAGGCGCCAGTCTGAGCCAACTTTGGGTCCAACCAGCAATTTGGCAGCGCACCCACCTCCTCTCTTCCAGCAATCAGGCTCATTTCCTTATTTTTTATTTTAATTCTTTTTTTCTTTTGTTTAGTAATCATATCTTTTTCTAAATAACTAAAAAAAATCATTTTTAGATTTAATCAAAAAATTAACAAAAACATCAAAAATCTTTTTTTCATAAAAAATATTTTGTTAATTAATTAGTTTAATTAAATTAGGGTAATTAATTCTTTTTTTATTATAATTAAAATAATTAGATTTAGGGTTCAATTATATATTTAACTTAATTTTTCCTTAAAAATAAATATTTTCGCAATTTAGATTTCTAGGTGGGTCAATCACTTCTCGCATTTAATTTATCGCGCGTTTTTTTTAATTTTCTTTTTATTATTATATTATAACTGCTCCCAAGTTGTAATAGTTAAATTAGGTTTAATATTTCGCTTATTATATTTTCCCCAGATTTTTGAATATGTAATTTCCTCCCCAAAGCCTTGTAATAGCGTAGGACTGTTATTTTCTCGCTCTTATATTTGATATGCCTGTATATAATTTCTAGCAACCTAGGCATGTATGATTAACGAATCAATCTTAGATCAATAAACTGCAAAGATAAATATAACTGAAATCAAACACTTTTGCACACTTGCACCCCTAGGGTATTACCTCACTCGGTTGCCTCGGAAATAATGGTCAAGTCCCTCGAACGTAGGGATGTCTTAACGAAGACCCTTAATTCTAAAGTCATCATAAAGATCATGGTCCCTAACATCCCTCGAGTTGCCTACGAGAAATGATCTTGTCCCTCGATGTTGCCTATATGATGACAGTCCCTTCGAGTGCTAAGATATCTTTATATGTTTCCTTCGATGACCATAGCGTCCCTTTCGATAGTCCCTCAACATCCAACGATAGGGCTACCTACTCACTAATAGTAGGATAGAATTGTCTAAAAGAAACGAGAAAATGAACAATCTTTTTCGAGTAGGTAGAAACTCTTAAGTACTTGCTCAAAACAATAAAAACTCTTTTTTCACAAACACTTTCAAAACAATTTTCAAAAACAACTTCGTCACACTCTTGAGGACAAATACAAGGGTTATCACGAAGTTAAACAAAAAATTTTCAAAACACACACAAGCAATTTCAAAATGAGCAAGTACCTAAGAGCCCGTGGAAAACCACTGATAGAAAGGGTGATAACACCTTCCCTTTCTATAATCTACCCCCCGTACTCAGAAACATCTCAAAAACAGGTTTTTTTTGTTATTTTTCCTTTTCCTTAGTTGGATGAAATAAAAGTTGTTGGCGACTCTTTCTTACCATAACATTTGCGAATAAAAAATGAAAACCAGTAAAACCAGTCGGTTCTGCCACCGTATCACATGTATGATATGTGGATGAGAAAGAGCCATAAACATAATTATATTTATACACGTATGATATGTGTATTGATAGACCATATGAATCTCATACAAGATTTGAAAAAATTTCAACTGATAATGGCCACTACTCATACGGGTACAACTCGTATGATACACGTATTGCAACAGTCAGACTGGACCATACGCGTATCACACGTGATCTAGATTTTTGCACTATGTTTTATCCCCAAATTTTCCCTCTCTATTATCAAGACATTTCTCACAAAAGATCTCAAATGCTCAAGAAGTTCCAAGAGTTTGATCAGACAAGCTCACCTCCTAAGCATTGAGCCTCCAAATTAGGGTTTTGTTTTTCTCAAGGACAATTGAATTTTTGATGCCTCAAATGACATTCATCGTTCATTATAGGTCTCCAAGATTTCACATACGAGGTTTTAAGTCTTGCACTACAAATTTTCTCAGTCAATTGCTCAGATGGCTGAAAATTAGTTGTTTTGGGTAAAAAGTCAACTATTATCAAACTACAGTCAAACTTCATGATTTTTGGCCAACATAAACATATTAAAGTCATATTCATCAATCTATCAACTTTTGATCACAATTCTTCAAGAAAAGCACTCAAATAATCAAAGGGGAAAATTAGGGTTTTAACTGAGAATAAATGATCATTGACTTTTGACCTAGTACATGACCTAATAGTTTGAAGCATAATCTCAAAGACTCGAACACAATATCTTTACCTAATTTCATGGCTTAAATTATTTCTCAAGATCAATGGATTGATAGTGGAATTTTTGATCAACTGATGAAAAGTCAATTGATGCACACAAAGTCAAACTTTGACTTTTTTTATCAACATTGAGTTTCAAAGGTCAAGATTCATCAAGACATTCAAAAACATCAAACCTGATCATCAAGAATCAATAAAGTCAAAAAGTCAATAAAAATTCAAGATTTCTAAGACTTATAAAATTTCTAAGTGTTTTTATACTTGATAAATTCATTACTTCATGACAATTTTTCACCAAGATTCAAGATGATTCAAGGAAAACTTTCAACATGAAAGTTGTATATCTTGATGAATTCTACAAATTTGTATTAGAGGATTGATGTCCAAAATATGATTAAATTTGAAGATATAGGCTCATGAAGTCATGACATTTTTCATAAAACACCTAGTGAAATTTTCAACAAGTTTAGGCAGATTTTTGACCTAACTTGTTGACCAATTTTCACCTAGTTCCAATTTGATTTTGTGAAAATGGTCAACATGATTTTCAAAATGTATAATAACTTGAAGAGGTCATTTTTTATCTAGGATAATCGAAGAAAAGAAGTTGAGCATCCATTCTTGAATTTCAAGCCATTTTCATGAAGAACACTTGATCAAATCTCAAACCGATGTTGCATAATCTTGCTTTGTAGGCTTCAAAATTGTAAATCACTCCATAATTAATTGTTTGCACAATTGATTTAGGTATGATCCAAGTGATTAAGTCAATGCCACATGATATTTCCATTTATGGCACAAAGGCACCATTACCATTCTTGAAAAGTTACTTTAATCACAAAGTCAACTTGTCTTGAGCCTCTAACTTGTTTCTTCTACACACATTAAACCTACAAGATCAGAAGAAAGCATGTTTAAATTTTTCAACCACTCTACAAGTCTTGTACTTCACATTGGGACAATATTTATCAAGATTGCTTAAAAAATAAGTCAAAAAACCATAACATGTGATCTTTTTTTCCTGATCACTTTAAGCCCTCAAACCTTTCCCTATAAATAGAGGCATTATTTTGCAAACCATGCACAAATTCAAAAGCCTAGAAACTCCCTCAAACTCCTTGAAATCAAAATTTGCACAAAAACTTCATTTTTGTTCCATTTCTGACTTGTAATTCCAAACTCACATTTCACTCATGTGTTCTCACTAAAATTCAATCACAAAGTTTCCATACATAATTTAGAACTCATCCAGGACCCTGTTACAAAACTGTAACACCTCCATCACTATCCTTCATTTCCAAAAATAGATTTCTACATATTGACTTCTCCAGAAAGATTCAAGCACTCTCAGCTCAAACTATGTATTGCATTAGCTTCCTTGGAGTCCAGTGAAGCTATTCAGATCATCACCAGACCTCCAGAAGTGCTCAAATTCCATACAAGATTTCCAGTTTTGAGGTAAGTTTTCTCAACTTTGAACTCTCTATACAAGCATCATTAATGGTTACTTTGTGAATAAAAAATGTAGACATCATAGCCCTGAAGCTAACCATGTCCTTAGATTTTATTTATGTTACCTGAGTGATGCGAATTTTGAGTTTGAACTTTCTGGAAAAATTAGGTTTAATTTGGTACCGTATAAAATTCATGCTCATATTTCAGTGATAGTTCAAGTTATTTACTTGTTGAAATCGTGGTTAAATTTCAAGCAACTTTCATGTTTACATTTTCCAATTTGGTTGAGAAATGAGGAAGTTACAGATTTCAAAAATGTTGATGAACATTCTGGCGCGAGGAAGAAGATGAAGTTATAATCAGGACTGAGTTTGTAATATATTTATTGGTTTGTGTATTAAACACCGGATGTATAGCCACCCCAGTGGTGGAGTGTACACGTATAAGTCATAACTATGCCTTTTCCTGGGTTCGATCCAGGCGTGAGGCATTTTTCTTTTTTCTAACATTTACATTAAAAATCATGTGCAAGCAAGCCATGCGCGTGTATCAAGTGCCCTTATCTCATCACCATTGTATCATTGTCTGATTGAATCCAAAACACCACAAGGCAGATGTATGGTCTACCTCGGAAAGCTAGCCATATGTGATCCAAAAACAGGCGCTGGGCTCCTCCAACTTGGGCCTCATTTTTTTTTTGCTAATTCTCACCACCCCTTTTACTAACAATAGTGCTGGCATATTTGTTTTTTATTATTTATTTTTTCTGATTTCAAACAAAAAATTTGATTTGGGCCTGTTTACTACTTTTTACCACCCTTTTTACTTTTAAACACGCAGCCCAGAACTTTTTATATTCTTGATATCTTTCTATATTTTATATATTTAATTATTTTATTTAACCAAAAAATACCAAAAATATGTTTTCTTAAATAATTAAATAATTAATTATTTTAATTTAAACACTCCCTTTATTTTTTGTTAATATTTAGAACTAGGTTTTATTTATTGTCCATTCTTCAAATATTTTTAAATTAACTTTCAAATTATTTTCTAAATAATTATTTTAGACTTAGGTTTCATTTTATCTTCTTAATTTAATTAACTTATATTTTAGGTTTTATTTAAGATATTCAATTGATTTCTTTTGTGATTAAAACTAATTAGTTTAATTAGATTAATCTTTAAACCTTTTCCACCAAAATCCCTAAAAACAACAATTCCTTTTCTTCTTCATCATTACATTTTATGTATTATTATTAAATTCATGTACATGGTCTGTAATAGTAATTAGGAATTTTTATTTCTTTCCCCCATCTCACAAACTTATACCCCCCATTCCCTAAGCATTGTAATAGTGTAGGACATCTAAATTCCGCAATTTATCGTTTTCTTTATTATTGCTAGTAACTAGGATTTATATGGAAAGATTAAAATCAAACATTAGAAAACCCTAATTCAAGATAATATACTTGAAATAAACACACTTTGCACACATGCACCTCTAGGTTAACCCACACTTGTTGCCTCGGATTTAAATAGTCATGTCCCTCGAACTTGAGATGATTTTAGGAAAGACCCTAAATTAAAAGATCATAGTCCCTCGATGAACCTTCAATGTTGCCTTTGGTAAATGATCTTAGTCCCTTACGATAATTGCTAAAACATCTTACAAGTTGTCTTCTATGACTATACGATGATCCACGATTGTCCCTTCACATCCAATGGTAAGGCTCTTTATTAATCAATGGTAGATAAGCATTATCTAAAGGAGGAGGAAAAGAACAAAAACATTTTGAGTAGGTAGATTGCTCGTAATTTCTTGCTCACAAACAAAACCATTTACACCTCACACTTTCAAAACACTTTTCAAAACAAGCATTTTGTATACATTCTCAATGATGCGAGAATCATTACAAAATTGCCTTACATTGGCATTTTCAAACATCTTTCCAAACACTCCCTTTCAATAAATATTTTCAAAAACCAACACTTTGTATACATTCTCAACGATGCGAGAATCATTGCAAAGTTTTCCAAACTTAGGCATTTTCAAAATATTTTCAAACTTACAAAAATAATAAAGCAATTTTAAATTAAGATAGCAATTAAGAGACCATAGATAACTACAGATGAAAAGGGTGATAACACCTTCCCTCTTCATAACCTACCCCCCGAACTCCGGAAAATTCTCAAAAGGTCTTTCATGCTATTTTCACCCTTTCATTTATTGGATAAAATAAAAGTCGGTGGCGACTCTTGCTATCCGCAACATTTATGATAAAGTGTAAGACACTCAAGTCAGTTCTCCCATCGTATCATAAAATTGGCGACTCTGCTGGGGAACAGATAAACTAAAAGTGGGGTTAACATAAGAGCTAGATCACCTCTATTGCTTTACTTTATTGATTTGTTTGCTTTACAATTGTGGGTTATGCTTGGGTTTATTACTTGTAAAGATCTTATACCCGAAACTGGGGCATATTAGGTAAGTAGCAATAGATCGTGGAAACGGTATGGCATAGACCGATATGGTTGAAGCGGTGCCTACATTAGTGCAACACATTTGTTGGTACTAGTGTCCCTTGAGTTTAATCAACGAGAATATGAGGCTGCTGAGTGGTGTCATGAAGAACTAATGACCGTAGAACCTTAGTTGAACAACTTGGCCATTAGAAAGTAGTGAGATAGTCGGCTTTGGTGAAAAACTAAAGATTGGTTGATACTCGATATTACACTCACTTAGATCAGACTTTCGGTTTATTTTGGCCGCAAGAAAAGAGTGATTATGTTGAAACAATGTCTGATGAAGAAAGATCAATGATATTGAGATTCCTTTAACTCGGTTACTTCTTTTAGTACAGGTTGAACCAACTAACCTTCAAGAGGGTACTTACCTATAAACCCCATACAAGCGTAAACCTAAGGTCATTGTGTGCTTTTTTTGTGATTAATTATTCATGACATCAAAAACATCATGACATCATGCCATAGCATTCTCAATACCCATTTCAAGGATCTAGGAATTTACGTTTGTTCTATTTTGTAGGATATGACTTCTGCTCGTAGAAATACCATTCGAGCCATATTCGTAAAAGTGCATCCTCAACTAAAAGAGTTAGCATCAAGGGTTCCTGAAGATTCTCCCTTCACCAAAAGATATGGTTGACTTCTCAGTTTGGCTTCCTCAAGCTTTCACGAAGAAATATTGTGTGTGCTCTTTCAGTTCTTTAATCCTATGCATCATTGCTTCACCTTTCCCTATTACCAATTGGTGCCCACATTTGAAGAATTCTCTCAACTATTAGGAGTGTCTGTGCTTAATCAAATACCATTCACCGGTCTAGAGGAAGATCCAAAGCTTGAAATTATTGCCAAGACTTTGCATTTGAAGAGATCCGACATTGTAGCTAATTGGGAAATAAGGAGGGGAGTCGAGGGTTTTCTAGCCAAGTTTCTGTTAGAGAAGGCTCGACTATTTTGGGAAGATATGGATTTTCAAGCTTTTGAATATTTCTTGGCTCTTCTAATCTATGGTTTGGTTTTATTACCTAATCCAGACCAACTCATAGACGTGAATGTTGTCAAGGTTTTTCTTTCTCGTAACCCCGTGCCTACTTTGCTTGGAGACGTTCTACATTGCCTTCACACTCGCACCGTGAGGAAGAGAGGGACTCTTAGGTGTTGCATTCTGTTGCAGTCTAGGTGGTTTATTTCACACCTTCCTCAATCAATATTGAAGAATGAACAAGGCTTGACGTGGTCCGAAGGGTGATTTCGCTCTCTCATTCCATTATTTATTGGTGTTCCCGATATCTAGAGGATGTCACTATCATTGTCTATTGTAGGGAGTTCCCTAATATTCCACTCTTGGGCATTAGGGGAGGTATTACTTATAATCCTTCTCTTGCATTACGACAATTTGGGTATGCTCGAAGAGAAGGTCCCCATGATGTGCTTACCCAAGGTATTATATTTGACTACGAGAGCGATGTTCAAGGTTATCGTTGAAGGTTTTTACGAGCTTAGGGCATGGTAAACAAGGTCGGTAGCAAGACTTTGGGGCATAAAAATTGCATCCCTCTTGAGCCTTAACTTAAATGGGTATGAACTCGTGTTCAAAGTCTCATGATTCCATATCCAACCATCCTACCTGTGATTATGGAGCCCATTGCAAAGGGGGGGGGGGGGGGGTGTTCGTTATACCATTCTCCATCCTGACATGCCTACCGATTTTGAGGAATTGCAGAGATTGTGGATTCAAAAGGGGGGACGAGACACCTTTGAAAATCGATTGTATGCAAACAAGAAAAAAGTGTTGGAGCTTACAAGGAAACTTCACGAGGAGCGAAGCATGAATGCTTACATTGCACTAAAGAAGAAGCGCCCGTGGGAAACTTGAGTCTTTTGTTTTAGGATTTTGTTTTTGTCGTCTCTTTGAGACCTTTTTGCTTTTTCATTGTAATCCCAAGGGGAAATTGTAATATTTGAACTTATTAATACAATTTTTGTGTTTGTTTCCTTTTTTTCTAGAAAATTTAAATTCCTTAGGGTCCTTGAAAACATTGCATCCACATAGCATGCATCATATCATAAGCAGGTTTTCCGAAACAGGTTTCCTAATCTTTTTACTGTTTATTTCAGTATAAGGTAGCTCTAGAGAAAACCATCAAAGATCTGCAAACTCAACGTGCACAGTTCCAAGAAAATCTCCTCATCCTAGCTAAAGGTCAGCGAGAGATGACGACACTCCTTGCCACCAAGAAGAAGACTAAGAAGAGGGTTGTTATTTTCAACATGGGAAGAAGGTTCAAGGGGCCTGCCTGACTGGCTCAAATAGAAGAGGCTTCTTCTGAGGAAGAAGACAATCAAGAAGAGGAAATTAGAAGCACCAAAGTTGGGGGTGGAAATAACCAGATTATTGTAGATGAAGACTATTCTGAAGAGCAGTATCCACTGACGGATGAGAAGTACAAACAACTTGAAGACCGACTTAAGGCTGTAGAGATCCAAACAGTGCCCAGTCTACACTTTAGAGATTTAGGATTGATCCTTGGGGTGATCATTCCCCATAAATTCAAAGTCCATCTCTTCACCAAATATGATGGGGTCTCCTATCCAAAGATGCATCTAAGGTCATATGTCTGCAAGATTCAACCACACACCATCAATAGGAAGAATGGGTGAACTTCTTCCAAGAAATCTTATTTGGGACACAGTTGGAATGGTTCTATAAACTTGATGGGACTAATATCCACACCTGGGAGGATCTAGTTGCTGCCTTCTACAAGAAATACCAATAAAACATTGATTTTGCACCAACTCACGTGCAGTTGCAGAATATGACTATGGGTTCAAATGAAGGCTTCAAAGAGTATGCTCAAAAGTGGAGGGACCTGGCTAGAAGGGTGCAACCCCCATTATGTGACAGAGAATTAGTGGACATGTTTATCGGCACCTTGACTGGTCCATTCTTTAACTTGCTGATTGGGAGTTCTTCATCAGGGTTTTATGAGTTGATTTTGACTGGCGAGCAAGTTGAAAGAGGAATCAAAAACAGAAAGATCCCCATGGCCTCAACCTCTAATGCTATAAAGAAACCTTTTGTTGGTAAGAAGGAGACTAATATTGTTTATGAACAAAGGAACCGTATCAAGAGTGAGAGTCATTAGTCGGTAGGAGCTGTATAAATTTCATACCCGACCCCGGTTCAACGATCACAACAATCAAACAATGAACAAAGGCTTGATTCCCCGAGGAGGCAACTTACTAGAATTAACATGCCACTATCTCAAGCTTTACAACATCTGTTAAAGGAAGATTTGGTGACACTAATGCATCCTCCTATAAATCCCAATACTTCATCTCCAAAATACAACCTAAATGTAAAATGTGCATATCATTCCAATAGCTATGGGCACACCACAAATGATTGTTGGGCCTTAAAGAGCAAGATCCAATATTTGATTGATAAAAAAGTAATTGAGTTTGACCCTCCATAAACCCCTAATTTCATTACTGCTCCCATGCCAAGTCATGGTAAAAGTGTCAATGCCATTGACGATGTCTCCTTTGTCTCCTCCATTAATGATTTGACTACTCCATTATTGACCGTTAAGAAGAATTTACTGAGATCCGGTTTATTTCATGGTGTTGTACCCCAAAATTTCCCCTCCCATATTCCTCAAGATTTGCCAAGAATAATCTTCAAGTTGCTCAAGTTGGCTCAAGGATTGGACAGTCAAGTCACCTCCTAAGGCAGTCAAGTCAAAATTAGGGTTTTGTGTTGCATCAAGGTCCTCACATCCAAATGACCTCAAGTGTTCCCCAATGTCCTAATATTTTCTTAACTTCATCCATGTCAAATTTCAAGCCTTGCACAGGAAGTTTGGTCAGTCAATTGCTCAAGAGACCCCAAAAGTCGAATGTGCTAGGGCAAAAGTCAACTGTGTCCCAAATACAGTCAAACCTCAAGATTTTTTGTCAACATTCTCATTTTGAAGGATAATTCATCATTTTATCAAGGGTTGATCATGATTCATCAAGGATTGCTCAAGATTCATCAAGATTCAAAAGTTGCTAAATTAGGGTTTTGTAGGAAAAGTCAACTCAACTTTGACCAAGCATAACTTTCTAATACTTTGTGATAAATCACCCATCCAAAGCTCATTTTGAATAGGATTCAATTTCCTACAATCCATATTCACACCCCAAGATCAAGAAATGCTCTCACAAAAAGTTACAAATTTGGACATTATAGGTCATTTTTGAAAGTCAACAAAAACACCTTTTTTACCAAAGCTTATAACCTGAGCATGGAACATCAAAATGAGATGGGACCAAAAGGGTTTATTGGAGGACATATCAAGGTTTCTTAAAAGTCCAAGAACACCTCCAAAAGTTCATAATTGAAGAAGTTATTCATTGTTGAATTTGGGCATTTTTCCAAATTTGCCAAAAGTCAACTATCCTCAAAACTCCAATTTTTGACAAAAGGGCCCACTTTTTTCCACTTGATATGGTCTTGTCATGTCACACACGTGTCCCATCTTTAATTTCATGACCAAACATTTAATTTTCTATTTAATTTAATTTTTATTGATTTAATTCATTTTAAATCTATATTAATTCAAATAAAATCCAAAAAATTAATGAAATGATATCTTTCTGATTTGTACAGCTTGCAAATACCATGTGACACTCAACCAATTCGTATCAAGTCAAAACAAGCAAAAAATCAGATTTGGCCTATTTTTGGAAAGTTTATCAATGGTGATCAAATCCAATATTCCATCTTCAATGCACTTGATTTGAGACCAAAAGACCAACCCTAATTCACTCTATAATACTCACACAAGCAAGCCAGATCAAGAACACGCACAAAACTATGTGGAAACGGCCAGAACAAGTTCGCAAAAAACCTTGAAAGAGTGGTGATCGAATTTTGGTTTAGAGGCACTTTCAGACAAAAAGCTCAACGCTACTCCCTTGCCTGATATCCTGTGAAGCTGTAGGGATCAAAACCAAGCATTTTCATCGTCTATAACGCGCTGTAAGTCTCCATGAAGCTTGCTCTGAACATGAAATAGAAAACATCCATTCTTGCATCTTTTCTTTAAAATATTGGCATATTTGTGATTTTTATTTGATTTAGAATGTTTTGGCATTATCCAATTTAATTTTCATGGCCTGTATAATGATACCCGAATCTAGGGTTTATATGTGTTATTTTTAGGCGTTTATGTCACAGGGAAAATCAATGCAAACCATGGTTACAAGGATGACCAGGATGAAGAGACGAGTACGTTGGTACTCTTGGATTTCATTTTCATGGCCTAGGAGAGATTTTTGAAAGACCCTATGAATCTTCATGCGGATAAAAATCCGCAGGTAAACGAACCAGGCTTTTGTGAAGAAGATGATAACGTGGCTGGGCACGATTGGTCTGTTTGAATAATTGCGCGTTTTTTTTTTTCAGGCATAATTAGTGGTTTACCATATAATATATGTTATATATTCCACTAACAAGTTAACAACATGGCTCAGCTGGCAAAGCGTTAGTGCGTAATACCCTTGGGACCTGGGTTCGAATCCCAGGTCCCCCAAAAATTTGATATATTTTGCTTTTAGGTAATTGCACGCGTTTCAGGTCCTGCAGTTCACCATATGCCCTCACCCAAATCTCATCCAGGTGGCTTCAGGCCAAGATCCAGTGGTTCAGGATGAAGGACCACTATACTCCCTGGTCAACAAGTACACACGGGAATCCAAAAGGTCAAACAAAGGTTGGACGTATTGGGCCTCAGAATTGCTCTTTTCACTACCAAATTGGGCCCAGCACCCCCCTGAGTTTGTTTCTTCATTTGATTTTTTCTTTTCATTATTATTTCTATTTTATTATTATCTCAATTAAATTAATTAACAAATTAACCTTTTTTATAAAAAATCAGAAAACCAAAAATAAAATAATATTTTCTATTTTATTATTTTTGTAAATAAATTTTAACCAATTAATTTAGTTTTAATTAGGTTCAATTTTAATATATTTTGCATTAAATTAAAATTAATATAGAATTAGGATTTATTTAACATTTTTTAATCATTCTCATTTATTTCCTTAATTAAAATAAAAAAACAAAAATATTTTCATTTAATTAATTAATTCAATTATTAATTTAGATTAATTTTTAATTCAAAATAACAAAAATTTGCTTTATTTAATAAAAAGGGTCAAAACCCTAAAAGACACTCCGATTTAATTTTCTCGCGCGCGATTAATCTTTGATCAATATTGTAACTGTTTCGGGAATGTAATAGTTTTTTAAATTAGGATTTCATTTATCGCTTTATTTACTTTCCTCAAATTTAATTAAATGGTTTGTTGTTAGCGATGTAAATACCCGACGCCTTGTAATAGCTTAGATTTATTTTCCGCAATTTAATTTCCGCAATCATTAACTGTTAGATGTTTGCATAATAGGCAATGCATGACAAGATCAACTTTTAACCTAAAATCAACAGTAGCTCACCATAACATGTACAAAGATAATATAACTGAAAAACAATACACCCGCACATGCCACTCTTAGGGTACACCTCACTTAGTTGCCTCGAACGTGGTCATTATGTATAGGAAGTTTTAGAGGTCGCCCTCTTGTCCAAAGATCATAGTTGCCTCGAAACGGTTGCCTCGGAAAAATGATCTAAGACATTAGGGTTACCGCTAAGGCGTCCTAATATTGCTTTAGTGATCACACGTCCCTTAATCGAATGGGCCCTTAAACTCCAACGATGATGCTACCTACTCCTCAATAGTGGGATGGCATTGTCTAAAGGACATTTGTACATATTAATTCCTTTTTCGAGTAGGTAGATGGTTCTTAAGTACTTACTCATTCTAAAACAAAACAAAACTTTTCACACTTACACCCCTTTCAAAATAAAAACTTCTTTCAAACCCACAAACACAAAGAAAAGCAAACTTTTGAAAACATAATGAGCAAGTACCTAAGAGCCCGTGGATAACCACAGATAGAAAGGGTGCTAACACCTTCCCTTTCTATAATCTACCTCCCGAACCCGAGAAATATCTCAAAAAAGGAATTTTTCTGTGCTTTTGTCCTTTCCTTGTTGGATAAAATAAAAGACGGTGGCGACTCTTGCTTACCGCGACATTTTGCAAAAACAAACGCAAATGCAAACCAGCATTCCAAAACAGTCAGTTCTATCCCACCGATCACACATGGCTACCTTGAAAATTGTTACTATTATGCTTCTCATACGCATTTCATCCCATGCATCTCATAAACAGGTACCCTTTACAGGTCTCTTATCTTCTTCGCTGTTTATTTCAGCAATCATCAGGTCTGTTGAGCCTTCAACTGAGCAAGCTATCAAGGCCCTCCAGGCCCAGAATGCCCAGTTTCAAGAGCTGTTCATGAATCTGGCTAAGGGTCAGCAGGATCTGAAGACTTTGATTCTGAAAGAGAAGAAGAAGAAGAAGAAGAGGACCATCTTGTTCAACACTGGACGCAGGTTTGGAAACGGGCTGCAGAATGAAGTTGATCTGAACACCTCATCTGGAGGGAAAGATAGTCCACAAGAAAGGAGGGCTCCTAGCCCTATGGTCTCCGACAACGAGACGAATTATGATGAAGAACAGTATCCTCCTGCTGAGGATAAGTACAAACAGCTGGAAGACCGTTTAAGCGCTATGGAGATACAGAAGGTGCCCGATCTGGACTTCAGAGATCTGGGTCTATCATCTGGGATGGTGATTCCCCATAAATTCAAGGCACCTGCCTTTTCCAAGTATGACGGAGCTTCCTGTCCAAAGCTGCACCTCCGGTCATATGTGAGGAAGATCCAACCTTACACTGCTGATAAGAACTTGTGGATCCATTTCTTTCAAGACAGTCTCTCAGGGACTCGGCTTGAGTGGTTATATCATTTAGACGGAGCCAGTATCCGTAGCTGGGAAGATTTAGCTACTGCGTTCTATAGGCAGTATCAGTACAACTCCGACCTCGCTCCTACGCGTACCCAATTACAGGGTATGTCAATAGGAACAGGTGAAGGATTCAAAGAGTATGCGCAGAAGTGGAGAGACCTTGCCGGAAGGGTGCAACCACCTTTGGCCGATCGTGAGCTTGTGGACATGTTTTTGGGGACCCTGTCGGGTCCGTTCTTTAACCACTTGATTGGAAGCTCTTCAGCTGGGTTTACAGATCTTATTTTGACCGGTGAAAGGATTGAAGTAGGTATTAAGGCTGGAAAGATAAAGAAGGGTTCCTCATCGAGCACCGAGAGGAAACCGTTTAAGAAAGAGGCCATTGCTGTCTACGGTTCGAGAAAACAGAATAGACCTGAACACCGCCAAGCTGTCAATGCGGTTGTTATTTCAAAACCTGCTGGTGCTCCTCAACATTACAACCAACAAAAGGATGAGAGACCTCGAAGGCAGTTCACTCATCTCAGCATGACTTTGTCTCAGATTCTGCCACAGTTGCTGAAGACCAATTTGGTGGCTCTAAAAGAAGCTCCGAAGAATCCAAGTACCACGTCACCAAAGTACAACCCTAATGCCCGCTGCGCTTTTCACTCTGATAGCCTGGGGAATAATACAGATGATTGTTGGGTTTTGAGGAACAGGGTGCAAGACCTAATTGATGCAAAGGAGATTGAGTTTGAGGCTCCCGAGAGGCCTAATATTGTGACTGCTCCCATGCCCAAACATGGAGTAAATGCTGTAGAGGAAGACTTGTTTGTTGTTTCCGTGGATGATATTGTTACTCCTCTAATGACTGTCAAGAAGAACTTGTTGCTGGCCAGTTTATTTCCGGGTTATGGCGAAGGTTGCCATATGTGTTCTGTTTTATCTACTGGTTGCCCATTCCTGAAGTCAGGTATCCAAAACCTGATGGATAATAAAGAGATCCTGTTTGAAAATATTGTTGTTCCTCCCATTCCTACTGAAGAAGTTGCCATTATTACCATTTTCGACAATTCTTCCAAGGTTCCCTCGAGGAAGCCTGTTAGAATTAGGTCTATTCCGAAGATCGCACCTGTAATCATCACTGTTCCGGGGCCTATCCCCTACACCTCTGACAAAGTTGTCCCTTGGAACTATGGGGCAGATGTTTATGTTCTTGGAGTTAAGCAAGAGTTGGATGCTGATACCGGCGTCAGCAACATTACTGGGCCTGCTAAAGTCACCCGCAGCGGTAGACTTTTCTCACCTGATATTTCTCCACCAACTGTCCGAAGACCTGTTGTCATTGCGAAGGGTTGGAGCTAAAGCCAAGTAACATCGTTGTCAGGGCCTTTGATGGGTCTAAAAGGATGGTGCATGGTGAAGTTGATATTCCAATTAAAGTTGGTTCTCAGGTCTTCAATTCTACATTCAACGTGATGGACATCCGACCATCCTATTCTTGTTTGCTGGGTCGTCCATGGATCCACAAAGCTGGAGCTGTAACCTCAACACTCCACCAGAAGCTGAAGTACCCGGTCAGAGGGAAGATTGTGACAGTTCAAGGGGAGGAGGAGTACATGGTCAGCCACCTCAACTCGTTCAGATACGTAGAGATGGACGGGGAGTTCATTGAGACCCCATTTCAGCATTTTGAAGAGGTTCCTCAGACACTGGCATCAATTGAGACTATGGTTGAAGATTCTCCTATGAAGATGGCTTCCTTAAAGGATGCCCGGGCTGTTATTGAGAAGGGTGAGTGTGAAAATTGGGGCCGACTCCCTGATTTTACACAGAAGACTAACAAGTTTGGTTTGGGTTTCACTGCAGAAGCTCAAAGGGCTGTTCGTAATGCAAGGATTGGAAGACCTCCCGTGTTCATCAGCAACTCGGGAGTAAATGCCATTGAAGATGATGTGGAGGAGTCTGAATTCGACAGCTGGATCTATCCTACGACCAACGGTGGACCAAGAAACTGGACAGCAAAGGACTTCATCCCTATTACTTTTGTTACCCAGTAATAAACTCTTTGTTTTGAACTTGTAACAGACAATGTTTTGAAACTTTATGGCCCGATGTCTTACCGGGGCACCGTGGCTTCATTTGTGAGGGCTTTTGTGTGTCATTTTCATATATCATTAATAAAAGCATTGGAAGTCTTTTGCATTTCAAATTTTGCGCTCCTTTTTTTTTCTTTATATATTACAAAACAGCTATTTTACACACACTCACGTATACAGGTCTCAATCCACTCTAGATCTCACTGGTAACGATTCTACTACTTCCAGTTATGACTTCGAAAATCCGATCAACTTAGCCGAAGATGAAGGTGAAGATGATTGCGAAGTGCCTGGTGAACTTGCAAGACTGCTACTCCAGGAAGAGAGGGCCATTCAGCCACATGAAGATCTGGTGGAAACAGTGAATCTGGGTATTGAGACAGACAAGAAGGAAGTCAAGATCGGTGCAAATTTGGAGCTTAGTCTGAAGCAACGATTGATTCAGATGCTGCATGACTATGTTGAAATCTTTGCCTGGTCTTACGAAGATATGCCTGGGTTGGATACTGACATTGTGGTTCATCGCCTGCCTACCAAGGAAGACTGTCCTCCAGTAAAACAGAAGGTTCGCCGTATGCGCCCAGAGATGTCTGAGAAAATCAAGGCCGAAGTTATGAAACAGTTTGACGCTCGTTTTCTAGCAGTGACTTCTTACCCTCAGTGGGTGGCCAATGTGGTTCCAGTACCAAAGAAGGATGGTAAGGTCCGAATGTGTGTTGACTAAAGGGATTTGAACAGGGCGAACCCTAAGGATGACTTCCCTCTGCCTCATATTGATGTTCTGGTTGACAACACCGCTCAGCACAAGGTATTCTCCTTTATGGACGGCTTCTCTGGTTATAATCAGATAAAAATGGCTCCCGAAGACATGGAGAAGACCACCTTTGTTACTCAGTGGGGTACCTTTTGCTACAAGGTCATGCCTTTTGGACTGAAGAATGATGGGGAAACATATCAGCGTGCCATGGTTGCTTTGTTTCATGACATGATCCATCATGAGATTGAAGTATACGTCGACGATATGATCGCAAGGTCCCAGACTGAGGAAGAACACCTTGACCATCTACAGAAGCTGTTTGACAGGTTGAAGTTGTACAAGTTGACGTTGAACCCAAACAAGTGCACCTTCGGGGTGAGATCTGGTAAACTACTAGGTTTCGTTGTAAGCGACAAAGGTATTCAAGTGGACCCTGCCGAAGTGAAAGTCATACAAGAGATGCCAGCTCCCAGAACAGAGAAAGAGGTCAGAGGCTTTCTGGGACGACTGAACTACATTGCCCATTCATATCGCACCTAACTGCTACTTGTGAGCCAATCTTCAAGCTGCTGAAGAAAGATCAGGTAGTACGTTGGAATGATGAATGCCAGGCTGCTTTCGAAAGAATCAAAGAGTATCTCCAGGAGCCACCTATTCTGATGCCACCAGTTGAAGGGAGACCTCTGATCTTATACTTGACAGTACTTGACAACTCAATGGGATGTGTGTTGGGGCAGCATGACGAGTCTGGCCGAAAATAGCATGCTATTTATTACCTTAGCAAAAAGTTTACCGACTGTGAGACCTGATACTCACTGCTTGAGAAAACTTGTTGCACTTTGGCATGGGCTGCTCGTCGGCTGAGACAGTATATGCTGACTCATACTACTCTATTGATCTCAAAAATGGATCCAATCAAGTATATCTTCGAAAAGCCTGCCTTGTCCGGAAGAATAGCCAGATGGCAGATGATCTTGACTGAGTATGACATCCAGTACACAACTCAAAAAGCAATCAAGGGAAGTGTATTGGCAGACCATTTGGCGCACCAGGAAGTGGATGATTACCAGTCTATGAACTTTGAATTCTCGGACGAGAATATCATGGTAGTGACTGATTGTGAGATACCTGGACCGGATGAAGGACCTGAGGATGGGTCCCGATGGTCTATGTACTTTGATGGAGCTTCGAACACTTTGGGTAATGGCATTGGCGCTGTGATCATATCTCCTAAAGGCTCTCATACTCCGTTTACCGCCCGACTATGTTTCAACTGCACCAACAACATGGCGGAGTATGAAGTGTGCATTATGGGTCTTCGAGCTGCAATTGACCTAAGGATTAAGTTTCTAAGTGTCTTCGGAGATTCCTTCTTGTGATCAGTCAGATCAAAGGCGAGTGGGATACGAAACACCCAAATCTTATTCCTTACAAGGAGTATGTATTGATGTTGCTTCCCCATTTCGAGGAAATAACCTTTGAGCACTTCCCTAGAGAGGAGAATCAGTTGGAGGACGCGTTAGCTACAATGTCTTCTATGTTCAAAGTCAAATGGGACAACGAGGCTCCCGGATCATTATTGAAAGATTGGACGAACCTGCGCATTGCTGTGATCTTGAGACTGAAGAGGTAACAGAAAAACCCTGGTTTCACGAAGTAAAAAGATACCTTGAATCTCAAGAATACCCCGAGGGTGCATCTGTTAATGATAAGAAGTTTCTGAGGAGGTTTGCAGCAAAGTTCTTCATCAGCAATGGCATTCTTTACAAACGTAACCATGATTCGATCTTACTACGTTGTATGGATAAGATTGAAGCAGAAAGAATCATGACAGAGCTACATGAAGGTACCTTCGGAACTCATTCCAGTGGACATACCATGGCAAAGAAAATCCTTCGGGCTGGATATTACTGGTCCACAATGGAAGCTGACTGTTATCAGCATTCTCGGACATGTCACAAGTGCCAGGTCTATGCTGATAAGGTGCACATTCCTCCAGTTCCTCTGAATGTTCTGAAAGCTCCTTGGCCTTTTGCAATGTGGGGCATTGATATGATCGGTGAGATCAGACCTACGACATCCAACGGGCATCTTTTCATCCTGGTAGCGATTGATTACTTTACAAAGTGGGTTGAAGCAGCTTCCTTTGCTACTGTAACCAAGAACGTCGTGGCACGGTTCATTCGGCACAACCTGATCTGTCGATACGGTGTACCAGAGAGGATTATTATGGACAATGGTACCAATCTTAACAATAAGATGATCATTGAGCTCTGCGGGCAATTCAAGATACAACATCATAACTCTTCTCCCTACCGGCCGAAGATGAATGGGGTTGTCAAAGCGGCAAATAAGAACATTAAGAAGATTGTGCCGAATATGACAATGACATACAAAGACTGGCACGAGATGTTACCGTTTGCTCTTCATGGGTACCGTACCTCAACACGGACGTCAACAGGGGCCACACCCTATTCCTTGGTATATGGTATGGAAGCAGTCTTGCCTATTGAAGTTCAGATACCCTCTCTTCGGATAATGAAGGATGCAGGTTTGAGTGAAGATGACTAGATGCAGACCCGACTTGATCAACTGAATCTAATCGACGAAAAAAGACTTACTGCTGTTTGTCATGGTCAGACGTACCAAAAACGGATGATCAAGGCATTTAACAAGAAAGTCAGATGACAAGAGTATCAAGTTGGGTACCTGGTAATCAAACGCATTATTCTACCTCAAGGTGATCCAAGGGGCAAATGGAACCCTACTTACGAAGGGCC
Organism: Vicia faba; assembly: GCA_948472305.1. Lineage (NCBI taxonomy): Eukaryota > Viridiplantae > Streptophyta > Magnoliopsida > Fabales > Fabaceae > Vicia > Vicia faba. The sequence continues at coordinate 358,705,461 of OX451740.1, read as the reverse complement.
ATTTGTGGTTAAGAACATTTTCTCAGGAGGAGCGATGATCCTAACCACCATGGATGGTGACGACCTTCCTCACCCCGTCAATGCAGACATAGTGAAAAGATACTACGCATAATCAAAAACTCGCTAGGTCGACTGGCCTAGGCAAAAATAAGGGCTTCCCGACGAACCAAAAGGGTTCGGGCAAAAATAAGGGATGAAAATAAAAAATCTGTACACCCGGTAAGTCGAAAACCTGAAAAGGCGGCTTGGGCAAAAAAGGATATCCCGGTGGACTGAAAACCCGAAAGGGAGGTCCAGGAAAAAGTTAGGGATCAAAGCATAATACTATGTATCATTGGATCACCTTGTATCCAGACTTCGGTATCAACTATCAGGCTCAGACGACACCAATCAATCAGATTCATCTTCAACTAAGCAGCAAAGTGATGAGACGCTTGAAGATATAAAGGCAATAACAGAGTTGGAACCCAGTGGGATTATTCACATAGCTGCTTTTTTTCTTTCCACAAATTGTATAAATTCTATTTGTTCAGCAGCGTTCTCTTACTAGGACGTCAGCCTCTTGTACAAAAACGCCTATTTACAGGCAAACTTCAAAATCAATACAAATTCATTTTCAGACAAATTTCAAACTGTTTTTCCTTTATCTGTTTTGTTTTGCAAAGAATGTCCAATGTTAATTTTTGATATATGCATTTGACATTAATTGCTGCTCATACATATTTACATGCGAAACAAAGGACAAATTACTGGTAATATCAGAAACAGGGGGATAAGAAAGGTCTGAACTGTGTAGTTACTTTGCCTACAAAGGTACCAAGGCAGGTTCAACTGAAGAATATGACCCAGATACCATCACTCCCCACAGAGTAAAACAGTAATGGTAACTCTCCCTACTGAGACTTGCAGTTATGTGCGAATCAGCAATACTCTCCCCAAGAAGAGTTAATCTACCATCAGCCCCAAGAAGGTGTGGTATCCCCAGAAGGTCTCAATCTTCCCCCAGCGGAGTATAAAGGTATTCCCTAGCAAGTATAAGAGCACCTCCGGCAGTCTTAATATTCCTCAACAGAATATAAGAATGTTCCCCGGCAGAATACAAGATACCTCCAGTGGAGTCATTTCCCCAGCGCAATCTAAAAAAGGCTTCCCCGCTAGAGTTGAATCATCTTACCCAGTATATTCTGGAAGCTTATCCCCTGTAAAGCACAAATAAATCTCCCCAGCCAAATTCATAAGGTTATCCTCACAAGAGTCTAACTGGGTTATCCTCAGCAAGTTGCAACTGAAAGATCATCCCCAGCGAAGTTCTTTTTATCCCCAGCAGAGTTCATCATCAAAATCCCCAACAGAGCTTATCAACAGAATCCCCAGTGGAGTTATCATTAAAATCTTCAGCAGAACGAATCTTTCCCACAGAGTAATTCCCCTCGGGGTAACCTCTTCATCAGTTTATTCCCCAACAGAGTTCTCTTCTCCTACAGGTTTATCATCTTCGTTCATCATCCCCAGCGGAAATGAATAATTCAACTCTATTCTCCAGCAGCTCCGGGATTTCTTTTCCCCAGCTAAAGCATCATGTTCCCATACATCATGATACACGCATATACGCATCATACGAATACAATATCATTATTTTGAGAACATCATTGCCTGATCCATATCATGCATTTCATATGACTGACCTTTACCTTTCAGGAAAGATGCAGTTAGGTCCCCAGCTTAGTCGAAGACCTGAACAGTTCTTAAATCTCATTTGAATTATCCTCAGTTGAATTTCAGATAAGGTTCTCAATCTCGACAGTTTCTCTACGTCATAGTGTGGACGAGTACTATAACCTCAACGGTATACTCCATTGAGCACGAGTCAGTTCTTAGATCTTTATGTTTTCCTCCATCATAGTGTGGACAAGTTCTATAACCTCAACGGTATACTCCATTGAGCACGAGACAGTTCCTAGATCTTGATGAAGATGTTTCCTTACGTCATGGTGTGGACGAGTACTATAACCTCAACGGTATACTCCATTGAGCACGAGTCAGTTCCTAGATCTTGATGTTTTCCTCCGTCATAGTGTGGACAAGTTCTATAACCTCAACGGTATACTCCATTAAGCACGAGACAGTTCCTAGATCTTGATGAAGATGTTTCCCTACGTCATAGTGTGGACGAGTACTATAACCTCAATGGTATACTCCATTGAGCACGAGTCAGTTCCTAGATCTTGATGTTTCCCTACGTCATAGTGTGGACAAGTTCTATAACCTCAACGGTATACTCCATTGAGCACGAGACGATTCCTAGATCTTGATGTTTCCCTACGTCATAGTGTGGACAAGTTCTATAACCTCAACGGTATACTCCATTGAGCACGAGACAGTTCCTAGATCTTGATGAAGATGTTTCCCTATGTCATAGTGTGGACAAGTACTATAACCTCAACGGTATACTCCGTTGAGCACGAGTCAGTTCCTAGATCTTGATGTTTCCCTACGTCATAGTGTGGACAAGTTATATAACCTCAACGGTATACTCCATTGAGCATGAGACAGTTCCTAGATCTTGATGAATATGTTTCCCCCCAATTGAATTATGGACAGGTTCTTAAAACTCAGCTGAAGCATTCTCTCAGTTGTAGTACAAGCAAGTTCCTAAATCTCAACAAAAACTAGACTTCCCCAGTGGAATCTCTTACAACAACAGGTATGCAAGTTCTCGCTAAGGAATCTCTTATGCGATCGACACTCATGCAGATGGCATCTGTAAGCCCATCCTCCTATCAAAAATCCCCAAATGGAATCTGTAAACCCATTCCCGAAATCACAATGCTAATACTACACCATGCGAGTGCAAATTTTTGGGCACTCTAGTGTTCAATTATCTTCCACCTTCGGATCACGAAAGGCTCCAAAGCCAATCTACATCCTCAGGTTTAAGAAAATTGAACAGGGGCAACTATTGTACCCCAAAATTTTCCCTCCCATATTACTCAAGATTTTCCAAGAATAATCTTCAAGTTGCTCAAGTTGGCTCAAGGATTGGACAGACAAGTCACCTCCTAAGGCAGTCAAGTCAAAATTAGGGTTTTGTGTTGCATCAAGGTCCTCACATCCAAATGACCTCAAGTGTTCCCCAATGTCCTAATATGTTCTTAAGTTCATCCATGTCAAATTTGAAGCCTTGCAGAGGAAGTTTGGTCAGTCAATTGCTCAAGAGACCCCAAAAGTCGATTGTGCTAAGGCAAAAGTCAACTGTGTCCCAAATACAGTCAAACCTCAAGATTTTTTGTCAACATTCTCATTTTGAAGGATAATTCATCATTTTATCAAGGGTTGATCATGATTCATCAAGGATTGCTCAAGATTCATCAAGGTTCAAAAGTTGCTAAATTAGGGTTTTGTAGGAAAAGTCAACTCAACTTTGACAAAGCATAACATTCTCATACTTTGTGAGAAATGACCCATCCAAAGCTCATTTTGAATAGGATGCAATTTCCTACAATCCATTTTCACACCCCAAGATCAAGAAATGCTCTCACAAAAAGTTACAAATTTGGACATTATAGGTCATTTTTGAAAGTCAACAAAAACACCTTTTTTCCAAAGCTTATAACATTAGCATGGAACTTAAAAATGAGATGGGACCAAAAGGGTTGATTAGAGGACATCTCAAGGTTTCTAAAAAGTCCAACAACAATTCCAAAAGTTCAAAATTGAAGAATTTATGCATTATTGAAGTTGGACATTTTTCCAAATTTGCCAAAAGTCAACTATCCTAAAAACTCCAATTTTTGACAAAAGGGCCCACTTTTTTCCACTTGATATGGTCTTGTCATGCCACACACGTGTCCCATCTTTAATTTCATGACCAAACATTTATTTTTCTATTTTATTTAATTTTTATTGATTTAATTCATTTTAAATCTATATTAATTCAAATAAAATCCAAAAAATTAATGAAATGATATCTTTGTGATTTGTACAGCTTGCAAATACCATGTGACACTCAACCAATTCGTATCAAGTCAAAACAAGCACAAAAAATCAGATTTGGCCTATTTTTGGAAAGTTTATCAATGGTGATCAAATCCAATATTCCATCTTCAATGCACTTGATTTGAGACCAAAAGACCAACCCTAATTCACTCTATAACACTCACACAAGCAAGCCAGATCAAGAACACGCACAAAACTCTGTGGAAACGGCCAGAACAAGTTCGCAAAGAACCTTGAAAAAGTGGTGATCGAATTTTGGTTTAGAGGCACTTTCAGACAAAAAGCTCAACGCTACTCCCTTGCCTGATATCCTGTGAAGCTGTAGGGATCAAAACCAAGCATTTTCATCGTCTATAACGCGCTGTAATTCTCCATGAAGCTTGCTCTGAACATGAAATCAAAAACATCCATTCTTGCATCTTTTCTTTAAAATATTGGCATATTTGTGATTGTTATTTGATTTAGAATGTTTTGGCATTATCCAATTTAATTTTCATGGCCTGTATAACGATACCCGAATCTAGGGTTTATATGTGTTGTTTTTAGGCGTTTATGTCACAGGGAAAATCAATGCAAACCATGGTTACAGGGATGACCAGGATGAAGAGACGAGTACGTTGGTACTCTTGGATTTCATGTTCATGGCCTAGGAGAGATTTTTGAAAGACCCTATGAATCTTCCTGCGGATAAAAATCCGCAGGTAAACGAACCAGGCTTTTGTGAAGAAGATGATAACGTGGCTGGGCACGATTGGTCTGTTTGAATAATTGCGCGTTTTATTTTTTTTGCCAGGCATAATTAGTGGTTTACCATATAATATATGTTATATATTCCACTAACAAGTTAACAACATGGCTCAGCTGGAAAAGCATTAGTGCGTAATACCCTTGGGACCTGGGTTCGAATCCCAGGTCCCCTAAAAATTTGATATATTTTGCTTTCAGGTAATTGCACGCGTTTCAGGTCCTGCAGTGCCCCATATGCCCTCACCCAAATCTCATCCAGGTGGCTTCAGGCCAAGATCCAGTGGTTCAGGATGAAGGACCACTATACTCCCTGGTCAACAAGTACACACGGGAATCCAAAAGGTCAAACAAAGGCTGAACATATTGGGCCTCAGAATTGCTCTTTTCACTACCAAATTGGGCCCAACACCCCCCTGAGTTTGTTTCTTCATTTGATTTTTTCTTTTCATTATTATTTCTATTTTATTATTATCTCAATTAAATTAATTAAAAAATTAACCTTTTTTTCTAAAAAATCAGAAAACCAAAAATAAAATAATATTTTCTATTTTATTATTTTTGTAAATAAATTTTAACCAATTAATTTAGTTTTAATTAGGTTCAATTTTAATATATTTTGCATTAAATTAAAATTAATATAGAATTAGGATTTTTTAACATTTTTTAATCATTCTCATTTATTTCCTTAATTAAAATAAAAAAACAAAAATATTTTCATTTAATTAATTAATTCAATTATTAATTTTGATTAATTTTTAATTCAAAATAATAAAAATTTGCTTTATTTAATAAAAAGGGTCAAAACCCTAAAAAACACTCCGATTTAATTTTCTCGCGCGCGATTAATCTTTGATCAATATTGTAACTGTTTCGGGAATGTAATAGTTTTTTAAATTAGGATTTCATTTATCGCTTTATTTACTTTCCGCAATTTAATTTTAAAGGGTTTGTTTTTAGCGATGTTAATACCCGATGCCTTGTAATAGCTTAGATTTATTTTTCACAATTTAATTTCCGCAATCATTAACTGTTAGATGTTTGCATAATAGGCAATGCATGACAAGATCAACTTTTAACCTAAAATCAACAGTAGCTCACCATAACATGTACAAAGACAATATAACTGAAAAACAATACACCCGCACATGCCACTCTTAGGGTACACCTCACTTAGTTGCCTCGAACGTGGTCATTAAGTATAGGAAGTTTTAGAGGTCGCCCTCTTGTCCAAAGATCATAGTTTCCTCGAAACGGTTGCCTCGGAAAAACGATCTAAGACATTAGGGTTAGCGCTAAGGCGTCCTAACATTGCTTTAGTGACCACACGTCACTTAATCGAATGGACCCTTAAACTCCAACGATGATGCTACCTACTCCTCAATAGTGGGATGACATTGTCTAAAGGACATTTGTACATATTAATTCCTTTTTTGAGTAGGTAGATGGTTCTTAAGTACTTGCTCATTCTAAAACAAAACAAAACTTTTCGCACTTACACCCCTTTCAAAACAAAAACTTCTTTCAAACCCATAAACACAAAGAAAAGCAAACTTTTGAAAACATAATGAGCAAGTACCTAAGATCCCATGGATAACCACGGATAGAAAGGGTGCTAACACCTTCCCTTTCTATAATCTACCTCCCGAACCCGAGAAATATCTCAAAAAAGGAATTTTTCTGTGCTTTTGTCCTTTCCTTGTTGGATAAAATAAAAGATGGTGGCTACTCTTGCTTACCGCGACATTTTGCAAAAACAAACGCAAATGCAAACTAGCATTCCAAAACAGTCAGTTCTATCCCACCGATAACACATGGCTACCTTGAAAATTGTTACTATTATGCTTCCCAAACTAATGGATGTATATGGCTGAAGAAAGGTATTCAACGCCTGATTGATAACCATGAAATTCTGTTTGAGAAAACTCCGTCTGTAAATTTTTTTCCTGAAAGTACACTTGAAGATGTTTCCATAATCACCATTTCAAATACTCCTATTAGGATCACCTCTAAAGGCCCCATAAGGATTTCTACTGAGCCAATAACAACTTCCTTGATTATTACTACATCGGGGCCAGTCCCATATACCTCTGACAAAGCTGTACCTTGGAACAATGGGGCAGAAGTTTATTATCATGGTGTCAAGCAAGATCCATGGATTTATAGAAGTGAAGGACTTGAAATTACAAACATTGCTGGAACTAGTAAAGTAACAAGGACATGAAGGGTCTTCACCCCGGAGATCTCTCCTCCAACAACTACTATAATACATGTTCGTATTCTTGCTGCTGGGCCAATTACCAACGCCCGAGGTAAAGATAAATTTAGTGAGTCGGCCCTAATGGAGGAACCCCCAAAAGAGGTTACCATTGAAGACCCATCTAGACAAGAGATAGAAGAGATTTTGAAGATCATCCGAAAGAGTGATTACAAAATAGTTGAGCAACTAGGGCAGACACTCTCAAAGATATCCATGATGTCTTTGTTGTTATGCTCTGAAGCACATTCCAAAGCTCTGTTGAAATTATTGAAGAATGCCCATTCCCCACAAGAAACTACTGCTGATCAATTTGAGAATTGTGTGGCAAGCCTAACTGCTAACAATGGTTTGGTATTTTCTGATGCAGATTTAAATCCGGTAGGGAAGAATCATAATAAAGCTCTCCACATATCTATTGAATGCAAAGGAACCACCCTGGCGCATGTGTTGGTAGATATTGGGTCCTCTCTCAATGTCTTACCTAAAGGAGCTTTGGATAGACTAGATTGTGAAGGGTTGGTGCTGAAACCCAGCGATATTATGGTGAGAGCCTTCGATGGTTCGAAAAGAATGGTCCACGGAGAGGTTGATCTTCCGATCAAGGTGGTATCTCAAGTCTTCATTTCAACATTTTATGTAATGGATATCCGCTCGGCCTATTCATTCTTCCTAGGACGCCTATGGATTCATGGGGCAGATGCGGTTACCTCTACATTACATCAAATGCTAAAGTACCCAGTGAATGGGAAGGTTGTCACAGTCTGTGGAGAGGAAGAATATATGGTCATTCATTTACATTCTTTTAAATACATTGAAATGGATGGAGAATTTATTGAAACTCCTTGTCAAGTGAACCTACCGGCAGAAAACACAGAGCTTCCATCGAACTTTATTTATCCCGAATGAAGGGGAAATATCGAGAAAACCACAAGCGGATGGATAAGATGGTATTACAACCAAGAGAAAGGGTAAGAGAGTAGGTTATGCAAGGGGAAGGTATTAGCATCCCTCACATCCGTTGTACTCAACGGGATCCATTTTGTTTGCTCGTTTCTAAGGGTGTGTTTATCTATAACTATACTTGTTAAGGGGAAGTAAAATGGTTTTTTATTAGTGCGTTTGTGAGGGTCTCGCAACCCTTTTCCTACATATCCAGTGAAGGAATCATAACATATTAGTTCCTATAGAAAATGTTGGTTTGTTTTTGTTATTTTAGTGGGCAACGTTATCACACACATTCTAGCAATAGGTATGGCATGTATTGTGATAGAACGGAGATAACATGCCCTTTGGGGGAAGTTTTGATTGCTTGAGTGTTTTGCGAGTTTTAGAATGAATTCGAGTAGTGATTAAATGTTTGTGGATTTTTTATTTGTGAATGATAAGTTTTAATTAAAAGAGAAGGAAAAGGTTTAAGAGCGAGACTAGAAAAACCCTAATATTGTCATGCATGGGTTCTAACCTAAGGTCTAATTAGTTTGCATCCTAAAGAATAGAAGACCATCATCCTAAAGTAACATTCTTATAAGCACAAAGTAAAAGTGAAAGTGTTTGTAAAGAGTGATCGTGCATGGTGATCATATCAAAAAGTGACGACAAAATGAGTAGTATCATGAAAGGTGTAAATAGAATGCTCGATGTATAGGAATTGAATCGGGTTATGATTAACTAAGGGGTGTACTTGATTAATATCGTGAGAGTAGGTGCTCCTACCCTCAACTATGAGACCCTTTATGCATGGAAACACTTGGTATATAGACCAAAGCGGTTGATTCGGGTTATGGTTAACCAAGGGCATGACTAGATTAAACTCGTGAGAATGGCCATGCCCAAACTCAATTATGAGACCCTTTAAGAAGATACTTGGTATGTAAACCAAGGGGAGAGAAGTTGCTTCAATGTACAAGATTAAAATCAAAAGCCTATACAAGGTAGCCATGTGCATGCTCCTAGAAAGTGGGACTAGCGTGGCACTAGTATTCTAAACGACCAATTGAAACAATTGATCGAATAGTTGTCATTGTATGAAAGCCCAAGACCAAGCTATGAAATGTGTGCATTGGTAAGTGGATACCTCTTCATTGAGGATGAGCCCAAGAGAAGGCTATGTGTTCTAATTGGATGACATATGCATGATTAAGCAACAATTAAAACATACAAGAAATAAACACTACACTATTACAATCATACGGGATGGGGGTAAAAATTTACAAATGGGGATGAAGTAAAAACCTAATTAAATTATTACAACCATATTGAATAAATGAACAGCAATGAAAAAATATAAAAACATATAAATATAGTGTAAACTGAAAGGAAAATTGTTTTTTTAACTTTTATGTATCGACACATGCCTTTATGCATCGATACATAACACTACTTGTTTTTGGAAAATCAAGATTAACTCAATATGAGTCGATACATAATGTCTTTGTGTCGACTCATTTCTCGTTTATATCGACACATTCGTGTTTTACATCGACTCATACTCATTTCTTGCCCCTGGAAATAAAAAACAACACAGTGTTAGTCGACACATAAGGGTTTGTGTCGAGTCATTTTCGTTTTGTATCAACACATACGCGTTTTGTGTCGACTCATAACCTATTTTGTGCCTAATATGCGTCGACTCATAGAGACATGTGTCGACTTATACTGTTGTTTTTTATTTCTAACATTGTTCTGCTACATGTAAAAGTCAGTTCTCAACATATGATTGATAAAAAATGAAAAGCAAGCATATGGTTAGATTCAAGGATATGATATCTACATTTATCTTCAAAAATAAATCACTAATGATGCTTGAAATGAAGAGCTCAATGTCAAGAAGACTTACCTTGAAACTGAAATTTGTGTTTTGAGTATGAACACCTTTCAAGAGGCTGTGATGATAAGAATGGCTTTAGTGAACCTCCAGGAAGTTGCTCCAATCCTTAGTTTGTATTGAGAGCTGCAACGTTGTACAGGGGGTTGAAGGTTTTTTCTGTTTCTATTTTCCTTTAGGTTGCTACTGTTTTTTGTTGTTGTTGTATTATTGCTCTTGTCTCTTCTCCCCTTTTCACACAAAACTCTCCTCCCTCAATATTTCTCTTGTCTTTTCTCCCCTTTTCACACAAAACTCTCCTCCCTCAATATTGCTCTTGTCTCTTCCCCTCCTTTTTCTTCCCATTCTATCATTTATATATCAACTGAGAGGTGGGAATTGGGGGGAAAGGTTGGTCGGATTTTAAACAATTTTGACATGCTGTTTCACTACTTTTCCATTACAGATTTGGGTGACTTCTATTTTGTGCAATGTTTGGCATTTGTTGGCAGCAGTTTTGACAGTTTTAGCAGGCTGCCTTTGAAGGTTTTTGAACTGTTATGCATGGACTATTTTTGTGTAGGAACAACAGATTTTGGACTGATATGCTTGGACTATTTTGTGGGGCTGGTTGGTGCAAACTTTGGGCTTTATAAAACAACAAATTGGACAATATTATTATGCAGGTTTTGATAGTTTGGACAGGTTTTGGGCCTGTTATATTTGGATAGTTTTGACTTGTAATGAGAAATTCCTTTGTATAGTTTCAAATGGTCATGGCATGAATCTAAAATAATTGCAAGATAATCAATAGTGACTTGAATCTTGAATATAGTAACTTGTGATGTAAGGAATTGGTGACTTGTGAACCAAAGATATTGTATGAAATACCAATTTCCATTATTTCCAATTTGCAATCCAAATCCAATTTTTATTTCTCTTCCAATTTAGAATCTTCATGACAAATTCAAACCACTTTGAGAATGATAGATGCCATCTTAGTTAAAAATTTAGTCTCTCAAGAAACTTCTCAAATAAAATTTTAATCCACATGAGAAGACTTCCTTTAACCTCTTGATAAGCAATTGACTTTTAGAAGGAGATAAAGCTCAATGTGACCTTGAAGCAAATATCCTAGTTTCCTAAAAACACTGTGAAACTCTAAAATTGCACAACCCCTAAACTCTTGGACCTCAGGTACCTTTATTCAATGAGATGCATGATATGCAAATGAACTAGTGAAGATGATGTAGATGAAATGTGAAGTCTAAGCCGGACAAAAGTAAAAGGTAGGACAAATTAGGGGTATGACAACTGTCCCTTTTTAATTGTCTTAAACCTGAAGGTGAGATTGGCGCCAGCCTTTCGAGCATTCAAGGTAAAAGATGATTAAATACTAAGACCTAAAATTTGTAATAGAGAGATGGTGTGAATGTTATTATTTGTGATGTCTGATGGGGATGAAAAATTAACTTTCAGGTGATCTGGTCACGATGGATGAATGTGGTTGAATAACGATAGCTTATGCTGGGGTAACGGTGCCAATACAAGGTTCTCGAGGAAGTGGGAGTTAAAGTGAATGAAAAGATATGGTTGACGATGTCGTGGTGACAAAAAGTAGGATTAATGAAAACATGATAACTTAAAGACAATGGATAAACTCGAAGACAGTGGAAAATCCATGGTATGGGATTCACGACCCAAAAATAAAGGGAAAGACAACAGGTAAAGATCAGAGTATGATCTATGACCCAAGAGAAAGGTAATGACAATGGGTAATGTTCGGCATATAATCTATGACCCAAGAAAAGATAACATGAGGGTAAGACTTGGGAGCGATCTACGACCCTAAAAAAGATAATGTGGGGGTAAGACCTAAGAGCGACCTATGACCCTATAAATGATACCATGAGGGTAAGACCTACGAGCGACATACGACCTTATAAAAGATAACGTGAGGGTAAGACCTATGAGCGATCTACGAACCTAGAAAGATAATGTGAGGGTAATACCTATGGGCGACCTATGAACCTAGAAAAGATAACGTGAGGGTAAGACCTACGGGAGACCTACGATCCTAGAAAAGATAACGTGAGGGTAAGACCTACGAGCGACCTACGACCCTAGAAAAGATAACGTGAGGGTAAGACCCACGGGCAAACTACGACCTTAGAAAAGATAACATGAGGGTAAGACCTACGAGTGACCTACAACCCTATAAAAGATAATGTGAGGGTAAGATCTACGAGCGACCTATAACCCTAGAAAAGATAACATGATGGTAAGACCTACGAGTGACCTACGACCCTATAAAAGATAATGTGAGGGTAAGACCTATGAGCGACCTACGACCCAATAAAATATAATGTGAGGGTAAGACCTACGAGCGACCTACGACCAAATAAAGGTAACGTGAGGGTAAGACCTACGAGTGACCTACGACCCTATAAAAGATAACGTGACTATTGAGAGTTAGGGAGTACAATGTACCGGCACCATGACTTATTTTTGGTTGGTAGTGTAATAATAGATGTCAACTGGGAATTATGAGGATGATATTCTTTGTGGGGATGTTTTACTGTTTTGAGGATGGATTTGGGGCTTTCGCTCAAGGTATTAATCTGGCCCATGCTTCAAATGCATTTCAAAATGTGGCATGATGATCCATGGATATGCGATGCATTTAAAGATGTAATATGCAGTGATGTTTACTATGCAGGATATGAGCAATAGGCTCCTTCGGGTCCGCTTCCCATTGTCTTGATATATCAATACAAATTGGTGTTGAAAAATTCGAGAATTGAGTTGTAGCCTTGTCGAGTTTGCTACGGATTAAATCTTGTTGAGGAGGAGTAGCTTGATCTGGATTTCCCTAGATGTTGGACTTCTGGTGGATGACTGAATAGAAACATGGATCTCATCAAATGCCCCAAGTTTTCTCTATTTCCAGGGAGGAAAGGGCCCCATCTGACTTTCCTTACTTCACGAACCACTTGGGGATTAGGAAATGAACATGAGTGTCTTCAAATGCCCCGAGTTCACTTTATTGCTGGGGAGTTGCGTGTTTAAACATCTGCAGGGAATGATGATGATGATTCTGAGGATGTTAACTGAACCAAAGTGAACTTCATGACGCTTTTAGCCTGATTGCATTTGTACGGATGACAGGAATTTGCTTGAGTATCTTCATAAGAGGGGAGGAGGAATGCCCCTATCTGCAAGGATCTCTTCGAGTGGAATGCTGGAAGATTCGTGTCATAATACGACGCAAAGTGGTATGCCCCAATATCTGCCTCTGATCATGGATTCTCGTAGAGATTTGTCGAATCTCGACGTAACTGCCCCAGGTTGTACAAATTTTGAATAGGTTACTCAGCCTGATTTTGAAGTTTAAAGAGATTTATCGACATGATTGCTTCTGATTGACTGGTAAAATATGGAAGAGATTTATCGACGTGATAGCCTCTGATTGGCAACTTGAGGGAATGCCCCAGAATAAGATCATTCTTTGTTTTTTGACAAGTTTCTGAAGCAATTCGTCCTTCGAGATGACCATGTTTTCAATTGATGCTCATCACGAAAGCTTACTTGATGTTCAAGCACTTATTTATATGCAACGAATGTCTGTCTAAGAATGATGATTCTAATGCAAATTCTATGCTTGTCTTGAAGTTCGAAAAACTTTTATTGAAATGATGTCGAAGCATCAGTTTTTTTATTTTTATGAATAGGTGACGTGTTACCAAATCAAATTTTAGTACATCCCCGAGGAGTCAGGTTACCATATTCTCGCTACAGTATTGCTTTCGAATTAACCCATGCTTCAGTTAGGACTTTTAAGGGTTGTAACGTGTCCTGGTTCACGGTTTTAGAAAAAAGATTTAAGGCTCAAAATTATTTGGTGCCCACCCGTTCTCCATGATGTTCTCCATTCCTATGTTCAGTTAACTCGATACGAGCGCTCATCTCCTGATAAGAGAGTTTGCGATGATTGAGGAACCACAGGGGTTTCTAAGACCCGATAATCACTGGCTTCTTGGCGTCTGATCACTCAATCTTGTTCTTTGCCGAGGATTATTATTATTATTTTATTTCTTTTTGCATAATTGTTTCCTGGACAATTTCTTGATTTTGAAGTTGCAGTCCAGTGGGATGCCTTGACTTTTGCCTAAGTCTCTTGTTTTTCAAGTTTTGACTTATTGGGGCTTTTTGTCTCTTTCTTTTTGAACAAGTTATTGATCTTTGCGCCATCTTCGATTTGTTGGAAATGGTTGTGGTTGTCTGAGTCCTGGATAGATGAAGAATAATTATTATGGTATCGTCATCTGCTGACCTCCTGATTGTGCAAGAGATACCCATCGGGATATCGTTCTCTTTGATGCACGCTGCTGGTAGGTGACGGTTTATCATTATGGTGTTGACTTCTCCTAGCCCTTTGATGGATAACCATCGTTGTATCCCTAGGAACTCCCTCTTGACGAGTTCTGGATGCTCGATTGGATTAACTTAAATCTACTCGCCCCGGGGTTAAAATTGAGGGTTTTTCTATGTAAAAGAAACTCCTACTTCCAAGCTCGAAAGGGTTGACGAGGGTCTATCTTCCTTATAACTCCGATGTTTGGGGATTTGAAACAATACATGTACATCATCAGTAAGGTTTTATTCAAAAGAATAGCGTTTAAGAATCTAAGTATCAGATCTTCATCATCCTCCCTCAAGAGTTATTTTGTTCTTTAAATTAAAAAGAGTTAGCATCAAAAGCAAGTACAATAAAAAAATGTAAATGAGTGAATACGAATGGATTAGTTCAAGACAAACACAGTCAATGCATGGTGATTCAATATAAAAAGACAAACAGTTTTGCATACAATGGGTACTGAACAAAACAAGAAAGGTTACAAATGATAATGCAAATGAAATTAGAAATTTCCATGCTCATGAGACTTCTTCAGCCCTGGATCATTTGAGGAGACGCTTTTGCAGTCTTGACACCTATCTCAGAAGGGGATTCAATCCATTATCAGACCCTTTGAACGTGATAACTTTGGCATCAAGGAGGTCTTGAACATTGTTTTTTAATGCCCTACAGTTCTCAATTGTGTGGTCTGGAGCACCAGATTGAAATTCACAATGAGCATTAATATCGTACCCCCTAGGGAGAGGATTTGGCGGTGGACCGAGTTCGCGCAATTGAACCAAATTGACTAGCAAGTAACTATCGGAGAAGCTGAGCGTAGGACATAGGAATGAGATCAAATCTTCTTTCAGGGGATCTTTGTCTTTGAGGAGCTCTCGGGACTTGAGGTTGTTGATTCGATTGTTGATAAGTTGGAGAAGGTGCAAATTGTTATTGTGGAACATAATGTGGTTACGGAGCGAAAGGCCGTTGTTGGGCCATCCAGGGTGCTGGAGTTGTAGCAGCATATACTTTAGGAACAAATTGGTTGGGAACAACAACAGGTGTAGGAAAATAAGGGAATCAGGCTTGAGGAAATGTGGGAGCTCTTCCTTGGTTGATGGTGATGGCACTAGTCTCGCCCTCTTTCTTCTTGACAAAACCAGAAAATGACTTTCTACTAATGCCGGCATTGTTGTTAGAATTGTTAGGAACACCTTGAATCGTTCCAGCCTTAATGCACGTCTCAACGCGTTCACCAATAATGACCATATCAGAGAAAGAAGTAGAAATACTACTGAGCATATGTTGGAGATAAGGACCTCATAGAGTACCCATAAATAGATCAATCAATTCGCGATCCAAGAGAGGAGGTTGGACCCTTGTAGCCAGTTCACGCCACCTTTGAGCGTACTCTTTGAATGACTCTTCAGATTTTTGTACCATCCCTTGGAGCTGAGTACAGCTAGGAGCCATGGCAGTATTGTAATGGTAATGTTTCAAAAAAGCGTCAGCAAGTTCTCCCCAAGTACTGACATGAGATCTTTCCAATTGCATATACCAATCCAATGGTGCCCCGGTCAAGCTATCTTGAAAAAGTGCATGATTAAAGGTTCATTTTTAGCATAGGCAGCCATTTTGCGACAATAAGAACAAAGATGATTCTCTGGGCAAGAAGTGCCTTTGTATTTATCAAAATCCAGGACTTTGAACTTGGGAGGAATAACTACCCCAGGCACGAGGCACATTGGAGCAGTATTGAATCCAGAAGCCTTGATACCCTACATGGCTCTAAGACGCTCTTCGAGAGCATGATACATTTTCGCAGTTTCGGCAACTCCGACGGCAAGGTTCACTTGGGGTTCATCAAGATCCATAACATCATGATGATCGCCGATATCATTCCTAGGAATGTCGGTGGGAGTCTCAACATTTGCATTGTCATTCCTCCCATTAGCAGAAGTGGAGGGAGCAGCAGGAGTAAGCTTGGGAACACTTTGATGTAGTTCTTCTTGACCCTTGATCACGGCATGAAGGGTTTCCATAAGCTGATCCATGCGAGTACACATGGTGTCCATATCTCGACGGAGTGAATTCTGGTTCTCTTCAAAAAGATCCATTAGCCTTTGTTGATTGCCTTTGTTACCGTAAGGATGTGGAGAAGTCGCCTTTGTTGTTTACTGAAGTCTGTTGGAAAAAGGACCCCAATGAGTTTTTGTTGTGAAAAATGAATGCATTGTAGTATGGATGAATGCTTTATCTTCATTTCTAAGGAGACCCAAAGACTCGTATATCTTTTAAAATTTACCTTTTTTGAAAAGATACATCAACGAGATTAGTCTTTGGATTTCCCTAGATATGAGATATATATATATATATATATATATATATATATATATATATATATATATATATATATATATATATATATATATGATATGATGTCATGGTATTCTATGGCATGAAGTCTCAGCTCCACATATTCTGGATAACCATTGCGTAGTGCATGCATAGGCTGAAAGTAACAGGATCAAAAGTCTGACGTCACATGCATGGAGTCAAAGTAACCACCCATGAGGTATGTATTAGGGGTTTATCACCTGCCGAACAAGGTACTAAAGAGTTCTCAAAGTCTACGCTATTCCTTTGGATATTACCGACGTCCCAATTACTTGGTAATCAGTAATATTTGCAGGAAAAACTCGTCTGAGTGCAATATCACGTGACAACTACTTCCAGATTACTCCGTTATAGTCTATGCCCTGCACCTAAAAGGCCAATATGGGTTAATGGTTCTACGGACCTCAGCTTCTCGAGTTCCCAGGTCGAAAGCAACAACATCTTCTCGATTACTCAGTAAACATCACTACTTTCAAGGGGACCTCCACTGAGTGGGGGATTTTCATGCCTCCTTCTTCAAGATTACTCCCTCAAAGTTAATATGACTATATCACCCACCCGTCCTAATCCTATGTGTAACCCAAGTCCGGGTATAGGACTTACCGAAATTAATTGCCAAACCAAACATCACAATGTATCCAGAATATGTGAGTAACAACAATATATGCAATATATACAAATAAAGAAATAATAAAACAGTAAAGCAAAATAAAGCAAATAAATAAACACCAAAAAAGACAAATAAAAAAAACTAGGAGAGACTCGCAAAAGCTCCCCAGCAGAGTCGCCAACTAAAGCTACCGACAGAAAATACAGAGCCGCCACCGAACTTTATTTATCCCGAAGGAAGGGGAAATATCGATAAAGCCACAAGGGAATGGATAAGATGGTCTTGAGACCAAGATAAAGGGTAAGGGAGTCGGTTATGCGAGGGGAAGGTATTAGCACCCCTCACATCCGTTGTACTCAACGGGATCCATTTTGTTTGCTTGTCTTAAAGGGTGTATTTATCAATAATTATGCTTGCTTAAGGGGAAATGAATGGTTTTTATTATTGCGTTCGTGAGGGTTTCGCGACCCTTTGCCTACGTATCCAATAAAGGAATCAGAACACCGTAGTTCCTCTAGAAAATGGTTTTTTTTTTGTTTGTGTTTTTTAGTGGGCGACATTAACGCACGTATTCTAGCAATAGGCACGGCCGATATCGCGGTAGAACAAAGATAACATGCCCTTTGGGGGAATTTTGATTTGTTGAGTGTTTTTTTGCATGTTTTAAAATAAATTCAAGTAATGATTAAAGTGTTTTTGATTTTTTTTATTTGTGACAGTTGAGTTTTAATTACAAAAGAAAAGGGTTAAGAGAGAACTAAAAATTTAATTGTATGTTATGTACAAGTTGACTAAAAGTCTATTTCGACATAAGGCGATCGGAACGGGGTTTAATCGCCTCATGGAGCTACCTAAGGTATGGTATCAAGGTTTGAACAAATAAGGAAACTTAAATTATAAATATTTTTATGGCTTTATAAATCAAATCTTAAATAAATTATGAACTCAAAAGTAAGCTAGAATCTAATTCTAAAATATCCTAATATATATTTTTGTGATTTTTATAACTAAGCAAAATAACAAAAGATGTTAATTAAAATAAATCACATATTGAGATAAACAAAATTACAAAAATTAAATTTAAGCTAATTAATAAGAATTATCTATTTTAATTGAAAAGGTGATTATTTAGTTTTTAAAACTAAAACAACAACAAAAATTAGAGTTAAGAAAATTCTAAAGTAATAAAGTGAAAATTAAATGAATAAATAAAGAGAGAGAGAGAGAGAGAGAGGAGAGAGAGAGAGAGAGAGAGAGAGAGAGAGAGAGAGAGAGAGAGAGAGAGAGAGAGAGAGAGAGAGAGAGAGAGAGAGAGAGAGAGAGAGAGAGAGAGAGAGAGAGAGAGAGAGAGAGAGAGAGAGAGAGAGAGAGAGAGAGAGAGAGAGAGAGAGAGAGAGAGAGAGAGAGAGAGTGGTGCTAAGTAGAACATGGGGAGGGGTAAGAATTTAAATCCTATTTAACTATTACAACCATATCGAAATGTACAATGCAAGAAATAAAAGAAAATATTTGTTTTGTTTTTGTTTTGAAAAAGGTTCTTTCTGTTTTAATAAACTAAAAGAAAAAATAATTAGTTAATAAAAGAAAAAAAATTTATGTCTTTTTTATAAAAAATAAAAATAGTACTAATAATAAAAGAAAAGAGAAAAAAGGAAAGAAAAAGAGAAATAGGACCAGCATGTTGCTGAAAGCAAAACGAAAGGGATCAGAAGTTCTGATGCCAGACGCACTGTGGTCCAGAATGAAACGTCAGAGGTGATCAGAAATTATGGGTTGATACCAATGGAATCCTGAAAGAAACATTAGAGGGCATAAAAAAAGAAGTTATGGGTCGCTACATGCTGATGTTCTGAATGTTAGAATAATGAGAAAAATTCAGAAGTTTTGTGCGTGTTAACCGTGAGGAAATTTCAGAAGTTCTATATGTGTTAAAACAGTGAGTAGAACTCAGAAGTTCTGTATTACGCCTCATTTCCTCCCTTACATTAGTCAGAATATCTGTAACTTGTTCAGATCTTAATAACAACAAATCAGAAGGATAAAAGCATGACAGTTTGTAGAAGTTCTAATCCTAATTCTGAGCCTAGCATTATTCTAGAAGTTCTGATCCACAGTTTTTTCTACTTATGAAATGATATGGGCAGCATCAACATCATAGTATTTAAACGTTAAATGATGTTCTGAATGAGAGTTTCAAAGTTAGAATGACTTACCTTGAACCTGAAGTGTGGGTTTAGGATTTGAGCTACTTCCTTTGAATGTTCTGGGTTTGCGCGAACAGGAAACAGTAATGTTATGTTCTTTGTTTTAAAGGGAAAAACAAAGGTTTTTGATTTGGAAAATTCTAAGTTTATGAGTGTTTGAGTGTTTCTTTTTTTTCCTCTCTTTTTTTCCATGTATTTGATAATCCTCTCTTCAAAAGCCAGCCCTTTGAACGTGTGATGGAACAAACTATTTATAGATGGATTTGCTATGGTTTTGCAGGGAAAAAAAAAGAGTTTTAAACACTTTTGGCATACTATTCCTTTGCTTTTTAATCACAGTTTTGGTATGCTAATTTGGTACAATTATGGGGTTTGAGAAAACGCAGGCGTGGACTGGATCAGCAGCACCTTGGAGCGTTGAGGTAGTTGGTGGCAGTGTCGTATCATAATAGCACAGTGGATTAGGTGGAACGAGGTTTTGGGGCTTGATGATGTTCTGAATGGAAAGCAGAACATAGCCTTTATGTGCTGAGAAATGAAACTCTGAGGAGTCATGTTCTGATCAAAGAACAAAGCCTCCATATGTTCTGACTGAAGCGTGGAACATAACCTCCATATGCTGAGGAGTTATGTTCTGACAAAAGAACACAACCCCCATATGTTCTGACTGGAGCGTGGAACGCGTAACCTCCATATGCTGAGGAGTTATGTTTTGAATCGTCCTTGCAAATTATGATTGCACTTGCATGGAATTTGGCCCAGAAGTTCTAAAATCTCTTACCACATAGAAAATTTTCCAAGTATTTAAAAAAATTGATTTCTTTCTTTTCTCAAAGTAGTTTCTGATTTATGACTTCTTGGTGAACCAATTTCTTGTCTTGATGAAATATAATTGTTGAAACTTGATTTTTACCAAAAGTCAAAGTTCGACTTTTCAGAGTGCATTTGACCATTTTGCCCTTGTGAATGACTTTCTTGGAAAATTGTGATTCAAGACTTGAAACTTAATAGAAGCAAACCTGAGAGTCCAAGATGATCCTTTGTGAAATGAGAGGGCAAATTTTGAGGTATGACAATAAGAAATTGACTTTTAGGAGATAAAGCTCAATGTGACCTTGAAGAAAAAAAATCCTAGTTTCCTGAAAACACTGAAACTCTAAAATTGCACAACCCCTGACCTCTTGGACCTCACATACCTTTATTCAATTAGATGCATGATATGTAAATGAACTAGTGAAGATGGTGTAGATGAAATGCGAAGTCTAAGCAAGACAAAAGTAAAAGGAATGAAAATTTTGGGGTATGACATCAAGCATTTGAGGTAATCCCTCCAATGATTGTTGTCACTACTACTGCTATTCCTAAGATCTCTAAGGACACACCAAGAATGTCCTTTCTGAAAGATGCTCAGGCTATTGTAGAAGACAGAGGTTTCAATATCTAGGGACAACTCTCTGAGATCCCCTACGAACCCGACAAATTTAGGTTAGGTTTCACATCAAAGGATCTGAAAGAGGTATGACGTGCTTGCGCTAGAGGAACTCCTCTCTGTATTAGCAACAATGAATTCAATACTCTGGGAGACACTGATAGTGATGGTGACTTTAACGACTGGATATTCCCAACTGTTGATGATGGACTTAACAATTGGAAGGCTAAAGACTTCATCTCAATCCTCTTCAACCTGGAGTAATTGCAATTTTCTATTTTTATTAATTTAAGAACTTTGTCTATATAATTTCCTTCAAAACAATGACTTTAAACCATGTACCTTTCCCGGGGCACAATGGTCCATTTTTTAAGGATTTGTCATTTCATATATCATATGCTCATTTAATGAAAACAATGGACGATTTTGCATTCAAATTTTGCCCTCTTTGTCTTTCTTTTACTTTACTGCATTTTCAAATAGCCATGTGACCTTACATGCACACACACAAATTTGAAGATCCACCTCCACCCCGGATCTCATTGACAACAAATTTGCTATTTTCGTTTATAACTTCAAAAATCCAATCTATCATACCTAAGACGAAGGTGAAGAAGATTGTGAGATCCCTGGAGAACTCTCCAGACTTCTAATGCAAGAGGAAAAGGCCATCCAACTGCACAAAGAACCGGTCAAGTGATAAACTTGGGTACTGAGGTAGATGAAAAAGAAGTCAAGATTGGCGCCAACTTGGAATACAATGTCAAGAGCAGAATTGTTTAAATGTTGCATGACTATGTTGAGGTATTCGCTTGGTCATATGAAGACATGTAGGGGCTCGAAATTGATATTGTGGTTCGTCGTCTACCAATGATAGATGTTTGCTCTCTGATTAAACAAAAGGTTTATCACATGCGTCCTAAAATATCTAAAAAGATCAAGGCTGAGGTAATGAAACAGTTAAATGCAGGCTTCTTGGAAGTGACGTCGCATCCCCAATGGATTGCATATGTTATTCCAGTATCGAAGAAAGACGGTAAGGTCCATATGTGCGTAGACTAGATGGATTTAAATAGGGAAAGCCCCAAATATAACTTCCCACTACCATATATTGATGTCTTAGTTGACAACACTACTAAACACAAGGTTTTTTCCTTCATGGATGGCTTCTCGAGTTACAACCAAATCAAAATGGCGCCCGAGGACATGGAGAAGACTACTTTTGTCACACAGTGGGGCACCTTCTGTTATAAAGTCATGCCTTTTAGGATGAAGAATGCAGACGCAACTTATCAACTGGATATGGTGGCTTTATTTCATGATATGATTCCACATGAGATAGAAGTCTATGTTGATGATATGATAGCAAGGTCTTAAACTGAGGAAGAACACCTTGACCATCTACACAAGCTATTTGAAAGACTGAGGAAGTACAAGCTGAGGTTGAATCCCAACAAATGCATCTTTGGGGTAATATCTAGTAAGCTCCTAGGCTTTGTCATCATTGGCAAAGGTATTGAGGTTGACCCCGCCAAGGTCAAATCTATCCAAGAAATGCCAGCTCCTCGTATTGAGAAAGAGGTCAGAGGCTTTCTAGGACGACTAAACTACATTTCCCAATTAAACTCTCACCTGACTGCTACTTGTGAACCACTTTTCAAGCTGCTAAAGAAAGATCAAGTGGTAAGATGGAATGATGACTGCCAAACAGCTTTTGACAAGATCAAGGAATACCTGCAAGAACCACCAATTTTGATGACACCGGTTGAAGGAAGACCTCTGATTATGTACTTAACTATTTTATAAAATTCAATGGGGTGTGTGCTGGGGAAACATGACGAGTCTGATCGAAAAGAGCATGCAATATACTACCATTGAAAAAAGTTTACCGACTATGAAACAAGATATTCACTGCTCGAGAAAACTTGATGCATTTTGGCATGGGCTGCTCGCCGATTAAGACAATATATGTTGACTCATACCAATCTATTGATCTCTAAGATGGATCCCAACAAATACATCTTTGAGAAGCCAGCTCTCTCCGTAAGGATAGCCCGATGGAAAATGATCTTGACTTAATATGACATCCAGTACACTACATAAAAAGAAATCAAAGGAAGTGTGTTGGAGGATCATTTGGCACATCAAGTTGTGGATGACTACCAATCTATAAACTTTTAATTCTCGGATCATAATATAATGTTGATTATGGATTGTGAAAATCTTGGACCGTATGAAGGACCTGAACAAGTATCCCGATGGACTATGTATTTTAACGGAGCTTCCAACGCACTAGGAAATTGAATTAGAGCTCTGATCATTTCTCCCGAAGGTTTTCATACTCCTTTCAATGTTAGACTCTTCTTTGATTGTACTAACAATATGGCCGAATATAAAGCGTTTATCCTGGGTCTTAAAGTCGTTATTGACTTGAGAATCAAATTCTTAAATGTGTATGGAGACTCATCTTTGGTCATCAGTCAAGTTAAAGGAGAGTGGTATACAAAGATCAACAGAATCCCCAGACAAAGATCAATACATCCCCTGCGGAGTTTCCTCAAACAAGCAAGCAGGAATCCTCAACAGAAGCATTCTAGACAAGATTGAAGATACACATATTCTTCATCCTCGGCAATAGTAAGGGATTTATTTCCCCAAATGAAGATACACTTGAACAACATTACGCACTCATATAACATAGCATATGCATACGAAATTCATATAACACAATCTTATTTATTTTGAGAACATTATTATGCAATGCATTTCATACATCATGACATTGCATACAACTAACTCTTTACCCTTTTAGGAAAGAATCCATCGACAGACCGATATCATCAACAAATCCTCAAAGCAAATTCTAGGTAACTCTCTGAAACAAAGAAAGGGAAAGTATCTACATGATAGACACTCCTTTCAAACATTTTTTGGCTCAGATTAAATTGACCAAAGATTTATTTTGATACTTCTATCAGTAGACCTTTTTCTGGCTCAGAGTAAATCGACCAAAGATTTATTATAATACTTCTCTCAGTTAAATATTTTCAAACATCTGTTGACTGAAATTAAATCGACCAAACATTTATTTTGATCCTTCTTTTAGTAGACCTTTTTCTGGATCAAATTAAATCGACCAAAGATTTATTCTGATACTTCTCTCAGTTAAAGATTTTCAAACATCTGCTGGCTCAGATTAAATCGATCAAAGATTTGTTTTGATACTTCTCTCAGTAGACCTTTTTCAGTCTCATATTAAATCAACCAAAGATTTAATTCTATTACTTCTCTCAGTTAAAGATTTAAAGACATTTGCTGGCTCAGATTAAATTGACCAAAGATTTATTCTGATACTTTTCTCAGTAGACCTTTTTCTGGCTCAGATTAAATCGACCAAAGATTTATTTTGATACTTCTCTCAGTTAAATATTTTCAAACATCTGCTGGCTCAGATTAAATCGACCAAAGATTTGTTCTAATACTTCTCTCAGTAGACATTTTTCTGTCTCATATTAAATAGACAAAAGATTTAATTCTGATACTTCTCTCAGTTAAAGATTTAAAGAGATTTGTTGGCTCAAATTAAATAGACCAAAGATTTATTCTGATACTTCTCTCATTAGATCTTTTTCTAGCTCAGATTAAATCAACCAAAGATTTATTCTGATGCTTCTCTCAGTTAAATATTTTCAAACACTTGTTGGCTCAGATTAAATCAACTATAGATTTATTCTAATACTTCTCTCATTAGACCTTTTTCTGGCTCAGATTAAATCGACCAAAGATTTAATTCTGATACTTCTATTAGTTAAAGAATTAAAGACCTCTGTTGGCTCAGATTAAATCGACTAAATATTTATTTTGATACTCCTCTCAGTAGACCTTTTTCTGGCTTAGATTAAATCGACCAAAGATTTAATTTTGATACATCTTTCAGTTAAAGATTTAAAGACCTCTGTTGGCTCAGATTAAATCGACCAAAGATTTTTTCTAATACTTCTCTCAGTAGATTCTTTTCTGACTCAGATTAAATCGACCAAAGATTTATTCTGATACTTCTTCAGATGCAGTCGAGCGAAGACTTGTTCTGATACTTCTACCAATAATTACCTCTGGATAGCATATATAATCCCATCTCCGACGATTTTATGTAACCTCTCCAAATGGAATCTTGAAGCCCATTCCCGACATAATCAACAAACAATTTTACTTTGTGCACAGGCGAGTGCAAATTTCTGGGAACTTAAGTGTTTAATCATCTTCTACCCTCAAGTCACGAATGTAAAACAAGCCAATCTAACTCTTCAGGTTTAAGAAGATTGAACAGGGACAATTGTTGTACCCCAAAATTTTCCCTCTCTATTCTCAAGACATTTCTCACAAAAGATCTCAAATGCTCAAGAAGTTTCAAGAGTTTGATCAGAAAAGCTCACATGCTAAGCACTCAGCCTCCAAATTAGGGTTTTGTTTTTATCAAGGACAATTGAATTTTTTATGCCTAAAATGACTATCATGGTTCATTATAGGTCACCCAGATTACACATACCAAGTTTTAAGTCTTGCACTACAAATTTGCGCAGTCAATTGCTCAGATGGCTGAAAATCAATTGTATTGGATAAAAATTCAAATGTGGTCAAACTACAGTCAAACTTCATGATTATTGGCCAAAATCAACATATTAAAGCCATATTCATAAATTTATCAAGTGTTGATCACAATTCTTCAATAAAAGCACTCAAATCATCAAATGGGCAAAATTGTCAAAATTAGGGTTTTGATTGAGAATGGTCTTCGGTAAATGATCTTAGTCCCTTACGACAATTGCTAAAACATCTTACAAGTTGTCTTCTATGATTGTAATATGGCCCACGCTTGTCCCTTCACATCCAATGATAAGGCTCTCTATCAATCAATGGTAGATAAGAATTATATAAAGGAGGAGGAAATGAACAAAGACTTTTTGAGTAGGTAGATTGCTCGTAATTGCTTTCTCACAAACAAAACCATTTACACCTCACACTTTCAAAACACTTTTGAAAACAAACATTTTGTATAAATTCTCAACGATGCGAAAATCATAACAAAATTGCCTTACATTGGCATTTTAAAACATCTTTCCAAACACTCCCTTTCAATAAATATTTTCAAAAACCAACACTCTGTATACATTCTCAATGATTTGAGAATCATTGCAAAGTTTTCCAAAATTAGGCATTTTCAAAATATTTTCAAACTTACACAAAACACAAAGCAATTTCAAAGTGAGCTAACAATTAAGAGCCCATAGATAACTACGAATGAAAAGGGTGCTAACACCTTCCCTTTTCATAACCTACCCCACAAACTCAAGAGAATTCTCAAAAGGTATTTGTTGTTATTTTTACCCTTTCCTTTATTGGATACAATAAAAGTTGGTGGCGACTCTTGCTATCCGCAACATTTGCGATAAAAAGTAAAACACCCAAGTCAGTTCTCCCACCGTATTACACACTAAAAATTGGCTCTACCCATACGTGTATCATATGTATGATATGTGTATGGTCCTATAAAGATGCGTATCATACACATATATGTTTTTTCCCTACCTACACATTTTTTTTTGTACTTTTCTGTCATTTTTCTCCACTTCCCGTTACACGAATTTATCGTATCACCTTGTTTTCTCTGTGTTTTCCTTGATTTTGTCCTGATTCCTTAAAGTTTCATCACAACTCTCCCATCTCACTAAACTTATGGTCTCTTCATCTTATGATTATCAGAGATTCAAATTTTTCGAGCATGCCTAGCGGTTTAAGGTCCTGTTAGGAAAAAAAACAATTGAGGAGAGGGCTTGTGATCTTAAACAGGGGAAATTGCCAGAGTTTCAGGAGATGCTCGAAAAGCACAAACTCATGTACTTCAATGAACAGATCACGCATGTAGCCCGTGACCTTGTTTTTGAATTTTATGTGAATTCCTTCAGAGTACCTAATGATGATCTTGCTGCAGTTCTAGAATTGAAATCATGGGTCCAAGGAAAAACTATCAGGTATAACTGGAAAAAAAATAGTAGTGTGCTGAAGTATAAGTTTCTCGAGTCCAATAACATATTTCATATGATGGAAACATTTGTCACAACGAGTTGGCCGTATCCTTCCATGCGTGACTTATTAGCTTAGTCGGGTAAGGACTAGCAACTTAATGTTAAACAAATCCCTTCAAAGTTATTAGTTGTGGATACATACGTAATTCCGAAAGCTAGGGACAATTTCATGCACCATACTATGGATACCAAACAAAGTGGTTCTGGTTTGATTGCAGAGAGAGGTCTTGTATTGTATTTGTTGCTCATGGAGCAAGATGTCAACATAGGAAGGATAATTTATGGATATATGGATGATATAGCAAAATCCCCGAAGAAATCTTTCGGGCATGCAACTGTGATTGTGTTTTTATCTGAGCATGCAGGGTTAGCAAATATAGATGGCATGTAGATGGTGAAGCCATGCCAATTGTGATACGGTGGGAGAACTGACTTGGGTGTTTTGTGTTTGTATTTGCAAATGTTGCGGTTTAGCAAGAGTCGCCACCGACTTTTCTTTTATCCAATAAGGAAAGGTGAAAAAGCACAGGAAAGACCTTTAGAGATGTTTTCTTGAGTTCGAGGGGTAGATTATGAAAAGGGAAGGTATTAACACCCTTTTCATCCATGGTTTTCCTTGGGCTCTTAGTTACTTGCTAGATCACTTTCTTTTGTTTGAATGTGTGCTTGTGGGTTTTGAAAGTGATTTTGAAAAGGGTTTTCTTTGTAATGGCTCTCGTTTCTATAAGAACGCATACAAAGTGTTTTTCTTTTGAAAATATTTCAAATGAGAGTGTTGGTGGGAAAATGTTTTTGTCGTGAGCAAGCGAGTAACTGAGAGCGAACCTACCTACTCAAAAGCTCTTAGATGTGCTTTTCCTCCTCCTTTAGACGTTGCTATCTTACCATTGTTTTGGTAAGAAGCCCCATCATTGGATGTGAAGGGACGGGCGTTGGGTCATCGTATGACCATGATAGCAATGTTGTGAGGTGACTTAGCATTTTTTCTTTAGGGATTAAGATCATTTCGAAAGGTAACTTTGGTAGCGTCATCGAGGGACTATGATCTTGTATTTTTGATTTGTTTATGCTAAGACATCCCACATGCATAACATGACCATTTTGTAAGGCAACGAGTGGAATTACCCTAAGGGTGTAAGTGTGCAAGTGTGTTAGTTTGCATGCATTTTTCTTGTATTTGAAAGTCATCTATTTGTTGATTTTATCATGCCATACATCCTATTTACTAGCAATATATTTTAAAGCGATAAGTTGCAGAAATGTAAAGTCCTACGCTATTACAATATTTAGGGGATGGGGGTACATATTTATGAATCGGGGTTGCAAGTAAAAATAAGTCCTAAGTTACTATTACAACCATATTGAAATGTACAATATAAGAAGAAAAAAAAGACTTGTATAGAAAATGGTTTTTTTTTTGTCTTAATGAGAAAAAAAGAAATAAATTAATTAATAAAAGAAAATATTTTTATGTCTTTTCATGTTAATAAAAAAAAGGAGTTAATATTAAAAATGATGAAAAAGAAAATAAATGAAAGATAGAAACAATGTTGCTGCAAGCAAAACAACAAGGATCAGAAGTTCTGAAGCCAGACGCGTGATGACTCAGAAAGGAACGTCAGTGGAATCAAAAGTTCTGGATTGGTAAACTCTGAGGTCCTGCAAGACACATTAGAGGGAAAACACAAGTTCTGGGTGGTATTCAGACAGTGGGCCACAAGTCAGAAGTTTTGTATTACACTAAAACAATGAGTAAACGTCAGCAGTTCAGTGTGTTATCAACATGTAAAAATCAGAAACTCTAAGTGTTTGAAAACAGCGAATGGAAACATCAGAAGTTCAGTGTATTTGACATGTAAGGAGAACTCAGAAGTTTTGTGTTGTGTTAGAACAGTGAGTGAATCATCAGAAGTTCTGAATTATGTTGAGCCAGTGAGTGAACATTAGCAGTTAAGTGCGTTATCAGCATGTAAAAATCAGAGGTTCAGTGTGTGTTAATAGTGAGAAAAATCATAGGAGTTCTGTATGTTAAAACAGTGAGGAGAACTCATAAGTTCTGTGTATGTTTAACAGTGAGAAAGATCATAGAATTTCTGTATGTTAAAACTATGAATGAACATCATAAGTTTTATGCCATATTTCAACTCTCAATCAGCACATCAGTAATCTATTCAGTTTTTCAAAAAACAGCAAATCAGAATGATAAAAAGCACAACAGTTTACAGAAGTTCTAATCCTAAATCTGAGTCTAGCCCTAATCAAGAAACTCTGATCCACAGTTTTTTCTACTTATTCAATGATGTGGTCACCATTAATACTATGATATTTACATGTTAATGATGTTCAGAATGAAAAACAAACAAAGTCAGAGAGACTTACCTTGAGCCTGGAGCGTGCTTGGAGCTTTGAGTTGTTGCCTTTGGATGTTCTGGAATCAACAAGAGTAACGGAAGAGGAAGTGCCAAGCTCTTTGATTCAAAAGGAAGAACAAAGGTTTGGTTTTCTGTTTGGGATTTCTGGGTTTTTTATGAAGGTGTCAACTTCCTTTTCTCTCCCTTTTTTACCAATCTCTCTTCCAAAGTCAGCCTCTCCCTCAAAGCCCAGCCCCTTGAACGTGTGATGGAGCAAAGTATTTATAGGTGAATTTGTTGTGATTTTGGGGGGAAAGACAAATGGGATTTTTAAATCAATTTGGCATCCTGCTCCCTTGCTTTTTCATCACTATTTTCATATGCTAGTTTGGTGCAATCATGGGATACAGGGGTAGGCTGACCTAGTTGCTGGTTAGCAACTATTAACCATGCTTAAGCTGGAGTTGTCAGCAGGATTTAAGGAAAAGCAAAACAAAGCATGGGCATAGTACCAAAGTTTGCTATCCCAAGACAGTAGAGGTACACGTGGTGAAAATACTTTAGATAAAGACTCAGAAAGTGGTTGTGAGCATTAATGACGATGAGACTTATCACAACCAAAAATCCTGCAACGTGAGATTCTACACCAAGGCTTAGTTCTGGATTAGAAGTTCTGCTTCAGCGTAGCATCCAACCTCTGATCTTTGTATATTCTAGCTCCAACATGTTCTGAAGGAGTTTCCAGACTCTCTAGGAAGTTTGTAACCCGCTTTGTAAACCTTCTTTGAACTGCTCTTGCAAGCTCTGACTGAGCCTTTGTGAAAACTGGTCTAGAAGTTCTGAACAAACTCTGTTTTGAAAGTGTCCAGAATTTGCTGAGTGTTATGGTGATGTTTTGATTGCAGAAGATCAGAAATGTAACCTCCAAATGCTGAAGGGGCATGTTCTGACCGGAGCGTTGAACATAGCCTCCATATGCTGAAGAATCATGTTCTGACTGAAGCATCATGTTCTGACCAAAGAGCATCGCTTCTGCATGTTCTGATTGAAATGTCATGTTCTGAGCCGTGTTTACAACTTCTAATTGCACTTGCATAGAGGCTGGCTCAGAAGTTCTGAAGTATTATATTCTCTAGATACTTAGAAAATTTTCTAAATGTTTAGAAAATTTGATTTTCAAAGTAACTTCTGACTTCTGATTTTTTTTTATGAATCAATTTCATGTTTTGATGAAATATAATTGTTGAAACTTGATTTTGATCTAAAAGTCAAAGTTTGACTTTTCAGTGTGCAAATGACCATTTTGCCCCTGTGAATGACTTGCTTGGAAAAATTGATAATTCAAGGTATGTAAATTTGATAGAAGCAAACCTGGGATCAAGGGTGATTATTTAAAAAATGAGAGGGAAAAATTTGGGGTACAACACCAATCTTTAGATCTTGCATGGTTGAAGGAGAATACCGTGGCAAGGGGGGATCAGAACGCAGGATCGAGTGCTCAACCTAGGCAGGACATACCTAGGGAGGATATACCTCAGGGAGTGCCTCAGGAATCACATCTACTACAACATGAGGACTCTCAGGAGCACTCTGATAGGATAAACATGTCATGTTTCATGTAGGATATGTATGCACATCAGGGTGTTCCAGTTTATTTCTGACACATCAGACGAACACTTGGGCAGCAGCTCAACGATTCTGATATCATATTTCAAGAGCACCACCAACTTGTCACTATGGTCTATATCAGTATCCTAGTATTGAGACTTCGATCTAGCTCAGAGGTCATTAGAAGCAACAACCTCAGTAGAGCCCCTTCCAGCAGCTGACTCTGCAACAACCAACATACACTCAACGGGATCAAGAGATACTAGTGACTCCTATCTCCAAATTTGTGCACAATGCAGTAGGGATTGATTTG
Organism: Vicia faba; assembly: GCA_948472305.1. Classification (NCBI taxonomy): domain Eukaryota; kingdom Viridiplantae; phylum Streptophyta; class Magnoliopsida; order Fabales; family Fabaceae; genus Vicia; species Vicia faba. The sequence continues at coordinate 358,674,264 of OX451740.1, read as the reverse complement.
ATATATTGCATTAACTTTGACGCTGACATTCAGGATAGGGATGATGATGATGATGATGCAACATAGTTTTACTTGTATTTTCTTTTTCTTGTTATTTTTCATTTTAGTTGTTATATTTTAGTTTTAGTTAAGCATCATTTTATTTTTGTTTTTTTGTAATCTCCCATTTTGGGTTTTGAATTATTAATGATTTTTGTTTTAATTAATACTTTTTTTTATTTTTTCTTCGAATAAGTGATGATTACTAGCTATAATGGATGACAAGGTTCACTCAAATAAAATGCTTGGATGCTTTCTGTTTAATCCCCCCAAATGGTTGATACTTCTGAAGATGATTGGTCGTGACTCACTTGAGTTCTACTAACGGGGGAACATTGTTTGTCATAGCTGAAAGTTAAGTTACACCATACAAGAGGTACTATGGAGTTTGTCAATTTCACCCAACATGGTGAGATCAGAAAAAGCCAAACACAATATTCATCATGAGAGACTATTCAAGTATGTCTTTATCAATCAGAGTTTATGTACGTTCTTTTCGATTGGTAATTGCATTATTACACACACAAGGGCACATTGTTTGTGTTTACCCCTGAGCCTTTCTTTCCATCCCATTTATGTTTTATTATCCATTGTTAACACCTTTGTAGCATGTATCTGCTTTGTTTGTGAATAACGCCATTGTATTAACCCATGGCCCAAACACTTCCCTACCTTGTTCATAGTAACGATTGACTTTTTTTGGATATGTGGCTCATTATAAGTTTGGGGTTGCTATTGGAATAGAAACCTTTAGGTTTGCGGTAGCTATATAGCTTGAAACAAAGTGAGTGCAATATAAAAAAGAAGAAAAAGGGAAGAAAAAAAAGAGGAGAAATTTTTGTTTCATGATGAAATGCACTCACCAAATGGAAGATACAGTTGGTTACAAAGAATAAAAGAAAAATCCAAGAACTGAGTGGTCTAAGCTGACAAGTCCAAAAGGTGTATTCTAATAAAAATTCCACCAGTGATAATTTAGAATGAGCATGGTGAAAAGAATGGGCACATTTACTGTATACCAATAACCTAATCATCCATATGATATTCCACCGTAACCCAAGCCCCATTACAACCTAAAAGACCTCAAAAAGTGTGTGTTATGTGCATATTGATATGAAAAGAGAATTTATTCAAACTTATGATTGGGTTTTGCATATTGTGAATTTTCTAGTGTTAACACTTTAACCCCCGAGAGTCTTGCTGAAAGTGTGAAATAAGATGACAGGTGAAATATTATCTCAAAGTGGAAGTGTGGAAAAACAATTGAATGTGATAAGAAGAGAACCTGAAGGTAACAAAAAAAGTGAGTCGCAAAAGATCTCAGGAGTATTGTGGTATTTATTAAATTTACACTTATTTGCAGTGACATGATTTTATTTTATCCTGAATGATGCTTGAGGACAAGAAACAATATAAGTTTGGGGTTATGATCAGTCACCATTTATGCTAAAGTTCTCATCATTTATTCGTCGAAAATCCAGGTGAACTCTATAAATTTGGTCTTAATTCTTGATCTTTTGAGTGAGTTTGTGTCAAAATAGTGTTTGTTATAGTTTGGGTTTCTTTTGGATATTTTTACATTTTTGGTATGTGGAGCATGTTGGATGCAGATTAAAGGAGATAGAGGATCAAGGATTAGATCAAAATGACCCAGCCAGAATGCAGAAGCGGAAGAAAATGGAGATAAAAGTAACAATTATTCCTATACATGTATAGACTTAGGCCATACGCGTATGATCGTGATTCAGTACGTGTAGCATATGCAAATCAGCAGAAGGGATGAAAATATGTGCCACTGTCCATACGCATACGGGTGCTTGGAACATGCCTCATACCATTCGCATATCAGTTTGGTTGTGAACAATGCCATACGCGTATAGAGGCCTAATTTTTGTAGATAGCCTAACACACATCTATTTAACCAGGGTGCGCGATTTACCAAGAGTTGGACAATTTTTTACAGCAAGAATACTATTTGAAAGTTGGAGAACACATATTTCTGCATGGAATCAAGATTTTTCATGAGCTTTTTCAATGGAAGACTTAATTTCATCTATAATTTGTAATGTCTATACCTAGTATTATGTTTTTGTTAAATTCTAGGAGTAGCTAAACCCCCCAATGATAGGGGTTGTCCCTGATTTAGAATTGTAATGGCTTTGAATTTATTTTTGCAATGACAATCATGTTTTATCATAATTGATTTATTCTTATGACGATTATAATGCTTTCTACGCCAGATAATTGATTTACAATTAGTAATTAGGCTGGACCGCCATTGTTAATGCTTTCTTTAGAATATTTTATAGTATATATCACCTAGGACTAGGGATACCCTATAGAAACCAGATTATTCTTGATAAATTAATGCATAATTATATCTGTAATACTCTATGGACAAAGGAATTTGTTTGAATGATTAAAGGTTTTATAACTAAGGACTTAGGAGTAAAGACCCCTATGAACTGATAATTATTTAAAATATGTTGTTGCAATGTTAGTTCAGAGTTATTATAGAATTAAATCATACACTTTCCCTGGCATATTACTCATATATGTCTAAACCGTTCAATCACTTTGTTTATTTTCTTAGCCATTACTTTTATAATTTACCAAATCAACCCATATATTAATTTTTGTTTAATTGAACTACATTACGAACTCTGTATTAGTATGCAGTCCTTGAGATCGATATTTGGGGACTTCCCTCATTATTACTACAAAGGAAAAATAATACACTTGCTATTATATCGATCACAACCCCTACAACATTCATATGTATTAATCGATTAGAAGTATTTCTAATCAATTATGAATCTTTTTTCCTAGCTCAAATATATTAGATTCCATAATCGATTAGGCATTGTACAAGTGCTTCTTAAAAGATTAGAAATACCCTTGGTCAATCCCACATGCACCTTGATGGTCCCATCATACGTTTTAATGTGTTCTATTAGAAAAAAGAGAGAGGTTTAAAACTATTTTAAGTGTATGTGTACGTGTTTTCTTAGTAACACACTGGTCACTTAAACATGGACTAGTTGAGCTTTCAGACTTCCTATCTTTCACAATCTTAGAAGCTCATGGTCCCCTGATTTATTCATCATTTATTCAACACTCATATAGGATTTAACTTGTTATGAATGATATGGATTGATAAGAGATCCACAAGGACTCCATCCAATGTTTCTTGACATTAGGTGTAGTCTTTATTGAACCTGGCTTGATATCTTAATCTCACTAAAACATATTATTCTTAATAAAACATATTTGATCATTAATTGCTCTGATAGATAAAAACTTGAGTTCATGTTGTTTTACATATGATGTTTCCATAATTGATGACACTCTGTCATTATATAATATTTGCAAGTTTTTTTGACAGAATCGATAGAATTGTGAGCAAGACACTACTACGGAAAACACATATAATAACAGTTGTGACACACATATAATAACGCTAGCACATCCGTTGTTAGGTAGTGAGTGATTATATGTACGCTGGTTATCACAAAGGGTGTGTAACTATTGTTATAAATTAGATAACACGTTACATACAACCACAATTGTATTAAACAACCATTTTTATATGTATTTTAATAAATAAATAAAAAGTAGTAGAACAACAATAGTAGAAAGAATAGCAAGAAGAACAACAACAAGAACACTAAGAACAAAAACAACAAGAAGAATAAGAAGAAGAACAACAATAATGACAAGAAGAAGAAGAAGAAGAAGAAGAAGAAGAAGAAGAAGAAGAAGAAACAACTACAAAAACAACAACAATAATAACAAAAATAACAATAATAATAACAACAACAACAACAATAACAAAAAAAGAACAACAAGGACAACAATAACAAAAAATAACAATAAGGACAACAAAAACTTATATTGTTAACTTGAATCCATGCTTTCCTTGTCTTATCCATGTTGGAGAAGAGATGATGGAGTTTTGAAATTTATTAATGAAAGAAATGATATTTTCGAGTTTTATTTATGGTAGAAATGATATTTTCGAGCTCGGTTTAGTAGAGAAATAGAGTGTCGTAAATGAAAGATGATGTTTGGTGGTAGAAGATGAAGTTTGTTTAAGTTGAAAGTTGGTCTAAGTTTAAGGTTTCACTTGGATCACTAATGATAGTGTCTTGAGCATTAATAATCACTAAATGGACGGCCAATATTTGTTTAAAGACGGTGAATAAACTCAATAATACACTTATATTTCCCCATGACCTCGAGTGCCTTTTTACCATGGTTGGAAGTTCCAACTGTTGTGAATAGTTGCTTAAAATTATATTAAAAAATTGTAGGTGCTAGGATTCGAACCTATGACCCTGAGTGACTTTTTACCACGGTTGAAACTTTCAGCTGTAGTAGAAAAATGGATAGCGTGCTACATACAACAACGGTTGTATTAAACAACTGTTGTTGTGTATCTTATAATAAAATATAAAAAATGCAGCAGAAGAACAACAACAACAATGAGATTCAAACTCATGACCATGCACCACTTTTCACCACAGTTAGAACTTCCAACCGTGGGGAAAAATGACTGAAAGTTGAAAATAAAAAAGCACCCAAAAACGAGATATTACCATAGTTAACAATGAGGCCATTGTAATATTGTTTTACGAAAGGTATTTTTCATAGTAGTGAAAGTCAAGAAAATATGAGGAAAAATTATGCCAAGTTGCAAGAGATAAAGAAATGGGCACTTAGAAAAGACCAGAAGAAAAAGGACGAAAAAAGTAATTTAACCTCTAGTGTTCTTGCGATCGCGATGGCTTCTGTGGATGTAATGATAAAAAAAAACATGGTTGTGATAATGAGAAACGCGGACGCGATGTAGCTTTTTCCTAACACACAAATTTAACTTTAAAATGAGATTTTTGACTACTTTTTAAAGGGTTATGAATTCTAGGCAAAAAAAGTGATGACAAAGAGCATTTGAAAGAAATTTTGGAGAGAATTGAAACTATTAGAGAGCTTATTTTCCATTGATTTTCATGAATTCTTCTTATCAACTCATGGTAATTATTAATTTCAGTATGAGTAGCCAAGCTATTTTTTATTTAGCCATTAGAGATGAACCTAATCGTACTATATTGGATCATGTGAATGTTTGAGATTATTTGAATACTTTTATGTTATAATTATTATTCAATTGTTCTTCTTCTTACTGCTCTTTGTGTTTTGACGAGCGCGCAGAGTGATTTTTGATGAGTAAAGATTATTGATTGCTAGTCTATCGATACAAATTATGACAATTGTTTAACTTAGTAAATAAATAGAAATAAGTAATTATAAGTTGTGAATTTAGATTAACGAACTTAGAAACGTCTAGTTTTACTTTGAATTCATGTGAGGAATTATGGAATTATTGTCTAAATTAGTGAGTTGTACACCAAGGAACTGAATGCGACAGTCTTGTTAATTCGCTGTAAAACTATAGCACAATCGTTATTCATGTAATACACATTCATCAACAGATATAATTATGGAATTCGAATAAAGATCTAATTTCTCTTCTTTATCAAACTTTAATCCTAAATTCTTCTCGTGCTTATTTTTTCGTACCTATCATATTTGAAAAAACCTTCTTTTATTCTTTTAATTTTCATAAATATAATCTTGTTTAAATTTGCAATCCATGTGTTGACAAATTATTTTATTACTTCAACCGTATTCGCACACTTGCTAAGAATGTCATCAAGTTTTTGTTGATATTGACGAGGATTGTTGATAATTTCAACAAGAAAATATTTGTGTGACATTTTAAATTTTAAATTTTGTTTTTGTTTATTAATTTTAGTTAAAAATTTAAATTTAAGTTCTACTCTTATTATGTTATGTTTGGTGCAATACTACAGAGGTATTGTTTATTTGTGTATGTGAGGTTCGAGTTTGACACATGTAACCTTTGATTCAGGGATCAGAAGAACAATGTAGGCACTTTATAAAGAAAAACGAGAAGCACTGCAAGCGACCGATGAATTTAAAAAAGAAAGAGAAGAGATAGAAAACCCACTATGGCAAATGATGAGGGATTTTTGTAGGAGGAATAATGCTAAACAGATATCCATAGGCTTTCAATTAGTTAACCCCACAAGTTTTGATATTAAAAACTCTATACTTCCAGTTCTGAAGGATAACCCATTTGATGGACATGCTATCAAATACCCTTGGGCTCATCTTGGAAAATTCTACGAGACAAGCTCGATATGCAAACTGAATTATGTAATTGATGATCAGTTAAATTTATGTATGTTTGGTTTTTCTTTGATAGGTTGTGCTAAGTATTGGTTGCTATGCATATTAAATGATACTATTCAGACTTGGAAAGAGCTAGAAGATAAATTTCTAGAAAGGTATTTTTCTAATGCTCAATTCATGGAAAGGAAAGTTGTAATTTCTAATTTTGACCAGGAGGAGTCTGAGTCATTGTCTAATGCATGGGAGAGGTTCAAGCTATTACTCCATATATGTCCGAATCAAAATATGAGTGTTATGGAACAAATGCCACACTTTAAAAAAAATGGAAATGTAAATCAGTCAATTATCTCGATAAATAGGAGCACAAGCTAGTTCAAATGAAGATTTCATTGGTAATAGCGTATATAACTCAAAAAATTAAAGTTGCAAGGCCATTGAGATGAGAAATATAGTGGTACCTTCAAACCCAAAAGTGAGTGAAGAAAAGAAAGAACCAAGTAAGGATGAGAAAAAGAGTGGAAAATAGGTGTAGTTGAATAGGAGGTTGAGAAAAACTTTGAGGGAGGAAGAGTGAGGTAACTAATGAAGATGAAGTTAAAGGATATACCCTTAACTAATTCATAGATAAGAACCCACCCTTCAGGAGAATCAAGAAAAAAATCTTGAATGAACCAAATATTGAGCTACATTATTACATTAATCCAACCTACCCGATTCTAAAGAAGAAACTTAAGAAAGAGATGTAACTATGGAAATTTAAAAAGTTCATGGATATGTGTTGTGGTGGAAAATCAAGGAGACCAAGCTATTGAGAAGCTTGACTCGCAAGGACTTAAGAAGTCACAACCGAACTTTGTTGTTTCAAAGGAAAAGGGAAAAGATCGAAATCCTATTGTTTAACATGAAATACAAGAAGTAAAGACTAAAAGTGAAGCAAGGAAGAGATCCAAGGTACAATGGTTGGTTATACAAAGGGAATGTATTAGTACCTTATGTATCTGTAGTACATTACATGAACCTTTTATAAAATTTGTTTTTGAATTAAAAAATTTTGTTTGCTAAATGAGTGTGGAGATGGGGAAAAGAGTATATTTTAGGATTTTTTTTTGGTTGGAAAGACATAGTCTTATTATACCTACATACCAATTAAGGATCAAAACTTTGTAGTTCATGGTAAAAATAACAAAAGGTTTGTTGTGGTTGATTTTAGGAGAAAAGATATTTCATCATCTCTTAGAGATAAAAGCTCAACTAGTACCACCACAAATATGAGAAGACGGGTCTTGCATCGTCATGAAGGAAAGGCTACTAACTTGGATATAAAGATCAACAAGTTTCCATTTAACATCTTCACGCGGAAAGAATCAACATTTACTTCAACAATTAATATGGGGATAGGAGAATTATTTTCCAACTATAAAGAGGATTTATATCTAACCTCTTTAAGAAAAAGGTTAAATTAAAAACCAAGTGGCAAAAAGATTGAGTGAGGTTTGAATCACTTTTAGTCAATGTTTTTTATATGAAAGTTGTTCAAGTTCACAAATGATTTTTAGAGTTTAAAAGGATTTTTTAGAGTACATGAGAATACGTAGGGTGACCATTCACAAGGATTTTGTACAAGGGGTAAACATTAAAAATTACAAGTGCAATACAAATGTAAACACACAAGGGTAATGTGATACGGTGGCAGAACCAAATGTTAATACTGGTTTACCTTTTGTATTCGCAAATGTCGCGGTAAGAAAGAGTCGCCACCGACTTTTATTTTATCCAATCAGGGAAAAGATAAAAAGAACAGAAAAAACCTTTTTTTGAGATTTCTGAGTACGGGGGTAGATTATAGAAAGGGAAGGTGTTAGCACCCTTTCTATCCATGGTTTTCTATGGGCTCTTAGGTACTTGCTCATCTTTTCTAAAATTGCTTATGTGTGCTTCTTTTGAAAAAAGTTTTACTTCGTGATAACCCTTGTATCAGTCCTCAAGGGTGTGACGAAGTTTGTTTTGAAAGGTGTTTGTGTGAAAGGTTTTTGTTAAGCAAGTACTTAAGATTCTACCTACTCGAAAAAAGATTGTTCGTTCTTATTTCCTTTAGACAACGCTATCCTACTATTAAGGAGTGGGTAGCCCCATCGTTGAAGTTTTTAAGGGACGTTCGAAAGGGACAAGTACAGTCACCTAAGAAATGGGTCGGGAACCTTAGTAGTAACCCTAGAGTCTTAATATCTTTCCGAAGCAACATTTTCGAGGCAACATTCGAATGGGACATATGATCTTTTAGACATGAGGGCAACCACTAAAACCTCCTATGCTTAGTGACTGTTTTACCGAAGGCAACCGAAGTGAGGCAAACCCTAGGAGTGAATATGTGCATGTGAATTTTTTCAGTTAATTTAGTCTTTGCACATTAGGTGATCTACCGTTTTAATTTTTCAAACATCTTTCCATACAATCCTATTAGCCATGCATCTAGACAGTTAAAGATTGCGGAAATTAAAAGTGCGAAAATATAAAACCTAACTATTACATGGCTTTCGCAGATACAAAATTATTTAACTGAAAATAAAATGCGACAATTAAAACCCTAATTAAAATCTATTACAACCTCGAAACAGTTACGATTATAATAAAAAGAATTAAAATGCGCGCGGCGAATTAAATGTGAGAATGGTTAAAAACCATAAAAATCTAATGATGAAAATATTTAGGTCATTTTTGAGAAAAGAATTAATTAGGTTATGTACAAAATTAACCCTAAATTCTAATTGTTTTTAACTTATGAAAAAAAGAATTAAATTTCCCTAAATTAATTAAACTAAATTAATTAATTAAAGAAACAAAATATTTTTTATGAAAAAGATTTTTGATGTTTTCATGATTTTTGGTTAAATAAAAAATGATTTTTGTGTTATTTTCGTGAAAATAAAAAATAATCAAGAGAATAATTTAAGAAATTAAAAAAAATAGAAAAAGGAAATAATTGGGCTTGTGTCATGCTGCATGAGGGGGTGTGATGTTGAAATTCTCCAGGCCCATTAGTGCTGAAGCCAAGTCAGCGCTGGATTCTGTGTGATGTTGAGTTGGACGTGCACCATGGTCCTTCATTGGTAAGCATTGGATCTGGCCAGATGTGCATCCATTGGATGGAGGATGATGACATATAGTGGATTCTATGGCAGGTGATGTACGTGATCTGTAAAGGAAAATAGGAAAATAAATTTTTGCTGGACCTGGGATCGAACCCAGGTCCTCTCGCTTACCAATACACTCCCTTGCCAGTTGCACTATTGTTGTTATTTGTTAACATAATAAATCCAGAATATAATATATGAAAGCAAGGTAAACTGAATCAAAAGCGTGCGAAGTTCAAATGGGAAAATGAATGATTGCCACGCCACCGTCTTCTTCATTCTCCATTGCCTTAGGTTCCTTCACCTTTACCTACAGACAAAAGTCTGTAGCTACAAACCTTTAAAACTCGAGAATCCAGCACAAGCATGATAAATTAGTTGTGACTGTACCAACAAACTCGTCTTGGCCTCACGAGCATCATGGTACCTTATTCGTGGCCTAATTTTTCCTGTGTCAAGAAGCCCCAAAATGTGGCTTCAAACCCTAGTTATGGCATTCATCAGTATGGGCATCAAAACGTTAATTAAACCAAACCAACATATTGCAAACATGATAACAAACACGTATATGCCATTAAAACATGCTCATAATGTATAAATCATGATAGTCGAATTTGAAAAATATGGAAAACCGTAATGTTAATACAAGCTGTTTTTGAGCGTGAAAGGAATTGTAATTGATTGGAATAGCTTCCTGAGACGTCCAACAATCGATTGGCAATTCTAGGATGGCTTGAGATGGTCTGTATGACTGAAACCGATTCACACTTTTCTTTGAAAATTTGGAGTTTTTTTCTTCCTCTTTCACGACTGCTAGCACTTGTTTCATGCTTGGTTCTTGTTTATTATATACCCTTGAGTGAATTAGGGTTATAAAATTGGCTTGAATCTTTTGGAATTAAGACGATTTGATATGATTTTCATGCCATAGGTAGTCTTTATAAATTGAGCCAAATCATCCCTTTCTTGTACCAATCATCCCTGATTCATTTTGGTCTTGATATCTCTGCATAATTTGATTGAGATCCTGTCCAAAAATCAAATCAAAACATATATTTGCTATTATTTACCAATTATTTGATTTAATTCAATTTTTAATTAATAAAAAATCAAAATAAAATGGAAAATGAAGCAGATAACATGTGGATAAGTAATTGGGTCATGGACCATGTTATAAGTGAGGTGAAATCATGAAATGCTAGGCCCATTTGGTAAAAAATTCATTTTTGAGCATATTTGACTTTTGGCAATTTTGCAAAAAAGGTCAACTTTGACAAGGCATATCTCCTCCAATTTTAACCCTAGAGAGATATTCTTGGACTTTTTAGAAAGCTTAGGATGTCCCCTAAGCAACCCTTTTGGTTTCATTTCCATTGGGTCTTCCATGTTCATGTAAGAAGAATTGACCCAAAAGGTGTTTTTGTTGATTTTTCAAAAGGACCTATAATGTAGAAATTCATATCTTTTGATGAGTGCATATTTTCAACTTGAGTGTTGAAGATGAATTGTATGGAATTGCATCCTCTTCAAAATGAGCCTTGGATAGAAAATTTATGATAAAATATGAGGAAGTTATGCTTGGTCAATGTTTGGTTGACTTTACTTGAGAAACCCTAATTTAGCAACTATTGGGTTTTGATGAATTTGGGGAATTCCTTGAGGAATCATGATAAACCCTTGATCAAATGATGGAATCAATTAAAAATGGTGATGTTGACCAAAAATCTTGAAGTTTGACGGTATGTGGGCCACAGTTGACTTTTGACCTAATAAAGTCGATTCTTAAGCATCTGAGCAGTTGACTGAGCAAACTTCTTGTACAATGCTTGAAATTTGACATGGAGGGTATTGAGAACATATTAGGACTATGGAGAGAATTTGAGGTCTTTGTAGTTCACCTATCTTGATGAAAATGGAAACCCTAATTTGAGACACACTGCCTTAGGAGAGAGTTTGTCTTGTCAACTCTTGGGCATCCTTGAGCAAGTTGAGGATCTCAATGGGCATGTATTGAGTAAAATGAGAGGGAAAATTTTGGGGTACAACAGCTGCCCCTGTTCAATCTTCTTAAACCTGAGGATGTAGATTCGCTCGTCTGCCTTTCGTGATTTGAGGGTAGAAGATGATTGAACACTAGAGTGTCCAGAAATTTGCACTCATATGAATTAACACTTGATTTGATGATGTTGGGAATGGGCTTACAGATCCCATTTGGAAGTTGCTAGAGAATTGTCGGAGATGGGCTTAAAGATGCAATCCAGGATGTGACAGAGAATCGTCAGAGATGGGCTTAAAGATGCCATCTAGAGGATGTTGATTTCCTGAGATATTCCGCTGATGAGAATTCCTGTTCCTATTGTTGGTGAGGAATTTACTGATGAATGTTGGTATATGTCTTGGGAGAAATAGAATTTTAGGAGATTCAATTGTCTGTTACTCTACTGGGGAATAACTCCTGCTTGAGGAAGCGGAAGTGAACTGCATATCTGGACAGGGTAGAAGCTGCACCGCGACTTACTGGGGAAATGCAAAACCAATCGTGTTTGATAAGGTCCAGGTCTTACAGTGTTGTGGACTGCTGTCTGGAGGTAAGAGAAAAGAAACCTGGATGGTAAGGTTATGAGAAGGAACCAGGATAGTAGGGTTACTTCGAAATGAATGCCTGGATAGTAGGGCTGTGAGAAGGAACCTGGGTCGTAGGGTTACTTTGATATGAAATACTGGATAGTAGGGATGTGAGAAGGAACCTGGTTTGTAGGGTTACTTCGATACGAAAGCATGGATAGTAGGGCTTTGAGAAGGAACCTGGGTCGTAGGGTTACTTCGATATGAAAGCCTGGATAGTAGGGCTGTGAGAAGGAACCTAGGTCATAGGGTTACTTCGATATGAAAGCCTGGATAGTAGGGCTGTGAGAAGGAACCTGGATAGTAGGGTTACTTCGATATGAAAGCCTGGATAATAGGGTTGTGAGAAGGAACCTACATCGTAGCGTTACTTCGATATGAAAGCCTGGATAGTAGGGCTGTGAGAAGGAACCTGGAGAGTAGGGTTACGTCGATATGAAAGACCGGATAGTAGGGATGTGAGAAGGAACCTGGATCGTAGGGTTACTTCGATATGAAATCCTGGATAGTAGGGCTGTGAGAAGGAACCTGGGTCGTAGGGTTACTTCAATATGAAAGCCTGGATAGTAGGGCTGTGAGAAGGAACTTGGGTTATAGTTTTACTTCGATATGAAAGCCCGAATAGTAGGGCTGTGAGAAGGAACCTAGAGAGTAGGGTTACTTCGATATGAAAGCCCGGATAGTAGGGATGTGAGAAGGAACCTGGATCGTAGGGTTATTTGGATATGAAAGCCTGGATAGTAGGGCTGTGAGAAGGAACATGAGTCGTAGGGTTACTTCAATATGAAAGCCTGGATAGTAGGGTTGTGAGAAGGAACTTGGGTCGTAGTGTTACTTCGATATGAAAGCCTGGATAGTAGGGTTGTAAGAAGGAACCTGGATAGTAGGGTTACTTCGATATGATAGCCTGGATAGTAGGGCTGTGAGAAGGAACCTGGGTTGTAGGGATTCTTCGATATGAAAGCCTGGATAGTAGGGCTGTGAGAAGGAACCTGGATAGTAGGGTTACTTCGATATGAAAGCCTGGAAAGTAGGGCTGTTAGAAGGAACCTGGATAGTAGGGTTACTTCGATATGAAAGCCCGGATAGTAGGGTTGTGAGAAGGAACATGGGTCATAGGGTTACTTCGATATGAAATCTTGGATAGTAGGGTTGTGAGAAGGAACCTGGTTCATAGGGTTACTTCGATATGAATTCCTGGATAGTAGGGCTATGAGAAGGAACTTGGATAGTAGGGTTACTTCGATATGAAAGCCTAGATAGTAGGGCTGTGAGAATGAACCTGGGTCGTAGGGTTTCTTTTATATGAAAGCCAGGATAGTAAGGCTGTGAGAAGGAACCTGGATAGTAGGGTTACTTAAATATGAAAGCCTGGATAGTAGGGTTGTTAGAAGGAACCTAGATAGTAGGGTTACTTCGATATGAAAGCCCAGATAATAGGGTTGTGAGAAGGAACCTGGGTAGTAGGGTTACTTCGATATGAAAGCCTGGATAACAGGGATGTGAGAAGGAACCTGGGCCGTAGGGTTACTTCGATATGAAAGCTCGGATAGTAGGGCTTTGAGAAGGAACCTGGATAGTAGGGATACTTCGATATGAAAGGCCGGATAATAGGGCTTTGAGAAGGAACCTGGGTCATAGGGTTAGTTCGATATGAAATCCTTCACAGTAGGGTTGTGAGAAGGAACCTGGGTCGTAGGGTTACTTCGATATGAAAGCTGGATAGTAGGGCTGTGAGAAGGAACCTGGGTCATTGGGTTACTTCGATATGAAATCCTGGATAGTAGGGCTGTGAGAAGGAACCTGGATAGTAGGGTTACTTCGATACGAAAGCAAGGATAGTTGGGTTGTGAGAAGGAACCTGGGTCGTAGGGTTACTTCGATATGAAAGCATGGATAGTAGGGCTGTGAGAAGGAACCTGTGTCGTAGGGTTACTTCGATATGAAAGCCTGGATAGTAGGGCTGTGAGAAGGAACCTGGAGAGTAGGGTTACTTCGATATGAAAGCCCGGATAGTAGGGATGTGAGAAGGAACCTGGATCGTAGGGTTACTTCGATATGAAATCCTGAATAGTAGGGCTATGAGAAGGAACCTGGGTCGTAGGGTTACTTCAATATGAAAGCCTGGATAGTAGGGCTGTGAGAAGGAACTTGGGTTGTAGTGTTACTTCGATTTGAAATCCTGAATAGTAGGTGTTGCACCCCAAAATTTGCCCTCCCATATTCTTCAAGAAATTGCCAAGCCAAGCTGCAAAAATCCCCAAGGGTTGCACAGTGCAAAGGTCTCCTATACAGTCAAAACTAGGGTTTGTGCTTTGATCAAGGAAAGGAAGGTTTCAAAGGCCCAATCAAGTCTCATATGCTCACAAAGATGGTCAAGTATCCTCATATCAAGTTTCAAGGCATTCAGTTCAAAATTGCACAGTCAAAACCCTAAATTGCACTACAGTCAACTGTAGGGGCAAAATGGTCATTTGACAGTCAAAAGTTCAAATTTTTGGTCAACATATCATTTTGAAGCCATAAACATCATTTGATCAATGCTTGATCATGATTCTCAAAACTTGGCTCAGAAATCATCAAAGATGCAAAAGTTTCCTTATTTGGACAGTTGAAAAAGTCAACTGAAATTGACCAGGGCATAACTTTCACATGGATTATCAGAAAAATCCCATCCAAAGCTCATTTTGAAGAGAAAGACATTTCCTACAACTCATCTTCATACTTCAAGTCCAAGAAATGCTCTCACAAAAAGTTATCAATTTCAACATTATAGGTCATTTTCAAAAGTCAACAAAAAGGGACTTTAAGTCAAAGGCCATAACTTGAGATTGTTAAATCAAAATGACATGGGACCAAAGGCTTTGGTTAGAGGACTCAAAGACCTTTCCAAAATGTCCAAGAACATGAGAAAAGCTTAAATATTGAGCAAGTTATGCCTTGTGGAAGTTGGGAAATTTTTGGATATTTTGAAAAGTCAACTTTGATCCAAATGACCTAAAATTGCTAATGGGCCCATTTTTCTTCCATGATTCATCATTCTAAGCATATGCACGACCACTTGGCCCAAAGGGAAGTATTTTCTCATTATTTATTTATTTATTTGAATTATTATTTATATTAATTCATTTAAATTATTTAAATATATGGAAAATATTTAATTCACCCTAACCAATCTTTTTGTACACATTTCAGCGTCAATATTTCGTGCACATCCCAACATGGAAAGATTTTGTTTGATTTAAGCTAATTGACACAAAAATGCACATGAAAAAAGATATGGAAGATCCTTAAGAAATCAAATATGCAAAACCATTATTGCATTGGATTTTATTGAGTTTTGTTGACCTAATAGCTTCACTACATATGCTTGATCATAAACCTAATGCTAGGAGAGTGGAAGCTGCGCTAGAGACCACTATACAAACTTGGAATTTTCACTTAAAAACTCAATTCTGAAACCATTGTTAGAGGGCGAGCCAAGGCACGAAATTGGTTTCATTAGCTTCATCAAGTCTCCCTGAACACATTCCAATCCATAACATTCATCAAAAGGCAAGGAATTGGTAACGAGACCTTCGACTGTACAGCAAAAAACTCATGATCGTATATCATATTCTAGGCATTCTTTATGAAATTTAATTGTTGATTCTTATTCCTCATTTGATTGTGAAGCTAACCATTGCATTCAATTTGATTTTTATGCCGTATACGCGATTGTACCATGCTTGAAATCTAGGGTTTTCAGAGGTTGGATTTGGGGCTTTCAAAACGAAGTAAAATCAGGACTCCAGACCACCACCATTCCATTTAGCAAGCTTGGACGGAGAAGAACCCATAGTCGCGATTAATTTATGAATTGCATAGGCTTAATCGCTATTTTTTGTTAGCATGCCTAAAAGAACGTCCAAAAACTGTTGCCTTTGTGTTTTGTGTTACAGGGGTGATGAAGAGGATGATGCGTTGTCAACAAACGATACGCCAATTTGAAAATTCGCGCGCGTTGCCCACCAACGTTTTGTTTTCTTTTTATGATATTTGTTAATTATTATATAGTAAATGTAATTCAAGCGCTTCAGTGGCAGGTACATGTGCTTTGCAATGTCCAAGACCTGGGTTCGAGTCCCAGGTCTGTATAATTCCTATATTATTTTTCGTTGATAATTCCTATGCAGGCACAACATTGGTGCACACCATGCTCCATCATCATCCAAGCGTCCACGCGTCTAGAATGCTCAGATCAAGGGCATAGGTGGGATGAACATCCTAAAACCCCAGTCAACGTGCCACATAATGCCTGGAAAAGTCAATGAATTTCAAGCTTATTGGGCCAGAATTTCACAATAAAACCTCCACTTTGGGGCCTGAACCCCCCCCCCCCTGGTTTGTAATTTTCTCTTTTTATTTTCAATTGCTATTTTATTTTCTTTATTATTTTAATTTAATTAATTATGTTTACAAAATACAAAAAATACATAAAAATTCAGAAGAGATAAAAAATATAATAAATAATTTTTATTTTAATATTTTCTTGTAAATAATACATATAAATGAATTTAGTTTTAAATTAGGTTTGATTTAAATCCTTTTCATAACAAAAATACAAAAATATAGAATTAGGTTTAATTTTTATCCCTTTTTAATTTGTTTCCTTTTTTACCATAATATTTATTTATTTATTTTATAATTAAATTGTACATAAAAAAAAATTAGGTTTAATTTAGTTTTCAATTTAATCTTTTCACAATAAATTTAAAAGATATTAGAATTAGGGTTTGCCTTTTATTTTAATTTTCATTAGTTCTCTTTTTCACATTAAATTCCTAAAAACACAAAATACCAAAAAAACATTTGCTTTTAATTTTAATTCCTTATTAATTTAATTTTGCAAAAGGGTCCAACGCCCTCCTTTCGACTTAATTGTTTAATTTCGCACATTTTATTTTATTTCGCTCAAATAATTATGTACCTCTCCCAAAGCGTTGTAACATTGACTTTTCGCACTCTTATTTGCTTTATTTACTTTTCCGTCAAATCGGGTCCGGTTTAATTTTGGCGATGTGGACCCGCGCCGTTTGTAATAGTTTAGCATTTACTTTCCCGCAAATATTTCTTAACTGTTAATCAAAAGCATGCAAGAATGAATGGCCATAATAAAATCAAGCGTAGATCACTTTAACATGACAAGACAAATATCAATGAAAACGACACACGAATCGCACACACCACCCCTAGGGTACGCCTCACTGTTGCCTTGCCTCGAAAGGTGATCGTCGAGTAGAGGATGTCTTAGTAAGTCCTCATGATCCGGGAACCTGGCATGAGGGTAGCTTCTAAGGTGTCTTCCCATTGCTCTGGTGATCACCATGTCCTTACAAACTCGAATTGACCCGAACACCTCCAACGGTGGTGCTACCTACCTCTCAATGGTGGGATGGCATTACTTTAAAGGACATTTACACAGACGAATTCCTTAGGGTAGGTAGGTTCTCGTAGATACTTGCTCTCTTCAAAAAAAAACAATCAACATCTTTTCACACCGACACTTTTCAAAAGCTTTCAAAGCAATTTTTCAAACACTCTGACACAAGAGTCGATCTGAAACTTTCAAAGAAACTTTTTTAAACCCACATTGAAAAGCAAACAAACCATTCTTGAAAACACAATGAGCAAGTATCTAAGAGCCCATGGATAACCATGGATAGAAAGGGTGCTAGCACCTTCCCTTTCTATAATCTACCTCCCGAACCGAGAGCAATCTCTTTAAGGAATTTTTCTGTGCTTTTGTCCTTTCCAATTGGAGAAAATAAAAGGCGGTGGCGACTCTTGCTTCCGCGACATTTCGCGAACCAGCGTTAAACAGTCAGTTCCAGATCCACCGATCACAGAACTGGCGACTCTGCTGGGGACGATAATAAAAGTGAGGTGTACCTTAGGACTAAGATCACTGTGTTTTCAATTGCTTTCTTTGCTTGCTTTAAATTATGGGACTGTCTTGGGAGTTCTATAGATCCTAACCCGGATCTGGGGGATACCTTCTTAGAAAGTAGCAACAAGGCTGTGAGGGAACTGTGCGGGGTATACCGACATGGTTGAAACAGTCTGCTACGTTGATGTGGCACTTTGGTGTGTACCGGTAACCCTTGAGTTCAGTCAAGGAGAGTACGGGGCCTCCGCGTGGTGTCGTGAAGCATCAACAGACCTTAGGAACCTTAATTGAACCATCTTGGCCTCTTTAGGGTAGTGAGATAACTGACTTTGGTGCAGTCCGAGGTTGGTTGATACTCGATACTACACTCAATTGAGGGTTGCTTTCCTGGAATATTTCGGTCGCCAGTTCAGTGGCTAAATCGAGAGGATGAACAATGAAAGCAATCCCGTGATATTGGGACCCTTAGAACCCGGTTACTTCTAATAGGACAGGTTGAACCCACCAACTTCAAGAGGGTAATACCTAGACCTCATGCTGGCCTAAACTCTAAGGGCTTCTCTTGTGTGACTTGTGTGCCTTCATACTTGAACTACTTGCATGCTTATTATCTGACCCTTGAGTTTCTTGCAGGTTTTGTTTATAGTCCTTAATTGGGACTCATAACAAGGTTTACCGAGTTTCTTGCAGGTTTTGTTTATAGTCCTTAATTGGGACTCATAACAGGGTTACTAAGTCTTGCAGGTTTTGTTTATAGTCCTTAATGGGGACTCATAACAGGGTTTACTAAGTTTCTTGCAGGGTGTTTATAGTCCTTAATAGGGACTCATAACAAAGTATACTGAGTTTCTTGCAGGGTTTGTTTATAGTCCTTAATTTGGGCTCATAACAGGGTCACTTACGTTATCCCATGCATAGCATGACATCATACCATTGCATACCATTGCATACATCCTAACCCGTTTCAAGGATCTCAAGGGCTTGTGATGCAGGTCATGATAAACCAATTACCCAGCAAGGGGCAAAGGGGATTTATTTTCCTCTAGCCAAGGGTGTCAGGGGCTATGACCCACTGGATATGGTGAGCCTTTGACCCTTGACGAAGGACTCTCAACAAAATGAAGTTCTTACAATCAAGCTACCGGATCCAAATGCTAACAAATTTTTTGTCTACCCCGCGAGGTCCTTGAAAACATTACATGCATGTCATACATCTCATTGCATTGCAGGTATCCCTTTGACAGGTCGCTTACCCTTCTTCGCTGTTTATTTCAGCCGATCGTCATGAATCCTGAATCATCAGCTGAGCAGTCCATCAAGGCCCTCCAGGCTCAGAACGCCCAGTTCCAAGGGCTGATCATGAATTTGACCCAGGGGCAACAAGATCTGAAGGCTTTGCTCTTGAAGAAAGAAAAGAAGAAGAGGAGGACTGTTTTGTTCAGCCCTAGACGCAGATCTGGGAATACACCGCAGATTGAAACTGAGAGGACAACCCCATCTGTGAGGGAAAGCAGTCACCATGAGGAAAGGGTTCCCAGTCCAGTGGTCTCCGACAACGAGACAAATTTCAACGAAGAACAATACCCTCCTGCCGAAGACAAGTACAAACAGTTGGAGGATAGGCTGAATGCTATGGAGATCCAACAGGTACCTGGGCTGGATTTTGGAGATCTGGGTTTGTCAACTGGTGTGATTATTCCTCGGAAGTTCAAAGCACCATCCTTTACCAAGTATGACGGGGCGTCTTGTCCCAAGTTACATCTCAGGTCCTATGTTCGGAAGATTCAACCATATACGGTGGACAAGAATTTGTGGATCCATTTCTTCCAGGAGAGTCTTTCAGGGACTCATCTCGAATGGTTCTATCAGCTAGATGGGACCAAGGTTCGTAACTGGGAGGAGTTGGCTACTGCTTTCTACAAGCAGTATCAATATAATGCCGACCTTGCTCCTACGCGTACCCAACTCCAGGGTATGTCGTTAGGGTCAAGTGAAGGTTTTAAAGAATATGCGCAGAAATGGAGGGATCTTGCTGGAAGGGTACAACCACCTCTGACTGATCGGGAACTTATCGATATGTTCTTGGGGACCCTGTCTGGTCCATTCTACAACCACCTAATTGGGAATTCGTCTGCTGGATTCACAGATCTTATCTTGACTGGAGAGCGAATAGAAGCTGGCATCCGGTCTGGGAAAATTCAAGAGGCTGCACCTTCTGATAAAAAGCCTCATCATGGAAAGAAAGAGTCCAATGCTGTGCACGGTAAAAAGAACCGTCATGAGGTAGGGGCAATCCAGATCTCTAATCCCGGACCTGCTCAACAAGGACAGGGGCAGCAGCGAAAGGAGAAACGACAGTATACCAAACTCAACATGTCACTGGATCAAGCACTACAACAAATGTTGAAGGCAGGGCTGATCACCTTAAGGGCTCCTCTTCGGAATCCGAACACTTCTGCTCCCAACTATCATCCCAATGATAGGTGCGCATATCATTCTGATAGCCCGGGGCATACTACGGACAACTGCTGGCCTCTCAAGAACAAAATTCAAGACATGATCGACGCCGGGGAGATTCAGTTTGAAGTGCCTGAGAATCCGAACATAATCACTGCTCCGTTACCCAATCGTTGAAGCCTTTTGTTTATTTGAATTTTTGAGTTGTATTTTTCTTTGCTTATACAAACAATTAATGTCATAGCAAACTCTTTTATTCTATCAATGCATCGCATATGTCTGTTCTGGGAATTAATACAATTGTTTTCATTATGTTCAAATTTCTTTTCATATTTTTTCTGATGTCAACTCTGGATCTAAAATTCTAAGCCTCTTGAGGGAGGATGACGAAAATGATACCACAATCTACAGTATGCTTTTGAACAGACCCCGCTGATGAGGTACAGGCATTGTTTCAGTTCCTAAACACTGGAGTTATAAGGAAGATAATCCCTCATCAACCCCTCTGAGCCAAAGAAGTAGGAGTTTTTATTTTCGAAAATTGAAACCCTTTATCATAACCTAGGGCAGGGTAGTCCCTCAGTTGATCCAAGTGCATGACGAATGGCACCGAAGAGATCTTTACAAAACGAACAAAGACAGTGATGGTTCAGAACAATCAAAAGGACAGGCAGTCATCATCAAAATTCATAAATGAAAAGCCCAAAAAGTCTAAACCTACAAAGGGGACTTATGAAACTGGGGCATCCCGCTGACTGTAATTCCAAAAAAGGAAACAGTTCAGGCAAAAAAAGAAAGGGATAACAAAATCAAAAAAGAGGTCTCACAAACCCTCAACCAAAGCAAAACATGACTGCCTATTCAAAGAAATGTTCAACATCCGAACCATCACCGGAAAATCAGAGCAAAGACTCAAACAAGGTCTAACGTATGATCAACTGAGTTTAGGTTTGGATAACATCACGAAGAGCGGGTGGGTACAAATAAAATTTGAGCCTTTATCCTTTTGTTTCTTAAACCGTGAACCAGGCCACGTTATAACCCTCAAAAGTCCTAGCTGAAGCATGGGTTAGCTCGAAAGCATACTGTCACGAAAGGTATCCTGACTCCTGAAGGCCTATGGTAAATACGGAGTTGACATCACGTTTTACAAGCATTCACTTGTTTTATGAAAAAGAATGCATCTTCAAAGTCTTCGAGACAGACATAAGCTTTGCATTTTTAACGTAACTTTGTTTGCATATGACTTTTTTTGTTTGAACATCATAGAAATTCGCATGACGAAAGTCTAATGAACAAGAGTATCTCCAATCAAGGGGCATGGCATGACTATTGTCCATCATCTGGGGCAATCCAATCAAGATTCGGAGAATCTCTCAAAGGCCAAATAGCCTGGGGCAAATCTCCGCCTGAGTCACTTGGGGCATTTCAACAACGAATCTTGCACGATCAGACATCTTCTGGTAATATGGCAACACAAACAGCCAGGGGCACCTCCCTGCATTCTGAGAACGCGGACATAGTCGAAAAAATACTGCGCACAATCAAAGACCCGCTAGGTTGACATACCTAGGCAAAAATTAGGGCTTCCCGGCGAACCAAAAGGGTTCGGGCAAAATGAAGGGATGAAATGAAAAAAATCTGTACACCCGGCAAGTCGAAAACCTGAAAAGGCGGCTTGGGCAAAAATGGGTATCCCGGTGGACTGAAAACCCGAAAGGGCGGTCCAGGCAAAAGTTAGGGATCAAAGCGTACGACTATGTCCTGGAATCTTGTCATCTGCCTACCAGAAGAAGTTTGAACCTCAACAATTATCAGCATCCTCACAGGCCTCCCTCTCCCACATCAACAGGGGCAATAAAGGGTGGTCTAAGCAATCTGATTGTTCTATCCTCCAAGATATCAGGATAGGTTCCGTTGAAGAGCATAACCAATACAATTCAATACTTCCCCAGGAGAGTCCAATCCAGCTTCCCCAGGACAATTGGAATTCATCTCCCCAAACAGTAAGCTTATCCCAAGTAAATTCTGGAAGCTTATCCTTCACAGAGCACGAACGCGTCTTCCGGCTTTATTCAAAGAGTTATTTCCTTAACAGGATATAACTGGGTTATCCTCAGCCAAAAGCCACGGAAAGATCGTCGTCGACACAGTCTTCTTATCCCAGCGAAGTCTATTCGCACTTCCAACAACAAGACATCCTCAGCAAGCTACTATCAACATTCAGCAAAGCATCTCCATCCCCACAGGGTATTGCTTCCCAGCATGGTCGCTAGAGTACTTTTCTCCCCGCAGAGTAATCCATTCGCCAAGTTCATTCCCCGACAGAATTATCTTCTCCTACCGGTATTCTTGCAACTATCATCCCCAACGGAGGCAAAATCTATTCTTCAACATTAGCCCAGGAGTGACTTCCTGGCACCCGTCAAGGATTTATTTTCTTAGACAAAAATACATTCATAAACATCACATCTTCATACATTATAGTATGCATATGCATCATACTACACGAATCTCATTAATTTCGAAGACATACAGTTCATGCATCGTGATTTTGCATACAATTATGTCTTGCCTTTTCAGGAAAAAGATCAATACAAAAATGACTACTATCAAACTATCGCAATTCTGTCTAGATATAGTTTCAGATATGACCCAGAGATGGTGACGTTCTGATGCTGCTTCCAGATATCCTTCTAGATATAGTTTCAGATATGACCCAGAGATGGTGACGTTCTGATGCTGCTTCCAGATATCCTTCTAGATATAGTTTCAGATATGACCCAGAGATGGTGACGTTCTGATGCTGCTTCCAGATATCCTTCTAGATATAGTTTCAGATATGACCCAGATATGACGACGTTCTGATACTGCTTCCAGATATCCTTCTAGATATAGTTTCAGATGTAAACCAGATATGGTGACGTTCTGATGCTGCTTCCAGATATCCTTCTAGATATAGTTTCAGATATGACCCAGATATGGCGACGTTCTGATACTGCTTCCAGATATCCTTCTAGATATAGTTTCAGATGTAAACCAGATATGGTGACGTTCTGATGCTACTTCCAGATTTCCTTCCAGATATAGTTTCAGATGTAAACCGGATATGGTGACGTTCTGATGCTGCTTCCAGATTTCCTTCCAGATATAGTTTCAGATGTAAACCGGATATGGTGACGTTCTGATGCTGCTTCCAGATTTCCTTCCAGATATAGTTTCAGATGTAAACCAGATATGGTGACGTTCTGATGCTGCTTCCAGATTTCCTTCCAGATATAGTTTCAGATGTAAACCAGATATGGTGACATTCTGATGCTGCTTCCAGATTTCCTTCCAGATATAGTTTCAGATGTAAACCAGATATGGTGACGTTCTGATGCTGCTTCCAGATTTCCTTCCAGATATAGTCCAGATATGAACCAGATATGGCGACGTTCTGACACTTATTCCAGTTGAAGACATTTCAAGACCTTGTCCAGTCCAGCTAAATCGACTCCCAACAGATTTTCCTGATGAAGACTCAGTAGAAGTTATTTCAGATGTTTCCCTCTCCGACGGTGTGTGAGGTGATAGTCTCCTATGGTTCCCTCTCCGACGGTGAGTGAGGTGACAATTCCTTTTCCCATGATTCCCTCTCCGACGGCGAGTGAGGTGATTCCCTTTCAAATTATAATTGCCTATGGTTCTCTTCCCGATGCTGCAAAGATGGTAATTCCCGCTAAGATTTTTCTCAACGAGCGTTGTTGAAGTTAAAGTCGCCCAAGGTTCTCTTACCATTCATGCTAAGGCAGTAACCATACCTGGTCCATACATCATCTTTTGAAGCTCCATATCCAGCTCCTGTAACCAGTCAGGACACATCTATACCAGGCATCTAAAAAATCAGCTCCTGCAACGTGTCAGGTACTCATTTTCCGTTTTGCAGGTATGCAGGTTCTCGCTAAGGAATCTCTTACGCGATCAACATCCAGATGGCATCTATAAGCCCATCATCCTATCCATCAATCTCTAAATGGCATCTATAAGCCATTTCCCACCAGACTGCCACTATGTGAGCGCAAATTTCTGGGCACGCTAGTGTCCAATCATCTTCTACCCTCGGATTACGAAAGGCACGTCCGCCAATCTGCATCCTCAGGTCTAAAAAGATTGAACAGGGGCAACTGTTGCACCCCAAAATTTGCCCTCCCATATTCTTCAAGAAATTGCCAAGCCAAGCTGCAAAAATCCCCAAGGGTTGCACAGTGCAAAGGTCTCCTATACAGTCAAAACTAGGGTTTGTGCTTTGATCAAGGAAAGGAAGGTTTCAAAGGCCCAATCAAGTCTCATATGCTCACAAAGATGGTCAAGTATCCTCATATCAAGTTTCAAGGCATTCAGCTCAAAATTGCACAGTCAAAACCCTAAATTGCACTACAGTCAACTGTAGGGGCAAAATGGTCATTTGACAGTCAAAAGTTCAAATTTTTGGTCAACATATCATTTTGAAGCCATAAACATCATTTGATCAATGCTTGATCATGATTCTCAAAACTTGGCTCAGAAATCATCAAAGATGCAAAAGTTTCCTTATTTGGACAGCTGAAAAAGTCAACTGAAATTGACCAGGGCATAACTTTCACATGGATTATCAGAAAAATCCCATCCAAAGCTCATTTTGAAGAGAAAGACATTTCCTACAACTCATCTTCATACTTCAAGTCCAAGAAATGCTCTCACAAAAAGTTATCAATTTCAACATTATAGGTCATTTTCAAAAGTCAACAAAAAGGGACTTTAAGTCAAAGGCCATAACTTGTGATTGGTAAATCAAAATGACATGGGACCAAAGGCATTGGTTAGAGGACTCAAATACCTTTCCAAAATGTCAAAGAACATGAGAAAAACTTAAAAATTGAGCAAGTTATGCCTTGTGGAAATTGGGAAATATTTGGATATTTTGAAAAGTCAACTTTGATCCAAATGACCTAAAATTGCTAATGGGCCCATTTTTCTTCCATGATTCATCATTCTAAGCATATGCACGACCACTTGGCCCA
Source organism: Vicia faba (assembly GCA_948472305.1). Taxonomy (NCBI): domain Eukaryota; kingdom Viridiplantae; phylum Streptophyta; class Magnoliopsida; order Fabales; family Fabaceae; genus Vicia; species Vicia faba. The sequence continues at coordinate 358,648,825 of OX451740.1, read as the reverse complement.
AAGGGAAGTATTTTCTCATTTTTTATTTATTTATTTGAATTATTATTTATATTAATTCATTTAAATTATTTAAATATATGGAAAATATTTAATTCACCCTAACCAATCTTTTTGTACACATTTCAGCCTCAATATTTCGTGCACATCCCAACATGGAAAGATTTGGTTTGATTTAAGCTAATTGACACAAAAATGCACATGAAAAAAGATATGGAAGATCCTTAAGAAATCAAATATGCAAAACCATTATTGCATTGGATTTTATTGAGTTTTGTTGACCTAATAGCTTCACTACATATGCTTGATCATAAACCTAATGCTAGGAGACTGGAAGCTGCGCTAGAGACCACTATACAAACTTGGAATTTTCACTTAAAAACTCAATTCTGAAACCATTGTTAGAGGGCGAGCCAAGGCACGAAATTGGTTTCATTAGCTTCATCAAGTCTCCCTGAACACATTCCAATCCATAACATTCATCAAAAGGCAAGGAATTGGTAACGAGACCTTCGACTGTACAGCAAAAAACTCATGATCGTATATCATATTCTAGGCATTCTTTGTGAAATTTAATTGTTGATTCTTATTCCTCATTTGATTGTGAAGCTAACCATTGCATTCAATTTGATTTTTATGCCGTATACGCGATTGTACCATGCTTGAAATCTAGGGTTTTCAGAGGTTGGATTTGGGGCTTTCAAAACGAAGTAAAATCAGGACTCCAGACCACCACCATTCCATTTAGCAAGCTTGGACGGAGAAGAACCCATAGTCGCGATTAATTTATGAATTGCATAGGCTTAATCGCTATTTTTTGTTAGCATGCCTAAAAGAACGTCCAAAAACTGTTGCCTTTGTGTTTTGTGTTACAGGGGTGATGAAGAGGATGATGCGTTGTCAACAAACGATACGCCAATTTGAAAATTCGCGCGCGTTGCCCACCAACGTTTTGTTTTCTTTTTATGATATTTGTTAATTATTATATAGTAAATGTAATTCAAGCGCTTCAGTGGCAGGTACATGTGCTTTGCAATGTCCAAGACCTGGGTTCGAGTCCCAGGTATGTATAATTCCTATATTATTTTTCGTTGATAATTCCTATGCAGGCACAACATTGGTGCACACCATGCTCCATCATCATCCAAGCGTCCACGCGTCTAGAATGCTCAGATCAAGGGCATAGGTGGGATGAACATCCTAAAACCCCAGTCAACGTGCCACATAATGCCTGGAAAAGTCAACGAATTTCAAGCTTATTGGGCCAGAATTTCACAATAAAACCTCCACTTTGGGGCCTGAACCCCCCCCCCCCCCCCTGGTTTGTAATTTTCTCTTTTTATTTTCAATTGCTATTTTATTTTCTTTATTATTTTAATTTAATTAATTATGTTTACAAAATACAAAAAATACATAAAAATTCAGAAGAGATAAAAAATATAATAAATAATTTTTATTTTAATATTTTCTTGTAAATAATACATATAAATGAATTTAGTTTTAAATTAGGTTTGATTTAAATCCTTTTCATAACAAAAATACAAAAATATAGAATTAGGTTTAATTTTTATCCCTTTTTAATTTGTTTCCTTTTTTACCATAATATTTATTTATTTATTTTATAATTAAATTGTACATAAAAAAAAATTAGGTTTAATTTAGTTTTCAATTTAATCTTTTCACAATAAATTTAAAAGATATTAGAATTAGGGTTTGCCTTTTATTTTAATTTTCATTAGTTCTCTTTTTCACATTAAATTCCTAAAAACACAAAATACCAAAAAAACATTTGCTTTTAATTTTAATTCCTTACTAATTTAATTTTGCAAAAGGGTCCAACGCCCTCCTTTCGACTTAATTGTTTAATTTCGCACATTTTATTTTATTTCGCTCAAATAATTATGTACCTCTCCCAAAGCGTTGTAACATTGACTTTTCGCACTCTTATTTGCTTTATTTACTTTTCCGTCAAATCGGGTCCGGTTTAATTTTGGCGATGTGGACCCGCGCCGTTTGTAATAGTTTAGCATTTACTTTCCCGCAAATATTTCTTAACTGTTAATCAAAAGCATGCAAGAATGAATGGCCATAATAAAATCAAGCGTAGATCACTTTAACATGACAAGAAAAATATCAATGAAAACGACACACGAATCGCACACACCACCCCTAGGGTACGCCTCACTGTTGCCTTGCCTCGAAAGGTGATCGTCGAGTAGAGGATGTCTTAGTAAGTCCTCATGATTCGGGAACCTGGCATGAGGGTAGCTTCTAAGGTGTCTTCCCATTGCTCTGGTGATCACCATGTCCTTACAAACTCGAATTGACCCGAACACCTCCAACGGTGGTGCTACCTACCTCTCAATGGTGGGATGGCATTACTTTAAAGGACATTTACACAGACGAATTCCTTAGGGTAGGTAGGTTCTCGTAGATACTTGCTCTCTTCAAAAAAAACAATCAACATCTTTTCACACCGACACTTTTCAAAAGCTTTCAAAGCAATTTTTCAAACACTCTGACACAAGAGTCGATCTGAAACTTTCAAAGAAACTTTTTTAAACCCACATTGAAAAGCAAACAAACCATTCTTGAAAACACAATGAGCAAGTATCTAAGAGCCCATGGATAACCATGGATAGAAAGGGTGCTAGCACCTTCCCTTTCTATAATCTACCTCCCGAACCGAGAGCAATCTCTTTAAGGAATTTTTCTGTGCTTTTGTCCTTTCCAATTGGAGAAAATAAAAGACGGTGGCGACTCTTGCTTCCGCGACATTTCGCGAACCAGCGTTAAACAGTCAGTTCCAGATCCACCGATCACAGTAGGGTTGTGAGAAGGAACCTGGAGAGTAGGGTTACTTCGATATGAATGCCCGGATAGTAGGGATGTGAGAAGTAACCTGGATCGTAGGGTTACTTAGATATGAAAGCCTGGATAGTAGGGTTGTGAGAAGGAACCTAGATAGTAGGGTTACTTCGATATGAAAGCCCAAATAGTAGGGTTGTGAGAAGGAACCTGGGTAGTAGGGTTACTTCGATATGAAAGCCTGGATAGCAGGGATGTGAGAAGGAACTTGGGCCAGAGGGTTACTTCGATATAAAAGCTCGGATAGTAGGGCTGTGAGAAGGAACCTGGATAGTAGGGATACTTCGATATGAAAGGCCGGATAATAGGGCTTTGAGAAGGAACCTGGGTCATAGGGTTAGTTCGATATGAAATCCTGGACAGTAGGGTTGTGAGAAGGAACCTGGGTCGTAGGGTTACTTCGATATGAAAGCTGGATAGTATAGCTGTGAGAAGGAACCTGGGTCATTGGGTTACTTCGATATGAAATCCTGGATAGTAGGGCTGTGAGAAGGAACCTGGATAGTAGGGTTACTTCGATACGAAAGCAAGGATAGTTGGGCTGTGAGAAGGAACCTGGGTCGTAGGATTACTTCGATATGAAAGCATGGATAGTAGGGCTGTGAGAAAGAACCTGTATCGTAGGGTTACTTCGATATGAAAGCCTGGATAGTAGGGCTGTGAGAAGGAACCTGGAGAGTAGGGTTACTTCGATATGAAAGCCCGGATAGTAGGGATGTGAGAAGGAACCTGGATCGTAGGGTTACTTCGATATGAAATCCTGAATAGTAGGGCTATGAGAAGGAACTTGGGTCGTAGGGTTACTTCAATATGAAAGCCTGGATAGTAGGGCTGGGAGAAGGAACTTGGGTTGTAGTGTTACTTCGATATGAAAGCCTGAATAGTAGGGTTGTGAGAAGGAACCTGGAGAGTAGGGTTACTTCGATATGAAAGCCCGGATAGTAGGGATGTGAGAAGTAACCTGGATCGTAGGGTTACTTAGATATGAAAGCCTGGATAGTAGGGCTGTGAGAAGGAACCTAGATAGTAGGGTTACTTCGATATGAAAGCCCAGATAGTAGGGTTGTGAGAAGGAACCTGGGTAGTAGGGTTACTTCGATATGAAAGCCTGGATAGCTGGGATGTGAGAAGGAACCTGGGCCGTAGGGTTACTTCGATACAAAAGCCCGGATAGTAGGGCTGTGAGAAGGAACCTGGATAGTAGGGATACTTCGATATGAAAGGCCGGATAATAGGGCTTTGAGAAGGAATCTGGGTCATAGGGTTACTTCGATATGAAATCATGGATAGTAGGGTTGTGAGAAGGAACCTGGGTCGTAGGGTTACTTCGATATGAAAGCTGGATAGTAAGGCTGTGAGAAGGAACCTGGGTCATTGGGTTACTTCGATATGAAATCCTGGATAGTAGGGCTGTGAGAAGGAACCTGGATAGTAGGGTTACTTCGATACGAAAGCAAGGATAGTTGGGCTATGAGAAGGAACATGGGTCGTAGGGTTACTTCGATATGAAAGCATGGATAGTAGGGCTGTGAGAAGGAACCTGGGTCGTAGGGTTACTTCGATATGAAAGCCTGGATAGTAGGGCTGTGAGAAGGAACCTGGAGAGTAGGGTTACTTCGATATGAAAGCCCGGATAGTAGGGATGTGAGAAGTAACCTGGATCGTAGGGTTACTTCGATATGAAATCCTGAATAGTGGGGCTATGAGAAGGAACCTGGGTCGTATGGTTACATCAATATGAAATCCTGGATAGTAGGGTTTGGGTTGTAGTGTTACTTCGATATGAAAGCCTGAATAGTAGGGTTGTGAGAAGGAACCTGGAGAGTAGGGTTACTTCGATATGAAAGCCCGGATAGTAGGGATGTGAGAAGTAACCTGGATCGTAGGGTTACTTCGATATGAAAGCCTGGATAGTAGGGCTGTGAGAAGGAACCTGGGCCGTAGGGTTACTTCAATATGAAAGTTTGGATAGTAGGGCTGTAAGAAGGAACTTGGGTCGTAGTGTTACTTCGTTATGAAAACCTGGATAGTATGGCTGTAAGAAGGAACCTGGATAGGAGGGCTGTCAGAAGGAACCTGGTTTGTAGGGATTTTTCGATATGAAAGCCTGGATAGTAGGGCTGTGAGAAGGAACCTGGATAGTATGGTTATTTGGATATGAAAGCCTAGAAAGTAGGGCTTTCAGAAGGAACCTGGATAGTAGGGTTACTTCGATATGAAAGCCCGGGTAGTAGGGCTGTGAGAAGGAACCTGGGTCATAGGATTACTTCGATATGAAATCCTGGATAGTAGGGTTGTGAGAAGGAACCTGGGTCGTAGGGTTACTTCGATATGAATTCCTGGATAGTAGAGCTGTGAGAAGGAACCTGGATAGTAGGGTTACTTCGATATGAAAGCCTACATAGTACGGCTGTGAGAAGGAACCTGGGTCGTAGGGTTTCTTTGATATGAAAGCTTGGATAGTAAGGTTGTGAGAAGGAACCTGGATAGTAGGGTTACTTAGATATGAAAGCCCGGATAGTAGGGTTGTGAGAAGGAACCTGGATAGTAGGGTTACTTCGATATGAAAGGCCGGATAATCAGGCTGTGAGAAGGAACCTGGGCCATAGGGTTACTTCGATATGAAATCCTTGAGAGTAGGGTTGTGAGAAGGAACCTGGGTCGTAGGGTTACTTCGATATGAAAGCTGGATAGTAGGGCTGTGAGAAGGAACCTGGGTCATAGGGTTACTTCGATATGAAATCCTTGATAGTAGGGTTGTAAGAAGGAACCTGGATCGTAGGGTTACTTTGATACGAAAGAATGGATAGTAGGGCTGTGAGAAGGAACCTAGGTCGTAGGGTTTCTTCGATATGAAAGCTTGGATAGTAGGGCTATGAGAAAGAACCTAGGTCATAGGGTTACTTCGATATGAAATCCTCGATAGTAGGGCTGTGAGAAGGAACCTGGATAGTATGGTTACTTCTATATGAAATCCTGGATAATAGGGCTGTGAGAAGGAACCTAGGTTGTAGCGTTACTTCGATATGAAAGCCTTGATAGTAGTGATGTAAAAAGGAACCGGGATAGTAGGGTTACTTCGATATGAAAGCCTAGATAGTAGGGCTGTGAGAAGGAACCTAGGTCGTAGGGTTTCTTCGATATGAAAGCTTCGATAGTAGGGCTATGAGAAAGAACCTGGGTCGTAGGGTTACTTCGGTATGAAATCTTGGATAGTAGGGTTGTGAGAAGGAACCTGGATAGTAGGGTTACTTCGATATGAAAGCCTGGATAATAGGGTTGTGAGAAGGAACCTACATCGTAGCGTTACTTCGATATGAAAGCCTGGATAGTAGGGTTGTGAGAAAGAACCTGGAGAGTAGGGTTACTTCGATATGAAAGCCCGGATAGTAGGGATGTGAGAAGGAACCTGGGTCGTAGGGTTACTTCGATATGAAAGCTGGATAGTAGGGCTGTGAGAAGGAACCTGGGTCATAGGGTTACTTCGATATGAAATCCTTGATAGTAGGGTTGTGAGAAGGAACCTGGATAGTAGTGTTACTTTGATACGAAAGAATGGATAGTAGGGCTGTGAGAAGGAACCTAGGTCGTAGGGTTTCTTCGATATGAAAGCTTGGATAGTAGGGCTATGAGAAAGAACCTAGGTCATAGGGTTACTTCGATATGAAATCCTCGATAGTAGGGCTGTGAGAAGGAACCTGGATAGTATGGTTACTTCTATATGAAATCCTGGATAATAGGGCTGTGAGAAGGAACCTAGGTCGTAGCGTTACTTCGATATGAAAGCCTTGATAGTAGGAATGTAAAAAGGAACCGGGATAGTAGGGTTACTTTGATATGAAAGCCTAGATAGTAGGGTTGCGAGAAGGAACCTAGGTCGTAGAGTTTCTTCGATAGGAAAGCTTGGATAGTAGGGCTATGAGAAAGAACCTGGGTCGTAGGGTTACTTCGGTATGAAAGCCTGGATAATAGGGTTGTGAGAAGGAACCTACGTCGTAGCGTTACTTCGATATGAAAGCCTGGATAGTAGGGTTGTGAGAAAGAACCTGGAGAGTAGGGTTACTTCGATATGAAAGCCCGGATAGTAGGGATGTGAGAAGAAACCTGGATCATAGGGTTACTTCGATATGAAAGCCTGGATAGTAGGGATGTGAGAAGGAACCTGGGTCGTAGGGTTACTTCAATATGAAAGCCTGGATAGTGGGGTTGTGAGAAGGAACCTGGATAGTAGGGTTACTTCGATATGAAAGCCTAGATAGTAGGGTTGTGAGAAGGAACATGTGTCGTAGGGTTTCTTTGATATGAAAGCCTGGATAGTAGGGCTGTGAGAAGGAACCTGGATAGTAGGGTTACTTAGATATGAAAGCCTGGATAGTAGGGCTGTGAGAAGGAACCTAGATAGTAGGGTTACTTCGATATGAAAGCCCAGATAGTCGGGTTGTGAGAAGGAACCTGGGTCGTAGGGTTACTTCGATATGAAAGCCCGGATAGTAGGGCTATGAGAAGGAACCTGGGTTGTAGGGTTACTTCGATATGAAAGCCCGGATAGTAGGGCTGTGAGAAGGAACCTGGATAGTAGGGTTACTTCGATATGAAAGGCTGGATAATAGGGTTATGAGAAGGAACCTGGGTCATAGGGTTACTTCAAAATGAAATCCTGGATAGTAGGGTTGTGAGAAGGAACCTGGGTCGTAGGGTTACTTCGATATGAAAGCTGGATAGTAGGGCTGTGAGAAAGAACCTGGGTCATAGGGTTACTTCGATATGAAATCCTGGATAGTAGGGTTGTGAGAAGGAACCTGGATAGTAGGGTTACTTCAGTATGAAAGCCTAGATAGTAGGGCTGTGAAAAGGAACCTAGGTCGTAGGGTTTCTTCGATATGAAAGCCTGGATAGTAGGGCTGTGAGAAGGAACCTAGGTCATAGGGTTACTTCGATATGAAATCCTCGATAGTAGGGCTGTGAGAAGGAACCTGGATAGTATGGTTACTTCTATATGAGAGCCTGGATAATAGGGCTGTGAGAAGGAACCTAGGTCGTAGCGTTACTTCGATATGAAAGCCTTGATAATAGGGATGTAAAAAGGAACTGGGATAGTAGGGTTACTTCGATATGAAAGCCTAGATAGTAGGGCTGTGAGAGGGAACCTGGATCGTAGGGTTACATCGATATGAAAGCCTGGATAGTAAGGCTGTGTGAAGGAACTTTGGTTATAGGGTTACTTCAATATGAAAGCCTGGATAGTAGGGTTGTAAGAAGGAACCAGGATAGTAGGGTTACTTCGATATGAAAGCCTGGATAGTAGGGTTGTGAGAAGGAACCTGGGTTGTAGGGTTTCTTCGATATGAAAGCCTGGATAATAGGGTTGTGAGAAGGAACCTACATCGTAGCGTTACTTCGAAATGAAAGCCTGGATAGTATGGTTGTGAGAAGGAACCTGGAGAGTAGGGTTACTTCGATATGAAAGCCCGGATAGTAGGGATGTGAGAAGGAACCTGGATCATAGGGTTACTTCGATATGAAAGCCTGGATAGTAGGGCTATGAGAAGGAACCTGGAGAGTAGGGTTACTTCGATATGAAAGCCCGGATAGTAGGGATGTGAGAAGGAACCTGGATCATAGGGTTACTTCGATATGAAAGCCTGGATAGTAGGGCTGTGAGAAGGAACCTGGGTCGTAGGGTTACTTCGATATGAAAGCCTGGATAGTAGGGCTGTGAGAAGGAACCTGGATAGTAGGGTTACTTCGATATGGAAGGTCGGATAATAAGTCTGTGAGAAGGAACCTGGGTCATAGGGTTACTTCGATATGAAATCCTGGATAGTAGGGTTGTGAGAAGGAACCTGGGTCGTAGGGTTACTTTGATATAAAAGCTGGATAGTAGGGTTGTGAGAAGGAATCTGGGTCATAAGGTTACTTCGATATGAAATCCTGGATAGTAGGGCTATGAGAAGGAACCTGGATAGTAGGGTTACTTCGATACGAAAGCATGGATAGTAGGGCTGTGAGAAGGAACCTAGGTCGTAGGGTTTCTTCGATATGAAAGCTTGGATAGTAGGGCTATGAGAAGGAACCTGGGTCGTAGGGTTAATTCGATATGAAATCCTGGATAGTAGGGTTGTGAGAAGGAACCTGGGTCGTAGGGTTACTTTGATATAAAAGCTGGATAGTAGGGTTGTGAGAAGGAATCTGGGTCATAAGGTTACTTCGATATGAAATCCTGGATAGTAGGGCTATGAGAAGGAACCTGGATAGTAAGGTTACTTTGATACGAAAGAATGGATAGTAGGGCTGTGAGAAGGAACCTAGGTCGTAGGGTTTCTTCGATATGAAAGCTTGGATAGTAGGGCTATGAGAAAGAACCTAGGTCATAGGGTTACTTCGATATGAAATCCTCGATAGTAGGGCTGTGAGAAGGAACCTGGATAGTATGGTTACTTCTATATGAAATCCTGGATAATAGGGCTGTGAGAAGGAACCTAGGTTGTAGCGTTACTTCGATATGAAAGCCTTGATAGTAGTGATGTAAAAAGGAACCGGGATAGTAGGGTTACTTCGATATGAAAGCCTAGATAGTAGGGCTGTGAGAAGGAACCTAGGTCGTAGGGTTTCTTCGATATGAAAGCTTCGATAGTAGGGCTATGAGAAAGAACCTGGGTCGTAGGGTTACTTCGGTATGAAATCTTGGATAGTAGGGTTGTGAGAAGGAACCTGGATAGTAGGGTTACTTCGATATGAAAGCCTGGATAATAGGGTTGTGAGAAGGAACCTACATCGTAGCGTTACTTCGATATGAAAGCCTGGATAGTAGGGTTGTGAGAAAGAACCTGGAGAGTAGGGTTACTTCGATATGAAAGCCCGGATAGTAGGGATGTGAGAAGGAACCTGGGTCGTAGGGTTACTTCGATATGAAAGCTGGATAGTAGGGCTGTGAGAAGGAACCTGGGTCATAGGGTTACTTCGATATGAAATCCTTGATAGTAGGGTTGTGAGAAGGAACCTGGATAGTAGTGTTACTTTGATACGAAAGAATGGATAGTAGGGCTGTGAGAAGGAACCTAGGTCGTAGGGTTTCTTCGATATGAAAGCTTGGATAGTAGGGCTATGAGAAAGAACCTAGGTCATAGGGTTACTTCGATATGAAATCCTCGATAGTAGGGCTGTGAGAAGGAACCTGGATAGTATGGTTACTTCTATATGAAATCCTGGATAATAGGGCTGTGAGAAGGAACCTAGGTCGTAGCGTTACTTCGATATGAAAGCCTTGATAGTAGGAATGTAAAAAGGAACCGGGATAGTAGGGTTACTTTGATATGAAAGCCTAGATAGTAGGGTTGCGAGAAGGAACCTAGGTCGTAGAGTTTCTTCGATAGGAAAGCTTGGATAGTAGGGCTATGAGAAAGAACCTGGGTCGTAGGGTTACTTCGGTATGAAAGCCTGGATAATAGGGTTGTGAGAAGGAACCTACGTCGTAGCGTTACTTCGATATGAAAGCCTGGATAGTAGGGTTGTGAGAAAGAACCTGGAGAGTAGGGTTACTTCGATATGAAAGCCCGGATAGTAGGGATGTGAGAAGAAACCTGGATCATAGGGTTACTTCGATATGAAAGCCTGGATAGTAGGGATGTGAGAAGGAACCTGGGTCGTAGGGTTACTTCAATATGAAAGCCTGGATAGTGGGGTTGTGAGAAGGAACCTGGATAGTAGGGTTACTTCGATATGAAAGCCTAGATAGTAGGGTTGTGAGAAGGAACATGTGTCGTAGGGTTTCTTTGATATGAAAGCCTGGATAGTAGGGCTGTGAGAAGGAACCTGGATAGTAGGGTTACTTAGATATGAAAGCCTGGATAGTAGGGCTGTGAGAAGGAACCTAGATAGTAGGGTTACTTCGATATGAAAGCCCAGATAGTCGGGTTGTGAGAAGGAACCTGGGTCGTAGGGTTACTTCGATATGAAAGCCCGGATAGTAGGGCTATGAGAAGGAACCTGGGTTGTAGGGTTACTTCGATATGAAAGCCCGGATAGTAGGGCTGTGAGAAGGAACCTGGATAGTAGGGTTACTTCGATATGAAAGGCTGGATAATAGGGTTATGAGAAGGAACCTGGGTCATAGGGTTACTTCAAAATGAAATCCTGGATAGTAGGGTTATGAGAAGGAACCTGGGTCGTAGGGTTACTTCGATATGAAAGCTGGATAGTAGGGCTGTGAGAAAGAACCTGGGTCATAGGGTTACTTCGATATGAAATCCTGGATAGTAGGGTTGTGAGAAGGAACCTGGATAGTAGGGTTACTTCAGTATGAAAGCCTAGATAGTAGGGCTGTGAAAAGGAACCTAGGTCGTAGGGTTTCTTCGATATGAAAGCCTGGATAGTAGGGCTGTGAGAAGGAACCTAGGTCATAGGGTTACTTCGATATGAAATCCTCGATAGTAGGGCTGTGAGAAGGAACCTGGATAGTATGGTTACTTCTATATGAGAGCCTGGATAATAGGGCTGTGAGAAGGAACCTAGGTCGTAGCGTTACTTCGATATGAAAGCCTTGATAATAGGGATGTAAAAAGGAACTGGGATAGTAGGGTTACTTCGATATGAAAGCCTAGATAGTAGGGCTGTGAGAGGGAACCTGGATCGTAGGGTTACATCGATATGAAAGCCTGGATAGTAAGGCTGTGAGAAGGAACTTTGGTTATAGGGTTACTTCAATATGAAAGCCTGGATAGTAGGGTTGTAAGAAGGAACCAGGATAGTAGGGTTACTTCGATATGAAAGCCTGGATAGTAGGGTTGTGAGAAGGAACCTGGGTTGTAGGGTTTCTTCGATATGAAAGCCTGGATAATAGGGTTGTGAGAAGGAACCTACATCGTAGCGTTACTTCGAAATGAAAGCCTGGATAGTATGGTTGTGAGAAGGAACCTGGAGAGTAGGGTTACTTCGATATGAAAGCCCGGATAGTAGGGATGTGAGAAGGAACCTGGATCATAGGGTTACTTCGATATGAAAGCCTGGATAGTAGGGCTATGAGAAGGAACCTGGAGAGTAGGGTTACTTCGATATGAAAGCCCGGATAGTAGGGATGTGAGAAGGAACCTGGATCATAGGGTTACTTCGATATGAAAGCCTGGATAGTAGGGCTGTGAGAAGGAACCTGGGTCGTAGGGTTACTTCGATATGAAAGCCTGGATAGTAGGGCTGTGAGAAGGAACCTGGATAGTAGGGTTACTTCGATATGGAAGGTCGGATAATAAGTCTGTGAGAAGGAACCTGGGTCATAGGGTTACTTCGATATGAAATCCTGGATAGTAGGGTTGTGAGAAGGAACCTGGGTCGTAGGGTTACTTTGATATAAAAGCTGGATAGTAGGGTTGTGAGAAGGAATCTGGGTCATAAGGTTACTTCGATATGAAATCCTGGATAGTAGGGCTATGAGAAGGAACCTGGATAGTAGGGTTACTTCGATACGAAAGCATGGATAGTAGGGCTGTGAGAAGGAACCTAGGTCGTAGGGTTTCTTCGATATGAAAGCTTGGATAGTAGGGCTATGAGAAGGAACCTGGGTCGTAGGGTTAATTCGATATGAAATCCTGGATAGTAGGGTTGTGAGAAGGAACCTGGATAGTAGGGTTACTTCGATATGAAATCCTGGATAATAGGGTTGTGAGAAGGAACCTATGTCGTAGCGTTACTTCAATATGAAAGCCTGGATAGTAGGGTTGTGGGAAGGAACCTGGAGAGTAGGGTTACTTCGATATGAAAGCCCGGATAGTAGGTACGTGAGAAGGAACCTGGATCATAGGGTTACTTCGATATGAAAGCCTGGATAGTAGTGTTGTGAGAAGGAACCTGGGTTGTAGGATTACTTCAATATGAAATCCTGGATAGTAGGGTTGTGAGAAGGAACCTGGTTAGTAGGGTTACTTCGATTTGAAAGCCTATATAGTAGGGCTGTGAGAAGGAACCTTGGTCGTAGGGTTTCTTTGATATGAAAGCCTGGATAGTAGGGTTGTGAGAAGGAACCTGGATAGTAGGGTTACTTAGATATGAAATCCTGGATAGTAGGGCTGTGAAAAGGAATCTGGATAGTAGGGTTACTTCGATATGAAAGCCCATATAGTAGGGTTGTGAGAAGGAACTTGGGCCGTAGGGTTACTTCGCTATAAAAGCCTAGATAGCAGGGCTGTGAGAAGGAACCTGGGTCGTAGGGTTACTTCAATATGAAAGCCCGGATAGTAGGGTTGTGAGAAGGAACCTGGATAGTAGGGTTACTTCGATATGAAAGGTCGGATAATAGGGCTATGAGAAGGAACCTGGGTCATAGGGTTACTTCGATATGAAAGCTGGATAGTAGGGTTGTGAGTAGGAACCTGGGTCATTGTGTTACTTCGATATGAAATCCTGGATAGTAGGGTAGTGAGAAGGAACCCGGATAGTATGGTTACTTCGATATGAAAGCAAGGATAGTTGGGCTGTGAGAAGGAACTTGGGTCGTAGGGTTACTTCGATATGAAAGCTTGGATAGTAGGGCTGTGAGAAGGAACCTGTGTTGTAGGGTTACTTCGATATGAAAGCCTGGATAGTAGGGTTGTGAGAAGGAACCTGGAGAGTAGGGTTACTTCGATATGAAAGCCCGGATAGTAGGGATGTGAGAAGGAACCTGGATCGTAGGGTTACTTCGATATGAAATCCTGAATAGTAGGTCTATGAGAAGGAACCTGGGTCGTAGGGTTACTTCAATATGAAAGCCTGGATAGTAGGGTTGTGAGAAGGAACTTGGGTTGTAGTGTTACTTCGATATGAAAGCCTGAATAGTAGGGTTGTGAGAAGGAACCTGGAGAGTAGGGTTACTTCGATATGAAAGCCCAGATAGTAGGGATGTGAGAATTAACCTGGATCGTAGGGTTACTTCGATTTGAAAGCCTGGATAGTAGGGTTGTGAGAAGGAACCTGGGTCGTAGGGTTACTTCAATATGAAAGTTTGGATAGTAGGGCAGTGAGAAGGAACTTGGGTCGTAGTGTTACTTCGATATGAAAGCCTGGATAGTAGGGCTGTAAGAAGGAACCTGGATAGTAGGGCTGTCAGAAGGAACCTGGTTTGTAGGGATTCTTTGATATGAAAGCCTGGATAGTAGGGCTGTGAGAAGGAACCTGGATAGTAGGGTTACTTGGATATGAAAGCCTGGAAAGTAGGGCTTTCAGAAGGAACCTGGATAGTAGGGTTACTTCGATATGAAAGCCCGGGTAGAAGGGCTGTGAGAAGGAACCTGGGTCATAGGATTACTTCGATATGAAATCCTGGATACTAGGGTTGTGAGAAGGAACCTGGGTCGTAGGGTTACTTCGATATGAATTCCTGGATAGTAGAGTTGTGAGAAGGAACCTGGATAGTAGGGTTACTTCGATATGAAAGCCTACATAGTACGGCTGTGAGAAGGAACCTTGGTCGTAGGGTTTCTTTGATATGAAAGCTTGGATAGTAAGGTTGTGAGAAGGAACCTGGATAGTAGGGTTACTTAGATATGAAAGTCCGGATAGTAGGGCTGTGAGAAGGAACCTGGATAGTAGGGTTACTTCGATATGAAAGGCCGAATAATCAGGCTGTGAGAAGGAACCTGGGTCATAGGGTTACTTCGATATGAAATCCCGTATAGTAGGGTTGTGAGAAGGAACCTGGGTCGTAGGGTTACTTCGATATGAAAGCTGGATAGTAGGGCTGTGAGAAGGAACCTGGGTCATAGGGTTACTTCGATATGAAATCCTTGATAGTAGGGTTGTGAGAAGGAACCTGGATAGTAGGGTTACTTTGATATGTATCAATGGATAGTAGGGCTGTGAAAAGGAACCTAGGTCGTAGGGTTTCTTCGATATGAAAGCTTGGATAGTAGGGCTATGAGAAAGAACCTAGGTCATAGGGTTACTTCGATATGAAATCCTCGATAGTAGGGCTGTGAGAAGGAACCTGGATAGTATGGTTACTTCTATATGAAATCCTGGATAATAGGGCTGTGAGAAGGAACCTAGGTCGTAGTGTTACTTCGATATGAAAGCCTTGATTGTAGGGATGTAAAAAGGAACCGGGATAGTAGGGTTACTTCGATATGAAAGCCTAGAGAGTAGGGATGTGAGAAGGAACCTAGGTCGTAGGGTTTCTTCGATATGAAAGCTTGGATAGTAGGGCTATGAGAAAGAACCTGGGTCGTAGGGTTACTTCGGTATGAAATCCTGGATAGTAGGGTTACTTCGATTTGAAAGCCTGGATAATAGGGTTGTGAGAAGGAACCTACGTCGTAGCGTTACTTCGATATGAAAGTCTGGATAGTAGGGTTGTGAGAAAGAACCTGGAGAGTAGTGTTACTTCGATACGAAAGCCCGGATAGTAGGGATGTGAGAAGGAACCTGGGTCATAGGGTTACTTCGATATGAAAGCTGGATAGTAGGGATGTGAGAAGGAACCTGGGTCATAGGGTTACTTCGATATGAAATCCTTGACAGTAGGGTTGTGAGAAAGAACCTGGATAGTAGGGTTACTTTGATACGAAAGAATGGATAGTAGGGCTGTGAGAGGGAACCTAGGTCGTAGGGTTTCTTCGATATGAAAGCTTGGATAGTAGGGCTATGAGAAAGAACCTAGGTCATAGGGTTACTTCGATATGAAATCCTCGATAGTAGGGCTGTGAGAAGGAACCTGGATAGCATGGTTACTTCTATATGAAATCGTGGATAATAGGGCTGTGAGAAGGAACCTAGGTCGTAGCGTTACTTCGATATAAAAGCCTTGATAGTAGGAATGTAAAAAGGAACCGGGATAGTAGGGTTACTTCGATATGAAAGCCTAGATAGTAGGGCTGTGAGAAGGAACCTAGGTCGTAGGGTTTCTTCGATATGAAAGCTTGGATAGTAGGGCTATGAGAAAGAACCTGGGTCGTAGGGTTACTTCGGTATGAAATCCTGGATAGTAGGGTTGTGAGAAGGAACCTGGATAGTAGGGTTACTTCGATATGAAAGCCTGGATAATAGGGTTGTGAGAAGGAACCTACGTCGTAGCGTTACTTCGATATGAAAGCCTGGATAGTAGGGTTGTGAGAAAGAACCTGGAGAGTAGGGTTACTTCGATATGAAAGCCCGGATAGTAGGGATGTGAGAAGGAACCTGGATCATAGGGTTACTTCGATATGAAAGCCTGGATAGTAGGGCTGTGAGAAGGAACCTGGGTCGTAGGGTTACTTCAATATGAAAGCCTGGATAGTAGGGTTGTGAGAAGGAACCTGGATAGTAGGGTTACTTCGATATGAAAGCCTAGATAGTAGGGTTGTGAGAAGGAACCTGGGTCGTAGGGTTTCTTTGATATGAAAGCCTGGATAGTAGGGCTGTGAGAAGGAACCTGGATAGTAGGGTTACTTAGATATGAAAGCCTGGATAGTAGGGCTGTGAGAAGGAACCTAGATAGTAGGGTTACTTCGATATGAAAGCCCAGATAGTCGGGTTGTGAGAAGGAACTCGGGTCGTAGGGTTACTTCGATATGAAAGCCCGGATAGCAGGGCTATGAGAAGGAACCTGGGTTGTAGGGTTACTTCGATATGAAAGCCCGGATAATAGGGCTTTAAGAAGGAACCTGGATAGTAGGGTTACTTCAATATGAAAGGCTGGATAATAGGGCTATGAGAAGGAACCTGGGTCGTAGGGTTACTTCAAAATGAAATCCTGGATAGTAGGGTTGTGAGAAGGAACCTGGGTCGTAGGGTTACTTCGATATGAAAGCTGGATAGTAGGGCTGTGAGAAAGAACCTGGGTCATAGGGTTACTTCGATATGAAATCCTGAATAGTAGGGTTGTGAGAAGGAATCTGGATAGTAGGGTTACTTCAGTATGAAAGCCTAGATAGTAGGGCTGTGAGAAGGAACCTAGGTCGTAGGGTTTCTTCGATATGAAAGCCTTGATAGTAGGGCTGTGAGAAGGAACCTAGGTCATAGGGTTACTTCGATATAAAATCCTCGATAGTAGGGCTGTGAGAAGGAACCTGGATAATATGGTTACTTCTATATGAGGGCCTGGATAATAGGGCTGTGAGAAGGAACCTAGGTCGTAGCGTTACTTCGATATGAAAGCCTTGATAGTAGGGATGTAAAAATGAACCGGGATAGTAGGGTTACTTCGATATGAAATCCTAGATAGTAGGGCTGTGAGAGGGAACCTGGATCGTAGGGTTACTTCGATATGAAAGCCTGGATAGTAAGGCTGTGAGAAGGAACCTGAGTCATCGGGTTACTTCAATATGAAAGCCTGGATAGTAGGGTTCTGAGAAGGAACTTTGGTTATAGGGTTACTTTGATATGAAAGCCTGGATAGTAGGGTTGTAAGAAGGAACCTGGATAGTAGGGTTACTTCGATATGAAAGCCTGGATAGTAGGGTTGTGAGAAGGAACCTGGGTTGTAGGGTTTCTTCGATATGAAAGCCTGGATAATAGGGTTGTTAGAAGGAACCTACATCGTAGCGTTACTTCGATATGAAATTCTGGATAGTATGGTTGTGAGAAGGAACCTGGAGAGTAGGGTTACTTCGATATGAAAGCCCGGATAGTAGGGATGTGGGAAGGAACCTGGATCATAGGGTTACTTTGATATGAAAGCCTAGATAGTAGGGCTGTGAGAAGGAACCTGGAGAGTAGGGTTACTTCGATATGAAAGCCCGGATAGTAGGGATGTGAGAAGGAACCTGGATCGTAGGGTTACTTCGATATGAAAGCCTGGATAGTAGGGCTGTGAGAAGGAACCTGGAGAGTAGGGTTACTTCGATATGAAAGCCCGGATAGTAGGGATGTGACAAGTAACCTGGATCGTAGGGTTACTTCGATATGAAAGCCTGGATAGTAGGGTTGTGAGAAGGAACTTGGGTCGTAGGGTTACTTCAATATGAAAGCCTGGATAGTAGGGTTGTGAGAAGGAACTTGGGTCGTAGTGTTACTTCGATATGAAATCCTGGATAGTAGGGCTGTAAGAAGGAACCTGGATAGTAGGGTTACTTCGATATGAAAGCCTGGATAGTAGGGTTGTGAGAAGGAACCTAGGTTGTAGGGAATCTTCGATATGAAAGCCTGGATAGTGGGGCTGTGAGAAGGAACCTGGATAGTAGGGTTACTTCGATATGAAAGCCTGGAAAGTAGGGTTGTCAGAAGGAACCTGGATAGTAGGGTTACTTCGATATGAAAGCCCGGATAGTAGGGCTGTGAGAAGGAACCTGGGTCATAGGGTAACTTCGATATGAAATCCTGGATAGTAGGGTTGTGAGAAGGAACCTGGGTCGTAGGGTTACTTTGATATGAATTCTTGGATAGTAGAGCTGTGAGAAGGAACCTGGATAGTACGGTTACTTCGATATGAAAGCCTAGATAGTAGGGTTGTGACAAGGAACCTGGGTCGTAGGGTTTCTTTGATATGAAAGCCTGGATAATAAGGTTGTGAGAAAGAACCTGGATAGTAGGGTTACTTAGATATGAAAGCCTGGATAGTAGTGCTATGAGAAGGAACCTAGATAGTAGGGTTACTTCGATATGAAAGCCCATATAGTAGGGTTGTGAGAAGGAATCTGGGTCATAGGCTTACTTCGATATGAAAGCCTGCATAGCAGGGCTGTGAGAAGGAACCTGGGTCGTAGGGTTACTTCGATATGAAAGCCCGGATAGTAGGGCTGTGAGAAGGAACCTGGATAGTAGGGTTACTTCGATATGGAAGGTCGGATAATAAGGCTGTGAGAAGGAACCTGGGTCATAGGGTTACTTCGATATGAAATACTGGATAGTAGGGTTGTGAGAAGGAACCTGGGTCGTAGGGCTACTTTGATATGAAAGCTGGATAGTAGGGTTGTGAGATGGAACCTGGGTCATAAGGTTACTTCGATATGAAATCCTGGATAGTAGGGCTGTGAGAAGGAACCTTGATAGTAGGGTTACTTCGATACGAAAGCATGGATAGTAGGGCTGTGAGAAGGAACCTAGGTCGTAGGGTTTCTTCGATATGAAAGCTTGTATAGTAGGGCTATGAGAAGGAACCTGGGTCGTACGGTTAATTCGATATGAAATCCTGGATAGTAGGGCTGTGAGAAGGAACCTGGATAGTAGGGTTACTTCGATATGAAAGCCTGGATAATAGGGTTGTGAGAAGGAACCTACGTCGTAGCGTTACTTCGATATGAAAGCCTGGATAGTAGGGTTGTGGGAAGGAACCTAGAGAGTAGGGTTACTTCGATATGAAAGCCCGGATAGTAGGTATGTGAGAAGGAACCTGGATCATAGGGTTACTTCGATATGAAAGCCTGGATAGTAGGGCTGTGAGAAGGAACCTGGGTTGTAGGATTACTTCAATATGAAATCCTGGATAGTAGGGTTGTGAGAAGGAACCTAGTTAGTAAGGTTACTTCGATTTGAAAGCCTATATAGTAGGGCTGTGAGAAGGAACCTGGGTCGTAGGGTTTCTTTGATATGATAGCCTGGATAGTAGGGTTGTGAGAAGGAACCTGGATAGTAGGGTTACTTAGATATGAAATCCTGGATAGTAGGGCTGTGAAAAGGAATCTGGATAGTAGGGTTACTTCGATATGAAAGCCCAGATAATAGGGTTGTGAGAAGGAACCTGGGCCGTAGGGTTACTTCGATATGAAAGCCTGGATAGCAGGGTTGTGAGAAGGAACCTGGGTCGTAGGGTTACTTCGATATGAAAGCCCGGATAGTAGGGTTGTGAGAAGGAACCTGGATAGTAGGGTTACTTCGATATGAAAGGCCGGATAATAGGGCTATGAGAAGGAACCTGGGTCATAGGGTTACTTCAATATGAAATCCTGGATAGTAGGGTTGTGAGAAGGAACCTGGGTCGTAGGGTCACTTCGATATGAAAGCTGGATAGTAGGGCTGTGAGAAAGTACCTGGGTCATAGGGTTACTTCGATATGAAATCCTGGATAGTAGGGTTGTGAGAAGGAACCTAGATAGTAGGGTTACTTCAATATGAAAGCCTAGATAGTAGGGCTGTGAGAAGAAACCTAGGTCGTATGGTTTCTTCGATATGAAAGCCTGGATAGTAGGGCTGTGAGAAGGAACCTAGGTCATAGGGTTACTTCGATATGAAATCCTCGATAGTAGGGCCGTGAGAAGGAACCTAGATAGTATGGTTACTTCTATATGAAAGCCTGGATAATAGGGTTGTGAGAAGGAACCTAGATCGTAGCGTTACTTCGATATGAAAGCCTGGATAGTAGGGATGTAAAAAGGAACCGGGATAGTAGGGTTACTTCGATATGAAAGCCCGGATAGTAGAGCTGTGAGAAGGAACCTGGATCGTAGGGTTACTTCGATATGAAAGCCTGGATAGTAGGGCTTTGAGAAGGAACCTGGGTCGTAGGGTTACTTCAATATGAAAGCCTGGATAGTAGGGCTGTGAGAAGGAACTTGGGTTGTAGGTGTTGTACCCCAAAATTTGCCCTCCCATAATCTTCAAAGTTTTGACAAGCATCACCTCAAATGGTTCGAAGTCTACTCAAGGGCTACCCAGTCAACCATCCTCCTAAGCCAGTCAAACTAGGGTTTTTGGTTCCTGCAAGGAAGTTGAGGTTTTCAAGGGCTCAATCAAGTCCCATGCTCATACACATTGTCAAGCACCTACATGTCAAGTTTCAAGGCTCACAAGGTCAAGTTGCACAGTCAAAAAATCTAATTGCTCAACAGTCAACTGTAGGGGCAAAATGGTCATTTGGCAGTCAAAAGTCAAAATTTTTGGTCAACATCTTATTTTGAAGCCACAAACATCATTTGATCAATGCTTGATCATGATTCTCAAAGTATGGCTCAAAAAGTCTCAAGATGCAAAAGTTTCTATTTTTGGACAGCTGAAAAGTCAACTGTAACTTGACCAAGGCATAACTTTTTCATGGTTCATCAGAAAAATTCCATCCAATGCTCATCTTGAAGGGGAAGACATTTCCTACAATTCATCTTCACATTCCAAGTCCAAGAAATGCTCTCACAAAAAGTTATCAATTTCAACATTATAGGTCATTTTCAAAAGTCAACAAAAAGGCACTTTAAGTCAAAGACCATAACTTGATATTGGTAAATCAAAATGACATGGGACCAAAGACATTGGTTAGAGGACTTCAAGACCTTTCCAAAATGTCCAAGAACATGTTCATAACTTCAAAATTGAGCAAGATATGCATTGGAGAAGTTTGGAAATTTTTGTGAAATGGCCAAAATCATTTATCCTTGAAATTTCATTTTTGACAAAAGGGGCCCACTTTTTCCATTTGAATCAGCTTGGCCATGCTTCCCACGTGTCCCACATTTTATTTCAAATTTTAAAATTAATTTTTTCATTTTTATTTGATTTTATTGGATTTAATTCATTTTAAATCCTTTAAAATCAAATAAAAATCAAAAAGGTTAATTAAGGGGCATATTTGGTCTTGATTAGCTATGAATCATAATTATACAACATCCCAAATTTGTTTCAAGGCCTAATCAAGCAAGAATTCAAAATTGGTACAAATATGGAAAGTTTGTTAATGGAGGTTTATGGCAAAATCTTATGTATGAATGCAAGGCTTCAAGGCCCTTAATTCCAATTGAAATACATTACATAATGCATATGCAAGTGATAAAAAAAAAAGAGAACACAACCTAGAGAACTCTCTAAAACGAAAAAAACAAAAAATTCCACAAAAAAAAACCTCATATTCTCTTATACAAATTCCTGTACGGAGGCCACTCGATGGAAACCCCCACTTTTCTTCTTGTTGCGCTGTAAATTCACTTTTCAAGTGCAATTTCCCATGAACCAACTTTAACAAAAATCTCATCAACCAAAACAGAAACCTTACACAAGCTCATGTTCATACCGTTGACACAAGCTCAAAACTAATGCAACCATAAATCATCATCCTCTTGACAGCACCACAACAACATCATTGAGTCATGATAAAGCAACACAAAATTCTAACATTTTCAATTTCATTTATTCTATTTAATTTTCTTTTTGATTGTTTGAACTTTATCCATAAAATTCTTTGTGAAGATCAGGACTGGAATTTGGCTCTCTGAATCAGAAACAGAAGAATGAGAAGCGTCCAAATTGCAGTTCCGCCGCGCAACCGCGGACTCAACCGCCGCTTCCAGATCCGCTTCTGCCGCGACTTCGTGCTCCCTCCTAAATTGGGTCAACACCCCCATGGTTTGCATCACCTTTCATTTTTCCATTTTTCTTTTCTTCTTTTTACTTTAATTGTTTTTTCTTTTGTTTTATTTAATTCACCAAAATTAATCTTAATAATAACACAAAACCAAAAAAATCAGAAATCATTAAAAAATAAAAATATGTTTTATTTAATTTTTTTAATTCTTTAAATAGTTTTTGTAAATAAATTCCAATAAAACAATTAGTTTAAATTTAGGTTTTTAACTTTAATGTCTTTTTCTAAAATAATTATAAAAAAAACATAAAAATTAGGTTATTAGTATCTTTATTCTTTTCTCAATAAATAACTTTTTCTCCTTATTATTATTATTAATTAATTTTGTAAATAAATATGACATTTAATTAATTAGGATAAATTAGGTTAAAACTTAAACATTTTTTTTAATTAAAAACAAATTTAGAACTAGGCTTTTATTTTAATTTCTAATTTCAATTAACTTTCTTTATTTCATAAAATACCAAAAAAACATAAAAATAATCTCTTTTCTTTATTTAATCATTAATTAATTTATAATTTCTATTTAATTTCTTTAAAGGGTCCAACGCCCTCGCACTCTCGATTCTTATTTCTTTTCGCATTTATTTTTATTTCTTTTGTGGATATAATGTATTTGCCCCAAAGCCTTGTAATAGATAATTAGGACATTTACTTTCTGCACTTTTATTCAAATCGGGTCTTGGTTTAATTTGGCGATGTAGACCCGCGCCTTGTAATAGCGTATGACCTTTATTTTCCGCATTTTTATTTTCCGCACCCTTTTAACTGCTAATCACATGAAATAATGAATGCCTAAATAAAATCAAAGCGTAGCTCACCCAATGCATGACAAGACAAATAATAACTGAAAATGACACACAATTCACACACCACTCTTAGGGTACGCCTCACTGTTGCCTTGCCCCTCGAAACGTGGTCGTCGAGTACAGGACGTCTTAGTAAGTCCTTATGTCCATGAACATGGCATAAGGGTAGCTTCTAAGGTGTCCTATTGTTGCTCTGGTGATCACATTGTTGCCTTGCCCCTCGAAACGTGGTCGTCGAGTACAAGACGTCTTAGTGAGTCCTTATGTTCCATTGATCTAGTTGCCTCGAAACGGTTGCCTCGAAACAAGTTGCCTCGAAACGGTTGCCTCGGAATAAAAAGATCAATGGCATAAGGGTAGTTTCTAAGGTATCTTACTATTACTCGGTGACCACACTGTCCCTAACCCTCGAATTGACCCGAACACCTCCAACGGTGGTGCTACCTACCTCTCAATGGTGGGATGGCACTACCTTAAGGACATTTACACATCCTAATTCCTTAGGATGGGTAGATAACTCGTAGATACTTGCTCTAATTCAAAACAAATCAAAAACTCTTTTCACACCGACACTTTTCAAAAAGCTTTCAAAACAACTTTTCAAACACTCTTGAGGACTGATACAAGAGTCGATCTGAAACTTTCAAAGAAACTTTTTCAAACCCACTCACCTTGAAAAGCAAACAAACATTTTGAAAACACAAGTGAGCAAGTATCTAAGAGCCCATGGATAACCATGGATAGAAAGGGTGCTAACACCTTCCCTTTCTATAAATCTACCTCCCGAACCGAGAACTAATCTCAATAAGGAATTTTTCTGTGCTTTTGTCCTTTCCATTTGGAGAAAATAAAAGATGGTGGCAACTCTTGCTTACCGCGACATTTCGCGAACCAGCGTTAAACAGTCAGTTCCAGATCCACCGATCACAGAACTGGCGACTCTGTTGGGGATAATTTTAAAGTGAGGTGTACCTTAGGACTAAGATCACTGTGTTTTCAATTGCTTTGACTTGTTTGCTTTAAATTGTGGGACTGTCTTGGGAGTTCTAATAGATCCTAACCCGGATCTGGGGATACCTTCTTAGAAAGTAGCAACAAGGCTGTGAGGGAACTGTGTGGGGTATACCGACATGGTTGAAACAGCCTGCTACGTTGATGTGGCACTTTGGTGTGTACCGGTAACCCTTGAGTTCAGTCAAGGAGAGTATGGGGCCTCCATGTGGTGTCGTGAAGCATCAACTGACCTTAGGAACCTTAATTGAACTATCTTGGCCTCTTTAGGGTAGTGAGATAACTGACTTTGGTGTAGTCTGAGGTTGGTTGATACTCGATACTACACTCAATTGAGGGTTGTTTCCTGGAATATTTCGGTCGCCAGTTCAGTGGCTAAATCGAAACGATGAACAATGAAAGCAATCCAGTGATATTGGGACCCTTAGAACCCGGTTACTTCTAATAGGACAGGTTGAGCCCACCAACTTCAAGAGGGTAATACCCAGACCCCATGCTGGCCTAAACTCTAAGGGCTTCTCTTGTGTGACTTGTGTGCCTTCCAACTTGACTACTTGCAGGCTTGTTATCTGACACTTGAGTTTCCTGCAGGTTTTGTTTATAGTCCCTAATTGAGACTCATAACAGGGTTTACTGAAATTTCTTGCAGGTTTTGTTTATAGTTCCTAATTGAGACTCATAACAGGGTTTACTGAGTTTTCTTGCAGGTTTTGTTTATAGTCCTTAATTGGGACTCATAACAGGGTTACTGAGTTTCTTGCAGGTTTTGTTTACAGTCCTTAATTGGGACTCATAACAGGGTTTACCTACGTTACCCCATGCATAGCATAACATCATACCATTGCATACATCCTGCATAAAGACTAATCCGTTTCAAGGACCTCAAGGGCTTGTGACGCAGGTCATGATGAATCAACTATCCCAGCAAGGGGCAAAGAGGACTTATTTTCCTCTAGACAAGGTTGTCAGGGGCTATGACCCACTTGATATGGTGAGCTTTGACACTTGAGGAAAGTCCCCCGAGCCAAAGTTGTCAGGGGCTATGACCCACTGGATATGGTGAGCTTTTGACCCTTGAAGAAGGACTCTCAACAACATGAAGTGCCTTCAATCAAGCCACCAGTTACCAGATTCTAATAATTTTTCTTGTTTACCCCGTGAGGTCCTTGAAAACATTGCATGCATATATAGACATCATTGCATTACAGGTACCTTTCTTTACAGGTCACTTACCATCTACGCTGTTTATTTCAGCAATGGCTTCCCAACAAGATAACCAGGGTCTTCATGCTCAAGAGACTCAGTTCAAGGAGATCTTCCTAAGCCTATCCAAGGGGCAGGAAGAGTTAAGGACACTCCTCATGGGGACTTTAGCCAGGAACAGTGCTGAAGATGACAAGGACGGACAGCTGAAACGTCTACAAGCTGAAGTAGATACATTGAAAACCCAGATGCTGGGGCAAAGGGCTCTCATCTAAGGTCTAGCTCGGGAGCAAGAAGAGTTGAGGACCATAATCAGTCAGCTCCACCAAGAGACACACCATATGAAGCAACCTGCCCAAGTCAGAGACCAGGTCTTTGATCAGTTTCCAAGAGGACAAGAACCTGACATGGTGAAGAATAGAACTCTCCAAATTGCTACTACCTCACAGGTCCAACTACAACCTCGCCCAGAGCAACAGGTTGATCTGAGTAGGCCAAGCAGGTCCAAGAGGAAGTTCACCCAGATCAACATGCCTTTGTTTCAAGCTCTGCAACACCTGCTGAGGTTGAATCTGATTACATTAAGGGCTCCTCCCCGGAACCCCAACATCTCTGCTCCTAACTATCATCCCAACAAAAGGTGTGCATATCACTCTGATAGTCCTGGACACGACACTGCCGACTGCTGGGCTCTGAAGAACAAGGTCCAGGATCTGATTAATGAAGGAGTAGTGGATTTCATCCAAGTGGGTCAAGCTGAGGTCTTATGCCATCCCTACAAGATGCATCAGTTGAAGTAACAGGTCCTGATACTAGAAGACTTTTGTTCATTAGAATTTTTCAAGTTGTAATCTTCTTTTGATTGTTCAAACATTTATTCATGTTAAACGTTATTATTTCATTAATGCATCGCATATGTCTGTTTTGAAGCAATATATTCGTATTCACTATATGCAAATTATTTTCATATTTTTTCTGATGATCAACGCTCGATTAATAATTCTAAGCCTCTTGAGGGAGGATGACGAAAATTATATCATGACATTTACAATATGCTTTTGAACAGACCCCGCTGATGAGGTACAGGCATTGTTTCAATCCCTAAACACTGGAGTTATAAGGAAGATAATCCCTCGTCAACCCCTCTGAGCCAAAGAAGTAGGAGTTTTTCTTTTCGAAATTTAAAACCCTTAATCATAACCTGGGGAAGGGTAGTCTCTCAGTTGATCCAAGTGCATAACAAATGGAACCAAAGAGGTCCTTACAAAAAAAGAAGACAGTGATGATTCCGAATAATCATAAGGATAGGCAGTCGTTATACCTCAAAAATAAAAACCCAATAAGTCAAAACCTATGAAGGAGACTTACAAAACTGGGGCATCCCACTGACTGTAATTCCAAAAAGAAACAGTTCAGGCAAAAATAGGGATAATGAAATCAAAAAAGAGGTCGCACAAACCCTCAACAAAAACACAAAAAATGACTGCCTATTCAGAATAAATCATCAATATCTGAACCATCATTGGAACATCAGGACAAAGACTCAAACAAGGTCTAACGCACGATCAACTAAGCTTAGGTTTGAAGAACATCACGAAGAGCGGGTGGGTACAAATAATTTGAGCCTTTATCCTTTGTTTCTTAAACCATGAACCAGGCCACGTTATAACCCTTAAAAGTCCTAGCTGAAGCATGGGTTAGTTCGAAAGCATACTGTTACGAAAGGTATCCTGACTCCTTAAGGCTTACGGTAAATACGGAGTTGACATCACGTTTTACAAACATTCACTTGTTTTATGAAAAAAGAATGCATTTTCAAAATCTTCAAGACAGACATAAGCTTTGCATTCTTGATATAATACTATTTGCGTATGACTATTTGTTCGAACAGCAGAGAAATTCGCACGATGAATACCTAGTGAACAAAAGCACTTCCAATCAAAGGGCAGACGTGATTATTGTCCATCATCTGGGGCAATTAAATCAAGATTCGGAGAATCTCTCAAAGGCCGAACAGCCTGGGGCAAATCTCCGCCTGAGTCACTTGGGGCATTCCAACAACGAATCTTGTCTGATCAAACATCTTCTGGTGGCATGACAAAACACTTCTAACAGGGGCACCTCCCTACATCCTGAGAGCATGGACATAGTCGGAAAAAAAATACTACGCGTAATCAAAGACCCGCTAGGTTGACACACCTAGGCAAAAATAAGGGCTTCCCGGCGAACCAAAAAGGTTCGGGCAAAAATAAGGGATGAAAAGAAAAAATCTGTACACCCGGCAAGTCGAAAACCTGAAAAGGCGGCTTGGGCAAAAATGGGTATCCCGGTGGACTGAAAACCCGAAAGGGCGGTCCAGGCAAAAATTGGGGATTTAAGCGTACGACTATGTCCCGGCATCTAATCACCTGTCTACCAGAAGATTTGTCAACTACCCCCACATGTGCCTTCTCCCACTGAAACTGGGGCAATAATGAGTCGTCTAAGCGATCTAATTGCTCTGTCCACCAAGGTACCAAGGTAGGTTCAGCTGAAGAACAACCAAGATGCCTTAATTCCCTAGAGAGTGAGCCAGCAAGTCAACATACTCTCCCCAAGCAGAATTAGCCTACTCAGTCAGCCTTATGGACGTTGGATTCTCCCCAGCGGATCTCAACATTCCTCAGCAGAGTCTACAAACACCCTCAACAAGCATCCCCGGCAGTCTTGATCTAAGATTGTTCCTCGGCAGAATCTAGACATCCAGCGGAGCCCTTCCCAGTACAGTCCAAAGTCTCCCCAGGAGAGTTAAATCATCTCCCCAGTAGGAAGCTTATCCCCAGTAGATTCTGGAAGCTTATCCTTTGCAGAGCATATCTCTCCCCGTCTTTATTCAGAAGGTTATTCCTCGCCAGATCTTATAACTGGGTTATCCTCAGCTAATTTCCACGGAAAGATCGTCCTCGGCGAAGTATTCCTATCCCCAGCGGAATTCCTCAAACCTCCCAAATGTAACTCAACAATGGTATCCCCAACGGAGTTCTCATACAACATCTCAGTAAAGTACCTCTCTTCCCACAGAGTATTTTCCCCAGCAAGATCGCTAGAGTAATTTTCCCCGCAGAGTAATCTATTCGCCAAGTTTATTCCCCAATGGAGTTATCTTCTCCTACCGGTATTCTTGCAACATCAGCCCAGGATAAGCTCCCGGCATTCGTCAAGGATTTATTTTCCTAGACAAAAATACATTCGCAAACATCACATTTTCATACATGATATAAACATCACATTCTACAATCCCATTGGTTATAAACATCATGACACCGTGCATTCCATGCACCATGACATTGCATACAACTAATGTTTTGCCTTTTTTCAGGAAAGGTCAATACAAAGATGATTACTATCAACTATCGCAATCCCAGATTCGATTCCTGTATCTAGCAAGGGCATGTCTGTGAGCGATTGATTGTGGATTCGATACCTGCATCCGACCATGGCATGTCTACATTAAAAAGATTAAAGAGATAGCTTGGAAATGCTCCAGATATGGATGTTGTTCTTTTGCTTATTCAAAATTCCTTTCTAGATATGGTTCAGATGTGACCCAGGCATGGCGACGTTCTGATACTTATTCTAGATTTCTTCTCAGATATAACTTAGAGATGCTCCGGGCACGGAGGTTGTTCTGTTGTTTATTCAGAGATCACCTTTCTAGATATGGTTCAGATGTGACCCAGGCATGGCGATGTTCTGATACTTATTCCAGATTTCTTCTCAGATATAACTTAGAGATGCTCCAGGCACGGAGGCTGTTCTGTTGTTTATTCAGAGATCACCTTTCTAGATATGGTTCAGATGTGACCCAGGCATGGCGACGTTCTGATACTTATTCCAGATTTCTTCTCAGATATAACTTAGAGATGCTCCGGGCACGGAGGCTGTTCTGTTGTTTATTCAGAGATCACCTTTCTAGATATGGTTCAGATGTGACCCAGGCATGGCGACGTTCTGATACTTATTCCAGATTTCTTCTCAGATATAACTTAGAGATGCTCCGGGCACGGAAGTTGTTCTGTTGTTTATTCAGAGATCACCTTTCTAGATATGGTTCAGATGTGACCCAAGCATGGCGACGTTCTGATACTTATTCCAGATTTCTTCTCAGATATAACTTAGAGATGCTCCGGGCACGGAGGCTGTTTTGTTGTTTATTCAGAGATCACCTTTCTAGATATGGTTCAAATGTAACCCAGGCATGGCGACATTCTGATACTTATTCCAGATTTCTTCTCAGATATAACTTAGAGATGCTCCGGGAACGGAGGCTGTTCTGTTGTTTATTCAGAGATCACCTTTCTAGATATGGTTCAGATGTGACCCAGGCATGGCGACGTTCTGATACTTATTCCAGATTTCTTCTCAGATATAACTTAGAGATGCTCCGGGCACGGAGGCTGTTCTGTTGTTTATTCAGAGATCACCTTTCTAGATATGGTTCAGATGTGACCCAGGCATGGCGATATTCTGATACTTATTCCAGATTTATTCTCAGATATAACTTAGAGATGCTCCGGGAATGGAGGTTGTTCTGTTGTTTATTCAGAGATCACCTTTCTAGATATGGTTCAGATGTGACCCAGGCATGGCGACGTTCTGATACTTATTCCAGATTCCTTCTCAGATATAACTTAGAGATGCTCCGGGCACGGAGGCTGTTCTGTTGTTTATTCAGAGATCACCTTTCTAGATATGGTTCAGATGTGACCCAGGCATGGCGACGTTTTGATACTTATTCCAGATTTCTTCTCAGATATAACTTAGAGATGCTCCGGGCACGGAGGCTGTTCTGTTGTTTATTCAGAGATCACCTTTCTAGATATGGTTCAGATGTGACCTAGGCATGGCAACGTTCTGATACTTATTCCATATTTCTTCTCAAATATAACTTAGAGATGCTCCGGGCACGGAGGCTATTCTGTTGTTTATTCAGAGATCACCTTTCTAGATATGGTTCAGATGTGACCCAGGCATGGCGACGTTCTGATACTTATTCCAGATTTCCTCTCAGAGATAGCTTGGAAATGCTCCAGATATGGATGATGTTCTTTTGCTTATTCAAGACTCCTTCTAGAGATGGTTCAGATGTGACCCAGGCATGGCGACGTTCTGATACTTATTCCAGATTTCCTCTCAGAGA
The DNA here is from genome assembly GCA_948472305.1 of Vicia faba. NCBI lineage: Eukaryota > Viridiplantae > Streptophyta > Magnoliopsida > Fabales > Fabaceae > Vicia > Vicia faba. The sequence goes on along the minus strand of OX451740.1, from coordinate 358,618,530 downwards.
TAGCTTGGAAATGCTCCAGATATAGATGTTGTTCTTTTGCTTATTCAAGACTCCTTCTAGATATGGTTCAGATGTGACCCAGGCATGGCGACGTTCTGACACTCATTCCAGATTTCCTTTCAGATATAGCCTAGAGATGCTCCAGATCCGGATGCCGTTCTATTGCTTATTCAGATTCAAACTTCTAAAAAACAACTTAGAGATGCTCCATCCCGGATGCTCTTCTATTGTTCATTCCAGATACGATCCAGATTCGGATGACATTCTGTCGCTCATACAGATACAATATGGATATACCCCAGACACGACGGTCATTCTACTGTTTATTCAGACGTCAACAATTAGATATAGGCTAGATATGCTCCAGGCACGGAAGCTATTCTATTTCTTATTCAAATTCAGTTATCCGGCAGTCTCCAAATGGCATCTATAAGCCCATTCCCGACAAGGTTCTGTCACACTTCCAGATGGCATCTATAAGCCCATCCTCCTATCCATCATCTCTCCAAATGGCATCTTTAAGCCCATTCCCGCTATCACACTGCTGATACTCTACTATGTGAGTGCAAATTTCTGGGCACTCTAGTGTTCAATCATCTTCGACCCTCGGATCACGAAAGGCACACACGCCAATCTACATCCTCAGGTCTAAGAAGATTGAACAGGGGCAACTGTTGTACCCCAAAATTTGCCCTCCCATAATCTTCAAAGTTTTGACAAGCATCACCTCAAATGGTTCAAAGTCTACTCAAGGGCTACCCAGTCAACCATCCTCCTAAGCCAGTCAAACTAGGGTTTTTGGTTCCTACAAGGAAGTTGAGGTTTTCAAGGGCTCAATCAAGTCCCATGCTCATACACATTGTCAAGCACCTACATGTCAAGTTTCAAGGCTCACAAGGTCAAGTTGCACAGTCAAAAAACCTAATTGCTCAACAGTCAACTGTAGGGGCAAAATAGTCATTTGGCAGTCAAAAGTCAAAATTTTTGGTCAACATCTTATTTTGAAGCCACAAACATCATTTGATCAATGCTTGATCATGATTCTCAAAGTATGGCTCAAAAAGTCTCAAGATGCAAAAGTTTCTATTTTTAGACAGTTGAAAAGTCAACTGTAACTTGACCAAGGCATAACTTTTTCATGGTTCATCAGAAAAATTCCATCCAATGCTCATATTGAAGGGGAAGACATTTACTACAATTCATCTTCACATTCCAAGTCCAAGAAATTCTCTCACAAAAAGTTATCAATTTCAACATTATAGGTCATTTTCAAAAGTCAACAAAAAGGAACTTTAAGTCAAAGACCATAACTTGAGATTGGTAAATCAAAATGACATGGGACCAAAGACATTGGTTAGAGGACTTCAAGACCTTTCCAAAATGTCCAAGAAAATGTTCATAACTTCAAAATTGAGCAAGATATGCATTGGAGAAGTTGGGAAATTTTTGTGAAATGGCCAAAATCATTTATCCTTGAAATTTCATTTTTGACAAAAGGGGCCCACTTTTTCCATTTGAATCAGCTTGGCCATGCTTCCCACGTGTCCCACATTTTATTTCAAATTTTAAAATTAATTTTTTTCATTTTTATTTGATTTTATTGGATTTAATTCATTTTAAATCCTTTAAAATCAAATAAAAATCAAGAAGGTTAACTAAGGGGCATATTTGGTCTTGATTAGCTTTGAATCATCATTATACAACATCCCAAATTTGTTTCAAGGCCTAATCAAGCAAGAATTCAAAATTGGTACAAAGATGGAAAGTTTGTTAATGGAGGTTTATGGCAAAATCTTATGTATGAATGCAAGGCTTCAAGGCCCTTAATTCCAATTGAAATACATTACATAATGCATATGCAAGTGATAAAAAAAAAAAGAAGAGAACACAACCTATAGAACTCTCTAAAACGAAAAAAACAAAAAATTCCACAAAAAAAAAACCTCATATTCTCTTATACAAAATCCTGTACGGAGGCCACTCGATGGAAACCCCCACTTTTCTTCTTGTTGCGCTGTAAATTCACTTTTCACGTGCAATTTCCCATGAACCAACTTTAACAAAAATCTCATCAACCAAAACAGAAACCTTACACAAGCTCATGTTCATACCGTTGACACAAGCTCAAACCTGATGCAACCACAAATCATCATCCTCTTGACAGCACCACAACAATATCATTGAGTCATGATAAAGCAACACAAAATTCTAACATTTTCAATTTCATTTATTCTATTTAATTTTCTTTTTGATTGTTTGAACTTTATCCATAAAATTCTTTGTGAAGATCAGGACTGGAATTTGGCTCTCTGAATCAGAAACAGAAAAACGAGAAGCGTCCAAATCGCAGTTCCGCCGCGCAACCGCGTACTCAACCGCCGCTTCCAGATCCGCTTCTGTCGCGACTTCGTGCTCCCTCCTAAATTGGGTCAACACCCCCATGGTTTGCATCACCTTTCATTTTTCCATTTTTCTTTTCTTCTTTTTACTTTAATTGTTTTTTCTTTTGTTTTATTTAATTAACCAAAATTAATCTTAATAATAACACAAAACCAAAAAAATCAGAAATCATTAAAAAATAAAAATATGTTTTATTTAATTTTTTTAATTCTTTAAATAGTTTTTGTAAATAAATTCCAATAAAACAATTAGTTTAAATTTAGGTTTTTAACTTTAATGTCTTTTTCTAAAATAATTATAAAAAAAAACATAAAAATTAGGTTATTAGTATCTTTATTCTTTTCTCAATAAATAACTTTTTCTCCTTATTATTATTATTAATTAATTTTGTAAATAAATATGGCATTTAATTAATTAGGATAAATTAAGTTAAAACTTAAACATTTTTTTTAATTAAAAACAAATTTAGAACTAGGCTTTTATTTTAATTTCTAATTTCAATTAACTTTCTTTATTTCATAAAATACCAAAAAAACATAAAAATAATCTGTTTTCTTTATTTAATCATTAATTAATTTATAATTTCTATTTAATTTCTTTAAAGGGTCCAACGCCCTCGCACTCTCGATTCTTATTTCTTTTCGCATTTATTTTTATTTCTTTTGTGGATATAATGTATTTTCCCCAAAGCCTTGTAATAGATGATTAGGACATTTACTTTCCGCACTTTTATTCAAATCGGGTCTTGGTTTAATTTGGCGATGTAGAACCGCGCCTTGTAATAGCGTAGGACCTTTATTTTCCGCATTTTTATTTTCCGCACCCTTTTAACTGCTAATCACATGAAAGAATGAATGCCCAAATAAAATCAAAGCGTAGCTCACCCAATGCATGACAAGACAAATAATAACTGAAAATGACACATAATTCACACACCACTCTTAGGGTACGCCTCACTGTTGCCTTGCCCCTCGAAACGTGGTCGTCGAGTACAGGACATCTTAGTAAGTCCTTATGTCCATGAACATGGCATAAGGGTAGCTTCTAAGGTGTCCTATTGTTGCTCTGGTGATCACACTGTTGCCTTGCCCCTCGAAACGTGGTCGTCGAGTACAGGACGTCTTAGTGAGTCCTTATGTTCCATTGATCTAGTTGCCTCGAAACGGTTGCCTCGAAACAAGTTTCCTCGAAACGGTTGCCTCGGAATAAAAAGATCAATGGCATAAGGGTAGCTTCTAAGGTATCTTACTATTGCTCGGTGACCACACTGTCCCTAACCCTCGAATTGACCCGAACACCTCCAACGGTGGTGCTACCTACCTCTCAATGGTGGGATGGCACAACCTTAAGGACATTTACACAGCCTAATTCCTTAGGGTGGGTAGATAACTCGTAGATACTTGCTCTAATTCAAAACAAATCAAAAACTCTTTTCACACCGACACTTTTCAAAAAGCTTTCAAAACAACTTTTCAAACACTCTTGAGGACTGATACAAGAGTCGATCTGAAACTTTCAAAGAAACTTTTTCAAACCCACTCACCTTGAAAAGCAAACAAACATTTTGAAAACACAAGTGAGCAAGTATCTAAGAGTCCATGGATAACCATGGATAGAAAGGGTGCTAACACCTTCCCTTTCTATAAATCTACCTCCCGAACCGAGAACTAATCTCAATAAGGAATTTTTCTGTGCTTTTGTCTTTTCCATTTGGAGAAAATAAAAGACGATGGCGACTTTTGCTTACCGCGACATTTCGCGAACCAGCGTTAAACAGTCAGTTCCAGATCCACCGATCACAGTAGGGTTACTTTGATATGAAAGCTTGGATAGTAGGGTTGTAAGAAGGAACCTGGATAGTAGGGTTACTTCGATATGAAATCCTGGATAGTAGGGCTGTGAGAAGGAACCTGGGTTGTTGGGTTTCTTCGATATGAAAGCCTGGATAGTAGGGCTGTGAGAAGGAACCTAGATAGTAGGGTTACTTCAATATGAAAGCCTGGAAAGTAGGGTTGTCAGAAGGAACCTGGATAGTAGGGTTACTTCGATATGAAAGCCCGAATAGTAGGGATGTGAGAAGGAACCTGGGTCATTGGGTTACTTCGATATGAAATCCTGGATAGTAGGGCTGTGAGAAGGAACCTGGGTCGTAGGGTTACTTTGATATGAAAGCTGGATAGTAGGGCTGTGAGAAAGAACCTGGGTCGTAGGGTTACTTCGATATGGAATCCTGGATAGTAGGGCTGTGAGAAGGAACTTGGATAGTAGGGTTACTTCGATATGAAAGCCTAGATAGTAGGGCTGTGAGAAGGAACCTGGGTCGCAGGGATTCTTCGATATGAAATCTTGGATAGTAAGGTTGTGAGAAAGAACCTGGATAGTAGCGTTACTTAGATATGAAATCCTGGATAGTAGGTCTGTGAGAAGGAACCTGGATAGTAGGGTTACTTCGATATGAAAGCCCAGATAGTAGGGCTATGAGAAGGAACCTGGGTTGTAGGGTTACTTTGATATGAAAGCCTGGATAACAGGGCTGTGAGAAGGAACCTGGGTCGTCGGGAAGCCCTTATTTTTTCCTACGCCGGTCAACCTAGCGGGTTTTTAATTAGGCGTAATATATTTTCACTATGTCTGCATTGATAGGGTGAGGAAGGTTGTCACCATCCATTGTGGTTAGAATCATAGCTCCTCACGATAAAATATTCTTAACCACAAATAGCCTTTCATACATGGGGGTCCATTTTCCCATGGGATCACCTTGCGGCAGTATGATCCGTTTGATCACTAGATCCCCGAATTGATATTCTTGGCGTCTAACTTTCTTGTTAAAAGCCTTGGTCATTCGCTTTTGATACGTCTAACCATGGAAGATAGCAGTAAGTCTCTTTTCATCAATTAGATTTAAATAATCAAGTCGGGTTTGGATCCAGTCGTCTTTGTTCAAACCTGCATCCTTCATAATCCATAGAGAAGGTATCTGGACTTCGATGGGTAGGACTGCCTCCATGCCATATACCAGAGAGTAGGGTGTTTCCCCTGTCGACGTCCGTGCTGAGGTACGTTACCCATGAAGAGCGAATGGTAACATCTCATACCAGTCTTTATATGTCACCGCCATCTTCTGCACAATCTTCTTGATAATCTTGTTAGTTGCTTCAATAGTGCCATTCATCTTCAGCCGGTAGGGAGAAGAATTATGATCCTATATCTTGAACTGTTTACAGAGCTCGGTGATCATTGTGTTATTGAGATTCGTACCATTATCAGTGATAATTCTCTCTGGCATACCATATCGACAGATCAAATTATGTCGGGTAAATCGCGCTACGACGTTCTTGGTTACTGTAGCAAAGGAAGCTTCCACAACCGACTTCGTGAAGTAATCAATGTCTACTAGGATGAAGCGATGTCCATTGGAAGCGGTGGGCCTGATTTCTCCGATCATGTCAATGCCCCACATTGCAAAGAGCCACGGAGCTGTCAGGATATTTAAGGGGACCGGAGGCACATGCACCTTATCAGCGTAGATTTGGCATTTATGACAAGTTCGAGAGTTCTGATAACAATCGGCTTCCATAGTGGACCAACAATATCTTGCTCGTAGGATCTTCTTAGCCATGGTATGTCCACTAGAATGAGTTCTGAAGGCGCCTTCATGTAGATCTGTCATGATCCTCTCTGCTTCACTCTTTTCTACACACCGTAGTAATGTGGAGTCATGGTTGCGTTTATAGAGGATTCCATTACTGAGGAAGAAATTTGCAGCGAACCTTCTCAGAAACTTCTTATCATTGACAGATGCGCCTTCGGGATACTCTTGAGCCTCGAGATACCTTTTTACTTCGTGAAACCAGGGTTTGTCTGCCACTTCTTTGGTATCGATTTCACAACAGTGTGCTGGTTCATCCAACCTCTCAATGGTAATTTGGTGAGCTTCATTGTCCCACCTAACCTTGAACATGGAAGACGTGGTAGCTAGCGCGTACGCTAATTGATTCTCCTCTCGTGGGAAATGTTCAAAGGTTACCTCCTCAAAGTGTGGGAGAAATGTTAGTACATACTCTTTGTAAGGAATGAGGTTCGGGTGTTTCGTATCCCACTCGCCTTTGATCTGACTTATCACCAAAGAGGAATCCCCGAATACATTCAAGAACTTGATCCTTAGGTCAATAGCAGCTCGAAGGCCCATAATACATGCCTCATACTCCGCCATGTTATTGGTGCAGTTGCAACATAATCGGGCAGTGAATGGAGTATGACAACCCTCGGGAGATATGATTAAAGTGCCAATGCCGTTACCTAGTGCGTTTGACGCTCCATCAAAATACATAGACCATCGGGATCCCTCCTCAGGTTCTTCATCCGGTCCAGGTTCTTCATAGTCAGTTACTAACATGATATTCTCATCCGGGAACTCAAAATTCATGGACTGGTAGTCATCTACCGCCTGATGAGCCAAATGATCAGCCAATACACTCCCCTTTATTGCTTTTTGGGTTGTATATTTTATGTCATACTTAGTTAAGATCATTTGCCACTTTGCTATCCTTCCGGAGAGTGCGGGCTTCTCGAAAATGTACTTGAACGGATCCATAATTGATATCAACAAGGTAGTGTGAGTCAGCATATACTGTCTCAGTCGGTGAGCAGCCCATGCCAAAGCGCAACAAGTTTTCTCGAGTAGTGAGTATCTTGTCTCACAGTCGGTAAACTTTTGGCTAAGGTAGTATATTGCGTGCTCTTTTCAACCAGACTCGTCATGCTTCCCCAGCATACACCATATTGAATTGTCTAGTACTGTCAAGTACAATATCAAAGGTCTTCCTTCAACTGGAGGCATCAAAAGTGGTGGTTCTTGAAGGTATTCTTTGATTTTTTCGAAAGCGGTCTGGCATTCATCATTCCACTTTACCACTTGATCTTTCTTCAGAAGCTTGAAGATTGGCTCACAAGTAGCAGTCATATGTGAAATGAACCTGGCGATATAATTCAGGCGTCCCAAGAAACCTCTAACTTCCTTCTCTGTACTGGGAGCTGGCATTTCTTGTATAGCTTTTACCTTTCTAGGATCTACTTGGATGCCTTTGTCGCTGACAATGAAACCCAGAAGTTTACCAGACCTTACCCCGAAGGTGCACTTGTCTGGATTCAACCTCAACTTGTATATCTTCAACCTGTCAAAAAACTTTTGTAGATGATCAAGGTGCTCTTCCTCCGTTTGAGACCTGGCTATCATGTCATCAACATAGACTTCAATCTCGTGGTGAATCATATCATGGAACAAAGAGACCATGGTGCACTGATAAGTTGCCCAAGCATTCTTCAACCCAAAAGGCATCACCTTGTATCAGAAGGTGCCCCACTGTGTAACAAAGGTTGTCTTCTCCATGTCTTCAGGAGCCATCTTGATCTAGTTATAGCCAGAGAAACCATCCATGAAGGAGAAGATTTTATGTTGTGCGGTATTATCGACCAGAACATCAATGTGAGGAAGTAGGAAGTCATCATTGGGGCTTGCCCTGTTCAAATCTCTGTAATCTACACACATCCGTACCTTACCGTCCTTCTTAGGTACCGGAACAACGTTAGCAACCCACTGTGGATAAGAAGTGACAGCTAAGAATCCTGCATCGAACTGTTTCATGACCTCTGCCTTGATCTTCTCTGACATTTCGGGACGCATACGGCGGACCTTCTGCTTAACCGGAGGACAATCTTCTTTAGTCGGCAGGCGTCATACCACAATATCAGTGTCCAAACAAGGCATGTCTTCATAGGACCAGGCGGAGATCTCGACATAGTCGTGCAACATCTGTATCAACCTATGTTTGAGGCTAAGCTCCAGATTTGCACCTATTTTAACCTCTTTTCTGTCTTCCTCAGTACCCAAGTTCACTGTCTCAATCGGCTCTTCATGAGGCTGTATGGCCCTTTCTTCCTGCTGTAATAGTCTAGCAAGTTCTCCAGGCACCCTTACAATCATCCTCACCTTCGTCCTCAACTTAGTTTATCGGATTTTCGAAGTCATAACTGGCAATAGCAGAGCTGTTATCAATGGGATCCGGAGTGGATATGGATCTGCAGTATGATACGTGAGTGTGTGTAAGAGAATAGCTGTTTGGATAAAGTGGAAAATAGAAAAGAAAAACAGAGAGCGCAAAACTTGCATGCAAGAAACGTCCAATGCTTTATTAATGATATATAAAATGACAAATAATAGCCCTCACAAGCAAAACCAATGTGCCTCAGGAAAGGTACAAGGCCGTAAAGTTTTAAATTGTTTATTACAACTCTCAAAACAAGTAAGACAATTACTGCAGAATAAAAGAAACTGGTATAAAGTCCCTAGCTGTCCAGTTACTCGGTCCACCGTTTGTAGTTAGGTAGATCCAATTGTCAATGTCTGAGTCTTCCTCGATGTCTTCAATGGCATTAACCCCGCGATTGCTGATGCGTAGAGGAGGTCCTCCAGCACGAGCGCGTCGAACAGCCCTTTGAGCCCCTGTCGTAAAGCCCAAACCAAATTTGTCAATTTTGTGAGTGAAATCAGGGAGCTGACCCCAATTGGCACACCCACCTTCTTCAACCACATCCTTGGCGTCTCTGAGGGAAGGCATCTTCAGAGGAGGTTTGCTGCTGGTAGTAGTTTCAGTCGATGCCAAGATCTGAGGGACCTCTTCGAAATTCTGACAAGGAGTTTCTATAAATTCCTCGTCTATCTCTACTTACCAGAAGGAATTGAGGTGGCTCACCATATACTCCTCTTCACCCCGCATAATGACAATCTTCCCTTTCACCGGATACTTCAGCATTTGGTGTAGTGTGGAAGTAACTGCCCCAACCTCATGGATCCAAGGACGACCCAACAAACAAGAGTACGACTGCCTGATATCCATCACATAGAAGGTGGACCCAAAAGTGTGAGAACCCACTTTGATAGGGATGTCCACCTCCCCGTGCACTGTTCTCTTTGATCCATCAAAAGCCCTTACCACAATGTTACTAGGCTTTAGAGTCAAACCCTTGCAATCCAACTGGTCCAACGCCTTCTTCGGCAGAATATTCAGCGAAGACCCAGTATCTACCAACACATGAGCCATAGTGATGCCCCTGCATTCAATCGAGACATGCAAAGCATCATTATGCTTCCTTCCCTTCGGGGTTAAGTCTGCATTTGAAAAACCCAGCCCATTATCAGTGGTCAGGCTAGCCACACAATCTTTGAATTGATCAACTGAAGTTTCCTGCGGCACATGTGCAGTCTTGAGGAATGCAATCAAAGCCTTCGCGTGGGCTTCAGAACACAACAACAAAGACAACATGGATATCTTTGATGGGGTCTGCCCCAGCTACTCGACCATATTATAGTCGCTCTTCTTAATTATTTTCAGTATTTCCTCTATCTCTTGCTTAGAGGCTTCCACAATAATTTTCCTAGGCGCCTCTGTCCAGGAAGGCTCACCTATAACTTCTTTTCCGCGGGTATCAGATGATTCGCCTATAGGGGTAATAACTAGAGTAAGAACAGGAGCAGTAGTTGATATACTAGCAAGAACAATAGATGGAATGACAATAGGGTTATTGACAGTCTTAGGGGAAATCTCGGGAGAGAAGACCCTTTCACTTCGGGTGATTTTGCTAGTTCCGACAATGTTACCAATATCAAGATCAGCCTCTTCATCTTTCAAATCTTGTTTGATGCCATGATAGTACACATCGGCACCATACTGCCAGGGGACAGCTTTGTCCGAGGTATACGGGACAGGACCAGGAACAATGATTATCAGCGGAGCAATTCTTGGAGCAGATGTAATCCTAATAGGTCTTCTCGAGGAGACCTTGGAAGGATTGGTGGAAATGGTTATAATGGAAATGTCTTCAGATGGGACAACGGGAACCAAATTTTTCTCGAACAAAATTTCTTTGTTGTCCATCAGGCGTTGAACACCTGACTTCAGCAAATGGCAACCAGAAGGTAGAAACGAACACATGTGACAACCTTCACCATAACCCGGAAATAAATCGGCCAACAACAAATTCTTCTTCACAATCATGAGAGGAGTAGAAAATTCATCCACCAAGGTCACAAACAGGTCGGTATCAACAACATTAATTCCATGATCGTGCTTAGGCATGAGAGCAGTTATGACATTGGGCTTCTCCGGAGCATCAAACTCAATTTCCTTGGCTTCAATCAGATCTTGTACCTTATTTCTTAGAGCCCAGCAGTCATTAGTATCGTGGCCAGGACTTTCAGAATGATAGGCACACCGAGCATTTGGATTATATCGGGGAGATGTGGTATTTGGATTCTTGGGAGCCTCTTTCAAGGTTTCCAAGTTGGATCTCAGCATATGAGGTAGAACTTCAGCCAATGTCATTTTGATTCGGGTAAACTACCGTTGTGGTCTTTCCACCCTTTGTTGATTGTGGCATTGTGGAGCGGCTGCAGGCCTAGGTATCATTATGGCACTTACTGTCTAACGATGTTCAACTCTGTTTTGTCCCCTCGAGCTGTAGATGGCACTGGCTTCCTTCTTACTAGTAAAAGGCTTCTTTACCTAACTCGAAGTGGCATCCTTATTTATCTTTCCACTCTGAATCCCAACTTCTACTCTCTCTCCAGTTAGAATCAGCTCGATGAAACCAGCTGACGAGCTGCAAATCAAATGATTGAAAATGGGCCAGATAGCATCCCCAGAAACATATCAATCAACTCCCTATCAGACAAAAGGCGTTGAACTCTTCCAGCCAAGTCTCTCCATTTTTGTGCATAGTCCTTAAAGCCTTCACTTTCACCCATGTACATACTCTGGAGTTGAGTACGAGTAGGAGCAAGATCGGCGTTGTATTGACACTGCTTGTAGAAAGCAGCAGCCAAATCTTCCAAATTTCGGACATTGGCTCCCTCCAGCTGGTAAAACCATTCAAGTTGAGTCCCTGATAGACTATCATGAAAGAAATGAACCCACATATTTCTATCAGCAGTGTGGGGATGGACCTTTCTGACATAAGAGCAGAGATGGAGTTTTAGGCAGGACACCTCGTCGTACTTAGCAAAAACTGGAGCTTTAAACTTCTGCGGGATGACCACTCCCGATACCAATCCCAATTCTTCGAAATCCAGTCCAGGTATCCTCTGAACTTCCATGGCACTCAAACGATCTTCCAACTGCTTGTATCTATCTTCAGTAGGAGGATATTTCTCATCATTGTAGTTAGTATCGTTATCAGAAACTGCAGGACTAGGGTCCTTCTCTTCTTCTTGATTCTCCCCCTCCTTAGATGAAGAGGTCAGATCGACTTGTCGCTTCAACCGCTCTCCAAACCTTCTGCCCATATTCAGAATACCGGCAGCCTTCTTCTTTTTCTTTTTCTCTTTCAGGATGAGGGCTTTCAGATCCTCCTGCCCTTTTTCCATACTTATGAACATTTGTTGGAACTGGGCGTTTTGTGCCTGAAGGTCCTTGATGCTTTGTTCGGAAGATATTTCTGCTAAAATAAACAGTGAAGAAGATGAGAAACCTGTAATGGTACCTGTACATGCAATGCTATGAATGAGATGCGCATGCAATGATTTCAAAGACTTTGGGAAATTTAAATTTGCAAACAAAAATAAAACAGAGATTTTATTAGCTGAATTCAAAGTTCAAATGCCTTTTAGGCGTTACAATTAAAAACAAATCTAAGACTACAAAAAAGGTCAAAATTCCCATGGATGCTTCCTCTTTGTGCCGAGATAAGCATTGAGTCCTCTTTCTTCCTGAAGCTGCTTTGTGAGCTCTAAAACCTTCCCCTCCTGAGCATGGAACTGATCCTTGTAAGTATCCTGCTCCTTTATCAACTGAATCTAAGACTTCTATAATTTCCCAAGATCATTGGGCATATAAGGATAGAGAACCGTGTAAGGAATGCCCCCTTCAGTAGTGGGTTCCACAATCACTGGTAAAACGGCCACATAGGGCATCATAAGCTTCTGGGCGCGAGCTCGTACCCATTGGAGGTAAGGTTCCATAGGAATGGAAGCCTTTGGCCCCAAAGCCTTGGCGCCAAATCTGTTTACCATTCCCCAAGCTTGTATGAACCTCCGGCGATACTCTTGAACATCATCCTCATAGTTGAATACAATGCCCTTGATAAGTAACTCATGGGGACCATCTCTTCGGGCGTAACCAAATTGTCACAGAGCTAAACAAGGATTGTAGGTTATACCCCCTCTGATACCAAGTAATGGGACATTAGGGTATTCCCCGCAGCGGTCAATAGTAGCAGTGTTTTCCATAGATCAGGAAAACCAAAGAATATCCATGTGAGCGACTGACATTATCCTTTGAGGCCAACCCAAACCTTCTTCATTCTTCGGTACAGACTTAGGGAGGTGAGAAATAAACCACCTCGACAGCAATGTCATACAACACATAAGAACCCCTCTTCTCTTCATGGTACGAGTATGGAGAACGTGCAAAATATCTTCGAGCAAGGTAGGCATAGGATTGTGGGAGAGGAAGATCTTGATAGCACTCACATCTATGAATGTGTCCGGATTAGGGAATAGGACTAACCCATAGATTAGAAGATCCAAAACCTCCTCAAAAGCCTGAAAATCCATATCATCCCAAAATAGTTGGGCCTTGTCTATCAAAAACTTAGCTAGGAAACCCTTGACTCGACTTCTTGTTTCCCAATTGGATACCATGTTGACCCGTTTCAGATGCAAAGCTGAGGCAATGACTTCTGGCTTAGGAACTTCCTCTAGACCTGTGAAAGGCAATTGTTCAAGAATGGGTATATCCAACAACTGAGAGAATTCTTCCAATGTAGGCACCAACTGATAGTCTGGAAATGTGAAGCAGCGGTAATTGGGATCAAAGAACTGAAAGAGTACACTCATCATCTTTTTATCAAAGTTTGAAGTAACCAGGTTGTGAAGTTGACCATGTCTCTTAGTGAACGCTGAAGTTTCAGAAACCCTTGATACTAGCTCTTTGAGTTGGGAAGGTATCTTCACAAAGCTGATTCAGATAGTGTTTCTACGAACGGAAGCCATGATTTTCAATACAGAACAAAGATAAATTCCCTTGGTCTTTGAAATGGTGACTGCAATAAGAATGGATGCTATGTTATGATGCATGATGTCATGATAAACCACAGGTATAGCAAACACAGTCAAATCACACAAAGTCCTTAGATTTAAGGTTTGCATGAGGTTAAAGGTCATACCCTCTTGATGTTTAGTTGGTTTCAAACCTGTCTTAAAAAGTAACCGGGTTCTAAGGGATCTCAATATCATTGACCATCCTTTATTGGGCATTATCTCAGCTCAAGCAATCTTTTCTTGCGGCCGAAATATCCCGAAAGTCTGATCTCAATGAGTGTAGCATCAAGTATCAACCAATCCTCAGCTCTATACCGAGGTCGGCTATCTCAATACTTTCTAATGGCCAAGTTTGTTCAACTAAGGTTCTAAGGTCCGTTAGTGCTTCACGACACCATGCGAAGACCCCGTATTCTCCTTGTTTCCCCACAAAGGATACCGGTACCAACCAAAGTGCCACACTAACACAGCCATCTCTTAAACCATATCGGTCTATGCTGTATAGTCTCCACGATCTATTGTTGTTTACCTAATAGGTGCCCCCAGATCCGGGTGTAGGATCTATAGTAACCTAAGAAAAACCCTTTAAGAATAAAGCAAACAAACAAGAAAGCAATTTTTGAAATGACCTAGATCCTAAGGTAAACCCCACTTTAAACTCCCCAGCAGAGTCGCCAGTTCTGTGATGCGGTGGCAGTACCGACTGTTAATATTAGTTTGCATTTTATATTCGCAAATGTCACGGTAAGCAAGAGTCGCCACCGACTTTTATTTCATCTAATCATGGAAAAGGAAAAAGAATAGAAAAAACCTTTTTTCGAGATTTCTGAGTACAGGGGATAGATTATAGAAAGGGAAGGTGTTAGCACCCTTTCTATCCATGGTTTTCCATGGGCTCTTAGGTACTTGCTCATATTTTTTAAAATTGCTTGTGTGTGCTTGTTTTGAAAAAAGTTTTACTTCGTGATAACCCTCGTATCAGTCCTCAAGGGTGTGACGAAGTTTGTTTTGAAAGGTGTTTGTGTGAAAAGTTTTTCTTGAGCAAATACTTAAGATTCTACCTACTTGAAAAAAGATTGTTCATTCTCGTTTCCTTTAGACATCGCTATCCTACTATTAAGGAGTAGGTAGCCCCGTCGTTGGATTTTTTAAGGGACGTTCGAAAGGGACAAGTACAATCACCTAAGAAATGGGTCGGGAACCTTAGTAGTAACCCTAAAGTCCTAAGATCTTTCTGAAGCAACATTTATGAGGCAATATTCGAATGGGACATTTGATCTTTTAGACAAGAGGGCAACCACTAAAATCTCCTATGCTTAATGATTGTTTTACCGAAGGCAACCGAAGTGAGGCAAACCCTAGGAGTGAATATGTGCATGTGAATTTTTTCAGTTAATTTATTCTTTGCACATTAGGTGATCTACCGTTTTAATTTTTCAAACATCTTTCCATACAATCCTATTATCCATGCATCTAGACAGTTAAAGATTACGGAAATTAAAAGTGCGAAAATATAAAACCTAAATATTACATGGCTTTCGCTGATACAGAATTATTTAACTGAAAATAAAATGCGGCAATTAAAACCCTATTTAAAATCTATTACAACCTCGAAATAGTTACAATTATAATAAAAATAATTAAAATGCGCGCGGCGAATGAAATGCGAGAATGGTTAAAAACCCTAAAAATCTAATTGATGAAAATATTTAGATTATTTTTGAGAAAAGAATATAAATAGGTTATGTACAAAATTAACCCTAATTTCTAATTTTTTTTAACTTATGAAAAAAAGAATTAAATTGCCCTAAATTAATTAAAATAAATTAATTAATTAAAGAAACAAAATATTTTTTTTGAAAAAGATTTTAGATTTTTTCATGATTTTTGATTAAATAAAAAATGATTTGTGTTATTTTTATGAAAAAAGAAAATAATCAAGAGAATAATTTAAGAAATTAAAAAAAATAGAAAAAGGAAAGAATTGGGCTTGTGTCATGTTGAAATTCTCCAAGCCCATTAGTGCTGAAGCCCAGTCAGCGCTGGATTCTGTGTGATGTTGACTTGGATGTGCACTATGGTCCTTCACTGGTAAGCATTGGATCTGGCTATATGTGCATCCATTGGATGGAGGATGATGACATATGGTGGACGCTAGGGCAGTTGATGTACGTGATATGTAAAGGAAAATAGGAAAATAAAGTTTTGCTGGGACCTGGGATCGAACCAAGGTTCTCTCGCTTACCAATAAGCTCCCTTTCCAGCTTCACTATTGTTGTTATTTGTTAACATAATAAATCCAGGATATAATATATGAAAACAAGGTAAACTAAATCAAAAGCGCGCGAAGTTCAAATGGGTAAATGAATGATTGCCACGCCACCGCCTTCTTCATTCTCCGTCGCCTTAGGTTCCTTCACCTTTACCTACAGACAAAACTGTGTAGCTACAAACCCGTAAAACTCAAGAATCCAACATAGGCATGATAAATTAGTTGTGATTGTACCAACCAACTCGTCTTGGCCTCACGAGAATCATGGTACCTTATTTGTGGCCTAATTTTTCGTATGTCAAGAAGCCCCAAAACGTGGCTTCAAACCCTAGCAATGGCATTCATCAGTATGGGCATCAAAACGTTAACTAAACCAAACCAACATATTTCAAACATGATAACAAACATTTATATGCCATTAAAACATGCTCATAATGTATAAATCATGATAGTCGAATTTGAAAAATATGGAAAATTGTAATGTTCATACAAGCTGTTTCTGACCGTGAAAGGACTTGTAATTGATTGGAATAGCTTCCCGAGACATCCAGCAATCAATTGGAAATTCTAGGATGGCTTGAGATGGCCTGTATGACTGAAACCAATTCACACTTTTCTTTGAAAATTTGGAGTTTTTTTCTTCCTCTTTCACGAATACTAGCCCTTGTTTTATGCTTGGTTCTTGTTCATTATATACCCTTGAGTGAATTAGGGTTATAAAATTGGCTTGAATCTTTTGGAATTAAGAAGATTTGATATGATTTTCATGCCATATGTAATCTTTCTAAATTGAGCCAAATCATCCCTTTCTTGTACCAATCATCCCTGATTCATTTCGGTCTTGATATGTCTGCATAATTTGATTGAGATCCTGTCCAAAAATCAAATCAAAAACATATCTTTACTATTATTTACCAATTATTTGATTTAATTCAATTTTTAATTAATAAAAAATCAAAATAAAATGTAAAATGAAGAAAATAACATGTGGATAAGTAATTGGGCCGTGGACCATGTTATAAGTGAGGTGCAATAATGAAATGCTAGGCCCATTTGGTAAAAAATGCATTTTTGAGCATATTTGACTTTTGGCAATTTTGCAAAAAAGGTCAACTTTGACAAGGCATATCTCCTCCAATTTTAACCCTAGAGAGATATTCTTAGACTTTTTAGAAAGCTTAGGATGTCCCATAAGCAACCCTTTTATTTTCATTTCCATTGGGTCTTCCATGTTGATGTAATAAGCTTTGACCCAAAAGGTGTTTTTGTTGACTTTTCAAAAGGACCTATAATGTAGAAATTCATATCTTTTGATGAGTGCATATTTTGAACTTGAGGGATGAAGATGCATTGTAGGGAATTGCATCCTATTAAAAATGAGCCTTGTATGGAAAATTTATTATAAAATATGAGGAAGTTATGCTTGGTCAAAGTTTGGTTGACTTTTCTTGAGAAACCCTAATTTAGCAACTTTTGGGTTTTGATGAATTTGGGGCATTCCTTGAGGAATCATGATCAACCCTTGATAAAATGATGGATATCACTTCAAAATGTTTATGTTGACCAAAAATCTTGAATTTTGACTGTATGTGGGCCACAATTGACTTTTGACCTAATACAGTCGGTTCACAAGCATCTGAGCAGTTGATTGAGCAAACTTCTTGTGCAGTGCTTGAAATTTGACATGGATGGTCTTGAGAACATATTAGTACTATGGAGATCATATGAGGTATTTGGAGTTCACCTATCTTGATGAAAATGGAAACCCTAATTTGAGACACACTGCCTTAGAGAGAGTTTGTCTGGTCAACTCTTGGGCATCCTTGAGCAAGTTGAGGATCTCAATGGGCATGTATTGAGTAAAATGAGAGGGAAAAAATTGGGGTACAACAGGTAAACTTAAGGAAATACATATGCACATGACTATAAAGTCAACAATACTATGATTTTCCTTGGATTTGGGGAACAAGTATTTTATGTAATAAAATATACATTAATTACTACCACAAAGGATAAATACTAACACAAGTGTTAAACACAAGGTAGAAAGTCAACATTCTTATCAAGTAAAAATTGTGACAAAAGAAAGAAGAAGCATCTTTAAAGAAAGTATGTTAAAGAATCAAACAAGTGTCAAAGAAAACAAGCAAGCATAATATCACTTTGGATTAAAGGTAGTTTATGAAGGAAATACATCTTTAAAGATAAGTAAACTTATGAAACATATAAAAATAATCAAGAAGATCAAAGCATGGCAAGCATGTGAAGTTTAAGTCATGTTATCAAAAGTTAGGAGTATGCATGACATATGATCAAGACAAAGTCAAACATTTAAGCAAGAATGTTTCAAGTGTTCATTGATCAAGCAAGAACCAATTATTAAAAAAAGTACATGTATTGAAGTCAAAAGATGGGTAATGGATCATGATTAGGGTTTTCAAACAAAACATGGCATCATGTGTTAAAATCAAGTACTAAGCCCTAATAAAAATCAAGTTGATCATGGTGTAAATATACACAAGGGAGGTGTAATCAAACAAAATTCATCACAAGACATGTTATGGTCATTTAAAGTGGCATTAGTCAAGCTATCTACAAAGAAAGAAAAGAGAAATTTTTTAAAAACATTTTAAAAGTACTAGTTTTAAATTAAATGAAAAAAGGTAAAATAAATTATATTTTTTTGGGATTTTTATATATTCACAAAATAGGGTAAATAAATAAGGAGTGCAAAAATTATATTAAAATAAGTTGATTTGCATATTGAATTAATCAAAAGAAAATGATTAAATAAACTAAAAAAACAAGTGATAAAAATTAACCAAGGGGTCTGCCAAGGGTTGAACTTGCACCCTTATGAATACTACACAAAATACTACCCACTAATCCATGGGCTCAATGGTCATAATAAAAACACACCCATAAAAATATATTTAAAAACAAGTGTTTAACGCTCAGAAAACAAAAAGATTAGAAAATATGCAAAAGGTAGACTTCAAACCCACGCCCTTGGAGACAAAAGACTTGAAAACGCACGCAGTGACCACTGGTGTGGTGATACATCCAATGTTTATAACACAAACCATTAAATAAGTAATAAAATATTTTTGAAAATAGAATTTGGTGCCAAATCATCATCTTCTTCATTGTTTTCATGATTTGTTACAATAACTATAACAAATATGACCAAAATTTGTAACTTCTCCAATTCTCAACCAATTTCAATAATGTAAAAATGAAATTTGCTTAGAATTTTGCAATGATTTAAAAAATAAAATCAATATAAATTAATAGAAACCATATATTTCTAATTTTGCACAAAAATATAAACCCTAACAATTTTCATTTAATCAGAACTTCATACACGAGCAAGATATATGTAAATTAGTACAGGGTTTAACATCAACACATCATAAACTACATTTTATATTTAAAATCCAATCAGTAATAATGTGTGTATGCGGAGTTTCAAGTTTGAGAAATCTTACCAATTGGAGAAAGTCCAGTGCTTATTCTAAACCTTCCACAAGCAAAGTGATGATCAAAAAAGCTTCCTGGGACCTTAGTGAAGCTAATGGAATAACTATTTTGCTTTGAGAACCTCTGAATCTTTGTACCTAAAGCAAGTTGCAAATGGAAAAGTGGGGTATAGAGGATTATGATGGAGGTGTTACAATCGTGCAATGAGGGTTTGGATGACTTATATATATATATATATATATATATATATATATATATATATATATATATATATATATATATATATATATATATATATATATATATATATATATATATATATATATATATGATGTATGTAAGGTTTATGGAGGGTTAATTCACAAGGAACTTGCAAGGATTATGAGTTTTGAAGATAAGGTTTTTAAATCTCGAGAAATGGAGTTTTTGGTGATTTCTGAGTTGAGAGAGTTTCATAGGTTTTTCTGTGAGATCAAGGTCCGTTTTAAAGTGAAAATGAGTCTCCTATTTATAGGGAAAACTAGGAGATCAAGAGTTGATTCTAATTTCAACTTGTGGAGTTATGGTTTGGTTGAGATGGAAGTAGCAAGTTTCATGAATTTTGAAGTCCCAATGCAAGCATGCTTGATCATAGGGTGACTTGCAGGGTGTAGAGGGTTACTTCTTGGCTTTGCGATACATTGTGGTTAGAAGCAACAAGGTATGGGCTCAATGAAAAGAGTTTTGTGATTAAAGCTCCTTTACAAGAATGGAAATGGAGCTTTTTGTAAAATGCTCCCAATATGGCATGAAGAATTGGATAAAGTCTCAACACTTTGAGTAATGCACTTAGGATTTGTGTAAATATCATATTATGGAGAGTTTTAAAGATTTCATGGCCTGCAAAGTGATATTATATGATATTTGGTTGGTTTGGCATGAACTTGCACCACAAATTTCCCTTATAAAAAACATCTTCACCATGGTTACTTCATAAATTCGAAACCCTTTGCTCAAATATGATAAATTCAGGCTCCTGAACTTTTTGGAAAGCTTAAAATGTTATCTACAACATTCATGTTGAACAATTTCCTTGAATCAATTGGGATCTTGGTGAAAAATGCCTTACAATATTGTTGCTTTTGGCTGAAACAAGCATTTCAGAATTTTTATAAGTGTTTTAGATTTTGAGAATTTTGAGATTCTAACTTCATTAATTCATATCTTAAAATATATGTATTTTTTGGATATCAACCCTCAATAACAAAGTTATAGCATTTTGTATTCTCTACAACTTTCATGTTGAATATTTTCCCTGAATCAGCTTGGATCTTGGTGAAACTTGTGTATGAAGTTAAGGCTTTATTAGGCATAAAACACTTGAAATTTCCAAGTGTTTAAAATTCTTTCAACTTTGACATTTATTGACATTTCTTGGTTATCTTGATCCTTGATGGACAAGTTTGGTAATTTTGAATGTTTTGATGATTCTTGATCTTTGAAGTTCAATGTTGACCAAAAATTCAAAGTTTGACTTTTGTGTGCAATTGACTTTTTATTAGTTGATTCCAATTATTTCACTATTTATTAATTGCATCTTTGGAAATGTCTTGAGCAATACAATTAGGTTAAGAAGTTGCGTTTGAGTTCTATGAGTCAATGCTTCAAGCCATTAAGCAAATGATTAACTTTCTTCAATCAAAACCCCAAGGACTAAACTTCAAACCCTAATTGGTGAAGACTTGTACTAATGAAGAGTTCTTGATTCAAAAATCTACTTGACACAAGAATCAAACACACAAGCTATCTTTGTATTTTTCTAGAGATATGATGATGCATATAAGGTGGGATTTTAGGTCAAAAATTAGGATACAATAATATGTTGAAAATAATACAAGTTAACATCCCATTTTGTGAATCTCTTGAACAAATTATGATTTATGCTAAATTCAGGAAATAACTCTTATTGGGAAAACTCAAGTTGAAACATGATGAAAACATTGTTGTGGAGGAAGAGTGCCATATAATCATTCAAATAAAGCATCGACCCAAACTCAGTGATCCAATTAGATTTACCATTTCTTGTTGTTGTACCCCAAAATTTGCCCTCTCATCTCTCAAGACATTTCCTCACAACGATTTTCAAAAGTTCAAATTTGCACAAAGTACAATTGGCCTTTCAAGCATCAAATCAAAGAAGAGAATTCCTGCTTCGATTTCAGATCCTTCATTTTGGCTTTTGGCCTCTTTTGATGCAAGCTTGGCTTACATCCTTCGATTGGGCTTTTGGCCTCTTTCGATACAAGCATGGCTTACATCCTTCGATTGAGCATTGGCCCCTGACATGCTTACTTTGATTCATAAAGCAATGTCTATCTACATGCAGCCTTCGATTAAAAAATTACCTCTTTTCTACATGCTTGGATTCACAAAAGCAAGGGGATCCCACCATGCTAGCGTACACAAGGCAAAAGCTTCACTATGGCTAGAATTCATATTAGCACCCACGGGGAATTGGCTATTTTCATGCTAGCTCTGACTGGACAAAGTCTCCCTTTGAAACAAATTGCTTTTGTTTCACAAGGGAAACACCTATATTTATACAAGCCTCATTTGGGCAAGTAGGGACCTCCTACATGCAAGCTTCGATTGCACCATTGGTCTTACATGTTTTTTTATTCACAATGCAATGGTTACCTGCATGCCTACTTCGATTGAGCAAGGGCCTTTGCATTTTTTTTCTTGATGACTACCTGCATGAAAACTTGATTCCTGCTTCAATTGGGAATTTGATTTCTTTTGAGCAAGCTTGATTCCTACTTCAACTGGGAAGTATCACCCTTGGAAAGTTTGTTTCGACATGCATAGTTTCTGCATTATGGTGGCCCATTCGAAGGTCATGCAATACATACCTGGATGTCCCATTCGAAGGACATATTTGTGGCCCCTTTGAAGGGCGTGCAAGACTTACCTGGATGTCCCATTCGAAGGACATATTTGGTGGCCCATTGAATGACATATTTTGTGGCCCATCCAAAGAACATAAATCTGTTGCATTCGAAGGAACATGCAAAAGGTCCATTCGAAGAACACAATTAATGTTTTGTCTTTTGATGAGTCTAATCGAAGGCCTGCTGACCAAATTCTAATACGCTGCAAATCCAAGCCTGATGCACTGTCCATAACACTCCAAAATCGCTGCACAGCAGTCCTACTACGCTGATCCTATATTTTCACCAATTTGGCATACAAATATTGTACCTCGAATGCTACAAAAACAATATACTCAATTTGATCAAATTCTTTTGTTTTCCCTCTCAAATCTCAGCCAACTTCATCCATAAATAAAATGTTCCACAACATCTAAAGGGGGTTGGACAACACATCCATGGTTTTTTGGTAGCTGGAGAAACTTTGATTATATGAAAATAATCAGACACTTAACACATTCTCAAACCCAAAATCAAAATACCACACCCTTGTTTCTGTTCCTTTCGAATCCAACACTAGAAACACAACACTTGTTTATTTTCCCTTTCGAATCCAGGAGCAACCCCCACACTTTGTTCTTTCTTTCGAATCCAGCAAAAGAAACACTACACTTGTTATTTTCCTTCGAATCCAGAAACAATAAATATAACTCCACTCTTCTTGAACTTTGAATCCATTCAAAGAAACACCACACTTGTTTCTTTCCTTCGAATCTCGGAGCACCCAGGGCAGTAGCTCAAGGTCCAACACCTACATTCCAGCGTCAAGCAAGGTAATTCCGCTTAACCTAAAGCTTTTAATTTCAAACATAACGTGTAAATAACATTTGTTCACTTTTTATTTCTGTCCTTTTCGATTGCATGTTTTTCTTGTCCAAGTATACGTTAAAACTAACTTGTACAAACCCCAATCAAAAGAAGCCGCAAGAAAGGTGGATCGAAGAGTGCATACTAATACTGACTTCCAGCCCCAATCGAAAGATGGAAAAATATGTGAAATCGAAAGGCACTTCCTTAGATCCAGGATGCCTTTTCTTTCTCTCTTTTTACACTATTTTTTTCCTTTATATTTTCTATATATTTACATTCAATATGGTTGTAATAGTTAGGACTTTTATTTTTTGCAACCCCCACTTGTACACTTGTATACCCCATCCCTAAAAAAACGTAATCGCGTAGGACCTTTATTTTCCGCATTTTTATTGATTTCATAAATGTTAGTAATTAGGGTGTATGGAAAGATAAAACCAACAAGTAGACCACCCTAATCAAAGACTAAATACATACAAATCAAACACAATTCACACATGTACCTCTAGGATAATCTCACTTGTTGCTTCGGAAAATAGTTATGTCCCTCGAATATGGGCGTTTTAGCAAATACCCTCGATAAAAAGATCGTAGTCCCTCGATGACCCTCGATGTTGCCTTCGGTAAACGATCTAGTCCCTAACGAAATTTCTAAAGCGTCCCATAGGTTGCCTTCTATGACTATACAAACGACTCATGCATGTCCCTTCACATCCAACGATGGGGCTTCTTATCAATCAATGGTAATATAGAAACATATAAAGGAGGAAGAAAAGAACATTAGACCTTTCGAGTAGGTAGGACGCTCTTAGTTGCTTTCTTGCTCACAACTAAAAAACCATTTTGACACCAACACCTTCAATTGAAACATTTTAAAAGTCAAAGCTCTTTGTACACATTCTTATAGAGACGAGAATCATTACAAAGGCACTATTTAAAATCACTTTCAAAAACATCTTCCACAATAAACTCCTCTTTGAACTATTTTCAAAACCAACACTTTGTACGCATTCTTATAGAGAAGAGAATCATTACAAAGACGTTTTCAAAATATTTTTAAACCCACGCCACAAAGCACATTTTCAAACAAAAAGGAAGTGATATAGCAAGCAACTAAAAGCCCGTAGATAACTACAGATTAAAAGGGTGCTAATACCTTCCCTTTTCATAACCTACCCACCTAACTCAAGGAAACATCTCTAAAGGCCTTCCCTATTCTTTTCAACCTTTCCGTTTATTGGATAAAATAAAAGTCGGTGGAGACTCTTGCTATCAGCAATAATTGTTATCAAACACAAACAAACTAAGTCAGTTCTCCCACTGTATTACAGAACTGACGACTCTGTGGGGTTACCTTAGGGCTAGATCACCTTTACTTGCTTTCCTTGTTTGACTTGCATGCTTTACATTATGGTTCCTTGATTGAGCTTTATTTTTTATCCTCCACCTGGATCTGGGGCACCTTTTAGGTAAGTAGCAATATATTGTGGAAACTATACGGCGTAGACCGATATGGTTGAAGCAATAGCTACGTTAGTTTGACGCATTCGTTGGTACCAGTATCCCTTGTGTTGAATCGAGGCGAATACGGGGCCGCTGAGCGGTGTCATAAAACACTAAATGACCTTAGAACCTTAATTGAACAACTTGGCCATTAGGAAGTAGTGAGATAGCCGACATTGGTGTAAAGCTGAATATTGGTTGATACTCGATGCTACACTCATTGAGATTGGACTTTTGAGATATCTCGGCCGCAAGAAAAGATTGATTGTACTGAGACAATACCTAAAAGAAAGGTCAGTGATATTGAGATCCCCTAGAACCCGTTAACTTTTTAGGACAGGTTAAGCCAACTAAACTTCAAGAGGGTACTTACCTACAAACTTCATGCAAGCCTAAACCAAAGGACTTGTTTGCTTTGTGTGTATATGATTATTTGTACATAAAGACTTACTTGCTTTGCATACGTGTACATAACATCATGGCATCATACCATAGAATTTTCAATAACAATTTCAAGGACCTCAAGGGCCTATGATGCAGGGTCATGTTGAACCAGACGTCTATCAAGGGGAAAGAGGATTTATTCTCCTCTAACCAAACACAGTCAAAGATCAAAGCACGGTAACAAGAGTCAAGGGCTATGAACCACTTGACATGGTAAGCTTGATTCCCGTGGACGGGAATCCACCAATACGAAGTTCTCCAATCAAAGTTGTGACCAAAATTCAACTTCTAACACCTTCTTGTGTTTACCCCGCGAAATCCTTGAAAACATGCATCCACGTAGCATGTATCATATCATGGCAGGTTTTCCCCACACGGGTTTCTCATCTGCCTACTATTTATTTTAGTAGAGATAGCTCTAGAACAGACTATCAAGGACATTCAGACTCAAAATTCTTAACTTCAAAAAATGTTCTTGAACCTATCCAAGGGGCAAGAAGAAGTGAAAGCACTCCTCACTAGGGGAATGACCATGGAGAATCCTGAGGACAACAAGGATGACCAGTTGGAACAGCTACAAACTGAGATAGCCATAATGAAGATCCAGATGATGGAACATATGGTGGGCCAAATGGCTCTTATCAAAAACTTAGCTCAGGGACAAGAAGAGATGAGAGCCCTCGTCAACAAGCTTCATCAAGACGGATACAACCATATGGGGCAAACAGTTAGAATTGGGGATTGAGTCATTAATCAACCTCCGATGAGACAAGAAGTTGGCTTGGTGGAGAGTAGACATTTCCAAATTACTGCATCATCACGAGCCCAACAACAACCTCACCCACAATGACAGGGGAGTCAACGTAAGGAGGTCGCACCTAAGAGACAATTCACCAGGATCAGCATGTCGCTGGCTCAGGCGTTACAACACATGTTGAAGGAAGAGCTAATTATGTTAAAGGCTCGTATCCAGAATCCTAATATTGCTGCTCCTAGTTACCACCCCTTCTGATGGTCCTGGACATGATACGAATGGTTGCTGGGCTCTGAAGAACAAAATTCATGACCTAATCGACGAAGGAGTGCTGGAATTCACACAAGATGGCCAGCTAGAATTTTTCTATCAAAAACACACCATCTGAAGTGACCAAATTAGGGGAGAAACTTTTGTTTATTAGAATTTTCAATTGTAATTTCTTTTGCTTGTTTGAACACTTATCTATTAATGTTAAACTTTGTTTCATTAATGCATTGCATATGTTTGTCTTGAATTAATCCATTCATTTCCACTCTATTTAAACTATGCTTTTACTCCCTTTATGATATTCAACTCTTGTTGCAAGCCTTTAGAGGGAGGATGACGAAAACAATTCCATAATCTCACCAAATATTCGTTTGGACAAACCTTGATGATGATGTACAAGCGTTTGTTTCAATTCCTAAACACTGGAGTTATAAGGAGGATAATCCCTAGTCAACCCCTTTGAGCCTAAGAAGTAGGAGTTTTCTTTTTTATAAAAATTGAAACATTTAACCAAAACCTGGGGCAGGGTAGTTTCTCAGTTAATTCAAATTTGCGTTCAGTCGCAAGCTTTTACTTCCTAAACAACGAATGACATCAAGAATATCCTTCTGAATCAAAAGACAACGATGGTTCCCTATAAAATAGGCAGTCATTATCTCTCAAAATAAAACCCCACTAAGTCAAAACCTATGAAGGACACTTATTAAAAACTAGGGCATCCCGCTGACTTTAATCTCAAAACAAGAGCAGTCAGGCAAAAATTAAGGATAATAAATCAGTAAAAAAAGGTCACTACAAATCCTTGACAACATGGAAAATGTCGCAAAAATGACTGCCTTCTCAAATAAACTTCCAAATATCTTAACCATCATTCCAGAGTCAATTGAAGTTCAAACGCACAATTAACTAAGTTTAGGATTGAAGAACATCACAAAGAACGGACGGCTACAAATACACTTTGAGCCTTATCCTTTGTTTCTTAAATGATGAACCAGACCATGCTATAACCCTTCAAAAGTCCTAATTGAAGGATGGGTTAGTTCGAAAGCATATTGTTACAAAAGGTATCCTTACTCCTGTGAGGCTTACTGTAAATCCTGGTTTGAATTCATGTTCTTATAAAATTCTTTTATCTTCTAAAACGCATTTTTCGAAACTTCAAGACAAGCATAAACTTTGCATTATTTGAACATCCTTGTTTGCCTATGGCTAATTGTTTGGAGAAATTCATACAATGAATATCCAATGAACGGAAATTCTCAAGAAACAGAACCACTTCAAATGTAATGAGACTCAATGACAAATCTCCTGTAAGCAAGGGGGTATGACATGTCACTACCCAACTCGTCTAGGGAAGTCAAGTCAAGATTCCAAGAAATCTCTCAAGAAGTGTTGAGTAACCAGGGGCAGGTCTTTATCTGAATCACTTGGAGCATTGAACTTGAATTCCAGCAAAAGGTCACATACGGCCAAGCAAACATTTTCTGCCAGTACTACAACACATACTACTAGGGGCAGTGACAAATCTCCCACAAAGTCCTTTTCATAGGATGATCCTCAGTCAAATCCCCACAAAGTCATCTCTATAAGGTTATCCCCACAGAATAATATTCACGAATTAGGGTAGGAATCCCTCCAGACCGAATTCATGGACATCCCCATAAAGTTGGATCCATGCAATCCCCAGCCAAAGCTTCAATCTCCGGAAAACTTCTCCCCAATTGATTTAATCTCAAGAATCCTCGAGGAGTTCTGCCAAACGAAAACACCTCTCTAGCAGATTGGCAACAGGGTTTATTTCCCCAACAAACTACAGATTCCCCAGCTTGAGTTTGCCTCTTCGACTATTACAAATCAAGGGACCACAACCCCTCTTCCCCAGTAGACTTTTCTACAATCCCCAGTGAGTTGCTACAAAACCTGGGAGACAAACAAATAACAGTTAACTTCTCTATCCCTAACAAGTTGTTAACTTCCTTTATCTTCCACCAAGAGATAGCTCCCCAGTAGAGCAACTGACAACTAAAAATCCTGAACTCTTTTCCCCAAGAAGAAATTAACACTCTCCACAGAGTTTTCCCTCAAACAAATTCAATATTCCCTAATAGAGTTCTCCTCAAACAACAAAACAGGAATCCCCAGCGGAAACATTCTAAAACAAGGTCTGGAGAGGTGCATACTCTTCATCCCCAACAGTAGTCCAGGATTTAACTCCCCAAAAGCTCCTCGGCATTTGTCAAGGATTTATTTTCCAAGACAAAGATACATTTCAACAACATTCATAGCACATGCATACAAAATACATATAGCACAAATCTCATTTATTTTGAGAACATAATTACGCAATGCATACATCATGCCATTGCATATAACTAACTCTTTACCTTTTCAGGAAAAGATCAATCAACAGATAAGTGTCATCAACTATCTGTAAACTTCTCCAAGACAAAATCAAGCTTGGATTTTTTCTGATACCTGCTGAAGTAGTAGTCATCAAAGATTCCTTCATTGCCTTTTGGAGTAGCGGTTGTCAAAGATTCCTTCATTACCTTTTGGAGTAGTAATCGTCAAATATTCCTTCATTATCTATCACAGTCAAGCTTCATACTTACCAACAAAAAAAAGTTCCAGATTAATACTTGAAACCAGACAGGAAAACTATCTGTGAGCGATTGATTGTAGATTAATATCTAAAATCAGATAGGACAACTATCTACATGAACTGATTGAAGATTAACTCTCGAAATAAGCTGGAGAAACTATCTTTCTTTCAAAAGAGGTCAGCGATTAAATACATGAAACCAGACAGGACAACTATCTCAACGACCAACAAAAATAATTTCCAGATTAATACCTGAAACCAGACAGAAAAACTATCTGTGAGCGACTGATTATAGATTAATACCTGAAACCAGATAGGACAACTATCTACATGAACTGATTGAAGGTTAACTCCTGAAACAAGCTGGGGAAACTATCTTTCTTTCAAAAGAGGTCAGAGATTAAATACCTCAAACCATACAGGACAACTATCTCAACGACCAACAAAAACAAGTTCCAGATTAATACCTAAAGCAAGATAGGACAAATATCCGTGAACGGTTAATTGTAGATCAATTCCCGAAACAAGATGGGGCGACTATCTACATGACGAACATTTCCTTCAGAGGAGTTCTAAAGCACATTTCCCCTTCAACACTTCATTATTAAAAGCATCTCCTTCAAGAGTTTTATTCTGAAAAACATCTCCTTCAGCGCTTCATTCTGAAAAGCATTTCCCCTTCAGATACAGAATCTTGAAAAACATTCAAAGACCGAGTTCTGGCGAACATTTCCTACAGAGGTGTTCTAAAACGCATTTCCCCTTCAGAGACGGAATACTGAAAAGCATTCTTCAAGATACAGTCAAACTTAGACTTAGTCTAATTTCTGTCAACAATCACCTTTGTATGGCATTTGTAAGCCCATCTCCGACTACACTCCATCAACGCTCTAAATGGCATCTTTAAGCCCATTCCCTACACAATCAACCGCCACATGTTTGAGTGAAAATTTCTGGGCACTCTAGTGCTCAATCATCTTCCACCTTCAACTCACGAATGGCGGACTCGCCAATCTAACTCTTCAGGTTTAAGAAGATTGAACAGGGGCAGCTATTGTACCCCAAAATTTGCCCTCTCATCTCTCAAGATATTTCCTCACAAGGATTTTCAAAAGTTCAAATTTTCACAAAGTACAATTGGGCTTTCAAGCATCAAATCAAAGAAGAGCATGCCGACTTTGATTTCATATCCTTCGATTGGGCTTTTAGCTTCTTTCGATGCAAGCTTGGCTTACGTCCTTCGATTGGGATTTTGGCCGCTTTCGATGCAAGTTTGGCTTACATCCTCTGATTGAGCATTGGCCCCTTACATGCTTACTTTGATTCATAAAGAAATGGCTATCTGCATGCAGCCTTTGATTGAACAATTACCTATTTCCTGCATGCTTCGATTCACAAAAGCAAGGGGCTCCTACCATGCTAGAGTACACAAGGCAAACACTTCCTTATGGCTAGCATTCATATTATCACCCCCAGGGCATTGGCTATCTTCATGCTAGCTCTGACTGGGCAAAGTCTCCCTTTGAAACAACTTGCTTTCATTTCACAAGGGAAACGCCTATCTTTATACAAGCCTCGTTTGGGCAAGTAGGGACCTCCTGCATGCAAGCTTCGATTGCATCATTGGCCTTACATGTTTGCTTGATTCATAATGAAATAGTTACCTGCATGCCTATTTTGATTGAGAAAGGGCCTTTGCAGGTTTGTCTTAATGACTACCTGCATGCAAGCTTGATTCCTACTTCGATTGGGCATTTGATTTCTTTTGAGCAAGCTTGATTCCTACTTCGACTGGGCAGTATCTCTATTGGAAAGTTTGTTTCGACATGCATAGTTTCTGCATTGTGCTGGCCCATTCGAAGGGAATGCAAGACATACCTGGATATCCCATTCGAAGGACATATTTGGTGGCCCATTCAAAGGGCATGCAAGACATACCTGGATGTCCCATTCGAAGGACATATTTGGTGGCCCATTCGAATGACATATTTGGTGGCCCATCCAAAGAACATAATTTTTTTACATTCGAAGGAACATGCAAAAGGTCCATTCGAAGAACATAATTAATGTTTGGTCTTTTAATGAGTCTAATCGAAGGCTTGCTGACCAAAGTCCAATGCACTGCAAGTCCAAGCCTGATGCACTAGCCACAACACTCCAAAACTGATGAACAGGAGTCCTGTTACGCTGCTCCTATATTTACACCAATTTGGTATACAAATATTGTACCTCGAAAGCTACAAAAACAATATACTCAATTTTTTCAAATTCTTTTATTTTCCCTCTCAAGTCTCAGCCAACTTCATCTATAAATAAAATGTTCCATAACATCTAAAGGGGGATGGAAAACACATCCAGGGTTTTTTGGTAGCTGGAGAAACTTTGATTATGTGAAAATCATTAAACACTTAACACATTCTCAAACCAAGAATCAAAAGACCACACCCTTGTGTCTGTTCCTTTCGAATCCAACACTAGAAACACAACACTTATTTCTTTTCCCTTTCTAATCTAGGAGAAACCCCCTACACTTTGTTCTTTCTTTCGAATCCAGCAAAAGAAACACTACACATGTTCTTTTCCTTCGAATCCAGATACAAAAAAAAAACAACTTCACTCTTCTTGACCTTCGAATCCATTCAAAGAAACACCGAACTTATTTCTTTCTTTCGAATCTAGGAGCACCCAGGGCAGCAACTCAAGGTCCAACACCTACATTCCAGCGTCAAGCAAGGTAAGTCCTCTTAACCTTAAGCTTTTCGTTTCAAACATAACGTGTAAATAACATTTGTTCACTTTTTATTTCTGTCCTTTTCGATTGCATGTTTTTCTTGTTCAAGTATATGTTAAAACTAACTTGTACAGACCCCAATCGAAAAAAGCAGCAAGAAAGGTGAATCGAAGAGTGCATACTAATACTGACTTCCAGCCCCAATCAAAAGATGGGAAAATATGTGAAATTGAAAGGCACTTCCTTCGATCCAGGACGCCTTTTCTTTCTCTCTTTTTAAACTATTTTTTGCCTTTATATTTTATATATATTTACATTCAATATGGCTGTAATAATTAGGACTTTTATTTTTTGCAATCCCCACTTTTACAGTTGTATACCCCATCCCTCAAAAAAAAACATCTAATAGCGTAGTACCTTTATTTTCAGCATTTTTATTGCTTTCATAAATGTTAGTAATTAGGGTGTATGGAAAGATAAAACCAACAAGTAGACCACCCTAATCAAAGAATAAATGCATGCAAATCAAACACAATTCACACATGCACCTCTAGGTTAATCTCACTTGTCTTCTCGGAAAATAGTCATGTCCCTCGAATATGGGCATTTTAGCAAAGACCCTCGATAAAAAGATCGTAGTCCCTCGATGACCCTCGATGTTGCATTCGGTAAACGATCTAGTCCCTAACGAAATTGCTAAAGCGTCCCATAGGTTGCCTTCTATGACTATACAAATGACCCACGCCCGTCCCTTCACATCTAACAATGGAGCTTCTTATCAATCAATGGTAAGATAGCAACATATAAAGAGGAGGAAAAGAACATTAGACCTTTCGAGTAGGTAGGACGCTCTTAGTTGCTTGCTTGCTCATAATTAAAAAACCATTTTCACACCAACACCTTCAATTGAAACAATTTCAAAAGTCAAAGCTCTTTGTACACATTCTTATAGAGACGAGAATCATTACAAATGCACTTTTTAAAATCACTTTCAAAAATATCTTCCACAACAAACACCTCTTTGAACTATTTTCAAAATCAACACTTTGTATGCATTCTTATAGAGACGAGAATCATTACAAAGACGTTTTCAAAATATTTTTAAACACACACCACAAAGCACATTTTCAAACAAAAAGCAAGTGATCTAGCAAGCAACTAAGAGCCCGTAGATAACTATGTATGAAAAGGGTACTAATACCTTCCCTTTTCATAACCTACCCCTGAACTCAAGAAAACATCTCTAAAGATCTTTCCTGTTCGTTTCAATCTTTCCTTTTGTTGGATAAAAGAAAAGTCGATGGAGACTCTTGCTATCCGCAACAATTATGATCAAACACAAACAAACCAAGTCAGTTCTCCCACCATATTACACTTGTTCTATTGATTCACTAACTACTGGCCATGATCTGTGTGATTTAGGAGCTAGCATCAATCTAAATCCACTATATATGACCAGAAGTTAAATTATGGTGACTCTAAACCGACTCAAATGACGCTAACATTGGTTGATCGATCATATACGCATATGGAGTTCTTGAAGATGTCCCTGTTAGAGTCAATGATTTATTATTTCCAGCATATTTTTTATATTCTTGACATGCTAGTAGACTATGAAACACCACTACTTCTCAAAAGACCGTTCTTAGAAACAAGCATGGCTCTCATTGATGTGGAGATGGGATAATTGATTTTGAGATTTAACAAAGAGCAAGTTGTGTTTAAGGTGTTTGAAACCATAAAACATATAAAAATCAGAACCATTAATGCTAAAAAATTGACATGGTTGAAGATGTAGCTGAGGAAGTGTTTCCAAGTGAGTCATCTTTGTTTCCGATTGAATATATTATGATGAATTCTATTGACATGATTGGGGAAGGACAAGATAAAGAAGTCAAGGAATATGTGCTTGTCATATATAAAAGTGAGACCTTGATTAATCCTGAACCAAATGTCTTAGTGTTAACAAAAGTTCAAAATTTTAGATTCTTAACGTGAAAGAGAATCATCCATATTTAAAGTTTACTCTCTTGAGAAAAAAACTAAGACATCCTAATCTAACTTGTAGTCCTTTATCTAGTTTAGAAAAAGAGAAATTTGGAAGAGTATTGAGAAATAATTGGGAAATATGTGATTGGAACATATGTGAGCAAAAGGGGAGAAATCAGACTAATTGCATGTACAAGAACAAGTTTGAATTTAAACTAATTAGATACACTAATACAACTCTGAAGGCACAACCTTATTAGAGAAGAAAGTGATCAAGCTATGGACATTAAAGAAGCTCTTAATGAGAGGAAATCTATTAAATAAATTTTTAATTTCATTTGCATTTTAATTTCATGTAATTTCTTTCTAATCATCTTTTATTTTATAGCAGGTTATTATGGAGAAGTTATATACCAGGAAAATGTGGAGGATTTGCACAACTACTTTAACAACAATATGTGATTTATGAGTTTCAAATTTTTCTTAGTTTTTATTTTTTGTATTTCTCTTTTCTGTACTTCAATCTAATGAAGAGTAGTATATAATTGATGAATGCTCTTCCCCATTTGTACTACTACTCTTTGTTTTACTTAATGAACAAGTTTGTGATTATTGTTTCTTTCACTTAATGATTTTCTACGTTACTTGTGAAAATAATAAAAAGAAAAAAGAAAACAAGTCGTTAGAAAAGAATGAACAAAAAGAGTTGATCAACATAAAAGTTCATGATGCAGATTGACATTTGATGAAGAAAGGGAACGTCAACTAACTTGTACTTAATCTCTAGATACCCTAACTAGTAAGGGTTGAGCCAAAAATCTCCATTATTTACTTTTTCTTCTTATGAGAGTATTCGTGCATTAGTAATTTCTAGAATTTTCTTTATTTGTACTGATTCTATTTGTCTGATGAATACACATTGAGGCAGTTTATTTGTCTGATGAATACACATTGAGGCAGTTGTTTGTGAAAACCCTAAGTCTTTTTAAGCCCACGTGATTTAAATGTTAATATCAGTTGTGTAGCCACTTTGAGCCTGAACCTTTTCTTTTGGTGACATTGCATGTTATATAGCCAATTGAAATTCAAGGTTAATCTTTCCACTCTCTTTGGAGTTAGGTAAAAAAATATATTTTTTTATCTAATAAAAAAAGAATAAGTTAAGGGAATTTGAATAAATATCTAACCGCTCTTCTTTATCAAACTTTAATCCAAAATTCTTCTAGTGCTTATTTTTTTCATACTTATCATAGTTGAAAATCTCCCTTTATATTTATTTTAATTTGCATTAATATAACCTTATTTAAATTCATAATTTTTGTGGAGACGAATTATTTTATTAGTTCGACTGTATTAGTACTCTTGTTAAGAAAGTCGTCAATAATCAAAACTATCGTGAACATCTAACTTCTAAAGATCCACATTCTCTTCATTTTTAATGACGAGAATGCATCTTTCAATGAATTGGAGAAAACACATAGATCCATATTCTCGCCCTTTTTTTAATGATAACATGACATCTTTCAATAAGATGGAGAAAATATAAAAACATAAATAAAAGATTGAAGTGACTAAACTCTCTTTCACAAATATAAAGATTATATTTCTCACTGTTATTATCAAAATTGAAGAAATAAACCGATAGATTAAGACGGAAAACACACATGTGCAAGCACATAAATAAAAAGAAGTTAAGGAAGGATGTATTTAATAATCAATTAAGTATTTTGTCATATATAAGACTAACAATCCTTATCAAATACTCTTTAAAGGGATTCTAAATCCATACCTATACTAACGTGGGATGTTGTTTAACCACTCCAACAATAGAACCAACTAACTCCTCTAGAAGCTCTTTCTCTAAAACAAAAAAACAAAAAATTATGAAATCAATAATAAAATAAAAAGGTAACAAAATTAACAAATTATTATAACTCAACGGAGGCAAGTGCCCCAATTAGATGGCCACAAACCAGCCGTAAATACTAGATATATTGCTAAAAGAAGTCCTATACTCGTAAGTAATAATTTTTATTTTATTAAATTGATCTTTTTAAAATTTTCCAAGATACAAAATTTTAAGAACTAAAACCTTAAACTTAATGGCTTGGGCCAATCCTAATCATAATAATAATACTTTCGTTACTTTTTTTATTTATTTTAGTTAAAATATGGATGATAAATATTTGCACTATACTTAGCTGTCCAAGTGTAATAAATATAGAATTGAAATTGCTACTCAATACAAGTAATTTTTAAAAGCCGATACTTTTGTTGTACCCTGGCAATATTCTACTATTTCAATCCCTAACAACTATTGGTTATTGGTGTGAATGCTGATATACCTATATTCTGATTCAAGTATTGTATATTTTTGTATCAAACTCTTAGTTTTAACATATATAACATGAATTATGCTTAGATAAGCTAAGAAACTCAAGCATCGTGTCAGCAAAGAATCTGATTGGGGTTGGCAAGATAAGGTTATCAGCTGTTGCAAAGAATATAATATTACTAGCTTGCTCATAATCTGTGGGATCTTCATCTAGTAGACAGGCACATATCTTATCTTTTGATATATACACATTATCAACAAACTAGAATGATAATATTGTTATATAGCTACCTAGCTACTACCTATTGTGTGAAAAAATTGAAGAGTTAACAATAATTCATTTTTATTTTTTAATTTTGTTATAAGACTCAATTCAAAAAGGGTCATACTTTATAATTTAGAGAGAGAAACTAGAAATATAAAGAGTTTTTTTCTCTTTCATTTATTTCAATAATGATATAGACTCGTCAAACTGATTCATCTAACTTGTTGTTTTATGCAGGATAAGTTGAAGTTTTCAACTTGACCCTGTCTAACAAAATATGTCTAAAAGACTTTCTTCTAAAATAAAGTTGAATAAATTATTTGAGTAATTATTATTTTTAATTATAAACTAGACCAAAGTCTATTAAGCATTAGACCAGGTTACCCCAAATCACTAGCACATAGGCGACCTGGTGACTAGACATACCTTAAAGGTACATTGAATAAGGGTCAAACAAATTCTTGTTGATTATCATATAAAAAGACTTAAAAGTTTTCTTTAGGTTTGTCCAAAGGGGAAATTATCTCAAAAAAGATTTTAGAGGCTCAAAACTTTGTTCCTCTTTCTATAAAGCCTAATTGATGAATCAAGACCGGGAACATACACTTTCCAACTCCAACCCCACACTCACGAGCTTCACTAACTTGATCGTAAGAGGGTTTGTAGACATATCCACCACCTTCAGAAGCTACAAAGCACCAATCATAATTAAACACCTTACCATGATTCAACAACACAAAGATCTGAAGGTCTAATTTGATCATTCGCGCAATTTATGGGAATTATGCAACATTCCCTCTCTTGGAGCATTCAGAGTTGTATACTCTTTATACCTTGTAATGAGATGTCTCTTATTGTCCTTTTGTATTTTTCATCATTTTCACCATCCTTATGTAGTACTTCATCTTCAAATGGATTACTGATATAACCTTTCATAATCATGTCAATGTCAGACATTTTATGATACAATTGTATATAAATTTGTAATCAGTTACTAAAAATTTAGTTTTGAGAGTCCTCCCATCTATTAGTGTTTTAAAAATCACCATTAACTCTAAAAAACCTTAAGGCTTGGTCGTGGAACTTTTGAATACCTAGAGGTTGCAACCATTGTAAGGCATTATGTTCTTATGGGTGAGCTAGGGTGCATGGAACAACTCAATATAAATAATAACACAATAATTGATGTGATCCACCAATGCCTGACATACATCATAGTTGGACATTATGGCCGTTATAAATAACCAAACATGTTTATTTGGTGCCCTATTGATCAATTTCTTATCATAAAAAGATATTAGGGACCTATTCTTCTTACTCGGTCTATTTTCCCGCCTTTTGTTTGAGTGACCATTTTGTTTAGTTTCCATTTCGTTTAGTTTCCATTTCACCAAGTTGTATGATATTTGTTAAGAGCTAAAAAATCCCAATGATACCACATCAGCGTTTTTTTGGTGATTCTACTACTTTAGTAATTCATATCATGCGGTAACCATAATTGAGAGGCTCTCCCATGTAAGTGCACTAATTCTCACTTATCTATCTTACATGACTTTTTTTCCTTCTTGGCCAAAATAAAGTTCTTGGCCCATCTCTTGGAGGGAGTGGAGTTATGTCATGGGTTACGCTCTCAAACAACCATCTTCTTTCCTGAATTAAACTTGGTCAAACTTTCTTTATGTATTAAATCTTGTATCCCATCATTTAACAAGAAGGAACCCTCCATATTATGCCCATGACTATGGTGAAACATGTAATACCTTGATTTTTCTATCCTCGTGAGAAGGAGTAAAACAATTAAAACACATAAGTGAGCCTATTATATATCCTAATTTTCGCCTTTCCTTGGTATGAATTTCTTCATGTCCTCAACTATGGTTTGGAAGAGATTGATGATTTGTCTATTTTGGTGCTCTCATCCTCAATTGGTTCATCATCATCATCATCATCATCATCTTCTTCTTCTTCCTTAAATGATGAATCTTCTTCTATCTCTCCATTATTGACATGGACTCTAATCTTTTTTAGGGAATTATAGGTAACCCTATGGCTTGTTGGGTCTTCTTTTTAATCAATTGTGTTAATGTTGAATGAGGAAAGAAGTTGTGTGATTAGTGGTTCATTGGGTAGTCATGTAGATGGGTTTTACCTACACCGATTCATGTGGTTGAATGTGCTCTCTACCCTATTTGTTGGGATCTCTTGGGTTAGAAGCCATAAGGGTACTACATTTTTTCTAATTACATAACCATGATTTATGATCCTTGGGAAGAGGATTCTAGTAGAAGGTAGTGGAGGATTCTAACTTTTGGTTTCAGGTGAGTAGCTTTGAAGACAACTTTCTTCTTTTCGATGGCATTGATTACGAGGTGGTTGATGGAAGTGGAGTGCTTAAAGTTTTGAATATAATATGTTTATTGAGTGTCTAAGTCAGTCCATTAGAGGCTTTACTTTTTTAAGATAATAGTTTTTTAGGCTTTAGAATACATTCTGATTGCCATTATTGGATAGTTAAGTCCATCAAACCCTAATGATAAGGTTTGCATCTTTATCCCCTTAATTGTTCATACTTGACATATCATAAGACATTAGTTGTCATCAATAAGGTTGATTTCCTTGTTAAAAGTATATCTCCTGCAAAATAAGGTTCCACAATTTGTCCCAAAGGAGAGTCCCTCTGTTCTGTGAGGATGTCTCCTAGGAGAAATCACTCCAAGCAAAGGACATTGAAGTCGCATCTATTTGGGAGTCTAAGAAATATAACACTACATAGTCTTTTAAGCACAAGGGCTTGTAAAGGGAAAATTTATTTTAATACTTCTTTCAGGCCCCCTCCGGTGGCATGGATTTTCCCTTATTGTTTTAGCAGGGGGTCTGTTGGGTGAGAGTATGAACACTGATAGGTCTAGAAGGGGGTTGAATATACCATTTTCCAATTATACATTTTCAAAAAAAATTAGGTCCCTTGTACGAAATCAGATATTTTAAAAAAGATGTGGAAGCTAAACACAAAATGAGAAAGCTTGGAAGCATCTCAATGGAATAATCCATATGAAATGGTACATGATTTTCTTTATGCATTTGATTGCTTTGAATGCAAGTCATTCACAAGAATACACAATTAACTTTTCAACAAAATTATTTCAAAACATATAGCCCATATATTCTAACAAGGCATAATTGAAGTCATGATACTTCAATAAGATTGATACACCATATTCCTAAGTTTATACATTAAATATCTATAAGAAAAGTATAACTAATATGATATACAATCAATGCAAAAATGCAACGATGCAATCACATAGTAATGGATACTAGAAAAGTAAAAGAGTTAAGGGAAGAATAAAAATTACACAACGATATATAATAGTTCAGCTGTCGTCTTTGCATTACCCACTCCATTCTTCAATGGTGTTAAAACCATCGGGAAATAATCATGATATTCCATTATTTTTATAAGTTTGATTACATAATTTTGATTGTAATGAACTATCATACAATATTTATCTTTGTTGATGCAAACACTATAAATGGATAACGAAATTGAAGATCACTAAAGGATCTTGATCCAATAACCTTTCTACAAACAATAATTATGCTTCAAGTATTCATATGCGGCAATCCACCTAATTCCACCGATCTCTTGTCTGAGAGATTGTCATAGCCAAGCATTAATGGATAATTTCCAACTTTGTTTGCGAGCAATCTTTCTCCAACTACACCAAATATAGATACCATTCATCCCTACCTTACAGACAGTTGATACTTGATCTTGCCAAAGTCTTTGGAGTATAATGGAAACTCTATTCTTGGTGAATAACAATGAACACCAAACTGCATTGAAGAAATGATACATGCACCGGTTACAAATAGCAAACCTCACATAAAAACATTAATAACCCCATTATGCCACTGGTCTCCCTTAACACTCAATATTTAGTGATGAAGGTCCTCAACATGGGAACAAGACTAAGGAAGAAGATGGTGATCCGTTCCTGAGTATCTCACAATAATCTACAAACACAAGGTGTTAATCAAGTGTTTTAGATAAGGGTAAATTAATAACACACACACACACACACACAAACAAGGTTCTCTCAAGTTTTTAGATGAATGGGTCTTGGGTTTGATTGTTATCGAGAAATTGATTAACCATGAACACATACAAGATTAGTCAACTCTCGCTCTCTAATTTTCACTCAAACAGACAATAAATTTCACAAAACAAGATGCGACAAAAAGAAATAATTCAATCATGAATCCATTGTCAAGAAGTTGTAATGGTGAAGAAGTGAAAGAATCATGATAATGGAGATGGACACAGAAAGGATAGAAGACTAAATAACATTTTTCCTCAATGGTTATTACCATAGGTTTCAAACTTGTTATTTTCACCAAAAGAAACAACTATTTAAATAATGAAGGTGAGAAAAACATAAGGAGGGGGTTGAAATGTGTTGACTTTTTCTTCTTTTTCCCTTTGAGGTCTGATATAAATTCTGATGATAATGTTCAGAATAGGATTTAGAATCGGATAAATAGCAGTAGAATATTTTTGAACTGAAATAAAGGAGAGAGCAGGACAAGAAATTATCCTGGTTCCTCCTGCAAATCAGGAGTAGTCCAGTACCCTTGAACTTCCAAGAGATTTCCACTATAACGAAATCTGATTACACGTTGCTCAAGAAAACAAGAAAGAAACTTCCAATACCCAAACTCACAAGTAAGGGACTTCAATGCTCAAGCACACAAGAGGGATACTTATGATTGCTCAAGTACACAAGCAAGAGACTTCCAATTGCTCAAGCATACAAGCAAGAGACTTCAAATTTCTCAAGCATATAGGCAAGAGACTTCTAGCAATTTATCTAACATATAAATGATAGTGATAAAGTGATAATTACATTTGATATACAATTAGTGGCGTAAACAGAATACAACACAGGAAAACTCCAAGACTTAAGAACTTATAAGAATATACAATTGGTAAGAAATTCTAAGTTAGTTTGTGCTCTTTGTTTTGACAAAGTAACTTATCACTTTCTTGTCAAGTTGCCATTTTTTTCTTCTCAAAATCTTCAACTCCTTTTATAGAGTTCTATGAAAGAGTCGTGGGAGAGAACTTCAAGAACAAGAGAGTATTTGAAGAGAAACATCAATAGATCAGTTGCAAAGCTTCTTGATATGGTCAATTGCGTAGAAAAATAATTTGAAATTCATTTTCTACAAAAGGGGTTATCATTTTTAAAACTTTAGGCTTCTGCAACTTTCTGGTAAGTATTCATGTGACCAGAATAGGACAAAATGACCTCAGAGTTTGATAATGATGTGTCATAAAATCCTTGATTTTTAAGCTTTGACTGGATTCGGGTTCTGGTCCTTTAGAGTCTGAGTCTTAGCTTCTGATCCTTGAGAATCTAACTCTTTAGAGGTTGGCTTGATCTTTAGAAGTTGACTTGTTTAGATTCTGGAGACTCCAGGTTTTAATCATTAGAAGGTGTATTGATCAGAATTTGATTCTGTAGAGTTTGATCTTCAAAATCTGTCTCTTAATAGCTTCTCTTTTAATGTTCCGTGCAGTTTCAAAATTGACTTTAAATCAGTATATTTTTACCTGGAGACTTGAACACTCATTAGTCTACCAAGTTGTTCTTTAAATACTTTGTTATCATCAAAACCTTAGGGATATGTTATAAACCAATTTTGTTCCAACCATCTCTCCCTTTTTGATGATGACAAACAAATGTATTTAGGAACAATGGTTGTTAATTTAATTAACATTTTGACTGCAGGGTATGAGGTTTGTAAGCTCCCCCTGAGTTTGATAGTCCTAAGGGTGAAGTTGTAAGCTCCCCTTAAGTCAAAAAGTCCTAAGGGTGAGGTTTTTAAGCCCCCCTTAAATCCTAGCCAAGTAAATTAAATTATCATAGAAGCCAATAATCAATTCTTCAGAATTTAAGCATAAACAATATAAAACAATTAGATCTATATGCTTAAATACTTATCCTTCTTATCCCACTTTTGTCATCAATAAAAAAAAAGAGCGAAGACAGAAAAGAGGCTGAAAAATAAAAACCATGTTTGGGATTATGTAATTCTGAATAAAAATAAGCTAAAATCAGTCCTACTCTCCTTTAGTCTAAGAAAGTTCTGAAATTTTTTTGGATAGTATGGTTGATAAAAACATATTTCGAGTTTCAAGGTGGTCAAAACTCCAATTCTAACAGCTGAGCATATAAAATCAAGGATCATAAATTGAAAGACGTGCATGACGACTAAGACCATCTTCTCTCTCCTACGTCCATTGGTGCACAAAGATTGAAACTGACCAGGCATTATCCTTTACTTTCTATAAATCAGGATTTGCATTATCTACAAGATCATATCTTTCTTCCTCCTAACTTCTCTTTTCAAGCATCATGGGCAAGCCAAAGCAAGATAATACCTTGAGGAGATATTTTACTAAGGAGGTTAATAAAATCATGAGGAAGCGGGAGAGGGAAGAAAATATCTGATATGCTGAAGCTGCAAAAGCTCATACTGCAATAGAAAGTGAGGTTCAAGCATGTATAAAGCAGCTACAAATAGAGGGAAAACTTTAGAGAGTATAATTAAGAAATCTACAAGGAAGAATGATCTTGCTAAAGAAGTTGAGTACGACTCAAATGTTGATCAGGAATATATATAGTACCTTAGAACTTATAAGGGTGAAGACCAAGTCTGGAGGAGTTGAGTACGACTCAAATGCATCTGATGTATTTTAGATTCTGATTCTGAATCATGTACTTATTTTATTTGATCAATAAAATAGATCTTTCATCCTTTGATCGCAAATAATTATCAAGTCCTTGAATGCCCTTAATTTAACCACACACCTTGAGATTTTAAAGCAATTTTCAACCATTTTAGCCAAAAAAATTAAATAAATTGAAAATAACTTTTGACTAAGGAGAATCAACACATGCTTTTATTTTATCAGAATAAAACACTAAATCCCAGTTAATATAACTCAGTATATAAGCAAAAATCAATAGAATATGAGGAATATTGCAATCTAACATATGAAACACCAAACTAGTTCAAAGGATTTTTCAGATAAGTAACATATCAATGGACATAAGATATTTCAACTAAAAAATAATCGCCTCTTATATGCTATCATAAAAATTAATCAAGTTCTAAGTTTCAGATACTGAGATGCT
The DNA here is from genome assembly GCA_948472305.1 of Vicia faba. Lineage (NCBI taxonomy): Eukaryota > Viridiplantae > Streptophyta > Magnoliopsida > Fabales > Fabaceae > Vicia > Vicia faba. The sequence goes on along the minus strand of OX451740.1, from coordinate 358,575,406 downwards.
TTAGAGTATACTATTCATCAAAATTTGTTTTAGAGATTCTGATTTGAGTATCCTCTTATCATTATCAGACTCTAATCCTTCATTCAGAAACCAACACTAATATTCAACAAAATTCATGTTCAGATTCTTTTTAATAAAATAAAATATTTCAATAATAAGAGGCTTGATAAACATATCAGCCCATTAATGATCAATATCAATGAATTGTATATCTATTACACCCTTATGAACATCATCTCTAATAAAGTGGTGTTTGATTTCAATGTGATTAGTTTTGGAATGTTGAACAAGATTCTTTGTCAAACAAAATAGTAGCAGTATTATCACAGAAGATAGGAATACTGCTTCCACAAATTTGATAATCCTCTAGTTGATACTTCGTCAAGAGTAGTTGTGTGCAACAACTAGCAGTCGAGATGTATTATTCTTCTATTGTAAACAAGGAAATAATTGTTTGTCTTTTACTAGCCTAGAATATATGGTTTTCACCTATGAATTAACAACCTCTACTAGTAGATTTTCTTTCATTTATATCCCTAGCATAGTTAACATCACATAACCCAACCAACTCATAGTATGGGGATTTCTTATAAAGTAATCCTAGATCAGTTGTTCCCTTCAAATACCTAAGGATCCTCTTAACAATAATTAGACGAGTTTCTCTAGAATCTGACTGAAACCTTGAATACTGACAGACAATGAATAAAATATTAGGTCTATAAGTTGTTAGGTAAATTAAAGAACCAATCATACTTCTATACAACTTCTGATTAACTTTGGTGTTGCTTTTCTCTCTGCTAAGATTATAGGTTCGATGCATTAGAGTTTTCACAATTTTGTTGTCATCCAGCTTAAGTTTCTTCAAAATTTCCTTTGTATATTAGGTTTGATGATCATAAACTCCATCCTTCCATTGGTTGATTTGAATTCCAATAAAGAACTTCAATTTTTCTATCATGCTCATTTCAAATTCAGCCTACATAGTCTTGGAAAATTTCTTACAAAGAGTAGAATTAGTATAACCAAAAATAATACCATCTATATACACCTGAACAACCAAGATTTCATCTTTGAGTGTCTTTATAAATAGTGTATCATCAACTTGACCATTTTTAAAACCTTTTTCCATCAAAAAATTACCCAGTCTCCCATACCAAGCTTTGGGAGCTTGTTTGAGTCCATAGATTGATTTCTTAAGCTTGAACACATAATCTAATTTCATTTCCATAATCCATCTATCATATGATACTGCTTCATCAATAAAATTTGGTTCAATCATGGAGTTAAGTCCTAGCATTGAATGTTCTCTACTAAATGCATATCTTGTCTTCTTAGGGTTGTCCTTATTTCCAATGATTAATTCTTCTAAATGTGAAGACGTATACTAGAAGGAGATCTTGGATTGTGTTGCTTCTTAATAATCACCAAGTGCTTGTTCAGATGCTTCTTGGGCTTTAGAAGATGAATCAACTTCTGGATGGTCACCTTCTGATGGTTGAACAACTTCTGAACACACACCTTCTATAGGTTGAGTAGACTCTGAGAAGTTAATCAAAATAAGTTGAGAGACTATGGAACAACCAGTTATATAGGAGTCTTCAAATACCTACAAATTTGCAAAATTCTCAACAAGTTCTGAAATTTTAGTGACATGCTCTTTGTTATCAAATTTGATATGTATAGACTCTTCAACAATTATGGTATCAGTGTTATGCACGATGTATGCCTTATAGCATTCAAAATATCCTAAAAAGACACCCTTTTGAGCCTTGGCATTAAATTTATTAATATAGACTTTGTTGCTCAAAATGTAACAAGTATATCCAAACTGATGATAATAAGAAATGCTTGGATTTCTTCCCTCGAAAAGCTCATATGATGTTTTGTTAGAATATGTCTAATATAGATTATTTTATAAATATAACATGTTGTGTTGACAGATTCTGCCCATAAGTACTTTGCCAATTTGTTTTTATGGATCATAGTTATAACCATTTCTTGTAAAGACCTATTCTTTCTCTCTACAACTCTATTTTGTTGTGGAGTTTTAGGAGAAGAGAACTCATGGAAAATACCAAGTTTTTTACAAAAAGTTTCTAATGACTCATTTTCAAATTCTCCTCCATGATCACTTCTGATCTTCAATATTTTTGAATATTTTTCATTTTGTACTTGTATGTAGAAGATGTTGAACGCATCATATGATTCATCTTTAGATCTAAGAAATTTAACCTAATTTCATATGTTTTAGTCATCAACTATGACCAGTCCATATTTCTTCCCATTGATTGATGCAGTACTAACATGACCAAACAAATCAATATGAAGCAACTTAAAGGGTCTGAAGATATAGACATTGTTTTTTTGGTTTAAAAGAAGTTTTAACAATCTTCCCTACTTGGCATGCTCCACAAAGAGCATCTGAGTGATGATTAAAGTCTGGAAAACCATTAACAAGTTTCAACTTGCTAAGCTTAGAGATTAATCCCTATTTGGCATGAGCTAACCTTCTGTGCCATAGCCATTTTTCATCACTCATTCATAGAAGGCTAATCATATTCTGAGCAGCTAATTCATAAAAATTGATTATATAATTGTTGTACCAAAAAATTTGCCCTCTCATTTCATAAGGGATCACCCTGGATCTTAGGTTTGCTTCTATCAAGTTTCCAGGCCTTGAACTATCAATTTTTCCAAGGAAATCACTTCCAAGGGCAAAATGGTCATTTGCACGCTGAAAAGTCAAACTTTGATTTTTGGATCAAAAAATCAAGCTTCAAAAATCATATTTCATCAAGACATGATTGGAATATGAAGTTTGTATCATCAAAAAGTTCAAAAGTCAAATTTACTATGGAAAAGTCAAATTTCTAAATACTTGGGATTTTTCTAAGTATTTAAGAAAAATGACACTTCAGAACTTCTGAGCCAGCCTCCAAGCAGGTGCAGTCAGAAGTTGTAAACATGGTTTAACACATAGTCTTCAGTCAGAACATGGCTCTTTAGCATCTACGCATGTTCAGTCAGAGTTTGCTAGGGTAACGCAAAGAAGGTTAAGGAGCGTGCTGCAAGCTTTCTAGAAAGTCTGAAAGCTCCTTCAGAACATGATGGATCCAGAAGATAAGAGGATCAAAAGATGGGATGCTACGCTGAAGCAGAACTTCTGATCCAGAACTAAGCCTTGGTGTAGAGTATCACGTTGCAGGATTTCTGGTTGTGATAAGTCACATCATCATTTAATGCTCACAACCACCTTATGAGTCTTTATCTAAAGGATCTTCCCCACGTGTACCTCTATTGTCTTGGGATAACAACTTTAGCACTAAGCCCATACTTTGCTTTTTGCTTTTCCTCAATTCCTGCTGACAACCACCATGCTTGCTTCAAAGACAAGGAAGCGCTTCAGCACATGAAGGCTATTTTCAAAGCATTGGTTAGAACTTGGCCAAATCCCAAAACCTTGCTTATACAACTTGCTGCAGACCTATGACCCACAGCTGGCTCGACCTACGTCTGCATCCCATGATTACACCAAACTAGCATACGAAAACTGTGATGAAAAAGCAAAGGAACAGGATGCCAAAACAGGTTCAAATCCTATTTGTTTTTCCCTGCAAAATCATCTATAAATACTTGGCTCTATCACACGTTCAAGGGGCTGGCTTTTGGAAAGAAAGAACCATCAAAGAGAGATAGAAGGAAGTTGTGAAACCTTCATAAAATATCCATATTTCTCATACATAAAAACAAACCTTTGTTCTTCCCTTTGAACAAAAGGACACAACCATTTTTTCGTCTCCCTTGCTGACTCAGAACATCCAGAGGCAGCCACTCAAAGCTCCAAGCACGCTCCAGGTAAGTCTTTCTGACTTTACTTGCTTTTCATTCTGAACATCATTAACATGTAAATATCATGGTGTTAATGTTGTACATATCATTGTATGAATAGAAAAACTATGGATCAGAACTTCTAGAATAATGTTAGGCCCAGACTTAGGATTGGAACTTCTGGATTTGTTGTGCTGTGATTATTCTGATTTGTTAAATTGAATAAATTGTTGTTGTGCTGATTAAGAGCTGAAATGTAACACAAAACTCCTGTTTTTCACTCATCATTGTAACACACAGAACTTCTAGGATTTTCTCACTGTTTTAACACACAGAACTTCCATGATTTTTCTCACTATTAACACACATTGAACTTCTGATGTTTACCCACTGGCTCGGTACAATACAGAACTTCTGATGTTCACTCATAATATTAGAACAACACAGAACTTCTGAGTTCCCCTTACATGTCAAATACACTGAACTACTGACGTTCGCTTACTGTTTAGTGTAATACAAAACTTCTGACTTTTGGTTCACTGGCTACACACCACCCAGAACCTCTGTGTTTTCCCTCTAACGTTTTTTGCAGGACCTCAAAGTTTACCAGTTCAGAACTTCTGATCCCTCAGACGTCTCCTGCCGAGTCACAACGCTCTTGGCTTCAGAACTTCTAATCCTAGTTGTTTTGCTTGCAGCAGCGCTGTTCCTACTTTGCATTTATTTTCCTTTTCATTTTTTTTTATATTAACATAAAAAAACATAGAAATATATTCCTTTTGATTTATTTCCTTAAGACAAAAACATTCTTTTAAAACAAGTCCATTTCTTTCTTATGTTATGCATTTCAATATGGTTGTAATAATAACTTAGGACTTATTTTCGCTTGCAATCCCCATTCATACATATGTACCCCCATCCCCTAAATATTGTAATAGCGTAGAATTTTATTTTCCGCAATTTACTATTTTCCTTATACTGTATAGTAATTAGGCGTGTATGGCAAGATAAAATCAACAAGTAGACCACCAAAAATCAAAGACAAATGCATGCAATCAAACACACTTTGCACACATACACCCTTAGGGTAATTCCACTTGTTGCCTTACAGAAATGGCCATGTTATGCATGTGGGATGTCTTAGCATAAACAAATCAAAAATACAAGATCATAGTCCCTCGATGACGCTATCAAAGTTACCTTACAAAATTATCTTAGTCCCTAAAGAAAAGTGCTAAGATATCTCACAATATTGCTATCATGGTCATACGATGACCCAACGCCTGTCCCTTCACATCCAACGATGGGGCTTCTTACCAAAACAATGGCAAAATAGAAACATCTAAAGGAGGAGGAAAATCATATCTAAGACCTTTTCAGTAGGTAGGTTCACTCTCGATTACTTGCTTGCTCACAACAAAAACTTTTCATACACCTACACTTCCACTTTGAAACATTTTCGAAACAAACGCTTTGTATGCGTTCTTATAGAGACGAGAACCGTTGCAAAGACGTTTTCAAAATCACTTTCAAAAACACATCTCACAAACACATCTTTAAACTATTTTTGAAACAAACACTTTGTATGCGTTCTTATAGAAACGAGAATCATTACAAAGTTACATTTTCAAAATATTTTCAAAACCCACATCACAAGCACACATTTCAAACAAAATTAAGTGATCTAGCAAGTAACTAAGAGCCCATGGAAAAACATGGATGAAAAGGGTTATAATACCTTTCCTTTTCATAATCTACCCCCCGAACTCAAGAAAACATCTTAAAGGTCTTTCCTGTGCTTTTTCACCTTTCCTCTTGGATAAAAGAAAAGTCGGTGGCGAATCTTGCTCAACCACAACATTTGCGAACACAAACGCAAAACCCTCAAGTCAGTTCTCCCACCGTATCACAATAATTATTTACTTTCCTCTTACCTTTAAACACTATGGACTTATACAAATGTTCTTATTAAACACTACTTCATAACCACTGTTACAAAATTGACTTATTCTAAGTAGGTTATATTTTAGTCCATCTACAAGACAAACATTATTGATAGAGATAAATGAGTTATCAACAGTACCCATACCAATGATCTTGCCTTTATGGTTTCCTCCAAATCCCATATTTCCCCTCTTTCAGAGTAAGGGTTAGAATCATATGCTTTTCTCCGGTCATATATCGTGAGCAACCATTGTTCAGGTACTATAACTTCTGCTTTGCTCCTCCCTTTAAGCATTTATGCAACAAAAACAATTTCAGATTTATGTACCCATGTCAGAGAATCCAAGACCCTCTCCCTTACTTCGACTAATAATATAGATCATAGAAGCAACTTTAGTCTCGTTAAAGCCATAAATGACAAACTCCTGAAGAGCCATTTCATACTCACTAAGAGGTTTGTCAGACATACAAATTAATAAGTCAAGACGATCTCTTTCTAGTTTGTTAATATTATTTTTGAAAGATTATATATCAACTTTTAAGAGATCATAATCCCTTTTTAAAAATTTCAAATGTGTTGCTTTATCTTGATAACGACTCATAACTTCTTGAATAAATGAAATTAAATCCGAAAATGATAGTTGAGAAAATACCTCATCTTCTTCAAAATCTAAGCTAGATCCTGAGTCATATTTTGTGTCTGAAGATGTTGAAGCCATCAGTGCCATATTGGCTTCTTCGTCATCTTTTTCAATTTCTTTCTTTTTGTCCAGTTCATCCTATGTTTCCATGAGACTCAACTTGACCCTGTTTCTGAAGTTGTTCTTCTGAAAGCTTCCTTTCTTTGGCTGGTCTTTCTGCAGCTCTGGAAATTCAGTAATAAAGTGACCAAACTTCTTGCACTTGAAGCATCCTTTATGATAATATTTTTTGATTTTGGAGCTTGTTCATCTAAAGCCATTAACTCTGTTAGAGAACCTCATGTTCTTCTTATTGGATACATACTTAAATTTCTTGATTATAAATTCCATTTCTTGATCTTTTGATTCTTAGTCAAATCCTTCTTCATGAGTAGATTCCTCATATCTCCTCATTATTGAAGATTTAGCATTATGATCGACAGATTTCAAAGCAAGAGACTTTGACTTTTGAACATGTTTATCTCTAATCAGCCTCAGCTCATGACTCTAGAGATTTCTAATTAAGCTCTCTATATGTATGTTATTTAAGTATCTAGATTCTTGAATTGAAGTCACCTTAGATTTATACTTGATAGGAAGATTCTTAAGAATCTTCTTGACATGATCAGTAGTTGTATAACTTTTGTTCAACACTTGAAGACTAGATACAAGAAGTTGAAACCTTGAGAACATGATTTCAATGTCTTCATCCTCCTTCATTTTAAATAGCTTATATTTTTGAACCAAAATATTTACTTTATCCTATTTAACTTGTTGATTTCCTTCATAGAAAGCACACAAATATTTAAAGATAGTTTTGGAAGTAGATTTACAAGAATCTTGAGATACTCAGGATGAGGTAGAGCATCTATCAAGATTCCTCTAACTCTGTGATGGTTTCTATATATCTTTTTCTAAGAATTATTAAGGATCTTTCTATTAACCATCGTACCTATTCCATAACCTATAAAGTCAGTTCCATCTTCAAGAATATACTATAACTCATCATTAAGACCTATGATGTGAATAAAATACCAGGTCTAGAAGCTGTTAGTTAAAGTAAAGAACCAATCATACCTCTGTACAGCTTCTGATCAACTTTGATGTTGGTTTCCTATTTGCTCAGGTTGTAGGTTTGATGCATTGGAGTTGTAATGAATTTTTAGTTGTCTAGATTAAACTACTTCAGAAGTTGCTTTGTATATTTGGTTTGATGAACATAAACTTAATCCATGCATTGGTTGATTTTAATTCCAAGAAAGAACTTTAATTCTTCCATCATGCTCATTTCAAATTCAGGCTGCATAGTCTTGTAAAATTCCTGGTTAAGAGTAGTTTTAGTAGAACCAAAAATAATATCATCTACACACACCTAAACAACCAAGATTTTATCTTTAGTGTCTTTATGAATAGTATAGTGTTAACTTGACCCTTTTAAAAATCTATTTATATCAAAAAATTACTCAATCTCTCATACCAATCTTCGTAAGCTTGTTTGAGTCCATAGAGTGACAAAAGTGGTGCCACAACAATTCCATCTGGAACTATAATGAAGACATTTACTGCAGCATCAGTAGATGAATGATGAAAAATGAAATTATCACCACCAAGGTGTAGTGCTAGAAATGTTGAGACTAAGTCATTGGATTGACTTAACTCGTACAAATCAAATAAAAATCGCCACCGCGATTTATTATTTCCAAAGGAAATGGGAAAAGAGTGAATAAACCTAAAAAATAGGGGGAGGGAATCTAGGTATGGAGGTTGGTTATGCAAAGGGAAGTATTAAGACCCTGAACATCTACGGTACTCTGCATGAACCTCTTTGAAAATCTGTGTAGTTTGGCTATAAAAGGTCTATGCAAAAATTGATGGTGGAGATGAGAAAAAAAGTATTTTTTATAATTTTCATTCGTCGCAGTTGCGAACCTTTAGTGCATACGTACCACCTTCCGTGCAATAGGGGATCAGGGTACTCATAGTTCACCTAAATATTTTTAAAACACGTGTGTGGTGGTTAATTTTAAGGGAAGAGACATCATCGTCATATCCGAGTGGAGAATTTGCATCATCTCAAAGTGGAGGATATAATTTGGATTTTAGAATCAAGAAAGTCTGATTCAACAACCAAGTGGAAAATATCTCACTTCACTATATATTGTAGAAGTAGAATAGCTTGCATCACTACAAGAATCGACAAGAGTCGAATCTTTTGAGAAAAGTTTAAAAGTAAAAAGCCAAAGTGGCAAAATGGTTTGAATGAGGTTAATGACTTTTAGTCTTGAGAAAATGTAAAAGTATGATTAAATTGATTAAAGTTTAATTAAGAAAAGATTTATGAAAATGCATGGACCTAAGTCCAAGTTTATTATAATAGTGGTTAAAGTTAGAAAACAAGAAGAATTTTGAAAAGGATGGAGAAGATTTTTGAAATTAAAGAAGA